>CM024757.1:152770498-153473839 GCA_014218235.1 Colocasia esculenta
TTTGTTAGAATCATGTTTGGATCCATTGATTCCATAAGTAGGACCTTTAGAGCTGTAGTTACACTATTTCTGGAAGTGGAACTGGCGGCTGTCGACAGACAGAAGAAACCTGTCGATAGGCCCAGGCCTCCAGAACTCAAGTTTGTGGAACAGCTGTAGCTGTCGACAAATGGACCCTGTCTGTTGACAGACACACTGCCCTGTCGACAGACAGACCATGCCTGTCGGCAGGTACTATCCCAGAACCAGAAATTGGTTTCTGGATGCTTCTACCTATTGACAACCACCTCCTGGCTGTCGACAGCCCCTGTTCTGGCCAGTATTCCAGCACCCTTCTGTGTACAAACTCTTGTTAAAACTTCATCCTCTTAGCCTAGCAAGCTACCATCTTCTTTTCCTTGGTAATTTACTGTCATATCACTACAGAGTTCATCCACATTGTGTACTTTACCCTTTCTTGAATTATTCTTGAAGTTACCATCTACAAATGGTACCAAGTTGATTATACTTCCCTGTATTCAGTAACTGAAGTAATCAGACTTTGATATCCTGAGAGCTTGAATGTTTGAGTATCCTTGTGGAATATGAATAACTGATGATGAAGTTTATTGGGTCCTTGGACCCCACTTGACTGATATGCCTGTGCAAATAGGGCTGGTTCAGTCCTGGGAGGAGTACCCAAATTCATTTACGGGCCGTACGGAATGATAAAGGGCAACAAGATGTTTGGAATTGCATCATTACTTTTTGATTATGGTCATCATGTTACCTGTCCTGTATGAATATACTTGTGAGCCACATTATGAGATTCACTGTGAATTCCTGAGCATGTTTGTATTACAGTACTACTGTTCCAATTTCATTGCCATGATAAGATGCTTACTTGTCCTTCTTTGATATCAGTCATGTCCTTCACCTTGGTTATTATGTACTCAACCTTTTGATTTGAGGATTTGAATCCTACTAGGCTAGTTAGCTCACATATCCTACCCTTTTCAGGTGTCCAAGATGGGGGTGAAGTCTAAGGGGCATGTGTGCTGAGTGGGCTGTCTGTTGTCAAGCAAATCCAACCCTTTACTGTTTTAGTAGTGTGAATACAAAATGTAACGAATGAAGTTTACTTTATTCTACTCCTCCCTTAGTTGTAATGAGGAGTACTTTTGTAATAAGACTTCCGCATATTATGTTATGAATGGATGAATATTAATATTACCTTTTGTGCATGTTTTCTGTCACTCTTAATAAATAGCCTTTTATTAGGACGTGACAGATAATTTGGTATCAGAGCCTTAGGTCGATAAACCTAAGGACAACCAGTGAGTTGGGGCAGAAACTTGGGATTAGCTATAATGGAAATAATGATTCTGTAACTACATAAATGTTTAACTTGTTATGTATTTCAGCATGGACATGAATGCCCAAGAAAGAATGGTAGCAGCCATGGAGATACTACGCCAGGACATTGAATTATATGCTCAAGCGCAAAGGGAATCCCATGTGCAAATTAAGGAGGAAGTGCTCAATCTGACGGCGGGCGCATTCCTGGCGGGCAATCCACAGGCCTCTTTGGATATCATGACCCAGGTCATGAACAAACTGGATAGTTTGAGGCTGGGGCAGGATATGTTGCTCCATCAGGTCGAAGGTTATTGGGAGGTATTGATTGATGTAGCAAGAGAGCTATACCATGGGGCTGGAGGAGAACAACAACTGTCGTCTGTGGAGTTTGTTGTAGACCTGACCTGAAGAATGGAAGTGGAGTTAGGCAACTCATTTTTGTAGACCTCTCTTTTTGTTATATGTTAGTTGTATATATAACTCCCATGTGAGTGAGTAATGAGAGGTTAGATAGTGTTGATGTCACTGTAAATATGTCAGCTCAGTAAGAGGAAGAGATGTAGTATTTTAGTTTCTGGACTAGTGTTGACATATTATCATGTACATCTTTTGACTTGTTAATGGAAATTGTGTGTTATGTAAAATTTAAAGTTTGTGTATGATGAGTGTGATCATGGTTTGATTATGGAATTGATGTATACATTATTGGATGTCTCAGATATTTTTCCAATTTAATCATGGACGGAAGTGATGCTAACTGGAAGAGGATGGAGACTTCAATGCATGATTTGACCCGAGTGATGAGAACTGTAGCCAAGCATAACAGTCACAATGGGACAAGTCTATTTAAGGATTTTCGAAGTCTGGACCCTCCGAGATTTGCAGAAAGTACGGACCCAGACAAAGCTGAGAATTGGTTAAAAGATATTGAGAGAATTTTTACAGTGATCAAATGTACGGAAGAGGAAAAGATTCATCTCGTGACTTTTCAGTTGGATCGGGATGCGCGAGCATGGTGGGAAATAGTGGAATCCACCCTAGAGGACCCAAACCAAGTTGGTTGGAAAGAATTCGTGGAATTATTTAATGACCAATATTTTTCTGAGGTAGTCCAGGAAAGAAAAGCAAACGAATTTGCTAGTTTGAAGCAACTTAGGATGACGGTGTCGGAATATGAGGCCCAGTTTGCCCAGTTGTCAAAGTATGCTCTGCACCTTATAGCCATGGAAAAATTGAAAGCCAAGAGATTCGTGAATGGACTGCGTCCCAACTTTATCATGCAACTAACTCCTCATTTAATTACAACGTATTCAGAAATGGTAAAAAGAGCTTTAGCATTAGAAGCTGCAAATGACACCGTGGATAAGATTAGAGGAAGGTTTGGAGAAGGATCTTCAAATCGGAAGAGGAAGTTTGAGTTAGGGAATACCCTGAAAGTTCAGCAAGCTGTTAAGAAGGCTGGAAAAGCTCCAGTTGGAGGTAAAGATGTACGCAAGCATTGCCATCTCAGCAAGCATAAGGCTGAGAATTGTTGGCGTAGATTGGGTGCCTGTCTCTGCTGTGGGAGTACCCAACACCGAATTCCGGATTGTCCGATGCCCAAGAATGCGCCAACAAATCAGAACCCCCGAGTGAAGCAGGGGAGGTTGCAAGCCATTCAGGATGTGGAACCTGAATCCCCGCAGGAAGGCAGACTAATAGAAGGTACATTGCTAGTAAACTCAAAGCCTGCGTATGTGTTGTTTGATTCAGGAGCTACTCATTCTTTTATTAGTTATGAGTTTGCTAAATCTTTGGAAGTAAAATCAGTTACATTGTCTACACAACTTGAGGTTGCAACTCCTTTGAGTGAGGGTAAGAAACTTAAGGAATATTACCCTGATAGTCAAATTTAGTCAAAGAGCATAATTTGCCTGGTGATCTGATATGTCTTGAAATGTGGGATTATGATGTAATCCTTGGGGTTGATTGGCTGTCTAAATATCATGCAAACATAGATTGCTAATTAAGACAAGTAACCTTTATAGGAAAGGAAGTATATTCCATGACTTTTGATAAACCCGCACTAGGAAAATACCTATAATTCAGCAGTTAAAGTCTGTAAACTGGTACAAAAAGGTTGTCAGGGGTATTTAGCCTCTGCGACTTTGATAAATCAAAATATTATTGGATTGGAAGATATTCCGGTAGCAAGAGAATTTCTTGATGTTTTCCCCGAAGAGTTACCTGGTTTGCCACCTAGTAGAGAGGTGAATTTTTCGATTGAATTGGTACCAGGAGCTACACCAATTTCAAGAACACCCTACAGAATGTCAATGGAAGAATTAAAAGAGCTAAAAAGGCTATTACTGGAATTGATAGAAAAGGGATTCATTAGACCCAGTACCTCACCTTGGGGTGCTCCGATATTGTTTGTTAAGAAGAAGGATGGGTCTATGCGGTTGTGCATAGATTATCGACAGTTGAATCAATTGACTATTAAAAACAAGTACCCACTTCCAAGGATCGATGACTTATTTGATCAATTGTCTGGAGCTCAGCGTTTCTCCAAGATCGATTTAAGGTCCGGGTATCATCAACTCAGAATTCAGGAACAGGACATTCATAAAACGGCTTTCCAAACGAGATATGGACACTACAAATTTGTAGTTATGCCATTTGGATTAACTAATGCACCAGCTACATTTATGCGTTTAATGAATGACGTATTCAGATCTCATTTGGGTCAGTTTGTGGTTGTATTTATGGATGACATATTGATTTATTCCAAGAGCATAGAAGAGCATGAAATACATTTACGAATTACTTTGCAATTATTACGTGATCATAAACCGTATGCAAAATTCAGTAAATGTGAATTTTGGTTGAAGCAAGTGATGTTCTTAGGACACATTATTTCTAAGGAAGGATTGCCAGTAGATTCTTCAAAAATTGAAACTATACCGAAATGGGAACAACTTAAGAACCTCATTGATATCAGAAGTTTTCTGGGTATGGCCAGCTATTACCGGCAGTTTGTTAAGGATTTTTCCAGAATTGCTTCGCCTCTCACACAATTAACGAGAAAAGGAACTGCATTTGTGTGGAATGAGAGTTGTGAACAAGCATTCCAATTGTTAAAGGAATGTTTATCAACTGCACCAATTTTAGCTTTGCCGGTAGAAGGAAAAACATTTGAGGTTTATACGATGCTTTAAACATTGGACTGGGTTGTGTATTGATGCAAGAAGGTAGAGTCATTGCTTATGCATCTAGACAATTCAAGACTCACAAGAAAAACTACCTAGTACATGATTTGGAATTGGCTGTAGTAGTCTTTGCTCTCAAGCTTTGGAGACACTACCTGTACGATAATCAGTTCATAGTGTACTCCGATCATAAGAGTCTCAAGTACTTATTTTCACAGAAAGAATTAAACATGACACAAAGAAAGTGGATGGAGTATATCAAAGATTATGACTTTAAATTGAATACCATCCGGGGAAAGGTAATACTGTGGCTGATGCACTTAGTAGGAATCCTGTAGCCAAGGTATTCGAATTGCGAGTTAAGGAATGGAAATTGTTAGAAGATTTTTCCACATTAAGTTTGAAGGCCAAACCACATGAAGAAAGAGTTTTAATTGATAATTTGACAGTGCAGTCAGACTTGTTAAAACAAATTGGAGAGCAACAGGACAATGATCCTACATTGACGGAAATTAGAGAGAAATTGACTTTCAGACCTGATTTTAATGAAGATATTCATAGGAATCTTCGATTCTGAGATAGGTTGTGTACCGGATAATTCTGAACTGAAGAAGCAAATTTTAGAAGAAGCCCATCGGTCTCATTACACTATTCATCCAGGAGCTGTCAAGATGTACCAAGATTTGAAGAAGCATTTCTGGTGGTGTAACATGAAAAAGGACATTGTAGATTTCATAGCTAAATGCTTAACATGTCAGAAAGTCAAGGCCGAACATCAGAAACCCATAGAAAAGTTAAAACCACTTGAGGTACCAGAGTGGAAATGGGATAGTGTCGGTATGGATTTTATTGTGGGGTTACCCAAAACACGAAGTGGATTTGATGCAATATGGGTAATCATTGACCGACTTACAAAATCAGCTCATTTCTTAGCAATCAAGACAAGATGGTCTGTTAGTGTTTTAGCAGCACTATATATGAAAGAAATTGTTCAGTTGCATGGAATTCCAAAGGACATAGTTTCTGACAGAGATGCGAGATTCACCTCACATTTTTGGAGAGAATTACAGGATGTATTGGGAACTAAACTGAACTTTAGTACTGCATTTCATCCTCAAATCGACGGACAGACGGAACGGGTGAATCAGATTATTGAAGATATGTGCCATGCTTGTGTATTAGAGTTTGGAAATGACTGGAATACTCATTTAGCAATCATGGAATTTGCTTATAACAATAATTACTAGTCTACTATTCAAATGGCACCATTTGAAGCTTTGCATGGTCGGCAGTGCAGATCACCATTGTGTTGGGTGGAATTAAAAGAATCACATATTCTTGGACTTGACATGATCCAAGAGACGACAAAAATTATTAAATGGGTGCAAGACCGAATGAAAGCTGCCAAAGACCGACAGAAAAGTTATGCCGACCGGCGAAGAAGGGAATTAGAATTTCAACAAGGAGAACATGTATTCCTTAAAGTATCTCCCCGACGTAGAATCAAGAGATTCGGTATTAAGGGAAAGTTGAGTCTAAGATATGAAATACTGAAAAGAGTTGGAGAAATGACTTACCAACTAGCACTCCCCCCACAGTTGTCCAATGTACATGATATTTTTCATATGTCAATGTTGAGAAAGTATGTGTATGATCTAGAACACATTATCGAATACTAGATCTGGAAGTACAAGAAATCTGGCATATGAAGAAAGACCCGCACCCAATTCTAGATCGAAAGATTAAGCAACTTCGGAACAAGGAAGTTCCATTGTTAAATTCGTGGAATAATCAAGGACAAGAAGAAGCACATGGGAGCTGGAAGATGCCATCAAATCAAGGTTCCATCGATTACTATTAGAATAACACATCAATTACTATTTAAATGTCATATTGATTTCACTTCATGATCGATGTTTTAGTCAAACATTGATTGCTTTATACATTGGATTACTTCGTTAAGCATCGATTGCCTTTTAACATCGATTGCCTCAAACATCGAATGCTTCACTTAAACATCGTTGCTGTTATAAATCAACATCGATTGCTTTATTTAAACATCGATTGCATTAGAACATCGATTGCCTTCAAACATCGATTGCTTCACTTAATCATCGATTGCCTTCATGAACATCGACTGTCTTTATAAAACATCAATTGCTTCTGAAACATCGATTGCTTCTGAAACATCGTTGCCTTTAAATATGATTGCCCTTGTGAAATACATTGTCTTTAATAAACATCGATTGCCTCCACATTTCCAATGTTTTCAAATGTCTTTGGCCCCAAATGAAAGTTCAAATGTACGTCATACGTTTAACTTATTATTTCTTTGACTAAAGATTTTTGCTTGTCTCAGAGGATCTCTTCCTCCTGCAAAAAGAAAAAGACCTAACTACTATTTCTAGCTATCAACAGAAAATGTAGACAGAAGGCAAACGAGGTGGGCCATATGACAAAAGACTTCTAGAGTCTAAACGTCAGCTTTACATTTAATGTCTGCAGTCCACTTCTACTCATAGTCAACATCTTGGACCTACTGTTGGCATCCTTGGAAGTGCGCACCAGTTTGGAACATCTTCCTCCATTCCACGTAGCCAATAGGCACAAGAAAGAAGCCGTTCGACTCAAAAGAAGGAGAGCAGAAGACGAAGAGAGCCAAGAAACTCTAATGACCATCTGTTAACAGATCTCTTCCAGCTGCTCCATAAAAGGGATAAGCAAAAGCAGAAGAAGTAGAACAATAAAGAAAAACCTGAAGATCATTCAAGGAGTGTACATCTAGTGAACATCCAACTCCATACACACTTAAAGCAAGAAAGGAAGAGCTCGAGCTCATTCAAGATAACTTCCTTCTTCCTCATCTCTCTTTGTGTGTCTTGTGTATTTAAGAGAGAGAGAGCTGAGGGTTAGCCTAAGGAGAGTCTTGTCTTGTAAACTCTTTCTTCTTAGGCTCAGTCTCAGATCAAGTATTTCATTGTTTATCTTGAGCTTGATCTAGGGGCTTCGGGTCCTCGCTTCTGTTTCAGAAATGTTCCTCTTCGGTTGGAAGAGAAGGCTTGCAGTGCAAGCATTCCCCTTGTGTTAAGGGAAGAATCGCACTGGAGTTTGTACCAGGAGATTGGCTTCTTGACCTGTAAGAGAAGGAGTTGACTTCTTTCCTCGGAAAGAGAAGAAGACCAGCTTGTGTCTGGGGGTGTACCACACTGGTGCTGTTCCAATAGGTTTACTCTGATCCTATAAAAGAAGTGGGCTACCTTCTTGTCCAGAAAGAGAAGAAGAATAGTACGGGCTGGGTGTTGTATGTCCTTGAGGGGGACTGTAGCCTTGGTTAATGAAATCCCAAGAGTTAGCTTAGAAACTGGACGTAGGACTTCATTTGGAAGGGCCGAACCGGGATAAATCTCTGTGTTCCTTGTGTGCTTGCTTCTGCGCCTTTAATTTCCATTGCATATGCTTATTTACTAACTAAACATTTTAAGTGGTGATTTTTTGTTTCAGTTTTCAGATTACCTATTCACCCCCCTAGGTTAGTCTTGCTTCTATATCAAGTGGGCCAACAAGGGTATCAGAGCCTTGGTCTCTGAAAGTCAAGAAGATCTAACGATCTTAGAGTAAAGATCTAATGGCAGCTTAAGATTTTGTAGAAGGCCAATCCATCTTCCGACCTCCTCTATTTGATCGACAAGACTTGCCTTACGAGAAGACAAGGATGGAATTCTTCCTACAAGGCTACGACTACCAACTCTGGAGCATTATAGAAGATGGTGATCTCCAAATCTCCAAGCCCAAAGAAGAATGGACAACTGAAGATAAGAAGAAGATATCCTTAAACAGCAAGGCCAAGAGCTTCATGTGCTGCGCACTGACTAGGAAAGAATTCAATAGGATCTCAGCATGCAAAACAACTAAAGACATGTGGGACAAATTAAAACTTACCCATGAAGGAACAGACAAAGTGAAGGAGACAAGGATTGACATCCTTGTCACACAATATGAGAAGTTCCAAATGGAACAAGGTGAGTCCATATCTTAGATGTACAATGATTTCACTGGAATGATCAATGGACTTACAGGTTTAGGAAAGAAATACAGACATGGAGAGATGATCAGGAAGATTCCAAGATCTTTACAAAATGGACTTCAAAGGTCACTGCTATAGAAGAAGCAAATGACCTCTCCACTATGACTTTGGAGAAGCTCATGGATCTCTCATGGCCCATGAGATCAACAAGAGAGTTGAAGAAAAACTTCAGAGGAAGGTCAATCAATGCATTCAAAGCTGAGTAGAGTACTTCGGATGAAAACACTACTAGTGATAGCATGATGTTGACAGTAAGAGAAATCATCCGAAAATCTTAGCCAAGAGCAAGGAGAAAAAGAAGAAGAACCAGTTTGCTATGAATGTAGAAAGCCTGGACATTTGAGGCTAGATTGTCCAAGACTCAAAAAAATGGTCAGGCAGAAAATTCAAAAAGAAGAAAGAAAAGGAGAAATACAAGAAACAAAAGGAAATCATGACAGCTACATAGGATGATCCTTGGAGGCTCAAGCACCGAAGAAGAAGAGAATGCCTATCTATTGTGATGAAACAAAATAGAAGGCATTCAATCGACATGGTTAGAGATACTCAAGAGCATTCGATTGGTGACTACCAATGCTTCACCTCTCCCAATCAGAAGAGGAAGTATTCATCCTGAACTTTTGTTGTTTAAAATTACATTCATTTTATTGTTATATTTTGTTTAACTATAATGCTACTAACATCCTTGTAAGTATTTCTCTCTCTTTTATAGACCAATGCATGGAACCTTTGTAAAGACTCACAAGCTTCACATTAAAGGGGGAATATCACATTTAGGGGGACCAAACACTAAGGGGGAGCAATAAACACTGACAGCAATAAACATATTGTTGAACCCTTCTCCTTCAAAGTCACAACATATTAGTAAGAAGTCCTTAAAAAAGGGAAATGCAAATGGTAAAATCCTTCCTTTTTGTTATTGACAAAAAGGGGGAGAGCTGTTTAAATTATGAATTTTTGTTTATTCCTGTTTTGAATATCTTTGTCAGAAAATTCTCATAATTTTTGTCATCACCAAAATGGGGAGATTGTTGACCACTCTTTATATTTATCATCTTATTTTGGTGATAACAAAACTCATGATTAACTTAAATATCTTGAATATATTTAATATCATGTTTTCCTCATAAATATAACATATTATAGCACTATCATTTCATGATTTGCACTAGAAAGCTCAATCGATTATTGTTCAATACATATCGATTACTAACTAAGTGCCACATCGATTGAAGAACAAAGGTTCCATCGATTACTATTAGAATAGCACATCGATTACTGTGTTACATGTCATATCGATTGCACTTCATGAATCAATGTTTTAGTCAAACATCGATTGCCTTATACATCGATTGCTTCAATTATAGCATCGATTGCCTTATAACATTGATTGCCTTATAATATCAATTGCTTCACTTAAACATCGATTTATTATACCACATCGCTTCATTTAAACACATCAGTTGCATTAGAAACATCGTTTGCCTTCAAACATCGTTTGCTTCACTTAAACATCGATTGCCTTCATGAACATTGACTGTCTTTACAAAACATCATTGCTCACATCGATTGACCTTCTGAAACATCAATTGCTTCTGAAACATCGATTGCCTCCACATTTCAAATGTTTCAAAATGTCTTTGGCGCCCAAATGAAAGTTCAATTGTACTTCATATGTTTAACTTATTATTTCTCTGACTAAAGATTTTTTTGCCTATCTTAGAGGATTTCTTCTTTCCTACAAGAAATAAAAAGACCTAACTACTATTTCTAGCTATCAGCAGGAAAAGTGGACAGAAGGCAAAAGAGGTAAGGGCCATCTGACAAAAGACTTCTAGAGTCTAAACATCTTCCTTGCATTTAATGTCTACAGGTCCACTTCCACTCATAGTCAACATCTTGGACCTGTTGCTGGCATCCTTGGAAGTGCTCACTAGCTTGAACATCTTCCTCTATTCCAAGTAGCCAGGTGACACAAAAAAGAAGCCGTTTAGACTCAAAGAAGGAGAGCAGTAGAAGAAGAGAGCCAAGAAACTCTAACGGCCATCTGTTAATGGATCTCTTCAACCTGCTCCATCAAAGGGAGAAGAAAAAGTAGAAGAAGTAGAACAACAGAGAAAACTTGAAGATCATTCAGGAGCGTACATCCAACTCCATACACACTCAAAGCAAGAAAGGAAAGCTCGAGCTCATTCAAGCTGACTTCCTTCTTCCTCATTCTCTCTGTGTGTGTCCTTTGTGTATTTTGAGAAAAGAGAGAGAGCTGGGGTTTAGCCTAAGGAGAGTCTTTCTCTTGTAAACTCTTTCCTTCTTCGACTCAATCTCAGATCAAACATTCATTGTTTATCTTTTTCTTGATCTAGGGGCTTCAGGTCCTAGCTTCTATGTTTAGAAGTGTTTCTCTTCGGTTAGAAGAGAAGGCTTGCAGTGGAAGCGTTCCCCTTATGTTAAGGGAAGAACCGCACTGGGGTTTGTACCAGGAGGTTGGCTTCTTAACCTGTAAGAGAAGTGGTTGCCTTCTTGTCCGGAAAGAGAAGAAGGCTAGCTTGTGTCTGGTGGTGTAATCATGATGGGGTTTGTTCTAGCAGGTTTGCTTCTGAGCCTGTAAAAGAAGTGGGCTGCCTTCTTGCCCAGAAAGAGAAGAAAACCAGCAGGGCAGGGTGTTGTATGTCCTTGAGGGGGACTGTACCCTTGGTTAGTGAAATCCCAAGAGCTTGCTTGAGGACTGGACGTAGGACTTCAATTTGGAAGGGCCGAACAAGGATAAATCTCTGTGTTCCTTGTGTGCTTGCTTCTGCGCCTTTAATTTTCATTGCACACGCTTATTTATTAACCAAACATTTTTAGGTGGCGATTTTTGTTTCAGTTTTTAGATGACCTATTCACCCCCCCCCCTCTAGGTTAGTCTTGCTGCCATATCAAGTAGGCCAACATAATCCTGACCGCTGGTCTTAATGCGTCGTGGTGCGATGCGTTAAGATCGTGGTCTGGGGGTCCGATGTGATCCTCTTAAGTTATTGCGGTCAGGTTGGGTGATGTGTTATTGTCATGGCATATCACGCGACCGCGACAAGGAGGCCTCCCCCATGTCGATCACGTTCTCAATGCATAGAACCCATGACGACATGTAAATGGAAAAAATGCATGGATATCAATATATAAAGCATGAAAAAGCTTGGAACAAACTTTAAATGATACTACTACCTCCTAACATGTGAGAATCGAATTAATCAGTAGACATGGATTTTCATGGATTTGAGAGCAAGACAGAGGGTTCGGGTACATGCTCATTTTAGAACTTCAAGCATGAAATTGAAAAGTATGCATGATGGAAGTTGGGGGAAACATGAGTTTTATGTTTGGATCAAGAAAACTATGGACGAGATTAATTAAATTTTTCTTGGAGATTGCCTACCTTTGGACGATGTATACTCTTATGGCTAGAATGCGAAGAACGAACTTGAAGATCTTCTAGAAAGCTTCTCTCCTCGATTCCCTCCTCCTTTGGCCTCTCTTCCACGTCCAATAAGTCTCAGAAGAGCATTAGGGTCGGCTATGAAGTGTTTGGGGGGTTTATTTATACATCTAGTATTGTTAATTCCTAACACAACTCTAATTCCCCTATAACTATGAATTTCCATGTTTATCTAGATCTCCAAGCATCCAAATATTCTATTTGGGTTAGGATAGAACCCAAATTTAGTAGCTAACATATTGGGGTAGGGTTTGGACTCTAATTTGGATATGTATGAGTTGTATTTATGATTTTCTTACCCCTTTTCTATTATTCTATCATTTAAGATCTTATTTTTGGCCCAATAACTATAGTGTGGATCATTAGTTAAGCCCATCTCTTGATTCTACTTAATGGGTTTTAATTTATTCACTTTTCTTTATAGTTTTAATTAGTTTATTTATTTTAAATAGTGGGTTCCTACAAAGGGACATGCGAGAGTTGACGGAATCCAAATCGGATGTTTGATTTGAACTCGATGCTCGGAGAACCATTTTGCAAATTGACTTAGTGTAAAGAAAAGGAAAAAACCTAGATTAGGGTCCAAAATATGAAAATACCAGTTTAATCAATGCACCGATCGATCCCACACGACTGAGGCAATTATAGTGACATGTGAGAATTGATGGAATTCAAATCGGATTCTCAGTTTGAGCTTGAAGCTTAAAGAACCGTGGTCCAAATTGACTTATTACAAGGAACAAAAAATACCAAGTCAGGAATTTAAAATGTGAAATACCGATCCGATTGGTGTGCTGATTAGTTCTACATGATCGGTTGATGAAAGGGACATGCGAGAGTTGACAGAATCAAGATCAGATGTTCGATTTTCATTCGGTGCTCAGAGAACCATTATGTGAATTGACTTAGTGTAAAGAAAGGGAAAAACCAAGATTAGGGTCCAAAATGTGAAATACCAGTCCGATCAACACGCCGATCGATCCCACACGACCAAGGCGATGACATTGACATGTGAGAATTGAGGGAATACAGCCGCCGCAGCATCCCTGTCGTCTACAATCGAACTATTCATGGAGGAGGACGAGATGGTATCCTAGATGTACTACCCATTGGGTGAAGACGATGACCTCGGGGGCGTCGGGATTGTCACCGACGTCAACCCCACCGAGCAACCACGTGAAGCTGCTGCGGCAGTGTTGCCAGCACAGGGTTTCTCCCCACCTGCCATGGCCAACCAAGCTGTGGAGCGGATGGCTGGGTGGCGATGAGGCGGCCTCCGCGCCACCCGCATGCATAGGGGATGTCCACCGACTGCTTGGTGGATCTCCAACCACCGCCGACATCGGGAGAGTTGACAATGATTAACACAAGTGCGACGACGACGAAGCCGGGAGGTCCCAGCCCTGGGTGGAGTTGAAGGTTTCCTCCAGCAATGCAATGGTCAGAGTGACTGCGTTCGAGCTTGGGCCAGCTTCGTCGTCAGGGCTGAGCTGCAATGGAGATGAGGCGAGGGCATCTGTGACGGCCATGGCCATCGCCAAGGACGAGGCGAAAGAGAAGTCAAGGATCTTGAGCCTGGACAGGCCCTCTCCTGCTCCAAATCACCACCCCCACCACCCCCCCCCTCTCTTGCTCCCCCTTCCATGGCCACGGCGTAGGATGAAGGCGATGTGATCGACCACGTCAGAGAGAGAGAGAGAAGAGAGAGAGAGAGAGGAGAGAGAGGAGAGAGAGGAGAGAGAGGAGAGAGTAGGAGGGGCTAGGGTGGGGAGAGAGCAAGGAGGGGGCGAGTTGAGTGGGTGGGTTCTTAGATTTTTTTTTTAGTGAAAAGTTGTTATTCAAAGGGCGGGAGATCTCCCGCTATTTTTTTTTAGATTTTTAGGTATATGTCAATGGCTGTGTAGATCTACTCTCAAAAGTTAACATTTGTGAATGCCTAAATCTAACCATTGACAAATATACCATATGTCAACAGCTAAAGAGGAGCCGTGGATAAATGTTAATCATATGTCAACGGCTAGATAAACCCGTTGACATATATTTAATATTTGTCAACAGCTGGACATAGTCGTTGACAAATTTAGAGGTATGTCAACGGCTACATGTACATGACCATTGACATATACTTAACATTTGTCAACGGCTATTGTCGAGTTATGTCAACTGTCTTTTCTAGTCATCGACATATGATTAACATTTGTCCACGACTAGTCGTAACTGTTGACAAATGTTAAGTATATGTCAACGACCACAAGTAGCCGTTGACATAAGTCTCATATGGCAACAGTTACGTTTAACCACTGACATATAATCATTGACAAATTTTATTTTTCTTGCCGTGGTTATCAACTCTTATATAACTGTGAATAAGGTGATTTGAAATCATGACTTATGACCTACCTTATAAGATTAATGACGTAGGACTTTTATCTAATAAAGAAGATTAAATTTAATCACTCAATGGGTAACACGTCTTAAGATGTAGCTCGATTCCTGTTGTAGCATGTTAATATGTACCATGACCTAGCTGTTCAACCGACCTTAGTGTCCGACCTAGCTTGTAATAATAACTCCACTTAACTAACATGTGTGGGAGTCGGGTGTTTTACCTTTATACTTTAGTTCAGAAATAAAATTTTTTCTTTGGTTGATCACCTAGTAGAGTGAGAATCATCTTATCCCTTTGAGATGTGGTGCACTCTTCTGGTCGTTGACCCATTGGAATTTTGAGGCAAAAAAAAATGTAGAAATAACTAAGGCACCTCATAAGGTCCAATCACAGAGTGACAGCACTAGATGACTCTGTGCGTGATCACTCCATGTTTTTTAATCCCATACCTAATCATGCAAAACTCACCTCTCTCAAAAACTAATAAGAGAAATGATTCTCAAGCTAGTATGATAACAAGTCTCACGTAAATTATTTGTCAAGTAATTTTATTGACTGAAAAAAGAAGAGAAAAAAATCTAACAAAATTCATTGGCGATAGAATTGCTTGACAAACAATTCCCCGTAAGACTTGTTCCTAGACAGGACTAGTAACATGTATTTTTCAACCTAAAAATATGACCCTAGATTCGATTAAGGAGTGGAGGACTCAGATCTGTACCCATAAAGGACACAGTGGTTCGCTAATCTAAAAGAAACTGACAGGTTGCTTGAATCTTAGTTAACCAACTCCTTTGTAGACAAGGACATTTCTACAACCAACTATGTTTAAGCCTCTTAGGGAAGTTCTATACACATTCAAACTAATCTAAAGTTTGGCTTCTTCATCCCTCTTCACCTTTAGTTGCCAGATTCTTAATCTTAGTTAAGAGCTAGAATGTAATAGATTAGTATTTTCATAAATAATTTTTCTTAAAAAAATCTGCCTAGTTTTATAGAGGAAGGATAACTTTCAAGGAGGTTTTTGTTTGAGACAACTTTTATATTCAAAGTAAAATAAAAGGAACAACGGATTAAGCGATCCCTATTTCTGGATCGATTAGACAAGAAATATACGGGAAAGTGAGTTTTGTTTTTTCGCTATTGAAGAAGAAATTGCTCAAACTTCGTGCATATTCTGACGTAGAAAAGGGTACGGAAGTATAGTTCTGAGATTATTTATGCATAATAAAAATTATAAAAAACTATTCATGCAAAATATATCCATATTGTACCCCCCCCCCCCCCCCCACTCGCTCCACGATCTAAACAAACAAAAGACATCTCATATGCTGGTTAAGGCGGATTACCTCACCTCTCTGAAGGAGACCGTCGATGATCTTGTTGTAGAAGGCGAGCCCCGCTGGGTTGACCCCGCCAAATTTCCCTTCTGTCCGAGTTGAACGAAAGACAAGTGAGAGCCGGACCTCGTCTCAGTTATCCCACAAAAGAGAGTGCAGATCATGAAAGAGGAAAACGAAAGGGAAGAGCTGAGCTATAAACAGCTCGTCAGGAGCAAAATAACACGAGTAACAAGGAAGAAGAGTCCTGACTCGGCAGTAGTCGGGCCCAGGAGATGGAGAAGCGGTAACTATCCACGCCCAGGGAATGAATGAGATCTAAGTCCTCCTGTGTACATCAATCAGCAGCTGTTAAATATACAAGGCCCACGCAGATTAATCAAACGTCAGTGAAGGGAGAATGGATGTGGTATAGCAGAGGAGGAACGAAGAGGTTGAGGACAAGCAACAGCGCGCCACAAGAACGAACCATGTACCGGTGGTAGTGGTCGTCAGCGACGTCACCGTTCTCGCCACTCCTGATGGCCCCTGCTCCATATATATCGAAAGGAGGAGGAGACTGCAGCGTTAAAACTGGGGGAAGATCTAGGACTAGGTACAAGGGGCCGGATCAGATAAGGCTACGAGCTTCAAGAGGTTTTAACATGACCCACCTACCTGGTATGTGGCTGAAGAGGTCCCAGTTACTGAGGCCCTTCCCACCTTCTGCGACGGCCCCCTCATACTGCCCGGCGTCACGCAGTTCGGCCGCGCGCATCAGTAGGGCGTGCGCCGGCGGGGCGAGCAGCCGCACACCATGTACGTATGTACATACCAGGACACGATCGAGGTGAGGGGGCGTATAGCTCGTTAGAAACAATATGAGATGGATGGGGTCGGGGAGAAGAAACCGCTCATTGGGCAGCTAGGAAGGGAGATATTCCAACCTGGTAAGAAGAGGAAGCAACCCCGAATAGGAATCCCTCGGGGAAGTGGTTCCGGCTGACCTCCGGAGGCGGCATCCCTGAACGGGACACTTGGGTCAGCGGCAGTAACAGCACGAGGAGGAGGCGGCGGCATAAGAATTGGCCGACGGCAAGTTCTCGGACCTTCATGGTCACCCGTCACAGGGTCAAAAACTGGTAAACTTAACTTGATTAGCTCTCCGCACACTCTAGAGGACGTTCTCCATTCCCGTCAGATATAAAAAACTAGTGAACGGGTACTCTTTCTCTCTCTATCTTTCCCCCCCTTTTTTTTGCGTGTGAATATCTCTCTCTCTCTCTCTCTCTCTCTCTCTCTCTCTCTATATATATATAATATATCGAGAGAAATATCATTGTTGGAGACCCACTGTGGTTTAGATTGTTCCGCACGTCTTTTTTTTTTCCCTCCACTGTTTGACGTACCTGTTGCCTGATAGTTGACATGAATAATTTATATTTAACTTGTTAGGTGTAAATTTGAATTGGTTTTTTTTTCCAACCATTTACTTTAATAATTAGATGACAGAGAAGGTGCTATTTTTGTGAAGGAATAGTGGCAGGAGCATTCAGAACTATTATTGAAAGAACAAAAGAAAAGACATGGTAAAGATCAGAGAAGAGATCTACAAGCGGTCATGATTGATATGAATATATGTACTTTCCCAGAAATTAAAGTGAGATATGGAAGGTATATAAATGTCTTTTGAATGTAATTAAAATTGCACAGGACTAAAAACTAATAAAAATCTATAAATAAGCTTTATTACGAATATGAAAAGTTGTGGTGCCAGTGTTGTTAAGTTAATGTTGACCTATAATTCCAAACTTTTGGAAAAAAAAGTAACCAGTGAAAAGAGAGACATGTCAGACAAGGCCAACAAGATGAGGGTATAAAATAGTCTGACAATTTTGAAAAGTTGAGAGATTACATGAGCCAAGTCGTCGCGCGTCGTTTTCCAGCATTTCTTTTAAATATATTTACAAAGATTAAGAATGAAGTATTTTCTTCCTTTTATTTTATGCTTGATACACGTCCCAAAGCTACTTATGGGTCTTTTCTTTTAGAGTAATATTACTCTCAGGACTGAACATGACGTGGAAGGGCCGTGCCCCTCCACAACGTGTGTCACGTGAAGGGGTGCGGCTCTAGGTACATTTAATATATAGTTGTTTGATTTTTTAAATCCTCAAATAATATACAATATTTTTTTGTGCACACAAATATTGATATTAGTACATACAAATAATACAATAATACACACACACATAAAAAAATACACACAAATAGAATTATTTATGTACATTTTTATACTATTTGATGTATTATATGTTATTTATGTGTACTAATATAGGTATTTGTGTGCATTAAATGAATTTTATATAATTATTTGAAGATTAAAAAAAAAAAAAGTGTATTAAATATATCTGGGACCGGCGTCCTCCATATAATACGCTTAGAGGGACACGACCCCTTCACATCTTATTATGCTCCAGACTAATTAGGAACATAAATTTCTCTATCTTTTATAATTCTCCTTCACGTTTCGCGCGGCGTTGTTGACACCTCTTATAAGAAAGACCAAGAATAAAAGGTGTAGGGCGAGATGGAGAACAATAACTATATGTTTTCCTATGAGAATGATGAATTTATAATATGTGTATAATCCTACAATCGTATGATCTAGCAGTAAATACGGAGTGTTTTGTGAAAAGTGAGTACACGGCAATATAAGGAAGATCCTATTCTAGCTACATGCAAATTTTAAGTAGGGATAATTATATATGCACAAGTTTTTCTCAAATCATATGTACTCTATCTTTGTATCCTCATGTATTTCATTAGATGGACTCATGCTGTTCGGTGTTGTTCGGTTGGTAGAACTTTAGAATGATTAAGACAGAAATGATTTAATATATAGACTCTTATCTTCTTATAAGAGATCCCTGAAGGCAACAAATTAAATTTAAAAATTTCCATTCCGTGGTTTAAAAAGATACCGATATCAATAGGTGCTCGAGATTCACCATGCGGAGAGGAATAATCTCCAAGGACCAATGCAAAGATCCATATTGCTGAAAAGAAGCACCAACCACCCAAGCCTGCGGTCTCTATTGAAGTCCACACAAGCAGAGGTGAAGGTGATACCTTTAGGTATCTTGCAGTTGTCTTTCTCCTTCATCTTGTCACGGGAGAGAAGAAGAGAGGGAGAGAGAATTGATGGGAGAGAGAGCGATAGATAGAGTTGGTTGCTTCCCCTTCAACATCTCCTATATATATTAGTCGTGACAATTGTGAATAAACCCCTCACAGAATCAATGTTTTGTGGATGCCCCTAAACCTTCTAACCCTTATTGTGTGTCACCTAATAGGTCTAATATCAAACTAATCTTAGATTAATGAACCGTTAAATTTATATGTAACGTTTGCCTACGACCAGCCAACATGTTGAAGTCAAATCAATCAAAATTAACTCATTAATTCTTCAGAACTCTTAAGTTCATCGTCTTATCAATTTAGATGTATCAACTGATTATGGTCACTTTGATGTCTCACGTGCATTGACAAATCAACAGGGGGGAGGGGGGGTTGAATTGACTTCTCCACAAAAATTCATAGCACACTCAATTTAATGAACTGAAGCAACATTTTACTTAGCCCCATGGAATCTAACTACAATAAGCATATTATGATGAACAATCTATCCTATCTATGTATTCAGGTGATAAAAAGATTATGAAAATATTTAACTAACATTTTTTCTGAAGTTTGTCAACAGGTCACAAGTGAAATGACTCCAATAAGTTAATTAAACTCAATTAAGGTAGAAGTCATTTTCATATAAATTCTCTAAGTCTACATTGATTATAGTTCACTTAAATTTCAATTATCCTTCACATCGATTATCTTCAAACATCGATTGTCTTTATCAATTGTCATTTAACGTCGATCGTCTTTTTAGACATCGATTGCCTTTGGACATCGTTGTCTTTGGACATCGATTATCTTTGGACATCGATTGTCTTTGGACATTGATTATCTTTGGATATCGATTGCCTTTAGACATTGATTGTGTCACGTCCTGACGCAGAATATGGAGACATGATGCAGTTAATATAGTGCGAGTATAGAGTGATATAATCATCAAACTATTACACAATTTTAAATAATACAAAACCAACTATATTTCCTTATTCCTTTCACTATATATGTTACATTCACTAGTTCAGAGTCTTAATTATGGGCCCATAGAACCTCATCATACTTAAATAAAAATAACTAACTAAACTAAACTCTAACAGAACTGGACAACACTGGGGTCACTCTTGATCATGCTCATCCCCATCCTCATGAGTGTGGTCCTCATCATCATCATATTCACCTAAAGACATATCACAATTACGTAGGGTGAGCGATAATGCTCAGTAGGACTTAATATCTCGTAAAACAGGCATGCTTTAAGTGATTGATTGTATTAAGGAGCAGAGAGTCAAAGAATGGAGAAAGTCAAATAGTGTTGAGAGTAACAAATAGCATGGTATAGACAACACGTGTTTCAGGTATAGCATAAGAACAAGTTGACCATAACATGTATAGCACAACACAGTTCACAATAGCACATATCACAATAAGTCAAGTATACTATAGCACTTTGATTGTCAATAGATAGTCGAGATAGATATCACTTGAGTGTAATGCCAAACACTGTGGTCAATAAACTCCCATGGACACTAGCACTTTCGGACGCACCTCCCTGGACCAAACCGGATCCTTTATAATATTTCCAGACATTGATCATGTTTTTATCTTTAGACAATCAGTCGAAGGCCAAAAGAGTATCAAAAATAGATGAGAGTGAAAAGAAATAGATGATAGTGTAGTGAGAACTTGAATTCCTGAGACTCTAGAGAAATTTGGATGAGAACTACAGGTTATACATGTAAAATAATGAGTAAAACCAATGATAGTATCTATTGCACACCATACAGTCGATACTAGCAGAAAGTTTGGATTCTTTTCCTTTTGTTTGGTGTGTGCTTGTGAAGAAGAATCAAAAGGGCAATAACGTAAGATCGTGTACATGACTTTTGGATAAAGAATTTAGAACCTTAATATCACTTGTTATTGTGTTACAGTATTACAAGAACTTAACGACAGATTCTACAAGATATTATGACATGATGGTACAAAAATCTGGGTTTAGGGCTAGAGGAAACTTACATCTCTCTATATATATAAAATATGAAAAATCATGGAACCTGTTTATAACAAAGCTAACACGAATCTTTAACAAGTTATACTCAAAGAAATCAAGGATTTGACAGGATATGAGAACAAGAGCAAACAAGAGGCCATGGGTACATGAAATAATAGAATCTTGAAAATCTCCAACTTGAGGGATGAAATCTAGAACAAACATGGACGTCTTTGGTTATTGGTTTCAGGAATATTGAATGAGATTAATTAGATTTTTTCTGCGAATTGCCTACCTTTGAACGCTCCTAAAAAGTATTTCTACAGAATGAAGCAGAAGGGGGTCGGGGAAGAAAGCTTCGATTGGGTGATCTCCTCCTTCTCTGGTGCTCTG
This sequence comes from Colocasia esculenta, assembly GCA_014218235.1. NCBI lineage: Eukaryota > Viridiplantae > Streptophyta > Magnoliopsida > Alismatales > Araceae > Colocasia > Colocasia esculenta. The sequence continues at coordinate 152,791,864 of CM024757.1, forward strand.
AGTAGTCTTTCACAAGTCCTTTAACAAGTTGATAGCTTTCCCCCAAGGGCTTATGATGAGTATTGATAGATTAGGATTGTTAGGAGTCCTATTGTAACTAGAGAAGTGGAGTTGTAGTTTATCTTGATCCCTTTAGTGTCTAGAGGATTCCCGTCCCATTAGAACTGGGAAACCTTTAGAGAACCCCCTCTTACTGGGCACAAATTTAGATTAATATGGAAGTCTAATGATGGTTAAATCTCCGAGTGGGTTTGTAGTTTCCAAACTCTTGGTAGGTTCGATAGGAATTGTTTCCGTAACAGGTCTTCCTATTTGGTTTAGTTCTAGGGATCAGGTTCGGAATATTAGATTTGTTCTCATTTTTTATAGTCTCTACTTTCATGTTTATCTTAACTAACTCCTTTTTATTATAGGGTATAAATTAACACACATTTTATAGTTTTAAAAATGACCGGTAACTTCGTCATATATATACGATTTGGTTATGAACAGTCAAAGCTAACTTTGTCATATCCGACGAAGTCTAACTTCGTCATATCCAAAGTCCAACTTCCTCATATACGAAGTCCTCTTCATTTTGGTTGTGATTAGTCAATTTGATACATCGATTGCCCTTAAACATTGATTGGTTTATGCATATCGATTGTCCTTAAACATTGATTGCTTCTTTAAACATCGATTGTTAACTAACATTGATTGCTTCTTTAAACATCGATTGATGTTATGCATATCGATTGTCATTAAACATCGATTGCTTCTTTAAACATTGACTGTTAACTAACATCAATTGCTTCTTTAAACATTAATTGTTAACTAACATCGATTGCTTCTTTAAACATTAATTGTTAACTAACATCGATTGCTGTTCAGCCCATATCGATTACTAACTATTTTTATTCATTACCTTTTCGTTTGGTGTGCATTAAATCAAACCTCTTCGAAAATTATTATTATCAATAATATTATTTTTTACTTATTTGGATTTAAAAATCCATGTTGTTATAGATTGCTTTTGGACATCGATTGCCTTTAAACATTGATTGCCTTTAGACATCGATTGCTTTGGACATCGATTGCTTTTGGACATTGATCGCCTTTGGACATCGATTGCCTTTAGACATCGATTGCGTTTAGACATCGATTACCTTTGGACATCGATTGCCTTTGGACATCAATTATCTTTAGACATCGATTGTTGTTAGACATCGACTATCTTTAGACATCGATTACCCTTTGAACATTGACTGTCTCTTAAACATCGATTGATATTATATTATCTATTACTATTTCAGATAAATTACTGTCAATACTTGATCATCTTATAAAAAATAATATCTTGCAGTAATCATACTGATTGTGATGAAATTAAATTATTATTTATGACTTTATGAACATCTATGTTATGAGCAATCTTATTATATGTTGCTCAATATTGTTTTTAAAGATGTGCATTTCAAATTCCTACTATCTGTTACATATCCTCTTACATATGGCCTATCAACAGATAGTTTCCATGCACATCATCTTTTACTGTTTACTATTTCATGACATGTCGTCTGTAGCTTTAAAGGTGGTGATAGAATGAGCTTATCCTCTTGGTATATCTTCTTACAGCATGACCTATATGACATTGACTGACAATGAGGATACCCATATGACTTATATGTATCCTAGCATTATTGTTTGCAGGTTTCTGGTAGTCAGACATGACCACAATGTTGGACATGCTATGTTGACTAACATAGAAGATATCCATATGATCTCTCTCTCTCTCTCCAAACATTTAAAATCTACAGGTTTCTAGTAGTCACACACTTATCCTACTTTAGACCTGCTACATCTGTTAGGAGACAAGTTTCAAGATAAGAGACACAACAGATACTTCAACCGATATTTCACAAGAAGAGAAGATAAATAAGAGAATGTTGTCTCAGTGAAGAGATAATCTGATACATTGAAGTGCATAGACAAAAAGCTAGTCAACAAGAAGTGTGCAAATATTAGAGCTTAGTCCTTCACCCAGAAACTGCTTCTGCTCTTAGCTCTTCTTGAAGCCTTGTTCTTCATCTTTCTTGAGAGAGAGAGAGCTTGTAATGATCTGAGAGGGCTGCTTCTTACTGTGTAGTTCTTTTTCTTCTCTCAGATTGCACCTCAGATCAAGCATTTTATTGTTGCTATTAGCTTGGTCTAGGGGCCACCACCTCTATACTCTTCATAGAGTGTTCCTCTTCTTAAGCGAAGAGAAGACCTGTTGTGTAGTGGGTGGTTGATTCCCTTTTGTAGAAAGGAAGACCTGTTAGAACAGGTGGTGTATTGTCTCTTCGTAGGTTGAAGAGAAGGCCAGCGGGTGCTAGATGTGTAAGTGTCTTTGAGGGGGGCTATAGCCTTGGTTAGTGGAATCCCAGGTTGTTGCTTGGGGACTGGACGTAGGACTCTTGGTGATAGGTGGTCCGAACTAGGATAAAATTTCCGTTGCATGTGTGATTGCTTCTGTCTTTATTTCTGCTGCTCACTAACTCCAACATTCACCCCTCCTCTGAGCTTGCAACCTGGTCAACAAGTGGTATCAGAGCCAAGTCTCTTCAAGCTAGTAGATATCAAGATCTGAAAAGCAAAGATAAATGGCAGCCCAAGGCCAAGAAGAGGGACAATCTGTCAATAAGCCTCCACTGTTTGATGGAGAAGATTACAAACTACTAGAAGATAAGAATGAAATTCTTTCTTCAAGGTTTGAACTATTAACTATGGACTATAATAGAAGATGCAGATCTTGTTGGCCCTTTTGGTATGGCAGTAAGCTAACCTAGGGGGGTTGAATAGGTTTTTCTGAAATCTAAAACATAGAAAATTATCACTTGAAAGTTTGGTTAGTTGAGTGTGATAGAAAGTAGCAGTGCGGAAGCAAATAAACAATCACACAAAGAACACAAGGAATTTATCCTGATTTGGCCCTTCCCACATGGAAGACCTACGTCCAGTCTCCAAGCAATCTCTTAGGATTTTACTAACCAAGGGTACAGTCCCCCTCAAAGACAATACAACACCTAGCACCTCAGCTGGTCTTCTTCTCTTTCCCGGGAAAGAAGACATCCCACTTCTCTTACAGGTCAAGAAGCCAACCTCTTGGTACAAACCCCAGTGCGGTTCTGCTAGACTTAAACCCCTAGCTAGGTTCTACACTGTATACAGTCCTACAGCTGGACATGAATCTTTCTTAGAAAAGAAAGAACAAAGCTGAGAGTTTTACAAGAATGGACTCTAACCTAGAAACTCTCAGCAAAGGACTCTCCCCAGAAATTACAATGACCACAGAGAGAGAGTGAAGAGAGGAGAGGAGCTGAAGCTTAAAGGCTTCAGATGCTTGAGCACTTCTTCTTGGGCTCAGGCTCTTTCTCTCTTTCCTTTGAGTGTATTTAAAATTCAAGTTGTTCACTGGATGTACACTCATTTAAAGATCTTCAAGAAAGCTCTCTTCTTGTTCTTCAACCTTGCTTCATCTTTTATATGAGTAGGTTTGAATAGATTCATTGAAGAGATTCGTTGGAACTCTTCTAGTCATTACTGATTTTTCTATTCTTCTTCTTCTGACTGTCAGCCACTTGGTGGTCTTTGAGGTCTGCAAGCATAGAAGAAGGTGTTTAGATCAAAGAGTGTTTCTGTCAAAATGGCTCACACTTCTGTGTTTTCTACTATCACCCAGAAGTGGTAGGTAAGCCCTTTTTGTCTGATAGGAAAGAAGAGATCTAGAGGGATAGAAAAGATCTTCTGTCAGAAAGATAGAAGATTATGCAAATGAAATATATTTGACTTTACACTAGATGCCAAAAACATTTTGAAATATAAAGGAAATCAATGTTTAAGTTGAAATCGGCGTTTGAATGAAATTTATGTTTAAGTAAAATCGATGTGTAAGCAAATCGTTGTTCAAGTATGAACAAATCGTTGTTTAAGTAGAACAAATCGTTGTTTGTGATCAAATCGTTCTTTTAGTTAAGGTGAATCGTTGTTTCGACCAAATCATTCTTTAAGTGAGAGCAAATCGTTGTTTAACTTGTCGAATTGTTACAACGATCAAATCGTTGTTTAACTTATCGAATCGTTACAACGATCAAATCGTTGTTTAACTTGTCGAATCGTTATAGCGATCAAATCATTGTTTAACTTATTGAATCGTTACAGCGATCAAATCGTGCTTAACTTATCGAATCGTTACAGCGATCAAATCGTTGTTTTATTAAGGAAATCGATGTGTTCAATAGAATCCATGTTTTCAAGAGAATCGATGTGGCATTATGTGAATTGAAATCGATGTATATTGAATAGACATCGATTTAATTTTTAAATGCAAAACTCACAGTGATAGTACCATAAATTTATATTTATTAGGAAAACAAATATTAAATATATTTAATAATATTTAATTAATCATAAGTTTTGTTGTCACCAAAATATAAGAGTAAAATATAAGAGTGGTTTAACAATCTCCCCCTTTTGGTGTTGACAAAACTTATGAGAATTTTCTGACAAAAATACTTAAAACATAGAAAATACAGAAAATTCACAGATAATACATACTATGCATACTCTCCCCCTTTTTGTCACTAACCAAATAGGAAGGATCTTACCATGCATTCTCTCCCATTTTTGTGAAAATTTCTTACCATTGAGGGGTTCAACAATGATTAACATTAATGAATAACTCCCCTTTAGTCTGTGCTCCCCCTGAATGAGAGACTCCACCAGAATGAGATTTGCAAATAGTTGTTAGTAATACTAAAATTTAAAAATATATTAGTGACTGCTCTCTTTTCAGATATGAGTTGGATGAAGAGCTGGCAGTCACCAGTGCCTTGAGCATCTCTTGTTCCTGAGGCTCCAAGGCTATCTTTCAAACAACTTATTCAGAAGTAGGCACCCAAATCTTTTTGTGTCCTTGATGGTTAGATGCGTAAAAATATCCTTTCGGAATCCATACTAGGTGCCTTGTTGTGCAGGGTGTTTACTGTGTGTCCTAATTTATTGCAATGAGAAAAACAATGAATATAATTTGTTTTGCATTTCCTATTGTCTTTGTAATGTCTATTAGAACACAATTTTGGAAACATTTTCCTTTTGATAAAGCTTGCTCATTACATAGGCCTTTTTTGATGAGCTCTTGGTTTCTTTTACAAATTTTGGTAATGATATTTTTTAGGAATTATGACATGTTTCCTTTTCAGGAGGTTTGTATCCAAGACCTTGTTTTTATTTCCAGATTTTGATCCTTTTAAGCATAGGGCTAAAGATGCTTTCCCTTAGTTAATTTTTTAACTGATTCTTTAAATAAATATTTTCTTATTTAGAGTTTTAATATTTTCTTCTAACTCTGATTTTTCATGGTTTTTGCTTTTTAATTCTTCATTCAAGAGATAATTATTATCTTTACTTTCCTTTAACTGTTTTTCCAATTGTTCCATTTTGGATTTAAGATCACAATTGGTGTTATCTAAGCAAGTGATGTTGTTTTCAATTTTTTAATTCTTTTACAACACTTTATGTTTTTCATATAGTTCATTAAGACTTCTTCTAGGTCTTCAGACTCTGACCCTGAATCAGTGCATGAAAAAAAATGGTCAGAATGTACCTCATCTAGTCCTACCAGAGGGCTAGACTTTCCTGCTCTTTTCCGGATCTGAGCTTGATGATTCTGAAGTTGTGGCTTCATCATTGTCCCAAGCAGCAGCTATGACTTTTCTTTTAAATTTCTTGTGTTACTTCTTGGATTTTTCTGGCTGACTAGTCTTCTTGAGTCTTGGACAATCTGGTCTCAGATGTCCAGGTTTTCTGCATTTATAGAAGACTAGTTCTTTTTCCTTTCTCTCTTTCTTTTGAATCCTTCTTGATCCATTTTTCTTCTTCTTGAGAATTTTCTGAAGTTTGGATAGGACATCATCTACATCGCTGTCTTCAGAACCTGCATTTTTTAAACTAGAAGAAGAAGAAGAGGTGGAAGGAGCAGCTACAACTTTAAGAGCATTAGTGAGTTTTTTCTTGGAAGAGCTTTCAGATAGTAGCTCCATATTGATTTCGTGTGCCATGAGAGAGCCAATTAATTTATCAATGGAAAAATTGGTTATATCATAGGCTTCTTCAATAGTTGTGACCTTAGGGGTCCATGAAATAGTTAAGACCTAAGTATCTTTCGAGTTTACTCATCAGAAAGATTTTTACCAAGAGAACTTAGACCACCAACTACTATGCTTGAAAATCTATTATACATCTGAGTGATTTTTCGTTTGGAAGCATTTTAAATTGCTCATATGTAAGACAAGAATATCTATCCTAGTTTGTTTTACTGATCTGTTCCCTCATAAGTTACCTATAGTTTATCCCACATTTCTTTAGCAGATTTACGTAGATCTCTACTAAATTCTTTTTTGGATAAAAACACACACAAATAGTTCTTTGCTTTAAAGTTAGAGATAATTTACTCTTATCGCTGCTATAATGGCAGTAGTACCTTCAGTAGGAAACAAGAGATATCACCTACCTCTATTACCGCCACAGATCAAAGTCTGTGCCTCGAATGAAGCATTCCATTTGTCTTCCATATTGGTAATCCTCTCCATCGAAGAATGGAGGTCTGGTGACTGATTGGCCTTCAGGCAAATCCTTGAGCTACCATGGATCTTCTCTAAGATCATTGGATCTTCTTTATTGATCAGAGAACCTCGCTTTAATACCACTTGTGGTCCCTTTGGTACGACAGCAAGCTAACCTAGAGGGGGGGGGGTGAATAGGTTTTTCTGAAATCTCAAACACAGAAATTATAACTTGAAAGTTTGGTTAGTTGAGTGTGATAAAAAGTAGCAGTGCGGAAATAAATAAACAATCACACAAAGACACAAGGAATTTTATACTGGTTCGGCCCTCCCACATGGAAGTCCATGTCCAGTCCCAAGCAATCTCTTAGGTTTTACTAACCAGGGTATAGTCCCCCTCAAGGACAATACAAACCCAGCATCTTAGCTGGTCTTCTTCTCTTTCCCGGGCAAGAAGGCAGCCCACTACTCTTACAGGTCAAGAAGCCAACCTCCTAGTACAAATCCCAGTGCAGTTCTAATAGACTTAAACCCCTAGCTAGGTTCTACAATGTATACAGTCCTATAGCTGGACATGAATCTTTCTTATAAAAGAAAGAACAAAGTTGAGAGTTTTACAAGAATGGACTCTAACCCAAAAACTCTCAGTAAAGGACTCTCCCCAGAAATTATAATGACCATATATATAGAGAGAGTGAAGAGAGGAGAAGGAGCTTGAAGCTTGAAGGCTTCAGATGCTTGAGCACTTCTTCTTGGGCTCGAGCTCTTTCTCTCTTTTTTTTGAGTGTATCTAAAGTTCAGGTTCTTCACTAGATGTACACTCGTTTAAAGATCTTTAGGAAAGCTCTCTTCTTCTTCTTCTTCAGCCTTGCTTCATCTTTTATATGAGTATCTTTGAATAGATCCGTTGGAGAAATCCGTTGGAAGTCTTCTAGTCGTTGCTGATTTTTCTATTTGTCTTCTTCTGACTATCAGCCACTTGATGGTCTTCGCGGTCTGTAAGCTAGAAGAAGGTGTTTAGATCAAAGAGTGTTTCTGTCAAAATGGCTTACACTTTTGTGTTTTCTACTGTCACCCAAAAGTGGTAGGTAAGCCTTTTTTGTTTGACAGGAAAGAAGAGATCTAGAGGGATAGAAAAGATCTTCTATCAGAAAGAGAGAAATACACAAATGAAATATACTTGACTTTACACTAGACGCCAAAAACATTTTGAAATATAAAGGAAATCGATGTTTAAGTTGAAATCGATGTTTGAATGAAATCTATGTTTAAGTGAAATCGATGTGTAAGCAAATCGTTGTTCAAGTATGACCAAATCATTGTTTAAGTAGAACAAATCGTGTTTATGATCAAATTGTTCTTTTAGTTAAGATGAATTGTTGTTTTGGACAAATTGTTCTTTAAGGAGAGCAAATCGTTGTTTGCTATCAAAATCATTGTTAACTTGTCGAATCGTTAAACGATCAAATCGTTGTTTAACTTATCGAATCGTTACAGCGATCAAATCGTTGTTTAACTTATCGAATCATTACAGTGATCAAATCATTATTTAACTTATCTAATTGTTACACTGATCAAATCATTGTTTTATCAAGGAAATCGATGTGTTCAACAGAATTTATGTGGCATTATGTGAACTGAAATTGATGTATATTGAATAGACATCGATTTAGCTTTTCAATGCAAAACTCACAGCGATAGTACCATAAATTTATATTTATTAGGAAAACATAATATTAAATATATTTAATAATATTTAATTAATCATAAGTTTTGTTGTCACCAAAATATAAGGGTAAAATATAAGAGTGGTTGAACAGATTTAATAGTCGAAAACTCCAAACTGAATTGGATAGATGGTGACAAGAAAATGATGTCTTAGAACAGCAAGGCCAAAAGCATATTATTCTGCTCATTAAGCAAGAAGGAATTTAATAGAATATCTGCTTGCAAGTCAGCCAAAGAGATGTGGCATAAGCTGAAACTCACCTACAAAGGAACAGATAAGGTAAGAGAAACTAGAATAGACATATTGGTAGCACAATATGAAAAGTTCCAAATGCATTCAGAAGAATCTATCTCCCAAATGTACAGTCGCTTCACCGACATTACAAATGGCTTGGCTGGGCTTGGGAAAAGGTATGAGACAAGAGATATGGTAAGGAAAATACTAAGATCCTTATCAACTTTATGGACTTCAAAGGTCACATCCATAGAGGAAGCAAATGATTCATGGTTATGTCTCTTGAGTAGCTCATTGGGTCTCTAGTAACTCATAAGATAAACATGGAGGGATTAGGAGAATCCTCCACCAAGAAAAAGAATAACAATGCACTAAAGGCTGAAGAAGAAAGCAATTCAGAAGATGAAAGAAGTGAAGAAGACAGTGAAGAAGAAGAAGCATTTCTTTCTAGACGATTGCAAAGAATATTGTCCAAATAGATGTATCAGTCAGGAAGAAGGAACTTCAAGAAAAGCAAAGAGTTCAAAAGGCCTAAACCTACTTGCTATGAATGTAAGATGCCTGGACATCTTAAGACTGATTATCCAAATCTAAAGAAGGTAGAATACAAGAAGAAGAAAAATACCAAGAAGTTCAAGAAATATAAAAGAAGGCGATGGCTGCTGCCTGAAGAAATGAAGGGGACTCAAGCAGCAAATCAAACTCCAGCGGGAAGAGGAAGAAAAGGCTAATCTAGTCTTTATGTCAAACATTTAAGATAAGGTAAACTCTGACTCTTCCTTTAATTCATGTAATGATTCTGACTTTGATTTTGATAATCTGGAAGAAGCATTTAATGAATTATATGGAAAATATAAAGATGTATGTAACATTTAAAATCCATTAGGAAAAAATTCTCATGTCTTGAGATAACCAACTCAGATTTAAAATCTGAAATGGAATAATTAGAAAAATAAATTTAAGAGTTAAAATGAAGAATGAGCTGCTACGTGAAGATGTAAAAATAAAATGATAAAATATTAAGTTTAGAAAACCAGGAAACTAAAATTAAGTCGAAAAAGGAAAAATGAACATTAACAAAAGATAATGAATATTTAACAACTACAGTTGAGAAATTAACAAATGGATGATCTTCATAAATACTAAAAGGTGCAAGAAGATCTGGTAAGAGGAAATATGGATTTGGATATAAACCTCCATAAAATGAAGAAACAATTATATATCCTGAAAAATATCCGCTACCAAAATTTGTAGCTGAACAGGAAACTACCTACAAAATAAAAAGAGAGAAACACAGTAAAGTAAGTAAAACATTAAATAATATTACCTGTTATACTCATTGCAATAAACTTAGTCATACTATAAACACCTGTACAACTAAACACTTAAAGTGGATACCAAAAGGCAAGACTGTTGAACCTAACCAATCAGGACCCAAAAGAATTTGGGTACCTAAATCTCATTGATTTGGTTGCGGCAGAGCCTTAGAGTATTAAAATGGTACGTGGGCATCGGTTGCTTAAGGCACATGATAGGCAGTAGGAAATTGTTCTCATCCATCAAGACTGAAGAAGGAACAGTAACATATGGAGACAATTGAAAAGCAATTGGTTATGGATCATTGGAAGCAAAGAAAAGACTCTCATAGAAGAAGTACTTTACGTTGAAGCTCTCAAACACACTTAATCATCATAAGTTAGTTATGTGACAAGGGACATCAAGTTAATTCCCAAGAATCCAAGTGTCTGATCATCAAAGAAGGAATAACATTTTTGAAGCCTACAAAGAAAAGAATCTTTACGTTTTACGATTGGAAGATCTGAAAGGTCAAGATGTATGTTTGGCGGCAAGCAAAGAGCAAAATGTAGAACTTTGGCATAAGAGACTGGGTCATGCTGGTTTGGATGGAATCAGAAAGCTCATCAAGTATGACTTAGTAGAAGTTTACCAAAAATTAGTTCAAGACTTAATAAAGTATGTGGACCATGTGCCAAAGGAAAACATGTCAAGGCATCCTTCAAATTAAAGATAATTGTCATTACGTCCAAGCCTCTAGAACTGCTCCATATGGATTTATTTGGATCTATGAGGACTACCAGTCTAGGTGGCAAGAATTTAGATTTGTTATTATTGATGATTTCTCAAGATACACATGGGTCTCATTTCTAGAACACGAGGATGACACTTTTGAAGCATTTGTCAAGTTCAACAAGTTAGTTCAAAAAGATAAGAAATTCAACATTATTAGTCTACGATCATATCATGGAGGAGAGTTTCAGAATGACCAGTTTGCAGAATTCTGTGATGATCTAGGAATCGAGCACAATTTCTCAGCACCAAGAACACCACAACAAAATGAAGTAGCTGAGAGGAAAAATAGAACATTATTGGATATAACAAGAACCATGCTATCTGAATATAACTTGCCAAGATACTTTTGGGCAGAGATAGTTAATACAACATGCTACATAATCAATAGCCATGATAAGGCCTATAATGAAGAAGACAACATATGAGTTATACAAATAGAAGAAGCCCAAGATCAGTCATCTCAGATATTTGTATGTCCTTGCTTCATTCACAATTATGATAAGACAGACATTGGTAAGTTGGAACCAAAGTCTGATGAAGTTATTTTTTTTTATTATACTTCTAAACCTAGAGGGTATAGAGTTTTCAATAAAAGAAATTTTGTGATTGAACAAACTGTACATGTCATATTTGATGAATCTCACCCTTCCTTGAGAAAGGAAATTGTTAGTGATGATAAAGGTGTGGACAATCTATCCAGAAAATGCAAGACATATCTATTAAGGATAATGAAGATATAACCCTGGAAGAACTGGAACAAAAATATCTAATTTATGAAGATCCTCCTAGGGAATGGAGATATAAGAAGGATCATCTGAAAGAAAATATTCCTTGTGATTATTTAGCCTTTGTTTCTCAAAATGAGTCTAAGATAGTTAATGAAGCACTAACTGATGAATCATGGATTCTAGTCATGCAAGATGAACTGAATTAGTTCAAGAGAAACCAAGTTTGTCCCTTATTTTTAGACCATCAGATCATCCTTTGATTGACACCAAATGGGTGTTCAAGAACAAGTAGATGAAGCTGGTGTCATTACTAGAAATAAGATTAGATTGGTAGCTCAAGGCTATTCTCAAAAGAAAAGTATAGACTTTGATGAAACCTATACACAGTGGCTAAACTTGAGGCTATTTGAATTTTACTAGCATATGCATCTGCATTAGATTTAAACCTTTTCAATAGATGTAAAGTTAGTATTTTTGAATGGTTTTATTAAAGAGGAGTTCTATGTATAATAACCTTCTAGTTCGATGATATAGACCATCCTAATCATGTTTTAAATTACATAAAGCATTATATGGTTTGAAACAAGCACCTAGAGCTTGGTATGAAAGACTCAGTGCATTTCTTTTAAATCATGATTTCATTAGAGACAAAGTACATAGCACCCTATTTATTAAATCCTATACTAAAAACATACTAATTGTACAAATTTATTTTGATGACATCATCTTTGCATCTACTGATGAATCTCTGTGCAAGTACTTTGAAAAGTTAATTAATGGAGATTTCGAAATGAGCATGATGGAGAAGCTCAACTATTTTCTTGTGCTACAAATCAAACAAAGCAACGAAGGCACTCACATTAGTTAAATCAAATACACTAAGGAATTATTAAAGAAATTTGGATTTGACATGCAGAGCCTTTACCAACTCCAATGAGCACCTCAACAAGGTTAGATAGTGATCCACAAGGTAAGAAAGTGGACAAAAACTTTATAGAGATATGATCGGTTTACTACTTTACTTAACTGCTAGTAAGCCTGACATTTTATGACATTTTATTTAGTGTATGCTTGTGTAATAGATGTCAATTTGATCCCAAAGAATCGCACTTGATTTTAGTAAAAAGAATTTTTAGATATTTAGGTCATACTCATGACTTAGGACTATGGTATCACAAAACCTATGAAATCAATTTAATTGAATACTCAGATGCTGATTATGCTGGATGCAAGGTAGATAGAAAAGCACCAGTGGTTGTTGTTAGTTTCTTGTAGGATGTTTGATCTCATGGCCTTCAAAGAAACAAAACTTAATAGCCTTATCAACTGTTGAAGCTGAATATGTGTCTACTGAAAGCTGTTGCACTCAACTTCTTTGGATCAAACAATACATTGTAGACTATCGATACATATTAAGACTGTTCCACTACTTTGTGACAATACCAGTGCCATTAATCTCACCAAAAATCCTATGCAGTACTCAAGGACCAAACACATTGAGGTTACGTATCATTTCTCTAGAGATCATGTGGCTAATGGTAATATTAGTATTTCCTTTATAGATATTTTAAATTAGTTAGCAGACATCTTTACAAAGACCTTACTTGAAGGGAGATTCACCTCTCTTAGAAGGAAATTAGACATGTGCAATTTGTAATGGATTTATCTACATATAAATGAAATATATCAACTTATTTCAGAGTAAAAATTGTCCATCTCCTTTATGCAAATCGATTCTATCCTCTCCTTGTTTCATTCGATATGCTTCCATCAACACTCGATATCCTCGGTGTATGCACCATTTAGAAAGTGATGCACCCTATTTTTTGTCATTTTGTGTAATCAATACTCCACAAACTCTGATTACTTTCCTCTTTTATTTATTCTATTTAATTGATGAGCAGTAACTCATTCCCTGTCGATTCTCTCTCCATGCGCCCTTTTGACTCCAAGCTCTGTGAAACCCTTCTTTGGTTTCACGAGTTTAAAAGAGCCTCCTCCTTCTTCTCTTTGAAAATCTTGATCCTTCCTGCTTAAATTTCTGGAGGGGTTTTGCTCTCCTACCTCCTGTGAGCCCAAAAATTCTCTCTTTCTTGATTCTCATGACCGCATCAGGGAGTTCTAGCAGTTTGGGGGGATACAGTGTAGAGTTCCTCATGACAGATCAGCTCTAGAGATATCAGCTGTCAAGATCAAGATTCTAGAAACAAGGCTGTGGATTTGGCATATTTAAACAAGCATGGCATGATTAGTATCGTGGAAGCTCTAGAAAGGATGAAGTGGATAGGATTATGCATAGTTTCTGAACCCAGTTGCCCTCATTTGGTGAAGGCTATACCTGCCTTCAATGTGAAGATGGAGGAATGTTGGTATCTTACGTCAAAGGTAAGCACATAAGGATAACCTTTGACCACTTAGAAGAGTTATTAGATTGTTCCAAGGAAGGTCGCAGTCTAGTAAACTTAGTAGACATTCATGTCAAGGGGCTCGATATCATTGGAATAGAGGTTAAGCTAAAAGATGGGAAGATCTATGTAAATCAGTTTATTGCCTTCAAAAGATTGGTACATTTCTTTGTATGTCAGATTTTAGTACCCCGAGATGTCAATTTCTCCCAATGTACAAAAGGGGATGCAGATGTCATGTTCTGGGCCGTGCAAAATCAGAAGGTGAATGGCTCAGATTATATTTGAGAAGATGAAAGTCGTAGCTGAGCTTATCTGGGATGTGAAGAACAAGCTGGTAGTCCCTCTTCCCTATTCTCATCTACTCACAAGAATGTTTCATCATTTTGAAGTAGACCTGGAAGGGGAGTTGTTAGAAAGAATGGGCCAGCCCATTAGAACTAGAAATCTCATGAAGAGTGGATTCACTTTGTCTAGAAACATTTTGTCCAAGGATTCCATGGCTACAAGAGAAGCCATTATGGCAGATGTTCCCAATGCATAAGCTCCATCAACCCAAGAAGCTGAGCCTGATCTTGTGTATGCAGAGACAGTTGCTCCTGTTATTCCTAATCGAAGAATTGAAGATATACGTCCCGAGCACATTGAACCTATTGAGCCTTCAGTGCAACCAGAAGATGTAAGTATTTTGATTGAACCTATAGTGGAAACTCCTGCTGTACAAGAGGTGTTTGTCAATACTCACGAGGAAGTGGCTCCTATTGAGGGGGAGCATCAAGAGTTTTTCTCAGTTGATGTGCACATGGAAAATTTGAATGCAGTTCATGAAGAATTCCTATTGGCACCAGTTCAGGGGGTTCCTGAAGAAAATATTCATAAGGAGATGTTTCTGGAAGGACTAGTAGAAGATGCATCTGATGATGATGCCCCTGTCCATCAACCTGCAAATGGGATCCCCATTGATATACTTATTGATGATGAAATTATTGTCGAAGCACCAACTATTGATGATGATGTCAGGCAAAATGTTGTGCCTGATAGAGTAGGCTCTCCTATCCTTGACACTATTGTACCTCTAGCCCGCAAGAAGAGTCACAAGAAGAACCAATAGCTAAAAGTGTGTGTTCACCTAGGCTTGTTATAGAAAGGCTCAATGCTCAAGGAGAAATACTATGTACACCACAGCAAGACCTTGAACCAGTCATAAACAACCATAATGTTCAAGGAAAACTTCTATGTGAAGTGAAGGATGAGCATAAGGATTTAAAGGTTGAATTGAGCAGTTTGAGGACCATGGTAACTGACCTCACTCAATTTGTGAGAACTCACCTAATGTCATCTGTTTTAGTCAACAGACATGATGATCATGTTGAACTTTAAGGCCAACTGAGCAAGAACCTCAAGTACCTTTTACAGAAGAAGTTGTAGGGCCATCAAGGCCTTCAGATCAGGTAGAGGATGTTATAGGGCCATCAGGTCCGTCAGTACAGGCATAGGATGTTGCTGGGCCATCAGGACCTCCAGAACTGACGGAGGAAGTTGCTGTGCCATCAGGGCCTCCAGGTCAAACAGAGGAAGATGCTGGGCCATTAGGGCCATCTGAGCAAGCAGAAGCTGCAGGGCCACCATGGCCTTCAATACCAACTGATCAACCTGCATATGTGGAGCCTAGCATTGACGATCTTCATACAAAGATTCCAACTATGGCTCAATAGGAACAGACACCTGCCCCTTCCTCACCAACAGATCCATCCACTGCTTCTCCTGCTCCTGAACCTTCCAAGAAACCTATCCCTAAACTCATTTCATTTCCTACACCCTTCATTGATGAACTAACTTCATCTCCCACACCTTCTTCTCCCATACATCCACCAATGGACACCTCTTTCCCTACTTCATCTCAACCTACTCCCTCTCAATCAATCCCAACCACTCAACCCAATGCACCTCCAGTCTATACTTCCAGCACCACTTCAGCTAGACCTTCTACACAACCTTCCTCCCACACATTTTCTTCTCTTAACCACCTACTTTACCATCTTTCATCACCATCATTCCTGAAGGAGCATGTGTCACTGACCTCACAGTTAGTGACATTAAGGATGAGTTTGAGGAAGTATTATCAGGATAATTCCGTCTGTTGCCTCTTATGTTCATAGAACTAAGTCTCTGCCCTCTTCAAGTCCATCTCCAAAAAGAAGAAAAATATCTTAAGAGCTTGTACTCCACAGTTCTCCAGATCTATTTCCTCCACTTTGATATTCCTTGGCTATCACTCACTGGCGAAAATCAATTTATAATGAGTATATTGAGAAGTGCACATTTGTAGCGGTTCATGGGTTACCCAACTTGAGTTTATCAGAATATCTTTCTCTCATTTTCCTATTATCCACTGTGCCCAAATTTGAAATGCACAAAATTTTATCCACTGCTGAGTCTAAGATAGAGCAACAATGGGCCAAGTCCTATAGAGCCCTTTACAGAAAGTATGAGATTGAAAGGGATAGAAGGTACCCTCCTACAGTTCACCTTCCCCGCGATTTCCCCCACCTTGTGCATCTTGAAGAAGTGCACGAGTGAGCTCCTGAATAGTTTTTTGCATGCCCCTCATTTGAGCACATTCAACATCCATCTTAATTCTCAAGTTCCTACAAAAGTAACTTAAGAATAAGGTATTGATGTGGAAGTAAATTAGTGCGTGTGTGAGCATCTTTTTAGATCTTAAACCTGGTTCTACTCAGTTCTCACATAGGTATGATAGTCAACGAGTAGTCAAGGGAGTCCATCCTAGAACATCTTAGACCTAAGAGATCCAATTAAGACGTCCTAGGCTCTGATGCCCCAAAATTGTCACACCCTGACGCAGTATGTCAGAACGTAAGGCAATTGCTAGTAAGCTAGTATAGAGCGTATAATAGACATCAAACTATTGGACAATTGAATAACACTAAATCAAATGTATTTCATTGCACATTTTTGGATGGCCGAGACATTTTTTTGTGTAGCCCATTTAGGGCCCATGTGGTGTTTTCTTATTTCTTTATGTTTTTTGGGCTATTTTTATGCTTATTTTAGGAAAAGGAAATTTTGGTAAATTTGTGATCCTTGTTTCCTATTTATATGGCATGTAACTCCATAAGGAGGGGATGAAGAAAATTTGAAAAAAAATAAAGAAAGGGAAGAAACCTGCACCCCAAGCTTTGCCCCCTCTCTCCCCTTCTCGCCTCCCTTCTCCTTCTCCTTCTTCCTCTCCCCTTCATCCCCCATCAGCTGGTATCAGAGCAATCCTCAGTCTGACCCCACCCCTTACGCATCTGCTTCTTCTTTGCTTCTCCCTCTTTCGTCTCCCCACTCTCTATCTCAACACCGGCAGAAGCAGAGGAAGGAGAGGAGGGTGGAGCCGTGATCTGTTGCCGCCTCCACCGTCACAGGCATGGGATCAGCCGTCCGCCGCCATCACCGTAGGCAGCCTCTGTCGTCCCCGCAGCCACCCCCTCCTGGTCTCTCTTCTCCTCCCTCTGGTTTCTCTATGTACGAGGGTAGGTAGTAAGAAGGGGGAGGGAAGAAGAAGACCGCTGTCAGGCCGGATCAAGCCGGTTCGATCCGGCCAGTTATTGTAGTCGTCAAGACTCAAGCTACAGTGTCAAGTGGTACAACAGGGACCCTTATCGCACCGCCAGCACAAAGGTTTCATTTGGGGTCAGATTTATGCGTCGTTCGCGTCGTTGGGATAATCTCGACGAACCCTACTCACCTGGCGCCCCACTCGACGGTCTTGGTCGGTATCCGAATGAACTTGCACGAGATCGGAGTCGATGACGACGTAGCCCCCGTGTACCTGTACGCACCGATGTTCCCGCACAAGTTTGGCTAGCCTCGACACCCTCAGACCCCACCACATCGGTGCCCGAGACAGCCTGCTGTCTCGCCCCAGCATGGACGTAGCTAGGAGCCAGTGGCCGCCAAGTTTGCCGCTTTGAGTCTTTGACATTGACACTGACAGACGCCAGAGGACTCCCTCCCACTTCACCACCAATGTCTCCGGTGCGGATCCCCGCTCTTCAACGGGTCAGTGAGTGCTATCGACTCTATCTCATTCTTACTTTCTGGTATATAGTTAAATTTGTTCCCGTGCTTGTGAGAGTTTAAGACCACCTAGCCCGTTGTTGAATTATTGTTAATCACTGTTGTTTGAGAGTTGTGAGATCCTTCTTGTGGCCCTGACTTGAGATATTTGAATGTTATATTGCTGCCCTAGACTAGTGGTACTTCTCACTACAGTTGATCTATTTTGCTTCATCACTGCAAGGGGTGACTCTTTACAGCTGTGTTTCTTGTTATTTTAATGTATTCACTTTCATGAGATTATTGTGAATGCCTTAATCACGCTATAGTAGTTGCTCATTTGCTGATTTCAACTCTGTGCATACATGTTAGAGTCGTTGAGTCGGTCCCATCTTGCATCAATTTGCACACACTGTCACTTATTAGTGAGCAACTGCATTTAGTTTGCGTCATGTCATAGCTTGGAGTCTTGTTTGCATGCCCACCCGTAGCGGTGTTGAGTACCACATCTCGGCACCAATGTCGGAGTCTCGAGCAAATGCTCACGCGATGCTTGGGGTGATGGAGAGGCTCAACTAGCTTCTGCTCCGTATGGATCAGATGGAGCGTCGGGTTGAGGAGAGGTTCACCGAGTCGGACCGTATAGTCCAGGGGATAGCTAACCATCTAACTGTCTTGGAGAGGCCACCCGCCCCACCCCCCATCCCTATTCAGCCCCTTACCCCTGGGGACCACCCTAGGGCAAACCACATTGTTGATCAGTAAGAGGACAGTCTTAAGTATGATTCCTTTGGTGAGATTGAGGGTGTTTATAGGCCTGCTGTTTACACACATGGTAGATTTGATAGGCAATTAGATCGTGGGTGGGATGGGGAACGTCGCCATCACTGCTACCCATTGGATCGAGATGAACGAGTTGATCACGACGACCGAGCTGATTGGGAGATGGATCAAGGTTGGGCCCGACACCCAAGGGGTCAAGGTGATCCCGTGTTTGGTCAGAGGAGATTTAGGTGTCAGGAAGACCGTGAGGATTTTGATGAGTGGAGACCCCATCGTCCTCAGGAGGATCAGGATGACCGGAGAATTGTTTGTGTTGACGCTCCCACCTTCGATGGGTCCTTGGATCCGAGGGTTTATCTCGATTGGGAGGCTAGTATGAATCGTTATTTTGATTGGATGGGGATGTCTGATGCCCGGCGTGCACGTTTTGCCATGATGAAGTTGATTGGTTAGGCTCAGACCTATTGGCTGAATGTCGAGTCTCTTCTTGAGCAGCGTGGGCCTGAGCCTATGTGTCATGGGAAGATATGAAAGTCAAGCTTTGTGAGAAATACCTTCCCCTGACTTACAGACATCGCCTCATTGATCATTAGCAGAATCTCACGCAGGAAAACCGAACTATTTTTAAGTACATCGCTGAGTTTGATGAGTACCTACTGAGATGTGGAGCTCGTGAGGAGAGCACACTGACCCTATCCCGATTTATGAAAGGTCTTTGCCCCATGTACCAGCAAGAGTTGTTCCGTCAGCATGTTATGACCATTGAGCATGCCTCCAGGTCATGCGTGAGATGGAGTAGTTTGAGCCGAGGTCTGGCTCACCCCCGCGGATTAGACCTGCCTACCAGCACCCTATGGATCAGCATGTCACTCTTGCCCCCCCCCCCCCCCCCCCCACCAAGGGGTCCCGCTCTTCGACTTGTGGACCCTCCGCAGCAGGACCCATCTGCTAGGCCTCGACTGCCGCCTCAGAGGGACCCTATCCCCACTTTGTCTACACCCCATAACCGTTCGCTGTTAGGTGCACCCCTATTAAGCGAGATGACAGAGGGAAGGTGATGGGGAGAGAGAAGCTAAAGCAATGGTTTAAGCCCATTTGGAACCCATTGGAGATTTTTTTATTTTTCTATAATTTTTGGTGCAATTTTTGCACTATTTTTAAGTCCAAGGGTAAAGTAGTCCAAAAAGAGTCAAATTAGAGTCCATTTAGTTTTTATTATGTATTTTTGCATTTCTTTATTGGAGTCAAGTCCAATTTGGGTAGGATTATGTAATTTCCTTTCTTTATGTTTCTAATATGTTAAGTCTTATTAGGGATAGAATTTGAAGTCCATTAGGTTTGGGAATAGCCCAAACTTCTTTAAATACTTGTAAACACCGATTTTGAGAGAATAAAACAGTTGTTATTGCATTTGAGAAAAAAGCTTGGCCTCTGTTCTTCCTCATCCACGATGGACGGACACCCGCGAAGGGTTGGCGCGAAGCCTCGCCGCGAAGGCCAGGCCGCGAAGGCTTCATCCCCCACGTTCTACCTCCTCTCCGGTGAGACTCCAGCCATATCTCTCCCTATTCCTCCGCTGTCCCTCATTAAAAAGGATGGTTGGGCACCTAACAAGGGCCCACCATTAGCCAGGGATGAGACGTGAAAGCTCAAAGTCCTACATGATGCATGCTGGGCTAAAGGAAATGAAACCATAAAAACAAATGTGATGAAAAGAAAAATAGAAAATATATCAATGATAATATTGCTAAACCTAGACAAGAATGGGTCAAGGGACTACCTGCAACCGCAGTGTAGGCCTGAATCCGTTGTTCCCAGACTTACCTGACTTAGCGGCCTATCCAACGATTAACAATGTGTACCTAGATTATCACCGTTTTTGGTAAAGGGAACTCAAATCCCAGAACATATTGAGAACCAGCCGGTCCCTGAAACGATATAATAAGTAGAATACCATACAGTAATGTAAGGGGATAGGGTTAGAAATACTTACCTAACTTACCTGTATGGTTCGCAGTGCGGGAGAGGGGGTCACGGAGGCAGGGCGCGGGGTGGTTCACGGCGCTGGCGAAGGCGGGTGAGGGCGTGCAGCAGTGCAATAGATGGAGGGGGGGTTCCCGGTGGGAAGAAGGCTGGACGGATCTCGGCTCCGTGGAAGGAACCGAAGCCCGCTCTGATACCAATTCGATATCATTTTTTATTCCACCAATCCTTCACTGTGTGAAGAATTTTCAAATCACATGCATAGTGAATTTGAAATGAGTCTTATGAGAGAATTACAATGGAGAAAATCCAGAAGTTGGATGAATGAAAAGATTTCTGGAACAATGGAGTTTGTGTCGACTCAATCACCATTAGTGTCGACCTCATTCAAACCAAACCACGACATTTCTGAAAGAAACTTTCTTCCCAGATAGCAGCTACTATGAAGCACATATTTCTCAACTTGTCTAACTTTTCTGATAACACTGAGTCAATGAAACTTTCTAAAACAAATGGGTTCATGAAACTCAAGCTATACAAGACAAACCTACCCCTTACTAAGTGCATTAAAATTGATGTGTAATGATCAAGCAACAAATAATGTGAAGCCATATGATATGAAATCAATCAAGTAGACAATTGCAAGCAATTTATCAGGCAATCATTAATCAAACAGAGTCCAAGTTCTCTTCTTAACGATGAAAATCTTTCATTACACAGTGGTTCGGTGAAAATATCAGTAATTTGCTTAGATGTTTCAATAAAATGTAGTTCAAAAGAATTTTTGCTGACTTCATCTCTTAAAAAATTATGCTTGATTTCTATGTGCTTAGAATTGGATTTTTTGTCAAGTTTATTGCACTAGTGTTATCACACATAATTGGGACATGTCTAAGATCTACTTGGTAGTCTTGGAGTTGGTGTTTAATCCATAACACCTGAGTGCTACAACTCCCTACAGCTACATATTCTGCTTCTGCAGTAGAGAGATCAACCGAGTGTTGTTTCTTGGAGGCCTAAGAGGCCAAACACCCTCCTAGAAATTGGCAATAGCCACTAGTACTCTTTCTATCCAATTTACATCTAGCATAATCGGCATCTGAATAAGAAATTAACTTATACTCACAAGATGCTAGATACCATAATCCCAAATCATGAGTTCCTGCAAGATATCTAAAGATTCTTTTTACAGCGCTCATATAAGATTCTCCAGGACTAGCTTGAAATCTAGCACACATGCACACATAGAATTATATATCAAGTCTACAAGCTGTAAGATAGAGCAGGGATCTGATGATACCTCTGTAGGTTTTTACATCTACCAAGTTACCTTTCAAATCAGCATCTAGACTTGATGTTGTGCTCCTTGGGGTTGCCATGGTTTTAGTGTTTTCCATTTTTTACTTCTTCAGCAATTCATGAATGTATTTTGATTGATTTATGAAAGTTCTTTCTTTTGTTTGAATTACCTGCAATCCAAAAAAAAATTTCAGTTCTCCCATTAGACTCATTTCAAATTCACTTGTCATTAAATAAGCAAATTTCTTACATAAAGAAGATTTTGTTGATCCAAATATAATGTCATCAACATAAATTTGGACAATCAAAATATCATTTTCCTGCACTTTAGTGAAGAGGGTTTAATCTACTTTACCTCTAGAGTACCCTTTACCTGTAAGGAATGAGCTTAATCTGTCATACCAAGGCCTGGGAGACTGCTTCAATCCGTAAAGTGTCTTGTCAAGCTTAAACACATGGTTAGGAAAATCTGAGCATTCAAAACCAAGAGGTTGTTCTACGAAAACTTCCTCTTTTATTAACCCATTTAGGAATGCACTCTTTACATCCATTTGCTAAAGTTTGATACAATGAGCACATGCAAATGAGAGCAAGATTCTGATAGCTTCTAGCCTAGCTACAGGAGCAAAAGATTCTTCGAAGTCTATTCCAAATTTCTGATTATAACCTTTTGCAACTAGCCTAGCCTTATTTCTTATTATCTTACCTTCTTCACTTGTTTTATTTCTAAGAACCCATTTAGTTTCAATGACACTTTGTGAGGAAGGTCTTGGAACCAAATGCCACACCTTATTTCTCTCAAATTGATTTAGCTCTTCTTGCATAGCATTTATCCAAGAAGCATATTTTAGAGCATCTTCAATATTTTTTGGTTCAGTTTGTGAAACAAGATCCATTTGATCTAATTCATGAATAAGTCTAAAATGAGATCTTGTTCTGGGTGGATCAAGCAGGTTACCAATAATGCTGTCTTGGGGATGATCTCTTAGCATTCTGATATTTAGTTGATCTTTATTCTCATTGACAGTTGATGTTTCTTGCCCATCTTCATCACCTGGATTTTTACTTACAATTGATCCCTCTCCTTGTTGGTTGTTTGAACCTTTCTTTTCCAGGAATTCTCTATCATCTTTTTCCCTGCAAATGTCATCATTGAGTTCATCAAAGGTTATGTGAGGGGATTCTTCAACAATTTGATCTTTGACATGGAAAAATCTATATGCCCTAGAATGATTTGAATAACTAAGAAAAATGCCCAACTCACTCTTGGATTCAAATTTATCCAAATCATTTTTGTTGTTATTCAAAATGAAACATTTTGCTCCAAACACTTTGAAGTGAGCAATGGAAGGTTTTTTACCTTTTAGAAGTTCATAAGGTGTCTTTTTGCTTAGAGGTCTTACCATTGCATGGTTGATGATGTAGCAAGAGGTTTTTATTGCTTCTGTACAGAATTTCTGGGCAAGTCACTCTCAATCAACATTGTTCTTACCATTTCTACCAAAGTTCGATTGCGTCTTTCCACTAATCCATTTTGTTTAGGAGTTCTGGGTGATGAGAATTTATGAGAAATTCCTTCTTCCCTGCTAAGATTTTCAAAGTTAGTATTTTTAAACTCACCACCATGGTGAGACATAATTGAGATTATCATGAATTTTTTTTCCTGTAGGATTTTCTTATAGAATTTCTGAAATTCCATGAAAGCATCACTTTTGTGAGCAAGAAAGAGTACTCAAGTAAATCGTGAAAAGTCATCGACAAGTACATATCTAAATCTTTTCCAATTAAGACTGTTGGTCCTTGTGGGTCCAAACAGATCCATGTGAATAAGTTCGAAAAGTTTAGAAGATTGACTTTTAGATCTACTTTTGAAGGATTTTTTTGTTTGCTTACCATGAGTACATGCTCCATAGATTTTGAAGTTTTGCTTGAAGGAAATTTTTGGTTGACCTTTTACCATATTGAAATTAACCAGTTTATGTAGCATATTCTAACTAGCATGGCCTAGTCTACGATGCCACAAACATGCAAGATCATTCTTATTAGCAGCAAGACATAGATTGTCATTTTCAGATTCATCTAAGTCAACCATGTAAACATTATTGATTCTTTTACCAGTGAATTTGACATAGTCTGAATTTGTCTAAAAAATGGTATATCCAAGAGAATAAAAATTACCTTATGACCATTGTCACAGAGTTGACTTATGCTCAGTAGGTTGTATTCCAACCCTTCCAATAGAAGTACATCATCAATTGAATTTGAAAGACTTTTACCCACTTTACTTGAACCAACAATTTTACCTTTATTGTTTCCTCCAAAGGTCACATGTCCAACTTTCTTTTCAGACAATAAGCAAAATTTGTCTTTGTCCCCTGTCATATCTCTTAAACAGCCACTGTCAAGATACCACTTGTTGTTTTTGGCTATAAGACATACCTGCAACACATTCAATGAAAAATCTTTAGAACCCAAGTACATTTGGGTCCCTTCAAATCACCTAATTCAAGTACATATGATAACAGACTTTTTGGAATCCATGCTTGCTCTTTTATTGTGGATTGTATGGTATTTTTGGTTTCAGTTTGCTTTTGATTCTTTTTGTTGTTTCCAAAGATTTTTAGATCACTGTCCCTTTTCATGTTAATGAAATTATCTTTATATTTGCCTCTGTTGTTCTTTTGAAGGAACCGTGAATGATCATGACAACTAAACCTCTTGGAATATCCTGGATGACAAGATCTAGCAAAAATGTGAGAGTGTGTCGACACTTTGAAGGGGTAGTGTCGACTTGTTCGAGTCCATCCAAACATATCCTGAGTTCTGGAGAATGGAAGTGTCATCCTGCCATACGTAGTGTGTCGACCTTCCCAATCATATGGTTGCCAAGATTTATTCCAATGAGGCATCTTTGCTGATATGAACCCAACACTTACCTTGCCCTTTTCCTTGAATTTTCCAATTTCAGAATTTTTAACATCTTTTCTTTTCTCATTTCTCTGAATTTTTCCCCCAATTTGTTGATTTCTAGATGAGGAGGCTTCTGAGTTTGTTGAAGAAATAAATGTTATTGTCTTCAAACCAATTTCTTTTTTCTTTAAGGATTGAAGCCTAAACCTTCTTTGTTAAAATTCACCTTTATTTCTAACAAGGCTTCTAGATTATTTTTTCCACTGAGAAACTTTTCCATAGATGCTTGTCTTTTAGCTACTTCTTTCTGAAGGTTTTCAAAAAAAAAATTCATTTCAGCATTCCCACTTTTGATAGCATCATATTTTTCAGCAAACAATTTCATTTCTTTCACATGCTCAATTTCCTTAAACTTCAATTCACTAACATTTTCTTTTAACACAGAAATTTCTAGGACAAGTTCTTTTTCCTTTTCTTCTATTGAAGTATCATGAACAATATGATTCATTTTTCTTTTCAGCACTTTGTTTTCCTTTTTTATTTCATCGTATTGATCAAGTAATTCAAAGTAAACATGTTCTCAATCATTGAATGAAAAGTCTTTAAATGGAGATGTTACCTCTTCTTCATCTTCTTCTCCTCCTCTAGCCATCAAGAATTTTCTGAACTTTCTTGTGATAAGTGCAAACTCACCTGAGTCATTTTTTGAGCTAGATGACTCAGTTTCTTCAGATGCTTCTTTGATGTTTGGATTTGCTTTGAGAGCCAGTGGCTTCTTTCTCTTGACATCTTCTTCCAATCTCCTCAAGCCCAACTCATAGGTGATCAAAGAACCAATTAGTTCATCAACAGTTATAGTTGACAAATTTCTTGACACTCCTACTACAGTGGCCATTGAATGCCATACAGGGGTCAAGGATCTAAGAATCTTTCTAACAGGTTCTTTCTCAGTGTAGGTTTTTCCTAGATTCTTTAAACCATTTGTCAACAAGGTCAGTCTACCCTACAACTATGAGATGGTTTCATCATGTTTCATTTTAAATGCTTCATACTCATAAACTAACATGTTAGCTTTTGTTTCTTTTACTTCAGACGTACCTTCATAGATGACCATTAGACGATTCCATATCTCCTTGGCACTAGCACATGAGGAGACTCTTGAAAATTCTGTAGGATGAAGAGAACATTGCATAATGTTCATAGCGCTCCAATTGGCATTTGACTTCTTGATTTCTTCTGAAGTTCACTTTTCTTCATCTTCCAGTAGCTCATAAGGTCCACTACTAACTACCCTCCAGATTTGATGATCCTGAGCTCGTAGGAACATCTGCATACGAGCTTTCCAGTAAGCATAATTAGTTCCATCAAAATAAGAGGGTCTATCTACAAAATGACCTTCTGCAATATATGCTTTGGAATCCATTCCACACAAATCTCTCCTGGTTGTTAAACCAATAATTGGAGAGCCTAGCTCTGATACCACGTGTTGGGTATGGAATGAATATCTAGAGGGGGGAGAATAGATATTAGCCTCTTTAAAAATTAAGAACACAAATCAGACCTTAAGATATATGAGAGCTAATAGTTTCAAAAACACAGAGCAATTGGACAACAACACCACAAAATGCACGCAGGATTTTAAAGTGGTTTGGCTCTAGTGTGGAGACCTACATCCACCGCTCACTAAACTAAGTGAGGCTTCAATAAATAAGCCAAGAGTGTGAAACACTCACACATCTGCTGATTCACAGCTTCATACAATCTGCTGACACATAGCTTCAACACCGTTGATTCACAGCTTCAAGATTATGACAATCTCACAATCCTAACACACAAAGTGTAGGATCTGTTCATCTACTCCATCCAGAGCAGACAACCAAGTGGTGTAATGTTCAGAAGAAACAGAAAAGAACGCATAAGAGAAATCACTAAAAGTGAGGGGAATTTTGTCAAACACTTTTGCTGTAGATTCACTAGAGTTGAGATTTAATTAATTCTTCACTTGAATTCCAAATTGCTTTTTCTCCAGACTCAAATTCGTCAAGCTCTTCCTCTAGCTGTAGCTCAAGGATTGAATTGCCTCTGATTGAACTGTAACTCTGAAGCTCTACTTCAATCGAATAGTGACAGGGCTTCAAACAAGATGAAGAATTGATGCAACATCTCTTCTGCCCATTGAGCGATCTGTACCGGATTCTCTTCTTCTCAGCTCTCTCTCTCCCTCTTTCTGCTTTTTTCTATGGCTCTGTGTTTTCTTCTCTAGGCGTTGTTGTTCTCGAAGACGACACTGCACACCTTTTTGATTAGTGCATCAAAATCTTTAGGTGGGCCCCATCAGGATCCCCAATTTGTTGTGAGACATTTGCTGCCAAAAAGTTCCCTTCCAGAACCTTATAAGGGTGCCGAGAATCCCCAATAATTGGGCATTGGATCATGTGCCTAGAAAGATCACGCTGGCAATTCCTTTTATAAAATGGAAAAAAGAGATTAGTGTGTTGACTCCTCTTGTGCATTGTGTCGACGCATAATTAAACTGGATATAATCAGTGCAGATCCTTGAGTAGTGTCGACCTCATGACTTCATGCATCGACCTTATCCATTAGACTTCAATAGAGACTGGCTATTAATATGCTTTGTGTTGACCTCATAGCAATCAAGTGTCGACCTCATGGAATAGTAGAGTCCACCTGACCTTCAACTTGTGTTGACTCCCCATACTTTTTAATTCCATCGCATGCTAGAACTTGTGTCAACCTGAGATTGACTAGTGTCGACTCAAGTGATTCTTTTTCTCTTTTGTGCTTACTAAAAAGATAGCATGTGTTAACTTGAGCATTGACTAGTGTTGACTCAAGTAGTTCACTGCACACCAGTAAGTCACTAGTTGAGCCATGTGTGTGGACCTTCAAGGCAATGTGTGTCGACACACAAATGATCTTTTGAGTTTTAGAATATTCCTGTCATAAGTAGACATGTGTTAGAGAATTATTAGATATTTATGACAGTTATATTTGGTTCATAACATCATCAAAACCAGGGACACAACAATTCACACAGAAAAATCTGAAAGAGAGAAAATAGAGCAATTTATTCCAAGCAATGCATTCCTAGCATTAAAGCTCTCAAGCCTTCAATCAGTCTGTCATTGGGTGGATTAGAATTCTTAGATCATCTTCTTAGAGTCCACCTTAGAATAAAAAAAGAGAAGTGCTACCCTCCTTCATCCTTCAAATCTCTTTTTGTTTCTCTCTGCTTGCTCATTCTTTGAGCAGAACTTAGTCTGTAGCTTTTTCTAAGCTGTAACCAACAAAAGTTCCTTGTGTATTGCCCTTTTTGTAAAAAAGAGGGCCTACTACGATAGGAGGTGTTTTGTCCCTTCTGTAAAGGGAAGGCTTGTTTGAGACCAAGTGGTTGTAATACCCCTTTTTGAAGGGAAGGCCAAGCTTTTCTTGGTCGTTTGTGGAAATCCCAAGAGGTGGTTGGGGACTGGATGTAGGACTCCTAATTGTGAGGATGTCCAAACTAGGATAATTCTCTTGTGCATTGTTTGTGATTGTTTCCGCCAAGTTACACTTGTTTCAAACACAACACACAAGATACTAACATTTCTGTTAAGTGTTCTTTTAGATCCAAATATTTTTGATTTATAGGAGATCCTATTCACCCCCTCTAGGACATCTAAAGCTCCATCTAGAACCAAAAAGTGGTATTACAGCTAGTGTTTTAAGAAGAATCAAATGATTTAAGAAGAGATGGCAACAGAAATGCACAACCTTGAAGGTCAGTCCGTGACAAGGCCACCATTCTTTGATGGTGAGGATTACCAATACTAGAAGATGCGAATGGAATGCTTCATTCAAGGCATAGACATTGATCTGTGATAGGTAATAGAACAAGGTGATTATATCATTCTTGCTGAACTCTCACCTTAGTGGTCCTTAGCAGATAAAAGACATATATCTCTAAACTATAAAGCTAAAAATTATCTTTGTTGTGCTTTGTGTAAAAAGGAGTTTAATCGAGTATATGTATATAAATATGCTAAGGATATGTGGGATAAACTAAAAATAACTTATGAAGGTACTGATAAGGTAAAACAAATTTGAATAGATATTCTTGTTTCACAATATGAAAATTTTAGAATGTTATCAAGTGAAAACATTACCCAAATGTATAATAGATTCACTAATATAACTAATGGTTTAAGTTCATTAGGAAAGAATTATACAAATGAAGAAACAATTAGAAAATTTATCAGATCATTAACTCAACCATGGACTCCTATGGTAACTGCCATAGAACAAGCAAATGATGTAACTGAACTTTATCTAGATAAATTAATAAGATCTCTTTTGACTCATGAAATAAACATGGAAATATTTTTTTAGAGTTCTTTGAAAAATAAAATGCATAATGCTTTGAAACCTTTAGTTTCTCCTTCTTTCTCCTCTTCTGAAGATACAAAGGAAGACTCTGAAGATAGTGACGATGAAGCCATGCTATCAAAAAAGCTTTAGAAAATTATAGCTAGGAAGAAAAAATTTGGCTCAAAGAGATATTTTAGAAAAGATAAAAAGGAAAAGGAGTCAATCTACTATGAATGCAAGCAACTAGGACATTTCAAATTTAAGTGTCCTAAGTTCAAGAAGAAGGATTCAACTAAAAATCATGAGAAGAGAAAAGAGAAGAAATATAGAAAGTAGAAGAAGAAATTCATGGCAGCAACTTGGGATAATGAAGAAACTTCAAGCTCAAGCTCATCCAGCTTAGATTCAAAAGAAGAACAAGTAAATTTAGCCCTGGAAAAACTAAATTAGATAAATTTTGAAACTTCATTTACTTCATGTTCTGAATCTGAGTCTGATAGCTTAGAACATGCATTCAATGAGTTGTATGAAAAATACAAAACTGTTGTAAAACAACTAAAAATAATGAAGTTAAATCTTGTTAATGGAGAAAAATCTAATACCATTTTAAAATCAGAAATAGAAAAATTAAAAGAACAACTAACTAAAATCAAAAAGGTCAAACAACTTATTATGTGAGCACTTAAAAGCTAAAAATAGTATGATCATAGAATTAAAAATAATCAAAATGAACATAAGGATGAAGAAAAATTAAAAGAAGAGAATGATTATCTTAGAGCATCCATAGATAAAATAACTAATAGTAAAACATCTCTAGTAGTAAGACTAAAAGTTGTAAGAACTAGTAAAAAGAAATATGGAGTAGGATATAAACCACTAGTGGTACTTGTCAATTTCTTGCAAGTTGCTTAATCTCTTGGTCTTCCAGAAAGCAAAACTCAGTAGTATTATCCATGACAGAAGCAGAATACATAACAGCTGGAAGTTGTTGTACTCAACTTATGTGGATCAAACATCAATTGAAAGATTATGGCCACAAATTAAACGTTATTCCAATGCTATATGACAACACAAGTTCAATCAACCTGACCAAGAATTCTACCCATCACTCAAGAACCAAGCATATAGAGGTCATACATCATTTCATTAGAGATCATGTAAGCAATGGTGAATTCTTACTTGAATTTGTTGATATAAATCATCAATTAGCTGATATTTACTAAGCCTTTTTTTTAAAAAACAATTCACTTCAACTAGAAGAGAAATAGACATGTGTATTTCTCAATAATGTACTAGCCTACAACTGAAAAATGCTAAGTGTACATTTCCACCCAAGTCTATCATCACTCAGACTCCAGTTACAATTCGACTTCTCACAAGTCAAACTGACTCCATGATAGAGAGAGTCGAAATTGAAGTCGATGTCTTCGAAATCGAAGTTGGAAGTTGAAGTTCATATTAAATAATAAAATTAAAAAGTGAATAAAATATTTTATTTATTCTTTTGTCTGTCATTTTCTGAAATCGATATTAAATCTCAGCCGTTGATATCTAGATCTTTTGTCGTTGATATGCTTTGCTTTATTTACAAAGACCCTCCTTTCTCATTTCCACCTACCACATTCGAAAAATCTTTGAGTCCTTCATCATCTTGCTGGTTCCCGCATTCATCCTCAACTCCAAAGTAACCTTCGCTGTGCTCGTCCTGATCTTTTTATCTTTTCTGAAGAAAGGTAGGATCTTTAACCCTATTTCGAACATCTCATCCATGCTCTAAATCCCTAGAAATCATTTGCATAGTCTCTATCCAGATGGCCTCATCTAGGGCATTGGATGCTTCCTTCTTCACCCTAGACCAGTACTAAAGGCTTTCCTCTACCAAAGCTTTGATCTGTGCTAGAAAGATTGTTGATTTCGCTCAGTTGACCAGAAAGCTTAGTATCAAAAACTCTTAAAGCTATGGGATGGAGAAAGCAGTGCGAAATTTAGGAACCAACATATGTCGATGTCATAAAAGCATTTTATGTCAGTGTAGTAGTTTCAGATGATGGGTCTTTGAAAGGATCAGTCAAAAGCACGAAGATCAGGGTGTCAGAAGCTATTCTTGCTGAAATCTTGGAATGTTAAACTTCAGGCCAAAGACTGAATGAATCAGTTTCATTGGAAAGGCAACATTTGTGGATTATTGGACTAGGAGGAGTTATTCATAAGAAAGGCCTCCTCATCAACCAACTCTCATTAGAAAAGTGACTGCTACATGCGATCATTACATCTATTGTCACACCAAGGGTAAAAACTCACTCCTCCATCACTGCGAGAGATGGGAACTTAATATTTTGGGCTATACAGAGGCACCTAGTCCATTTAGCCTCCATTATTATGGATAGAATGGTAGGGTCCATAAATCGTAATGAGTCTCTACCATATGGCCCTCTATTGACATTTTTATTCAAAATAAACAATGTAAACTTGGAGACAAAAATTGCATTTCAAGTCAAGGAGAGCATTGAACTGCCAACTCTCAAGAGAAGTCACTACACCTTAATAGACAAAGTTCAAAAATGTATGGATCAAAGATATGGTGCCAGATTGCTTACATGAGATATTCATTGATATTGTGCAAAGTACACGCTCAGCTACCCCACCAACACCAGTAGTTGAACCTGTAGTTGAAAGAGTAGAAGCTAAAGTTGCTTTGGCAGAAAGAAATGTGGCACCCCCGGCAATAGCTGAGCAGGAACTCCCTGAAGGAACTATTTCTCAAGTTATTAGGGATATCAAAGGGAAAGCAATTGTAGATGAAGATGCTCCTTCAGCACAATCTGATCTTCCTGCTCATAAACCCTTTGAAGATGAAGTCTATCATCATGTCTTACCTCCACATGTTGAGACCAACATTTCATTTTACCAGCCACGGTCTCAGGGGGAGACTAGCAGTAGAAAGACCATGGATGATGTTTTTGAGTTGGTCCTCAAACAACAAGAAATGCATAGTGTACTTCAAGTGTAGATCCATCAAGTACTTGTAAACTTTGATTTTATGACAGATGAGTTGCAACAAATGAGAGATTTGCTCTTTTAGTTTTTGTGCAATCCTGATAAGGGCAGCTTCCCTATGCCAGTAGCTACACCATCAGTAGCAGAGCCAACAGCCACAAAGCAAAAGCAAGAGCCCCCAGCTCCTCAAACAGAAGCAGTAGCAGCAACAACAACAGTAGAAGCACCAGCAGTAGAGGCAGATAAGGCTGACCCTCAGGGTCTCAAGCTAAGGTATTCAAGCATCGGGCAAAAAGGAAATTGGTTAAGTCTGACTCTATTTTTTTTCTAACCTCAACCAAACCTCCTTCTATCACTACATCTCCTTCACCTTAAGCCAAAACCCTTCCAACTCAACCCTCTTCATCTCCATTACACATACAATTAGCTGACCTACCTAATTCCTCTAGCCCTACACCACAACAAAAAACCACTTCTTCAATTCATCCTTCTCAACCTACAATTAAGCAACAACCTCTAGAAGAGCCTACTTTTTCACCTTCTAAACCTGTAGGAAAATCCCTTCTAGAACCTGCAATCTCTCGTGAAGGCTCCTTTCATGAAGATCTTCAACCAAAACTCCAACCAACTTTTTCAACATTGTCCACCCTCTTTTTTCTCATTACTTCCTCGAACATCTATCCCTATTGTAGATCTAGCCAGTCTACCTTTAGCTCGGAAAGTTCCTAAAGTAGAGATTCTCTCAAAGACTGGACAGAAAAGAAAACGAGATGCCAAAGGCAAAGATTTTCCTCCATTTTGGTATGTTTTTATCCATCATTCAAAGAGGAATTTTGAGTTATTTGATGAATTTTTACATATAAAGTATTTTTTGAAGTTCATGGTATGACTCAGTACAAATTCAAAGACTAGCTACCTATCTTGATCAAATCTAAGGAAATATCTCTCAAAGACTTTAAAATCATTGTCAATTCTAGTCACAGTCTGTCTCCTGAAGAATTTCTCAGGGTGTATCCGAGAGAAGGAACAAAGTTTAGGGAAGCGAATAAGGAATATATGCACATCTTAGTGTCCAAAATCATCTGAATCTATGATTTTATGACTTATTTAGTTATTCTCTGAAGTAGCATCAAGAAAGCTTCACTAGGATGAAGCTATTTAATGAAGAAAGGTTTAAGCTCAATTTGGCAGATGTTAGTAGGGGGCAATGGGCCATGTTTTTAGAAGGGCATAGAACTATTACACCATCCATGACTATTGGGTTGCCCTCAAACTTGTACCCCAATCTGATAGGTGTAGTCAGTTCCAGATAGGATTTTGCCATAGTTGTTTTTAACAGGCATATTAGATTAGCAGTCAGATATAAGATTAAGTACTGTAAAGTTTTGTCCTTTCATAGGTTTTCCCTCATTCATACTGCAAAGTCCACACAATATCTCAAAGAATTTCAAGAGTGTTTTGCAGAATCAGAAAGGCTAACTGAAAGGCAGTGGACTTATCGTTATCAAACATATGCTAAAGAATGAAAGAAGAGAAAGATTCATCTTTCTGTCTTTATGGCCAAGCACTATGATTCTCTCCAAAAATCTCTTGAGGTCAAATGGGAAGCCAGATATCATATATATTACAAAGCTAAAGCTAAGGTTTATTCAAAAGGTCCACATTGGAACATGACAGTATATGAATTCTTGTACAAAGCTGATAGTAGAAAGTTTATTCCTCTGAGGCAGAGTTTGGTGAATTTAGCCTATCATCAGAAGGTCTGTTGGTATCATCGTTGACATCTCAAATCCTATCAAAAAATCTCTTCCATTGGCCAACCCTATAACATAGATCTTTCCCTATTTACTCATAATTTCTATGCCAATGAGAAGAAACAATGAGATCTTCTACAACCCTTCTTCAATCAAATTCCACATGCTCTTTATCTTCCTAAGTCATCCTAAAGAGTATTTCTATCTTATGCAAGTACAGATGTCATTTAATACAAAAAGCCTCTTCTTTTGAGTAATCTCTATGCATTTCTTCCTCTTCTTACCCAAATCTCTCTTTATGAGCTAACCTTTCTGTTAATGACACAAAGGGGGAGAAAATATATATCAAATTCGCAAACCTCAAATATTTAAAGGGGAGAGATATAGAGAAATTCAGTAAACTGCATAAAGGTAGACAACATTAAAGAAGAGTTAAGTTAAGGCAAAATAAAATTTATTTTCCTACAACTCTTAATGAAAATTTTGTGTATTTACTAAAACCTATTTCTATATACTTCATTTTTTCATTAACAGAAAGGGGGAGAATTGTTGTGCAATTATTTTTGCAAACTTATTACTTAGTGTTTTGAATATGACAAAATCTTTATACATAACCTTATTAAGGTAATATATCTAATGTCAACTTATTCAAGATTGCATTTCATATATTTGCTGAAGGCATGTGTGTATTATACTGTACAACTTATTATAGATAATAGGTGTCAGCACATAAAAGTTTACAGGTCGATACTTGCATAATTATCACTAGTAATATTCTAAGTCCACAACTAGTATCTATATAAGACTCCGACTCTTTGATAGCCAAAGTGAGACTCCGACTTATGAACAAATCACAATAGTCGAAGTCCAACTCCGACTCTTGGATAGTCCAAGTGAGACTCCGACTTGTGAACAAATCGTAATAGTCGAAATCTAACTCCGAAGTGAGACTCTGACTTGTGAACAAGTCACGTTAGTCGAAGTCCAACTTCGACTCTTGGATAGTCAAAGTGAAACTCCGACTTCTGAACAAATTATAATAGTCCAAGTCCCACTATGACTCCTTGAAAGTTGAAGTTAGATATCAACTTATAATTGTAGTGCCACTGCGACTCTTTGAAAGTCGATGTTAGATATCAACTTGTAAACATATGGCAACAATCATAGTGCCACTCTAACTCCTTGAAAGTCGAAGTCTCTGCATTTAATAGAAAATCAAATAGTTGCATATCTGTTAATGCAATTTCATTTCATTTGACTTTGTAATATCTTTTTGTAAACTTCCTTGTTAATCAATGAACAAATTATATTATTCAAACATCTGTTCATCTGTATATCTATTAAATCATTGTATCATTCAATTATTGAACTCTTGATTAATGTTACACTCTTTTGTATAATAAACTTGAGAGAAATTTCTTAATTTTTACTGACGAATCCTTACTCCGATTCCCATAAAGCTTCTAAAGCCAAAGTGCATTCTTTATTATACTTATGATTTCTGAACTCCAGTATGTACTATTGCACATCTTGTTCTTTATGTTCTTTGCATTAAAATTTATTATTTATTAATAAGAACATATTTGGAATATTGTATTTTGGAATGTTCCTTGATAGCTGTCTGATTTACAAGATATCTGTCAATGTCCTAACTGACAAGTTTCCAGATATTAAGGAAAGACTTTTTATAGTCACACTGTGCACCGAGCAGGTGTCGATTCCTTCTTAAAATCTCACCTTCTCTTGCATGCTTTAAGGACAATACTTTTCCTCTGGAATAGAAAGATATATCTTCAAATGGCTTTCTTTTTATTTCACTGTCTAATTTATATTATTTGATACAAGTCTAACTGTGGAAAAGAGAAAAGACTTTGCATGGGTATGGTGCTTGCAGACATTTATTACGACTATAAATAGGAGCATGAAGCTATCCAAAATAGCCAAAAAGTCGTTGAGAAGAAGAAGGATCTAAAGATGGATTTCTCATTCTATCTCCTTTAGTCACAATGATTATATTTCAAACGGCTACATCCCAACGGGTAGCTGAAAACTTTGAAGGCTATATAGGAAGTCAAAGTTTGTATGAAGAATGAAATGAATAGAGATATAGACATACAGATTTACACAGAAAATTTGAAAGAGATAAAAGAGAGCAATTTGTTCCAAGCAATGCACTCCTAGCATTCATGCTCTTAAGCCTTCCACCAACCTATCATTGTGTGGTTATAATTCTTAGATCATCTTCTTAGAGTCCACCTTAGAATCAGAAAGAGAGAAGTGCTACAGTCTGTCTTCCTTTAGATCTCCTTCTGTTTCTCTCTACTTGCTAAATCTTTAAGTAACACACAGTCTGTAATTTTTTCTGAGTTATAACTGGCAGGGGGTTTGTTCTATGTGTATTCTCCTTTTTGTAAGAAGGAGGACCTACTATTGTTGGAGGTGTTTGCCCCTTCTGTAAAGGGAAAACTTGTTTAGGAGCAAGTGGTTGTAATACCCCTCTTTGAAGTGAAGGCGAAGTTTTTCTTGGTGGTTAGTGGAAATCCCAAGAGGTGCTTGGAGACTGGATGTAGGACTCCTAATTGAGAGGAGGTTCGAACTAAGATAAATCTATTGTGCATTGTTTGTGATTATTTTTGCCAAGTTACATTTATTTCACACCCAACACACAAGGTAATGACATTTCTGTTAAGCGTTCTTTCATATCCAAATATTTTTAATATGTAGAAAGTCCTATTCACCACCCTCTAGGACATCTAAAGCTCCATCTAGATCCAACAAACTTAACAACAAGGATATTGCAGTTAAGGGTGGTTGGTGGCAATATCTCTTGTCGTCAAACTAGGAATTTGGCGGCAATCTATGTTGTCGTCAACATCTTATTTGTAGAAAGTGTAGACCGAAATCAAAGTAAAAGGGAATTTCCAGAACACGAAACAAAAAATCTGTAAAAAAATAAAACCCTACGTGACAAGCACACGATTGAAACCCCTAAGCTACTTACTTCTGAGATGCTCCCTAAAGATCAAATTTAATTGATGAATCCCTCCTTGGCTAAGCCAAAGAGGAAATCTCCGTCATGTTGATTCAACCTCCACGCCTTCGCAGGTGAATTCCCCACGAACTAGGAGCCTCCCCATGTTCTGTTGAACCTCCCCTTGCTAAAGAATATCAATGTAGCCTCTGCTTCGTCGGATTGCTCACCCTAAAGTCTCCTCATTTCTCTCTCCGAACTCACAATAAAACCCTAGCTAAGAAAAGGTTCTCCCTTTATAGAAATGGCTTATATTTATAGGGCTTTGGGTCGTGATTATGGTTGCAAGGAGAATCCCAAGCCGAATCAGACTTTCCTAGTCTATCCACCGAGAAATTTGAGTAGAGATCGGATTAGGGAACCGGCACTCAGAAGATGTTACTGGCAATATATGTTGTCATTAAGAAATAAGTAGGCAACAATCGATATTGCCGTCTACCCATGAAAATCGTCGATAAGTCAAAAATCTGGTAAATATTGATGACAATGTATACTGTTGTTTAATCCTAGTTGGCGGCACCATACTATGCCATTAGCATATATTGGCAGCACTGGCTACTACCGTCAAGAGGGGTTCTATCAGAAACCCAAAATCACACATAATAAACATGCACAACACAGAAACCTAGGGCCTTACACCCTCTCCCCCTAAAAGAAAACTTTGTTCCCAAAGTTAGAGTAAGAGTACTAACCAAAAAGATGCAGATAATGCTTCTTCATGACATCCTCGAGCTCCCACGTAGCCTCATCACGTGAGAATGCACGTTCAAATATGTAGGGTGAATAGATATAGAAGGGGGGGTTGAATAGATCTATTCCCAATCACAATGGAAACTTAAGCAATTAAAATTTATTTCAGGTTATAAATCAATTCAATGAAAACCACACTGATCTGATATGCTTATGTGATTAAAGTGTAGACTAGTGTGTGAGAAAATTGACAAGTAGTGTGCAAGCAAAATCCCTATGCATGCATCTAGCTTAGAAAGCAGATCAAACCACTGCACAGAAGATTTTTAGGTGGTTCGAAAATCACACTAGTGATTCCTACATCCACCCCTCACACAATGAGCACACACTACTCAAAGAAAAGAGTACAACACACATGAGCACAATGGTTCCAACACACTTGAGCACGACGGCTCAAACACACTTGAGCACGATAGCTCAAACTACACATACACAAGAGCTTGACAGCTCAAACACACTTGAACACAGATGCTCAGAAAACGCACACAAACTAGATCAAGTTCATACTAGATCAGATCCTCTAGCATGGATCGGATCCACTCAAACACATACATACTGAAATCTGCATAGAATACTTGAACAGATTTTGCAAACACTCAAAAATAGATTGTGATGAACACTCTAATAGAAATAAGTAATAGAAATATCCTTGTTGAAGATGATCTGCTAGAAGCTTGGATTGAAGGCTCTTGAGAAGATTTGATAGAGTTGTTCTTCAATTTGAGATACTCTATTTCAGATCTAGATTTGCAGAGTGATTCCGATCTGAATTGCTTCTCTTGAGTTCTCTCACAGATGCTAAGCTTTGTGCTTCTGCTTTTGCACTAGCTTCCTCTTCCACCATCTTTTAGATCTACTTCTTCTTCTCAGCTTTGTTGCTGCTTCTTTGCATGATTGCTCCTTCTTCCTCTGCTCCTCTTTTCTTTGATCTACTGCTCTTTCAGCACTCTAACTCTCTCTCTATGCTTGGCCTTGCTCTCTACGATGGATATCTGCTCCAGATGAGACAAAAGGCTTTTTATAGCCTCAATCCACTCCCTTGTACATGAGACACATGTGCACAAAAAACTAGGGTTCACCCAAGGTTGCCACGTGTCAACAAGTCCTTCTCCTCATTGCCACTTGGATGAAATGGTATTTTAGTAATAAAAGATTCCCCCATAATCTCCTAGGATAAGTCAAACCTTTTGTAATTCATCCCCTTTTCGTTACTGAATTTTCACTCGAAGTGTGTCGATGCATATTTACATGTGTATCGATGCAACTGACTTTGTTCTTCAAAAATTATTGGACAGATTATGTGTGTCAACCTGATTTCAACTTCTGTCGATGGAACAGTGACTTTGTCCTTCAGAAGCATATTGGATAGACTATGTGTGTCGACCTAACTTGCAATGTGTGTTGATGCAACCGTGACTTTGTCCTTTAAGAGCTTACTGGGCAGACTATGTGCGTCGACCTGATTTTCAACTTGCATCGACGCAATTGTGACAAAGTTGTGTATACCTCTATATATGAAGTGTGAACATCAAAACAATTTATTATCATCAAAATATGATATGAATTATCAAAAACATGTTATTTAGTCATCATTATAATATGTACAATATGTCAACATCAAAATCAAAGTATGAGTGTTTAGACATCATCAACATCAAAGAGTTTAGTCATCATCCAAATGAATACACAACACAACAATCTCCCACATATATACAATATGACATCAAATTGTGTACAATAAGTCATCACCAAAACACACAACTCAACAATCTCCCTCTTTTTGATGATGACAAAACATGACAACATTCTTTCACAGAATAACACTCTCTCCCTCTTTTTTATAACATTAAAAAGAGTGAAAGGAACATGCAATGCAATGTGAATCTCTCCCCTTTTTAAGCTCTCTATGTTTAGAACAAACACCCTATTAATCAGTGAAATGTATGATTTCCCCTTTTCTTATAACAACACAAGATGATGTGAGATTGATTGATTGAGCAAGAAATCAATTGATTAGGGCTTGAAATTCTTTGAGCAAAAATGGTATTGCTCTCCTTAAAAGTGAGACAGTATTGCATGGAGCATAAACAATTTGATCTTCAAGGAGTGTGAAGATATCAAGGCACACAATGATTTTAGTATATGAGAGATAATATAATTGTACCTTTCATTATGTGCAACAAGGGTTAAGAATGAAGATGATTTTGATTGAGTTCTTATGTCGGTTCTTTATCATCAAAAATCACTTTAGAAATTTCATTTACAAATGTGAATTTTGTGACCTAAATTGAGTTGTTAAGAGTGTATATCACTAGAAAATCAAGATTTTGATATTAATTAATGTAGAATAGCACTTTAACATTCTTGAACAACATGAATTCTATTTTAGGTTAGCTGCACTTTGTATACCTTTTTTCTTTTTCTATTTATTTCTTTCATTTGAGATATTTCAGAAATTTAGCAAAGAAGATTTAATAATTTTTTTCTGTGGAAACACACACACTTATCCAGTGTAAGAGTGCCTGACTACTAGGCATGTTAATCATTTGTTTGCTTCTTTTTTAGAAGAAAAAACTTAGCAACACCTTTTGCCTCAAGTACAACAACGCCTCAGGTGGAATAACTTGGTTACTCAGTGTACTGATCATTGCTTTACAATTTTCCTTGAAATCTTTCTTTTTCCTAAATATTTTTTTTTCCAGAACTTTTATTACTTTTCATTAGGTGACAAGTAGCTTTTCCCTTGATAGATCATGGTCTTGAGTTGTTAGGATATCATTCTTCGCATATGTTAAAAACAAAACTTCAATACAACATATGATATACAACTCAGGACACTCAAGTGTGTACTTAAAGTATTTTGCAAAAAAAATTCCAAAAAAAGCTTTGAGGATAAAGATAGACATATGATTGTAGATCTTATTTTTCATCTTCATATTTAATCTAAGAGCACAAATATTCTAAATATTTAAAATTGAATTTCTCATGCAAGAATATTAATGGAATCTTGAATGGATTTGAATAAAACATGAGGAGATCAAGGATAAGCTAAGAATTTTATAATAAGAATTGATTATGAGATTAAATCCTTTACACATAGAGCAGAGATGTGTGAGTTCATTCCAAATGAGAAAAAAAAATAAGGCATTCTGATCAGAAATTATTCAAAGTATTGATGATTGAGATTCAAGAGAGTGAACATGATTATTTTATTTCATGCAATATGAACATCATTAAAACACCACAACAATTTCAGAATTTTAGATGATTTGCCTTCAATTCATTATTTAAGACAGATTCAAGAATAACATTTCTAAATACAAATATGAAAAAACTATGTCGACACATAATCTTCAATGTGTGTTTTGGTGTCGACACAAGATCAAATGTGTGTCGACCTGCTTTTGATCAAAGTAAATTTTTCTAAGTTTTTAAATTTCAACAAATTTTAACTTTTTATTTAATATCTTTGCAAAGACATTTTTCTCTTTTTCAAATTCACTCTCCCTTAACATGTGCATGATGTAAAAAAATCTTGCAAGTAATTCAAACATGATTATGCACACATTTAGCTTTAAGCATGGAGTGACTTTTTATTACTTGGTGAAGAAGTTTTCTCACTCATAGTGAAAGTTTTCAGACAAGCTTGACTTGTCCTTCCACATTTCACCATTTGATATACCAAAAAGTCAAAACAAATGATATGCACAAGGAATCATGGACGCAGTCAAGCAAGTATGATAACACAAATATGATTCCAATTGTTATGACACAATGTTATTATTGGGAGCAGCATCAAAACACACTCTTCATTGTTTAAATAAAACTCTAAATTTTATTCCAACTCAAGCAGTTTAATTCTGAAATGATATGAGATTTTACCTAAATAGTCTTCAATTAAACTTTACCTATAGTCTCCAAGTTTTCTTACCTTGCATAGCCATTGTCTTGATTCTAGATGGAAAGGTATGGCTACAATGCTCATTAGCTTGTTGATCAAGCTAACTTTGCGATCCATATGGGCTTGGGTATTGCAATGGAGCAAAAATTAGATTGCAGTATTGATTTTTGAATCTAAAAAAAAAATTATTTTTGGTATAGATGCATTTCATTCATTAATGGAACTATAAGCAGCACTAGTTCCATATTTTCTCTTGGTCTTGTTCAATGCATCTATGTTTTCATGATTTTTTTTACTTTTAGGATTTTTTAGCTTAAGAACATAAGACTTCACTTGTGTAGTTTTTCTATTCAGATGTACATGGAATCTCTAAGTATTTTCAGCATGGATATGATTTTTATTCCTACGTACATGAGTATGAAATTTTAGAACATGTATAAAATGATTAATTCTATGCCAATAGTTCCTAGAAATATGGCCAATTTTATGACATGTGAAACACTAGACTGGTTTCACATATTTATGGAAATGTTGATCTCTATTCCAGCAAATTCTGACTAAATGACTAGGTTTATTACAGTTAAAGTAAATGACATTATTTCCTGTCTGGTACTTACCTTGACATGAGTGCATTTGCTAAAATCTCTGAAACCCTCTAGAGTACCTTTGATTATTCTTGGGTTGAAAGTGAGGAGGTGGTACTCTTTGGTAACCATTAGCATGATGTGGGGTTGAAGGTTTCCTCGGAGCTTTTTAGTTTTGTGGAGAAGGTGTGGAAACCTTGTAGAAGCCTATTTTATTTTCCATTTTCTTTTTCTGGTTTTTAATGAAAACATGGTTCTTTCTATTAGCAACATTTTAATTGACTTGCTCATTTTTTAACACTTTTAAGAACAAGAATTTGTAGAGGTTTTTCATTGGAAATAGATGAGTTCTTGTTAGCAGTAGAAGATGCATTCAATTCAGAAATTTTTAATTTATCATGAGCAGCAGTCAAATCTTTTTTCAAATTCTCATTTTCAATTTTTAGACCATAAATGATTTCTTCAAGCTTTTCACATTTAACATTCAAAGTTTTATCATGCATAGCAATTTCAATCTTCCTTTTCAAGTGAATGTTTTCTTCATTCAATTTTTTGAATTTCTCATTAATTTTAAAATCTTGAGCCATATTAGAAACTTGATATTTTAATTGATCTTTCACTTGAGCAAGTTCTTCTATCTGTTTCTCTAACTTTTATTGCTCATTTTTCAATGTAAGGATTTCAATTTCTAATGACTTATGATTCTCATTAAGCTCATCAATTTCAATTTGATTTTCATTATTTTCAGACTTCAATTTTTCATTTTCTTCATGACAATTTTTTAAAGTCTTTTTCAGGTTTTTGTTTTCAGTTTTCAACTTTATATTTTGATTTTGTATCTTCTCGCAGAACTCAACCAAATCATCATAAGACATGCCTTCATCTGAATCAGAATCAGAATTTGAGTACATAAATGGGTCTAGAATTAGTTTACCTGACCTTGTAGACCTATTTGATCTCTTGGATTCCGAAGAAGATGAAGAATGCTCTGAGCTCATTGAATGTGCTGTGAGAGCTAACATCTTTTGGATTGTTAATTTTCTTGAATCATTGGAGCTTTTCTTGACCATCGAATATCTATCAAAATTTTTATTTTCCTTCCTTTCAGATTTCATTGAAGAATTCTACAGTTTAGAAGATGATAGTGAGCTTGGGGATTTCTTTGAAATTATAGCAGGTAATTCATGCAAGTTAAAGTAATTTGCCATTTCAATAAATCAACACAGAATACTATTAGATATAAAATAGTGAGTTAGCATAACAAAAAATTAGATCTAATAATCAGAGAGTTAACTTGGCTCTGATACCAATTGTAGGATTGAATATGCAGGGTGAATAGATCTATTCCCAATCACAGCAGACACTTAAGCAATTAAAAAATTATTTTAAATTATAAGTCAATTCAACAAAAACCACATTGATCTGATATACTTATATGATTAAAGTGTAGACTAGTGTGTGAAAAAATTGACAAGTAGTGTGCAAGCAAAATCCTTATGCATGAGCATACCAAACCACTGCACAGGAGATTTTTAGGTGGTTCGAAAATCACACCAGTGATTCCTACATCCACCCCTCAGACAGTGAGTCACACACTATTCAAGGAAAAGTGTACAACACATACGAGCACGACGGCTCCAATACACTTGAGCACAGATGCTCAGAAAACAAACACACACACTAGATCAAGTTCACACTAGATTAGATCCTCTAGCATGGATTAGATCCACTCAAACACATACACATTGAAATCTACACATAACACTTGTACATATTTCACAAACACTCAAAAATAGATTGAGATGAACACTCCTATAAAAATAAGTAATAGAAAGATGAATT
The DNA here is from genome assembly GCA_014218235.1 of Colocasia esculenta. NCBI lineage: Eukaryota > Viridiplantae > Streptophyta > Magnoliopsida > Alismatales > Araceae > Colocasia > Colocasia esculenta. The sequence continues at coordinate 152,835,899 of CM024757.1, forward strand.
GGATATTCCTCATTGAAGATGATTTGCTGGAAGTTTGGATTGAAGATTCTTGAGAAGATTTAAAAGAGTTCTTCTTCAATTTGCGATACTCTGTTTTAGATCTAAATTTACAGAGTGATTCAGATCTAAATTGCTTCTCTTGATTTCTCTCACAGATGTTGAGCTTTGTGCTTCTGCTCTTGCACTGGCTTCCTCTTCCACATTCTTTTAGATCTGCTTCTTCTTCTCAGCTTTGCTGCTTCTTCTTTGCACGATTGCTCCTTCTTCCTTTGTTGCTTTTCTCTTTGATCTATTGCTCTTTTAGCACTCTATCTCTCTCTCTCTCTCTATGCTTGGCCTTGCTCTCTACGATGGTTATCTACTCCAGATGAGACTGAAGACTTTTTATAGCCTCAGTGCACTCCCTTGTACATGAGACACATGTGCACAAAAAACTAGGGGTCGCCCAAATTTGCCACGTGTCAATAAGTTCTTCTCCTCATTGTCACTTGGATGAAAGGGTATTTTGGTAATAAAAGATTCCCCATAATCTCCAAGGATAAGTCACACCTTTTGTAATTCATCCCCTTTTTGTTTCTAAATTTTCACTCGAAGTGCGTCGACGCATGTTTGCATGTGTGTCGACGCAACTGACTTTGTTCTTCAGAAGATTACTAGATAGACTATGTGTATCGACCTGATTTCAACTTCTATCAATGCAACTGTGACTTTGTCATTCAGAAGCTTATTGGACATACTATGTGTGTCGACCTGACTTGCAATGTGTGTCTATGCAACTGTGACTTTGTTTTTCAGAAGCTTACTGAACAGACTATGTATGTTGACCTAACTTGCAATGTGTGTCTATGCAACTGTGACTTTGTCCTTCAAGAGCTTATTGGGCAGACTATGTGCGTCGGCCTGATTTTCAACTTGCGTCGATGTAACTATGACAAAGTTGTGTAAACCTATATATATGAAGTGTGAACCATCAAAATATGTCATTATTATCAAAATATGAAATGTGAAGTATTAAAAACATGTTGTTTAGTCATCGTTATAATATGCACAATATGTCATCATCAAAATCGAAGTATGAGTGTTTAGACATCATCAACATCAAAGTGTTTAGTCATCATCCAAATGAATACACAACACAACAATCTCCCACATATATACAATATGACATCAGATTGTGTACAATATGTCATCATCAAAACACACAACTCAACAATCTCCCTCTTTTTGATGATGACAAAACATGACAACGTTCTTTCATAGAATAACACTCTCGTTCTCTTTTTTATAACATTAAAAAGAGTGAAAGGAACATGCAATGCAATGTGAATCTCTCCCCTTTTAAAGCTCTCTCTGTTTAGAACAAACGCCCTATTAATCAGTGAAATGTATGATTTCCCCTTTTCTTATAAGAACACAAAATGATGTGAGATTGATTGATTGGGTAAGAAATCAATTGATTGGGGCTTGAAATTCTTTGAGCAAGAATGGTATTGCTCTCCTTGAGAGTGAGACTGTATTGCATGGAGCACAAACAATTTGATCTTCAAGAAGTGTGAAGATATCAAGGCACACAATGATTTTAGTATACGAGAGATAATATAATTGTACCTTTCATTATGTGCAACAAGGGTTAAGAATGAAGATGATTTTGATTGAGTTCTTATGTCAGTTCTTTATCATCAAAAATTACTTTAGAAATTTCATTTACAAATGTGACAATTTTTGTGACCTAAATTGAGTTGTTAAGAATGTATATCACTAGAAAATCAAGATTTTGATATTAAATAATGTAGAATAGCACTTTAACATTCTTGAACAACATGAATTCTATTTTAGGTTAGCTGCACTTTGTACACCCTTTTTCTTTTTCTATTTATTTCTTTCATTTGAGATATTTCAAAATTTAGCAGAGAAGATTTAATAAATTTTTTCTATGGAAACACACACACTTACTCAGTGCAAGAGTGCTTGACTACTAGGCATGTTAATTATTTGTTTGCTTATTTTTTAGAAGAAAAAGCTTAGCAACACCTTTTGCCTCATGTACAATCACGTCTCAGGTGGAATAACTTGGTTACTCAGTGTACTGATCATTGCTTTGCAATTTTCCTTAAAATCTTTCTTTTTCTTGAATTTTTTTTTTATTTCCAGAACTTTTATTACTTTTCATTAGGTGACAAGTAGCTTTTCCCTTGATAGATCATGGTCTTGAGTTGTTAGGATATCATTCTTAGCATATGTTAAAAACAAAACTTCAATACAACATATGATATATAACTCAAGACACTCAAGTGTGTACTTAAAATATTTTGCAATAAAAATTCCAAAATAAGTTTTGAGGATAAAGATAGACACATGACTGTAGATCTTATTTTTCATCTTCATATTTAATCTAAGAGCACAAATATTCTAAATATTTAAAATTATATTTCTCATATAAGAATATTAATGGAATCTTGAATGGATTTGAATAAAACATGAGGAGATCAAGGATAAGCCAAGAATTTTATAATAAGAATTGATTATGAGATTAAATCCTTTACACATAGAGCAGAGATGTGTGAGTTCATTCCAAATGAGAAAAAAATATAAGGAGCTCTGATCAGAAATCATTCAAAGTATTGATGATTGAGATTCAAGAGAGTGAACATGATTGTTTTATTTCATGCAATATGAACATCATTAAAACACCACAACGATTTCAGAATTTTAGATGATTTTCCCTCAATTCATTATTTAAGACAGATTCAAGAATAACATTTCTAAATACAAATATGAAAAAACTATGTCGACACATAATCTTCGATGTGTGTTTTAGTGTCGACACAAGGTCAAATGTGTGTCGACCTGCTTTTGATCAAAGTCAATTTTTCTAAGTTTTTAAATTTTAACAAATTTTGACTTTTTATTGAATATCTTTGCAAAGACATTTTTCTCCTTTTCAAATTCACTCTCCCTTAACATGTGCATGATGTAAAAAAAATCTTGCAAGTAATTCAAACATGATTATGCACACATTTAGCTTTAAGCATGGAGTGACTTTTTGTTACTCGATGAAGAAGTTTTCTCACTCATAGTGAAAGTTTTCAGACAAGCTTGACTTGTCCTTCCACATTTCACCATTTGATATACCAAAAAGTCAAAACAAATGATATGCACAAGGAATCATGGACGCAGTCAAGCAAGCATGATAACACAAATATGATTCCAATTGTTATGACACAATGTTATTATTGGGAGCAGCATCAAAACACACTCTTCATTGTTTAAATAAAACTCTAAATTTTATTCCAACTCAAGCAATTTAATTCTGAAATGATAAAAGGTTTTACCTGAACAGTCTTCATTTAAATTTTACCTATGGTCTCCAATTTTTCTTGCCTTGCATAGCCATTGTTTTGATTCTAGATGGAAATGTATGGCTACAATGCTCATTAGCTTGTTGATATCTGAAGCTAACTTTGGGACCCATATGGGCTTGGGTATTGCAATGGAGCAAAAATTAGATTGCAGTATTGATTTTTGAATCCAAATTTTTTTTTATTTTTGGTATAGATGCATTTCATTCATTAATGGAACTATAAGTAGCATTAGTACCATATTTTCTCTTGGTCTTGTTCAATGCATCTATGTTTTCATGAATGTTTTATACTTTTAGGATTTTTTAGCTTAAGAACAGAAGACTTCACTTGTGCAGTTTTTCTATTCAGATGTATATGGAATCTCTAAGTATTTTCAGTATGAATATGATTTTTATTCCTACGTACATGAGTATGAAATTTTGGAACATGTATAAAATGATCAATTCTATGTCAATAGTCCCTAGAAATATGGCCAATTTTATGGCATGTGAAGCACTAGACTGGTTTCACAAATTTATGGAAATGTTGATCTCTATTCCAGTAAATTTTGGCTAAATGACTAGGTTTATTACAGTTAAAGTAAATGAGATTATTTCTTACCTGGTACTTACCTTGGCATGATTGCATTTGCTGAAATCTCTGATACCCTCTAAAGTACCTTTGATTATTCTTGGGTTAAAAGTGAGGAGGTGGTACCCTTCGGTAACTTTAGCATGATATGGGGTTGAAGCTTGCCTCAGAGCTTTTTGGTTTTGTGGAGAAGGTGTAGAAACCTTGTAGAAACCTATTTTATTTTCCATTTTCTTTTTCTGGTTTTTAATGAAAACATGGTTCTTTCTATTAGCAACATTTTTATTGATTTTTTGATTTTTAACACTTTTAAGGTCAAGAATCTTTAGAGGTTTTTTATTGGAAATAGAAGAATTCTTTTTAGCAGTAGAAGATTCATTCAATTTAGAAATTTTGTATTCAAAATTTTTTAATTTATCATGAGCAACAGTCAAATCCTTTTTCAAATTCTCCTTTTCAATTTTCAGACCAGGAATGACTTCTTCAAGCTTTTCACATTTAACATTCAAAGTTTTATCATGCATAGTAATTTCAATCTTTCTTTTCAAGTGAATGTTTTCTTCATTCAATTTTTTGAATTTCTTATTAATTTTAGAATTTTGAGCCATATTAGAAACTTGATATTTTAATTGATCTTTCACTTGAGCAAGTTCTTCTATCTGTTTCTCTAACTTTTATTGCTCATTTTTCAAATGCAAGGATTTCAATTTCTAATGACCTATGATTCTCATTAAGCTCATCAATTTCAATTTGATTTTCTTTATTTTCAGACTTCAATTTTTCATTTTCTTCATGACAATTTTTTAAAGTCTTTTTAAAGTCTTTTTTTTTTTCAATTTTCAACTTTATATTTTGATTTGTATCTTCTCACTGAATTCAACCAAATCATCATAAGACATGCCTTCATCTGAATCAGAATCAGAATTTGAGTACATAAATGGGTCTGGAATTAGTTTACCTGACCTTGTAGACCTGTTTGATCCCTTGGATTCCGAAGAAGATGAAGAATGCTCTGAGCTCATTGAATGTGCTGTGAGAGCTAACATCTTTTGGATTGTTAATTTTCTTGAATCATTGGAGCTTTCCTTGACCATCGAATATCTATCAAAATTTTTATTTTCCTTCCTTCCAAATTTCATTGAAGAATTCTACAGTTTAGAAGATGACAATGAGCTTGGGGATTTCTTTGAAATTATAGTAGGTAATTCATGCAAGTTAAAGTAATTTGCCATTTCAATAAATCAACACAGAATACTATTAGATCTAAAATAGTGAGTTAGCATAACAGACAATTAGATCTAATAATCAGAGAGTTAACTTGGCTCTGATACCAATTGTAGGATCGAATATGCAGGGTGAATAGATCTATTCCCAATCACAGCAGACACTTAAGCAATTAAACAATTATTTCAAATTATAAGTCAATTCAATGAAAACCACACTGATCTGATATACTTATGTGATTAAAGTGTAGACTAGTGTGTGAAAAAATTAACAAGTAGTGTGCAAGCAAAATCTCTATGCATGCATCTAGCACAGAGAGCATACCAAACCACTACACAGGAGATTTTTAGGTGGTTCGAAAATCACACCAGTGATTCCTACATCCACCCCTCAGACAGTGAGGCACACACTATTCAAGGAAAGGAGTACAACACATACAAGCACGATGGCTCCAACACACTTGAGCACGACGGCTCAAACACACTTGAGCACAGATGCTCAGAAAACACACACACACACACTAGATCAAGTTCACACTAGGTCAGATCCTCTAGCATGGATTAGATCCACTCAAACACACACACATTGAATTCTGCATATAACACTTGTACATATTTCACAAACACTCAAAAATAGATTGAGATGAACACTCCTATAGAAATAAGTAATAGAAAGATGAATTGGATGTTCCTCGTTGATGATGATTTGCTGGAAGTTTGGATTGAAGATTCTTGAGAAGATTTGATAGAGTTCTTATTCAATTTGCGATACTCTGTTTCAGATCTAAATTTACAGAGTGATTCAGATCTAAATTGCTTCTCTTGATTTCTCTTACAGATGTTGAGCTTTGTGCTTCTGCTCTTGCACTGGCTTCCTCTTCCACATTCTTTTAGATCTGCTTCTTCTTCTCAGCTTTGCTGCTTCTCCTTTGCACGATTGCTCCTTCTTCTTTGTTGCTTTTCTCTTTGATCTATTGCTCTTTTAGCACTCTATCTCTCTCTCTCTCTCTCTATGCTTGGCCTTGCTCTCTACGATGGTTATCTACTCCAGATGAGACTGAAGACTTTTTATAGCCTCAGTGCACTCCCTTGTACATGAGACACATGTGCACAAAAAACTAGGGGTCGCCCAAATTTGCCACGTGTCAATAAGCTCTTCTCCTCATTGTCACTTGGATGAAAGGGTATTTTGGTAATAAAAGATTCCCCATAATCTCCAAGGATAAGTCACACCTTTGTAATTCATCCCCTTTTTGTTTCTAAATTTTCACTCGAAGTGCGTCGACGCATGTTTGCATGTGTGTCGACGCAACTGACTTTGTTCTTCAGAAGATTACTGGATAGACTATGTGTGTCGACTTGATTTCAACTTCTATCGATGCAACTGTGACTTTTGTTGAACCACTCCTATATTTTACCCTTTTATTTTGGTGATATCAAAATATATGTTTAATTAATTATTATTAAAAATATTTAATATCATGTTTTTCTTAATAAATATAAATTTATGTGATTAATTGAATATTAAATATATTTAATACCATGATTTTTCTAATAATAAATTAAATATCATGATTTTCTAATAAATATAAATTTATGACATTATTGCCATGTGGTTTGCACTAAAACGATAAATCGATGTACATTCAATATACATCGATTTCAGTTCAAAGTGCCATAAGGATTTGCTCTCATAAGGATTCACTGCCATAAGATTCGCCATAAGATTCGCTCTCATAACGATTTGCTCTCATAAGGATTCGCTCTCATAACGATTGCTCTCATAAGGATCACTCTCGTAACGATTCGCTCTCATAAGGATTCGATAAGTGACTCTCATAACGATTCACTCTCATAAGGATTCGCTCTCATAAGGATTTGATAAGTGACTCTCATAACGATTCACTCTCATAACGATTCACTCTCATAAGGATTTGATAAGTGACTCTCATAACGATTCGCTCTCATAGGGATTTGATAAGTGACTCTCATAACGATTCGCTCTCATAACGATTCACTCTCATAAGGATTTGATAAGTGACTCTCATAACGATTCGCTCTCATAAGGATTCCTTTGTAACTCACACAGACTCCTTTGTAAAAACATGGATTCCTTTGTAAAACATGGATTCCTTTGTAACTCTCATAAGGATTTGATAAGTGAAACATGGATTCCTTTGTAAAACACAGACTCCTTTGTAAAACATGGATTCCTTTGTAACTCTCATAAGGATTTGATAAGTGAAACATGGATTCGTTTGTAAAAACATAGATTTCCAAAATGTTTTTTGGCATCTAGTGAAAAAGTCAAATATTCTTGATTTGCGTAATCCTCTATCTTTCTGACAGGATATCTTTTTGCTTATCTTCTAGATCTCTTCCTTCCTGCCAACAAAAAGGAGATTACTTACTACTTCTGGGTGGCAACAGGAAACATAAAGGTATGAGCCTTTTTGACAGAAACACTCTTTTAACTAAACACTTTCTCCTATGCTTGCAGACCTCGTAGGCCACAAAATATTAGAAGAAAGAGAACATGAGCAACGGCTAGAACTCCAACGGATCTCCTCAACGGATTTATTCAAATCTGCTCATATAAAAGATGAAGCATGGCTGAAGAATACAAGAGAGCTTTTCCTGAAGATTTTTGAAGAGTGTACATCCGGGAAGAACCTCAACTCCACATGCACTCAAAGGAAAAGAGAGAAAGAGCCTGAGCCCAAGAAGAAGTGTTCAAGCATCTGAAGCACTGAAGCATTCAAGCTCCTTCTCCTCTCTTCTCTCTCTCTCTCTCTGTGCATCTTGTAAATCTGGGGGAGAGAGTCTTTTGCTGAGAGTTCTTGTAGTTGGTTTTTATTGTTCCAACTCTCAGCTTTGTTCTTTCTTTTCTAAGAAAGATTTCTGTCCAGCTATAGGACTGTATACAGTGTGTAACCCAGCTAGGGTTTGTGTCTAGCAGAACCGCACTGGGGTTGTACCAGGAGGTTGGCTTCTTTACCTGTAAGAGAAGTGGGCTGCCTTCTTGCCCGGGAAAGAGAAGAAGACCAGTTGGGGTGCTGGGTGTTGTAGTGTCCTTAAGGGGGACTGTACCCTTGGTTAGTGAAATCCCAAGAGGTTGCTTGGGGACTGGACGTAGGACTTCCATGTGGGAAGGGCCGAACCAGGATAAATCTCGTGTTATTTGTGTGATTGTTTATTTGCTTCCGCACTGCTACTCTTCATCACACTAAACTAACCAAACCTTCAAGTGTTAATTTCTGTGTTTAAGTTTCTATTTCAGATCTCAGAAAACCTATTCACCCCCCCTCTAGGTTAGCGTGCTGTCGTACCAAAAGGGCCAACAACTTTGTCTTTCAGAAGCTTACTGGACAGACTATGTGTGTCGACCTGACTTGCAATGTGTGTCTATGCAACTATGACTTTGTCCTTCAAAAGCTTGCTGGACAGACTATGTATGTTGACTTGACTTTCAATGTGTGTCTATCCAACTGTGACTTTGTCCTTCATGAGCTTACTGGTCAGACTATGTGCGTCGACCTAATTTTCAACTTGCGTCGACGTAACTATGATAAAGTTGTGTAAACCTCTATATATGAAGTGTGAACCATCAAAACATGTCATTATCAAACATGTTGTTTAGTCATCGTTATAAAATGAACAATATATCATCATCAAAATCGAAGTATGAGTGTTTAGACATCATCAACATCAAAGTGTTTAGTCATCATCTAAATGAATACACAACACAACAATCTCCCACATATATACAATATGACAATAGATTGTGTACAATATATCATCATCAAAACACACAACTCAACAGAGAAATTCCTCCACAGTACCATCATGAAAGCTATAGAGTTGTTCCTGAGATGTAGTACCATGTGATCTAGGATGGCTATGGGCTGCTCCTTGTAGGTCAAATCTAGCTACAGCTCTATTGGCTCATGGCTAATGGTATGTGCTGGATCTCACATGTATCACCTAAGCATAAACACGTGAAACATGGGGTGCACACCCACCAAAGCTGGGATAGCGCTAACTTGCAAGCCACACCGCCAACTCTCTTGAGGATGTCATACGGATCGATGAACATCAGACTGAACTTGCCATGCCTGCCAAACCTCACAACACCTTGGTAGGTGACACCTTGAGAAGCACATGCTCGCCAGCCTCAAACTCAAAATCCTTTCTTCTGTTGCCGGTGTAGTTCTTCTGCCTATCCTATGCGGCACTCAACCATTGCCTGATGAGTTGCATCTTATTTGACGTCTCCTGAACCAGCCCGGGCCCAACTAGCTAACTATCACTAGTCTCCTCTCAGCATAGGGGAGATCTACAAGGCCGACCATACAACACCTTAAATGGAGTCATTCCCATACTAGTGTGGAAGCTATTTTTATAGGCAAACTCCATAAGAGGTAGGTGACATTCCCAGTCACCCTTCTAGTCAAGCACACATGCTCTCAACATGTTCTCAAGTGTTTGGATCATTCTCTTGGACTGCCCATCTAACTGAGGATGGAAAGTTGAATTGTAACGTCGCGTGCTTTTCGGATCCATGCGGATCATGTGCATTGTGGTTGTGGCGGCCGTTGTGAGGCCAGTGTGAGTTGGTGTTTGGAATGCATGGTGTGATTGCATGGCTTGAGCAGGTGAAGAGCAGGGTGGGTCCTGAATTGGAATAGGACCTGCTGCTGTTCTGTCTGAGTTGGCGGCCAAGGGGTGGTCGTTGACTGTTGGCGTCCAGGTTCATGGACGTTTACTTCATGAACTTGGCGGCATCTTTTGTGGACGTTTAGTCTGGCGATGCATGTGGGCGACAATGGGGTTGACGCCAACCTGTCAGTTCAGCAGGTTATATGTTCACCCGAGGGCAGCTCTCTCAGCTCACCTTCTCTCCCTCTTGCCCAGCTTCGCGCCCTGGTGTTTCTGAAGGTTCTAGCAGGTACCGAGGAGTAGTTGGACGATCGTGGAACGTGCGGCGTCGCCGAATTGCGCGAGGAAACGTCGCGGCGTGGTGCAATTCGCGTGGGAGCTCGCAGAGGGCTCGGCGTGAACCGGGAGTTTGCGGGGATTCTAACGTGTTCTGAGGTAGGGGACGAATCCTGGTAGCTCCGTAGAAACATTAAAACACATCATAACTACTTGAACCAGCATGATAATCCATGTTTGGATAGAGTTGCACCATATGGGATAATGGGTGGTTTGAGTGGTTTATTGTACGAATTATGTTTAAACGGGTTGCATTGGGTTCTGACATGCTAGAGGGTATGCATTTGCACGTTTTTCAGTAGTTAGAACAGTTAGAAAACTCGCAGGACCGAATTAGGGTTTCTGCAGGGCTTAAGGCCGGGGAACTTGGCGTCAACATCGTTTGCCACCAAGATCTTCAGCCATGAGGTTGACGGCCAGGGATCTTGCCGTCTACTTCCTGTAAGCGGTAATCGATGTGGCCGCCTATTCATATATGAACAGAAATGGTTATTTATGGTGTTTTATCGATAATACGTGGATGTTAACGTATGAGGTGCACTGAGTGCACTTGGTTTACGTGTTTAGCATACAAGGTATGCTGACAGTTGTTTACTTCGGTGACTGCGCGTTGTGTACGCGAGTCAGTTGGGTTCACATGTAGTGGGCCAGTGGTCACTTGTGGTTTACGTGAGGTTTCACGTGGTTTTGTGTGACGTGCACGTGGTTTTGTGTACGTGGCGAGTAGTACGACGCCTACCGTGGTTACCTCTCCAGTTGGGTGCCCCAGGTTCTTTGTGAGCCAGGCTGTTAGCTCGGGGCTTTGTCCCGGTACTTGTGTTGTACCGTCGAGGTCTGTGTCGTCTGACCTGGACACCCTCACTCTTGTGTTAGAGTTGTACGTCCGGCTGAGGGAAAGACGACAGTGGGACAGTGACAGTTGTGGTTGTTTTTTTAGTCACTTGTAGCGCGCTCGTAGTTGGGGGTACGGACACCAGTAGACGTACTGGACCCCAGCTAGTCCTTTACCAGTGCCTCACTCTAGCGAGCCCAGGCCAGGGTCTCTGGAGGTGTCAGGCATGGGCCTGTGACCGTGTGGTTTGCAGGTTGTGGTGGTTTAGTTGGTCTCCACAGTTGTTTGACCTTTTTACGTGGAGCGGCAGCTGGACCTTTCGTCCGTGGCTGCGAGACTGAGAGGTGGACCTGTGTTAGTTTGTCCGAGTCAGTTTCTGGTGTCGCGAACCAGTTTACGTGGCTGTGTTGGCTGTCTCTACTTTGGCTTGTACACCTATTTGGGTTTACCGTTTAGTTACTACAGTTGTTTTTCGTAGTCGGCAGAAGGTGAGTAGTTTTACAGCTTTACTTACTTGCTTAGCTGTTTTATATATTGTTGGTACTGTTTACTGTTTCGTACCTGTGGTTTGTGGTTGTTCGGCTTGGGGGAGTTCCCTACTGAGCCAGTGACTAGAGAGGCTTACCCCTACCCCCACAGGTGAGGGCGAGGAGGACGTTTCCCGTCCGACGTCCATTCTGGGCCGCGTCGTAGTGGAGCAGGGTCAGTACCTCCAGCAGAGTAGTACTTCAGCAGTGTAGCCTTGTAGTTTTGTAGTTGCTTACTTTCTTTGTTGTACCTCGGGGTATGCCCCAGACTCTTGTACTTTACAGTTTTAATGGAGTATGGCTATGTAAATTGTGAAAAATTATATATGAAATGTGGTGTGTTCCTTTATGTTTACACGGACTGTGGTTTGGATTCCCTTGCGAGGCTTCGGCCCGTTCGCGGGAGGCGGACTCGGATCAAGTGCGTTATTGGTTTAACGGGCTTGGCCGAGGCGTTCCGTCATAGTTGGTATCAGAGCAAGGTCCGTGTTAATATAAGGGAATTAGAAAGATACATAGCCTTATTTCGATCATTATACACTGCTGGAAAAGACCCTGGTTTTTGATAATTTGTGGTTTTGATTTTTGTTTGGTATTTTGTGCATGTAGAATTTCTGGAATGGCTGATAGGAGAGATTGGGGTGGTGGAGGAGATGATCCGGAGGAAAGCACCCAACGTATGATTGAGAGAATCTGGGAGAGCCTCACGGATATTCGAGCGAGAATGGATCAGCAGGCGCCAGTACCGCCAGTTGCAGTGCCACCTGGGGAAGGAGAGGCAGTACTTGTTGCTCCAGTTCCGCCGAGGGTGGAGGTACCTTTTGTAGCACCTGTGCTACCACCACCGCCAGTGCAATTAGTTGAAGAACCAGTGATACAGGTGGAGAAATTTTGAGATTACAGCCGTCTACTTGTTCAGGAGGGCCGAATCCAGATACAGCTGAGCACTGGATTCCTGAAATTGAGAGGGTTTTTGCGACTATGCGGTGTCCTGAAGCAGATAGAGTTGTATTGGCTGCTTATCAGTTGAGGGGTTTTGCTTTAGAGTGGTGGCGATTGAAGATGCAGACCACTTTCGCATGTAGAAGAGAAGAAGCTATCACTTGGTCGGAGTTTCTTGAAGTGTTTAATGACACATTCTTTCCGATTCAAGTGCAGCAGGTAAAAAGGGAGCAATTCCGGACTCTTCAGCAAGGTAACTCTTCGGTTTTAGAGTATCAGATGAGATTCATGGCACTCAGTCGTTATGCACCTTATGTTGTTTCTAATAATAACATGATGGTTAAGTATTTTATCAGAGGATTGAGAGTGGAATTGCAGAATGCGATAGTTCCTCTCATGTGCAAGACAGTGGAAGAGGCAGCGCAAAGAGCAGCTATTTTAGAGAGGTCTATCCGGACTCGTCAGGCAGGTGAGTCAGGCTCAGGTAGTTCTCGGCTACTGCAGCAGACAGTGGGTGTAAGCAAGGGCAAGGCACCAGCAGGACCTTCTTCATCAGGCTTTGGGAAGTGGGGACAGAAATTAAAGCAAGCACTTAAAGGAAAAGGAAAAGGATGGGGAGGTCGTCCGCAGTATCAGCAAGGCCGTGGTAGGCCTGAGGTGGAGGAATCTCAGCAGAGTACAGTCAGGCAGCCTATTATTCCTCCAGGATACAGGTGTTATAATTGTAATCAGCCGGGACATTTGATCCTCAATTGTCCCTATGCAAGAGAATATGGATATGGTAGAGGTGTGCAGCAGCAGCAGCAGCCTCAGCAGTTTCAGCAGCCACAGGCAGGTCGTGGCAGAGGAGCACCGCAGCAGCAGGGAGAGGCCGGGTTATGGCTATCACCCGAGCCCAGGCAGAGGCATCAAATATGATAGAAGGTACTTTACCCTTTATGAATATTCAGCAAGAGTCTTATTTGATTCGGGTGCCTCTCATTTTTTATTTCCGAAGAATTTCTGGATTGTATAGCTCACCATTAGAAGAGAAGTCTTGTGAGTTAGTGGTAGAGGTTCCTTCAGGTGAGTTCTTACTCACTTCGAGCTACATAGATGATAGATGGAAGCTGTTATAATTGAAGGGAACCAAATGCCGGGTCGGTTGTATGCCCTGCAATTGTCAAATTATGATATTATTCTGGGTATGGACTGGCTAGAAATGTATGGAGCAATGCTAGATTGCAGAAAGAAAATGATCAGGTTTTATCATCCTAATGGTGCAGAGTTTGAATATCAAGGTATGCCTTTTTATATCTCAAAGTTTCTAATTTCTGCAATTAAAGCTAGAAAGTTGATTAATGATGGGTGTGTGGCTTATTTAGCCTCAGTAAGTTTGGTAGAAGCTAGGCAGTCAGTTGAAGCAGTTCCCGTGGTTAGGGAATTTGCTGATGTTTTTCCGAAAGATTTGCCTAGTTTAGCTCCACATAGAGAGGTGGATTTTTCTATTAAGTTGCTGCCGGGTACTATGCCAATCTCTAAAGCTCCATATCGAATGGCACCAGCAGAACTCAAAGAGTTGAAAAAGCAATTAGAAGAATTGCTGCAGAAAGGTTTTATTAGACCGAGTCATTCCCCGTGGGGAGCGCCAGTTTTATTTGTAAAAAAGAAAGATGGAAGTTTCCGGATGTGTATAGATTATAGAAAGTTGAATGATGTGACCATTAAAAATAAGTACCCGTTGCCAAGAATAGATGATTTATTTGATCAGTTGCAATCAGCAAAAGTGTTTTCCAAAATTGATTTGAGGTCCGGGTACCATCAGCTGAGAATCAGAGAAGAAGATATAGATAAAACAGCGTTCAGAACCAGATATGGTCACTATGAGTTTGTGGTAATGCCTTTTGGGTTGACTAATGCTCCTGCAGGTTTTATGGATCTGATGAATATAATATTTCATCCGTATTTAGATCAATTTATTGTGGTCTTTATTGATGATATTCTAATTTATTCAGCATCTGAGGAGGAGCATGCAGCTCATTTGAGATTTACTTTGTAGTTGTTAAGAGATAACCAGTTGTTTGCTAAATTCATTAAGTGTGAATTCTGGTTGAAGGAAATTCAGCTTTTGGGTCATGTTATTTCAGCCAAAGGAGTAGCAGTAGACCCAAGTAAAGTGGAAGCTGTGTCTAGGTGGGAAGTGCCTAAGACAATAACCGAAATTAGAAGTTTTCTGGGGTTGGCAGGTTATTATAGGCGCTTTATTCAAGATTTTTCTAAGATTGCAGCACCTATGACTAAGTTGACCAGGAAAGGAGTGCCTTTTGTGTGGTCCGGTGAATGTCAAAGAAGTTTTATGGAATTGAAGAAAAGACTTACATCAGCACCTATATTGACATTGCCGGCAGGGAGTGGTGGTTTTGTGCTGTATACTGATGCTTCAAGGAGAGGTCTTGGAGCAGTGCTTATGCAGCATGGTAAAGTGATAGCCTATGCGTCTAGGCAATTGAAGCCAGCAGAAGAGAATTACCCCACTCATGATTTGGAATTGGCAACAGTTGTTTTTGCTTTAAAAATGTGGAGGCATTATTTGTATGGCGAGAGATTTAAAATTTTTACAGATCATAAAAGTTTGAAGTATATCTTCTCGCAGAAAGATTTAAACCTTCGCCAGCGCAGATGGGTTGAGTATCTGAAAGATTATGATTTTAGTTTGGCTTACCATCCGGGTAAGGCCAATGTTGTGGCCGATGCCTTGAGCAGAA
The DNA here is from genome assembly GCA_014218235.1 of Colocasia esculenta. Lineage (NCBI taxonomy): Eukaryota > Viridiplantae > Streptophyta > Magnoliopsida > Alismatales > Araceae > Colocasia > Colocasia esculenta. The sequence continues at coordinate 152,851,094 of CM024757.1, forward strand.
AGGCATATATGAATTTAATGATGATTAAAAATGGAAGTTGTATGAAGAGATAGTAGAGAATTCTTTGTATGTGCCCAGCAGTCAGCGTCGGCAATTCTAGCTGCTAGTGTTGTAGAGCCGTCTTTATATTGGCAGATTATTGAGGCTCAGAGGGCAGATGCAGGTTACCTGAAATTGTGAAAATGGAGGGAGTCTCTATTGATGATAATTGTGTGGTCAGGCTTCGAGGCAGGCTATTTGTTCCTGCAGAAAGAGAGGTGAAGCAGTGTGTTCTAGAAGAGGCTCATAATCAAGGTATACTATTCATCCGGGTAGTACAAAAATGTACCATGATTTAAGAAAGCATTTTTGGTGGCCTCATATGAAGAAAGAAATTGCAGAATTTGTGGAAGATGTGCCGTTTGTCAACAAATTAAGCAGAGCATCAGAATCCGGGAGGTCTGTTGCAACCGTTACCCATTCCACAATGGAAGTGGGATGATATTGCAATGGATTTTGTGGCAGGTTTACCAAGGACAAGTTCTGGGCATAATGGAATATGGGGTTTGTTGACAGATTGACCAAGGTTTGCAGATTAGTGGCAGTAAGTATGTCTTGGACAGTGGACAGATTGGCAAATGTTTATGTTGAAAGAATTGTTCCACTGCATGGTATTCCGAAAACAATTGTATCTGCAGAGATCCAAGATTTACTTCTGGTTTTTGGAGAAGTTTGCAAAGGGTGATTGGTTCTGAGTTGAGGTATAGCTCCGCTTATCATCCCCAGACAGATGGTCAGACAGAGAGGACCATTCAAACAATTGAAGATATGTTGCGAGCTTGTTGTTTAGTTTGGGGAGGCAGTTGGGAGCATCATTTGGGTATGGTTGAATTTGCCTATAATAATAGTTATCATACCAGTCTCGGAATGACACCATATGAAGCCTTATATGGAAGGCCATGTAGAACTCCGTTGAACTGGCATGAAGTGGGAGAGAGGCAATTAGTGGGTCCTGAATTGATTCAGCAGACCACTGAAATAGTAAAGCTCGTTAAAGAAAAATTGCAGGCAGCCCAAAGTATGCAGAAAAGTTATGCAGATGTGCGGAGGAGACCACTTCAATTTGAGGTGGGAGATTTTGTTTTTCTGAGAGTTTCCCCGAGTAAAGGCATTATGAGATTTGGCAAAAGTGGGAAGTTGAGTCCAAGATATGTGGGACCTTTCCAAGTGATTGAAAGAATTGGGGAAACAGCTTATAGACTGGATTTGCTAGCTGATTTTGCAGATGTGCATGATATTTTCCACGTCTCCATGTTAAGGAAATGCATTGAAGATCCAGCTCAGATAATTAGATATCAAGGTGGTGACCTAAGGCCGGATATGACCATGCCTGAATATCCGGTACAGATCACAGATCGAAAGATGAAGAAGCTAAGAAATAAAGAAATTGAGTTGGTTAAAGTGAGATGGGAAAATAGGTTGGGTGGTGAGGATACCTGGGAGTTGGCCGCTGAAATGGCTAAAGGGTATCCCTATCTGTTTGTATAAGTTTGTGTATTTTCTTTTTAGATGATAGTGCTTGTAAAGTTGTGTATGTTTAAGTCGTTTGACTTTGTGTTGTGTTATAAATTTCGAGGTCGAAATTTTCTTTTTAGATGATAGTAATGTAACGTCGCGTGCTTTTCGGATCCATGCGGATCATGTGCATTGTGGTTGTGGCGGCCGTTGTGAGGCCAGTGTGAGTTGGGTGTTTGGAATGCATGGTGTGATTGCATGGCTTGAGCAGGTGAAGAGCAGGTGGGTCCTGAATTGGAATAGGACCTGCTGCTGCTCTGTCTGAGTTGGTGGCCAAGGGGTGGTCGTTGACTGTTGGCGTCCAGGTTCATGGACGTTTACATCATGAACTTGGCGGCATCTTTTGTGGACGTTTAGTCTGGCGGTGCATGTGGGCGACAATGGGGTTGACGCCAACCTGTCAGTTCAGCAGGTTATATGTTCACCCGAGGGCAGCTCTCTCAGCTCACCTTCTCTCCCTCTTGCCCCAGCTTCGCGCCCTGGTGTTTCTGAAGGTTCTAGCAGGTACCGAGGAGTAGTTGGACGATCGTGGAACGTGCGGCGTCGCCGAATTGCGCGAGGAAACGTCGCGGCGTGGTGCAATTCGCGTGGGAGCTCGCGGAGGGCTCGGCGTGAACCGGGAGTTTGCGGGGGATTCTAACGTGTTCTGAGGTAGGGGACGAACCCTGGTAGCTCCGTAGAAACATTAAAACACATCATAACTACTTGAACCAGCATGATAATCCATGTTTGGATAGAGTTGCACCATATGGGATAATGGGTGGTTTGAGTGGTTTATTGTACGAATTATGTTTAAACGGGTTGCATTGGGTTCTGACATGCTAGAGGGTATGCATTTGCACGTTTTTCAGTAGTTAGAACAGTTAGAAAACTCGCAGGACCGAATTAGGGTTTCTGCAGGGTTTAAGGCCGGGGAACTTGGCGTCAACATCGTTTGCCGCCAAGATCTTCAGCCATGAGGTTGACGGCCAGGGATCTTGCCGTCTACTTCCTGTAAGCGGCAATCGATGTGGCCGCCTATTCATATATGAATAGAAATGGTTATTTATGGTGTTTTATCGATAATGCGTGGATGTTAACGTATGAGGTGCACTGAGTGCACTTCGTTTACGTGTTTAGCATACAAGGTATGCTGACAGTTGTTTACTTCGGTGACTGCGCGTTGTGTACGCGAGTCAGTTGGGTTCACATGTAGTGGGCCAGTGGTCACTTGTGGTTTACGTGAGGTTTCACGTGGTTTGTGTGTGACGTGCACGTGGTTTGTGTACGTGGCGAGTAGTACGATGCCTACCGTGGTTACCTCTCCAGTTGGGTGCCCCAGGTTCTTTGTGAGCCAGGCTGTTAGCTCGGGGCTTTGTCCCAGTACTTGTGTTGTACCGTCGAGGTCTGTGTCGTCTGACCTAGACACCCTCACTCTTGTGTTAGAGTTGTACGTCCGGCTGAGGGAAAACGACAGTGGGACAGTGACAGTTGTGGTTGTTTTTAGTCACTTGTAGCGCGCTCGTAGTTGGGGGTACGGACACCAGTAGACGTACTGGACCCCAGCTAGTCCTTTACCAGTGCCTCACTCTAGCGAGCCCAGGCCAGGGTCTCTGGAGGTGTCAGGCATGGCCTGTGACCGTGTGGTTTGCAGGTTGTGGTGGTTTAGTTGGTCTCCACAGTTGTTTGACCTTTTTACGTGGAGCGGCAGCTGGACCTTTCGTCCGTGGCTGCGAGACTGAGAGGTGGACCTGTGTTAGTTTGTCCGAGTCAGTTTCTGGTGTCGCGAACCAGTTTACGTGGCTCGTGTTGGCTGTCTCTACTTTGGCTTGTACACCTGTTTGGGTTTACCGTTTAGTTACTACAGTTGTTTTTCGTAGTCGGCAGAAGGTGAGTAGTTTTACTGCTTTACTTACTTGCTTAGCTGTTTTATATTTGTTGGTACTGTTTACTGTTTCGTACCTGTGGTTTGTGGTTTGTTCGACTTTGGGGGAGTTCCCTACTGAGCCGTGAATAGAGAGGCTCACCCCTACCCCCACAGGTGAGGGCGAGGGGACGTTTCCCGTCCGACGTCCAGTTCTGGGCCGCGTCGTAGTGGAGCAGGGTCAGTACCTCCAGCAGAGTAGTACTTCAGCAGTGTAGCCTTGTAGTTTGTAGTTGCTTACTTTCTTTGTTGTACCTCGGGGTATGCCCCAGACTCTTGTACCTTTACAGTTTTAATGGAGTATGGCTATGTAAATTGTGAAAAATTATATATGAAATGTGGTGTGTTCCTTTATGTTTACACGGACTGTGGTTTGGATTCCCTTGCGAGGCTTCGGCCCGTTCGCGGGAGGCGGACTCGGATCAAGTGCGTTATTGGTTTAACGGGCTTGGCCGAGGCGTTCCGTCACATGAACTGAGCTTTAAATGAGAACCCAATGCCTCCTGAATACCTTTCCACAATCTCAAAGTAAATAGAAAGTCTCTATCTGAGGTGATGGGTTTCAGAACACCATGCAATCTCACAATGTTGTCCACATATAGCCTCGTCAAACTCTCCATAGACTGCTTCTTCCTCATGGGCAAGAAATGAGCAGTCTTAGAGAATCGGTCCACGACAACTGCACCATAAAATCCTGGCAAAGTTGAGGCTCTAACTTTGTCATGGCACATGCCGCATCCTCCAACATCCTCCAATCTTGCTAAAGCATGGATCTCTTCCTACTAAGAGCATCTGCTACGACATTTGTCTTCCCTAGATGGTACTGAAGCTCGAAGTCATAGTCATTTAGGAACTTGATCCATCTCCTCTGTCGCATGTTCAACTCTTTTTGGGAGAACAAGTACTTCAGACTCTTATGGTTCGTGAACACCTCAAACCTGACTCCATAGAGATAGTGCATGCCTCCAGATCTTCATTGCATAGACCACAACCACTAACTCCAAGTCATGGGTCAGATAGTTGCGCTGATGCTCCTTTAGCTGGCGAGAGGCATAGGCAACTACCTTACCATGTTGCATCAAAATACAGCCAAGGCCTATCTGCGAAGCATCTGAGTAGATTGCAAAGCCATTTTCACCACTCGGCAAGATCAATACGGGTGCAGATGTCAGCCTAGTCTTCAACCTCTGGAAACTGCTCTCACACTCCTCGGACCACACATACTTGACTCTTTTCCTGGTTAGTTTGGTCAAGGGCACTGCTATGGATGCAAAGCCTTCTATGAATCGCATTTGGTAACCAGCTAAATCAAGAAAGCTTCTGATCTCTGAAGGTGTCCTCAAAGTCTCCCACTCTAACACCATCTAAACTTTCGCTAGATCAGCAACAATTCCAACACCTGAGATGACATGCCCAAGGAAGTGAACTTAGCGTACAGCTTGTACTCACGAAGAACCTGTAGAACTGTCCTCAGGTGCTCATGGTGTGTAGCCTCATCAGGGGAGTAAATCAACACATCATCTATGAACACTACTACAAAATTGTCTAAGTATGGCCTGAACACACGGCTCATGTGGTCCATGAATGCTGCAAGTGTGTTGGTCAGACCAAAAGGAAGTATAGGGAACTCTTAGTGTCCATAACAGGTCCTGAACACAATCTTGGAAGTGTCCTCCTCCCTAATCCTCAATTAATGGTAATATGAACACAGATTGATCTTAGAGAACACAAATGCATTCTGGAGTTGATCAAACAAATGATCAATGCACGGAAAGGGGTATCTATTCTTCAGAATCATTTGTTTGAGATTCCTATAGTCAATGTACATCCTAAGGGAACCATCATTCTTCTTCATGAACAATATAGGTGTGCTCCACGGTGAAACACCCGGGCGAATAAACCCCTTATCAAGCAACTCCTGCAACTACTTCCTCAGTTCTGCTAACTCTGCAAGTGCCATACTATAGGGAGCCTTAGAGATAGGTGAGGTGCCTTGAAGCAACTCAATAGTGAACTCTATCTCCCTTGCTGGTGGCAATCCAGATAAATCATAAAGGAACAAGCCTAAAAACTCCCACACAACTTCAATCTCCCCAAGGGTGGGTGACTGATTGGCCTTAGGAACTAAGACCACACTAGCAAGAAAATCATCACATCCTTTATTGACAAGCCTCAGATCACGAACTTTCCCTTCAGAGTTTTAGGCAAAGGATGTGATAACTCATCCTCTTCAGAAAATGTAGAACGTAATCATCTTCCTTCTGCAATCTACCAAAGCACAATGCTCCTCAAGCCAATTCAGACTAAGTATAGCGTCATAGTCCTTCATCTTGAACAAGTAGAAGCACCCAAACAAACCCCGTTCCTCAATGCACACAGGCATAGATGGGATACACTTACGTCGCCACGGTGCCCACAAGGTTATGTACAAGGGAACCTCTAGGTCTTCCGCCTCTAAAGTGCACGTGTGCAACATAATACAAGAGGGGAGGGGTGATTTGGTTGACTACCAAATAAAAATTTGAACAAATTAGATATGCCAACGCACAGACACATTACCATAAACACACTGCGTATGTAAAATGAGGTAGAAGAGATGGAAACACACCACAGTACACTGATGTTTAGGTGGTTCGGCCACACAAGGATGTGCTCCTACATCCACCCCTCACACACTTGCGGCGAAAACACAATACTCTAAACTTGGCCAGAGCTACAGAGCACAACCCCTAAACACACTCACTAAAAGGGTAACACACACATTTCAACAGTGACAAGGACTCACAGTCAAAACCCATACACAGACACAAATGCTTGTAAACCACAAGCACAAAATCTCACACACATAAGGAGTACATAGGAAGATTGTTATGAGAAGTTTCTTAACCTAAAAACACAAGAGAAGAAGATATAAACACAAAGTTTAGATTTCCCCTATTTTGCATTGTTGAGAAACGTTAGAGAAGAACCCAGAATGTTGCACTGGCCTCCCTGGTCATTGTACTATGATTGCTACACTATCTAGACGTCCAAAGGTTCATCTTCACGCAGCAAGCCTCGAAGGAAATGCCTACAGAATGCTCTGGTTCGCTGGTTTGTCCTTTGACCTAGCCGAGTATAAAAACTCTTCTCCAAAGGTGTGTACTCTCATTTTCACACATAGATCAGCCTCTCCCTTTATACCCATGACCTAGAGAAGTCATCTTGTCTATAGATGTAAAGAAAATCTCGTGTAAATCCAAATCTGGAAAGAGTCCAATCCACAATAGGAAACTGAAATTCTAGAGTTGGTCGACCGATTTCTTCTGGTTGGTCGATTGATTCTGTACTTAGCCATGTAGCGCACTTCTTCTTCTTCTTCTTCCTCCTCTGCTTCAGACATTGCACTTATCGGTCATCCAAACTTTCCAAATCGGTTGACCTATTTTGGTGATTGTCCTAGCACCAACAATACTGGCTAGGTCGGTCGGCCGAAAACCCCAAATCGATCGTTTGATTTCTTTCTTGGTCATCAATCGATTGGGCCTTGTTCTTTAATTGATTGACCTCTGGTTCCTTAATTTATTGAGCTTTTCTTTACCACTCGGAAGCCCCTTCATCAATTGATTGGCTTCTCATAATCGGTCGATCGATTCTTGAAAGTCAGTCATCCAATCTTCTGACTGCTGCAATGCCTCTACGTCGGTCATTCGATTCCCTTGGATCGGTTGAATGATTTCCTATAAAAGTGCAGAAATTCAAGTCAGTTCGAATTCTAACATCTGAGAAGATTAAGCACTCACCTTGACCTCTTGTTTGTGGACTCTAGACACCATGTAAACCTTGTAAGGCTCATTTGCATATGAAATTGAAAAAAAGTTAATTGATCATGAGAATTTTAAATACATTCACATAGCGTCCATAAAATACAAGTGGCTACATGCTTCAATAAAGACTCATTTTGTCAACCTCAAAACATCATATTGCACATGGAGACACTATAGAGACCGAAATATTTCGGTCCCTATTCAGTCCCTAAATAGTGACCGAATTGTCACTAAAATTAATTGGTCGCTAAATAAAAGATTTAGAGACCGATTCAAAATCGGTCCCTATTCGGTCCCTAAATAGTGACCGAATAGGGACTGAAATATTTCGGTCCCAAATATAGAGTCCGAAATATTTAGGTCCATGTTCAGTCCCTATTTAGGGACCGAAATATTTCGGTCCCAAATATAGAGACCGAACAGGGACCGAATATTTCGGTCTCTATATTTGGGACCGAAATATTTCGGTCCCTATTCGGTCCCTAAATAGGGACTGAACAGGGACCTAAATATTTCAGACTCTATATTTTGGACCAAATATTTCAATCTCTATTCGGTTCCTAAATAGTGACCGAATAGGGACTGAAATATTTCGGTCTCTATATTTGGGACCGATTTATTTCAGTCCCTATTCAGTCACTAGTTAGGGACTGAATAGGGCTTGAAATAAATTAGTCCCAAATATAGAGACTGAAATATTTCGATCCCTATTCGGTCCCTAATATAGGGACTGAACAGGGACTGAAATATTTCGGTCTCTATATTTGGGACCGAAATATTTTAGTCCCTATTCGGTCACTATTTATGGACCGAATAGTGATCGAAATATTTCGGTCTCTATATTTGGGACCGATTTATTTCAGTCCCTATTCAGTCCCTAAATAGGGACTGAAATATTTCAGTCTCTATATGTTGAGACTGATTAAATTTAGTCACAATTCGGTCCCTAAATAGTGACCGAATAGTGACTGAAATAAATCAGTCTCTATTTTACAGACCGAATGATGACTGATTTTATTTCAGTCACAAATTCTCAATGATGTGAGAAAGATTTGTGACCGATTTTGTGACATCTCAAATTAATACCAAGTATGAAGCCCCTATCATATTTGCAGCAGAAAATCATTTAAAGATTTATATTGTTTCATGTCGGTACTATTTCTGCACATATGTACACTGACAAGGTGTCACTGGATTTTGGTAATGAAATTTAGTTTGAAATTACCATAATTATCAGAAAAATATGTTGATACCAAAAATGTGGATATTGAGAATTTTTGATGCACGGTTAATGAGGTAAATATGATTTATCTACTTTTAGGACAATTTATACTTGATAAATATTTTTTCAGAAAAATTTTAAATAATAATTACCATAAACTTACCACATTGTAATTAGACAGTGGTTGAAATTTTATTTTATTTGGATGTCATTTGCATATTAAATTAAGGTTCCAAAGAGACCTAAATGAATAGTAATCTAGTTACGTAACTTGTTTACGTAAGATTTAACCTGCATCTAAATGTGAACATGTGTACGTAGTGGTAGGTATGTGTAAAAGTGTATATATTTATTAGTATAATATATATATATATATATGTGTGTGTGTGTGTGTATTAAAAGTAAAGATAAAATAATGTCAAAGAAATGGATAAACTTCCTGCATGCATATATGTACGTGAAGTGTACGTGCTTGTTAATTAGTGTCACATGGGAGTGTGTGAGGTCTTAGAAGAAAGTGGAGGTAATGATGAGTATAGATAGCTATGTGGGAGAGTGTGGAAGTGCTTATATGCATGTGCAAGCATATATATATACATATATAAGAGTATATAGAAAGGGGTTGGCGGTGGAAGCATTGGGAGAGGAAGAAACGTCAGGAAGGGAGGAGTTTTCACAGAAAGAAAAAGAGCTAACTTGGTTTTCTGGAAATAAAGAAGAAGGAAATAAGGTGTAAGGTAGGTACCTTCACATTACCTTTAAGATAATATTTTTTTCTTGATCTTTAATCAAGTTTATAAGTCAAGAACTTCAGTTAATATAAATAAAAAACAATGTTCCATCTGAAGTTTCATTTTTAAAGGCTACTATATGATTTCTGGAATTGTGTGATCATCATGTAGGATTTATGTATCTCCTTTCCTTCTTGTCTCCATCTTTGGTTATGATCTTGAATATGAGTATCTATCATATTTACCCCTTGATTTGCGTGTCATAAAGATTATTAGGTATACTTTTTGGTCTCTTGTGTACGTGTTTTAGCTAATACTCATGTCTTAGGCAAGTGTTCTTGTGAAGGATTCTTATTCTTCTTCTTTTCTTCTGACTGTGTTTTGGAAACAGTGGTAGTGTCAACACTATCTGTCCAGTAGTGTTGACCTATTTATCTAGTAGTGTCAACACTATCTATCCAGTAGTGTCAACACTATCTATGCAGTAGTGTTGACCTATCCATCCAGTAGTGTCAACACTATCTATCCAGTAGTGTCACCATTATCTATCCAGTAGTGTTGACCGATTTATCCCTTATAATGTCGACCTATCTCTTCATAGTATCGACCTATACCTTGTAGAGAGTTGACACTATCCTTCAAAGTGTCAACACTCTCTTCTATTCAGGTTGACACACTCTGTTTTCAAATCAACTTAACTCCTGTCTCTAGTGACTTAGGTCGACACACCCATATTCTAGGTTGACACACCCTGCTAATTAGAATTCTTTCTTGAAATAACTTTTACATGAACTATGATATACTAATTATTTCCAGATTTACTTGAAATAATTATTAAGCTACTCCTTCTTCTAAAAAGTGATTTATAATGTATTCATGTATCAGTTCTTACTCGATTTGCTTATCTCATGTTCTTGAAAATTCACTTGTAATGTCTAGAACTTGGGATCTCTAGCTAGATCTCTCATGAATTTACAATGAGCCAATAAAAGGGCCCTGACCTGGTCCTAGGAGGAGCACCCAAAAGTACTTGTGCCCATGGGAGTGTAAATGGTCTGGTGTGGCATTGCACCTAAAGTATATGTTAAAAATTTGTAGACATCTGGTTTCAGATAGTGTACATGTGAGTATTTAAAACTCAATATCTAATTGTTCAATACATGAGAAATTCTCACTTCCTAAGAACTCCAAGGAAGAAATTTATTTACTTGACTTTTCTTATTTCTGATTTTACCCTTTACTTGACAATACATGTCTAACATCGATCACAGTGACATATTTGCTACACATGGTTCAAGATGTTCCGTTTTTGGCGATAAGAACTGACGAAGCGGCCTAGCTCTCCACTTGTGGTAGGAAGTTTTCCTTCTATGGGCACTGCGACGTCATCACTTTTCATGCAGTTTGATTATCTATCCAATCTAGATGCACCTCTGCTTCCCATCTCCAAAATTTTATCTTTGATGTTGTCAGATGTTGGTAATATCATGATACCAAATCAATATTATCGGCACATGCACTTGCATGTGGCATATTTTTTATTTACTTTTAAACATGTACGTTTATATTTCAATAATAAATAAAATACTATAGAAATACAAATTAACTATATTATTATGTAATTTAAACATAAAATATGCTGATCAATATATATTTCATCCATCTAAAAGATATTATCAAAAATTGATAATTTAAAATATATACTTAAATTTGATATTGTATTTTATCTAACCTAGATCAACAACTATTATAAATACTTAATACACGCATGCACAACACCCTCTCCGTCGTATATTTAAATGTAATATTTATACTAATAACATACATAAATATATATATTCTAATATATTTAAATAATTATTTTATGTATGTTATAGATATATTCAAGAATGGTATATGTTACAGGGATTTCCAGGCAGGTCGGCTAAACCCGAGGATGGCCGACCACATCTGAAGACCGTTCGACAATCTACAGGATCCAACGGATCGACTCTGAGAATGAGAACGACGAAGCGACCGAACCGAAGTATTCCCATCAGGTAACAGTATATATTATTTAGTCGTATATATCTAATAATATTTAAATATATATATATAAATATCTAATTACATAATTAATTAATTAGTTAATTAATCATTATATATATCTAAAACAATAAAATAAAAAGCTCTTTTTTTTTCTTCCAGAATATGGAGAAAAATATGGACCTTTCTCAAAATTTTAAATAATTAATCTGAGTTCTCAGGTCCACACATACAATAAACTCACACTTTAATCGTCTGTGTTTTTATCTATCGAAATTAGGGCTGTAAATGGAACCCGAAATTCTAATTTTTCAACCCGATACCGATAAAAATTAATAGGTTCGAAATTAAAGATGATACCGATTCTTATTGGAATCGGTATCAGGTTTTCTGATATATATCGGTATCGGATTTGGAACCACTTATTTTCGAAACCGATTTCTGATTAATTAAAAATTAATGAAAATATAAAAAAAACCTACGCTTAACCCTTCCTAGTTCCTCCCCACTAGGAGTGTTCACTATTCGGTTCAAACCGAAAAACCAAACCGAACCGATCAATTTGGTTTGGTTTGGTTCGGTTTGAAAGTGAAAAAAAATTGGTTCGATTTCAAACCAAACTGAATTTGTTAATTCGGTTCAGTTCGGTTTACAAATTTTATAGACCGAACCAAACGGATAAAACTGAATTTTAATAATATATTTTAAATTTATACATACGTATTCAGGTCTGTTTAATATATACATATATATGTAAATATACACATTGTGTAGGGTACTATGGTCATCCTATGGATCTCACCCTTTCATCCAACGGCTGCGATTAAACACCTAAAAGACCACCCTAAAGATGACACAAGCTGCCCGCAGCCCCAATTCTTGCAGTCTTGCTTGGCTTTCCGTTCGACCGCTCTCTTCTCCTGTGAGGGTTTGGTTCATTTTGGTGGGATTGAGGGAGACGCTGCGGACGGCACACCAGGGGCAGGGAGACGATGTCGATGCTGACGGCGCGAACGGCACACCAGTGAGACCGGAGACGACGCGGACGGCGCGGAAGGGCCGGACGGCACACCAGGGAGACGACGTGGACGGCGCGGACAGCACACCAGGGAGACGACGAGGACGGTGTGGACGGGTCGGACGGCATACTAGGGAGACGACGCGGACTGCACACCAGGGAGACGACGCGGACGGTGTGGACGGGCCGGACGGCACACCAGGGAGACAAGCAACATCAGGGAGACAACGTCACAACGCAAACAAGTAACATCTCCGGTTTCCCATTCTCATTTGAACCATTCTCATGTGCGGGTTTGGCGACTGCGGCTTTCTTGTTGCTGTTGTCTTTGTCAATTTTTATTTTTTTAATCCAGTAGCTCAGTTGTAAAATAACGGATGTAAGGAACACTTGCAGAAATTTCCAACTCTTTGGAAATAATATAAATAAAAAAATTTGTCCAGGAGAATCTAGTCTTGAAGAGAATTCCCCAGGATCCCTTCCTCCTGCCTTTGTTAAAGGTGAACCCTTTTCCACATGAGATGCTGATGAAAAAGAGTTATCACTCACAATGTTGCGCCCTAATGCTTGCTTATGACCGCCATTTTGAGGGACTTCTAATAGTGGCTTCTTTTTAATTTGCTCTGAGATAGGCACCAAGTTCCTGCTCTCATCAGGCTGTGAAGCAGGAATATCACTAGGCTTCTGAAGATGTGATTGCATAGAAATTGTCATACTTAAAGGAACCTTAGGAATCGCATTGACAGAATTGTTGTCTCTTGCCAAACCAAAGAAACACAGTCTGAATTCATGACAGAATCAGAAGGAAATTTCCTCTTCACACTTACAACATCATGATTGTCTGACAACGAAGAAATAGAATTTCGGAGTCTCCTACGCTCATAAACATGCTTCGCAGGCATGCCTCCAATACTATCTGCAAGAAACCAAGGTATTATAATAAATGCTAAAATATATACGATGGAGTGAGTTAGGATGGAAGCAAGAATATGTGTGATCGTGAGTGGTAGGCAACAAAGAGATGTTGGATGAAGGGAAATCATAAACAATATAGTGCAAAAGAAGTTATAAAAATGAATGCTTATCTTTCAAAATTTTCTCTTCATTTCACTGCATCTGGAGTTAAGAGGGAAAAGGAGAACGGAGTCGTTGTGTTTCATTCTGACATACACAGAAGATGGATAATGCAGAAGAAGAAAATAGAAATGAGCATCCTAACACTCAAAGACATGTTTTTCCCCTCATAGAACTAGAGGGGAGGGCCAGTGAAGGATTATGGAATCATGTGGTTTCCTTGAACCTATCAGAATTTCCACATTTCATCTGCATACTCCTATTTCTGGTACACACATGCTTCATTTTGCCCAGCCTACCTTCACTTAAGGGTCTGTTTGTTTTCATGTAAAACTTCTCACTAGAAAAGATTTTTCAGGAAAATTTTATTCTTTCCCTCATTTGTTATCATGTCAAAGTAAAATCTGAAAAAAACAAATCCTAAAATTACCGAATTTTGGCATCCGCGCAAAAAGCACGGATGCCATTTTTAGTTTACTTTGTTGATGCGGTTGCGCCATTTGCCCATAAACATAAATGCACTATTCATTCAAGATGGACTTTTATTTTGTTCCACTCATTTAAATAATATTTGTCAAATTTAATTATTTTTCATTAGTTAATTTATTTATTTTTACTTTTTTATTAAAATATCTGTAGAATACTATTCATTTAAATTATGTTTTTATTTTATTTCTCTTATTTTAAATTATATTTGTCAAAGTTACTTATTTTTCATTAGTTATCTTTTTTTTTTTTTTGAAAATATTAAAAATAAAAAATAAAATTTTTGATGAATAGTGTTAATACACAAGAGCATATGACTCTATCACATTTGAGTAGATCATAAGATCTCGTACTCCTCCATATAACTTTATATTTTTCTAACAACTAAATAAATAATTACGTTTTCATTTTCACGTAAAAATTATTCCGTGAAAAATTATTTCCCTCTAAAACTATTTTACATGCAACCAAATGGACCTTAGTGTCACAACCTCCCAAGTCTCCCCAATTCTCCTGAATAATGGACCTAAGACTAAAAAATTACTAGTTTAAAAAATAGATTGCCCATCAACAAAATCAAATCTTCTTGACCGGTACTGACATCACTAAAATTACATTTTATATACTCTGATTGACTTCACCCAATCCTGAAATTCTTAGGCAATAAAGCATTCTAACTTGGCATTTACATCATCCATATTTGTCCAAATAAACTAACTCAGAATTAATTATAATTTTCAATCTGTAGATGGCATAAGCATACTGTAGAACTAGATGTTGGAATTTCAAAGTACATGTTCACAGGCCAATATATATATAGATGCCCAGAATGTCTGACTTGTATAGGCATTATGAACTCCACTTTGTGGATGTTGAGAGCAATCTTGTTTGAAAAAATTAGCGTGGACAAGACAAAGCACCCATAAATGACCCCCAAAATTTTCATCCCGTATGATCTGAACCATAGTTGTCAAGGCAGCTTCCTAGGTGGCACCTAGGCGACCAGGTGCCTTTTGAAGTGCAAGGAGCTGGTCTGCCTTGTTTGGGTTGTTTGAGCCCAGAAAGGTGGCCAGACACCCCAAAGGTGCTGGAGGCAGGCTGCGAGGCCATGTCAAAGGCTCCAACACTCCAACAGACAGTGCACCCATTTACAGCTCTCCCCTCTCTCTTGCTCAGAGGCACACATACATTGTCTCTCACTCTCCTCCTCCCCTCATGAACCTGCTGTCTAGGTGGCGCCTAGACGTAAGATGTGTACCCTTGCACCTACCCACTCATGGACCCAGAGTCACCTTCTGGCGCCTTAGTTGTCTAAGTTACAGGGAAATTGTGGTTTTCACAGTTTTATTACTTAATAGTTTTTTCCACCACAGCTAGGGCGATGATTATGATTTGTGGAAATTGACGGAGTTCAATTCGGACTCCGGTTTGAGCTCGACGCTCAAACTTACAATAAGCAAGTGAGTTTAGTTTACAAATGAAGAACTTAGGTTTGATGGTTCAAAATTAGAAATACTCATCCGATTGGCCTCCAATTTTTTCCAGCACGATCAGGGCGATGATTATAACTTGTGGAAATTGACGGAGTTCAATTGGACTCCCGGTTTGAGCTTGACGGTCAAACTTACATTAAGCAAGTTAGTTTAGTTTTAAAATGATAAACTTAGGTAGGTTTGGGAGTTCAAAATTCGGAATACTCATCCGATTGGCCTCCAGTTTTTTTCAGCACGGCCAGGGCGACGATTGTGACTTGTAGAAATTGACGGAGTTCAATTCGGACTCCCGGTTTGAGCTCGACGCCTCAAACTTACATTAAGCAAGTTAGTTTAGATGAAAAATGAAGAACTTAGGTTTGGGAGTTCAAAATTAGAAATACACATCCGATTGACCTCTGGTTTTTTCCAACACGGCCAGGGCGATGATTGTGACTTGTGAAAATTGACGGAGTTCAATTCGGACTCCCAGTTTGAGCTCGACGCTCAAACTTACATCAAGCAAGTTAGTTTAGATGAAAAATGAAGAACTTATGTTTGGGGGTCCAAAATTCGAAAAACTGATCCGATTGGCCTCTGGTTTTTTCCAGCACAGCCAAGGTGATGATTGTGACTTGTGGAAATTGACGGAGTTCAATTCGGACTCCCGGTTTTAGCTCGACGCCACAAACTTACATTAAGCAAGTTAGTTTAGATGAAAAATGAAGAACTTAGGTAGGTTTGGGAGTTCAAAAATTGAAAAACTGATCCAGTTGGCTTCCGATTTTTTCCAACAAGGCCAGGGCGATGATTGTGACTTATGGAAATTGACGGAGTTCAATTCGGACTCCCAGTTTTAACTTGACGCCTCAAACTTACATTAAGCAAGTTAGTTTAGATGAAAAATGAAGAACTTAGGTAGGTTTGGGAGTTCAAAAATTGAAAAACTGATCTGGTTGGCCTCTAGTTTTTTCTAGCACGGTTAGGGCGATGATTGTGACTTGTGGAAATTGACAGAGTTCAATTCGGACTCCCGATTTGAGCTCGACGCCTCAAACTTACATTAAGCAAGTTAGTTTAGATGAAAAATGAAGAACTTAGGTTTTGGAGTTCAAAATTAGAAATACACATCCGATTCGCCTCCGGTTTTTTCCAGTACGGCCAGGGCGATGATTGTGACTTGTGAAAATTGACGGAGTTCAATTCGGACTCCCGGTTTGAGCTCGACGCCTCAAACTTACATTAAGCAAGTTAGTTTAGATGAAAAATGAAGAACTTAGGTTTGAGAGTTCAAAATTAGAAATACACATTCGATTGGCCTCCGGTTTTTTCCAACACGGCCAGGTCGATGATTGTGACTTGTGGAAATTGACGGAGTTCAATTCGGACTCCCGGTTTGAGCTCGACGCTCAAACTTACATGAAGCAAGTTAGTTTAGATGAAAAATGAAGAACTTAGGTTTTAGAGTTCAAAATTCAAAATACTCATCCGATTGGCCTCCGGTTTTTCCAGCAGGTCAGGGCGATGATTGTGACTTGTAGAAATTGACAGAGTTTAATTCGGACTCCCGGTTTGATCTCGACGCTTAAACTTACATGAAGCAAGTTAGTTTAGATTAAAAATGAAGAACTTAGGTTTGGGGGTCCAAAAATAAAAAAAACTGATCCGGTTGGCCTCTGGTTTTTTCCAGCACGACTAGTGCGATGATTGTGACTTGTTGAAATTGACGGAGTTCAATTCGGACTCCCGGTTTTAGCTCGACGCCTCAAACTTACATTAAGTAAGTTAGTTTAGATGAAAAATGAAGAACTTAGGTTTGAGAGTTCAAAATTCGAAATACTCATCCGATTGGCCTCCGATTTTTTTCAACACGGCCAAGGCGAGGATTGTGACTTGTAGAAATTGACAGAGTTTAATTCGGACTCCCGGTTTGAGCTCGACGCTCAAACTTACATGAAGCAAGTTAGTTTAGATTAAAAATGAAGAACTTAGGTTTGGAGGTCCAAAAATAAAAAAACTGATCCAATTGGCCTCCGATTTTTTCCAGCATGGCCAGGGCGATGATTGTGACTTGTGGAAATTGACGGAGTTCAATTCGAACTCCCGGTTTTAGCTCGACGCCTGAAACTTACATTAAGCAAGTTAGTTTAGATGAAAATTGAAGAACTTAGGTTTGAGAGTTCAAAATTCAAAATACTCATCCGATTGGCCTCCGATTTTTTCCAGCACGGCCAGGGCGATGATTGTGACTCGTAGAAATTGACGGAGTTCAATTCGGACTCCCGATTTGAGCTCGACGCATCAAACTTACATTAAGCAAGTTAGTTTAGATGAAAAATGAAGAACTTAGGTTTGAAAGTTCAAAATTAGAAATACTCATCCGATTGGCCTCCATTTTTTTTTATAAATTTAAATAATTTATTGTTTATAATAGTATTCAATTTTAACTTATTATTATTATATATATATTGTAGGTTCCTTCATCGAGTGGCGTGAGAGGAGACGAGCACGAGGATGAGCACGAGGACGAGGATTCATGATTGTCATTTCATTATTATTATTGTTATTGACATTTTAATTGTTGTGTTGTTGACATTTTATTATTAGAGTGAATAATGTATTATTATTATCTTGTGGACATTTTATTATTGTTGTTTGTGGATATTTTTATTATTGTTGTGTTTGTGGATATTTTTATTATTGTTGTATTTACATAGATTATTTTGCTAAAAATTAACTATATTAAAAAAAATTAATTGAAAAATAGAGACCGAAATATTCGGTCACTATTCGGTCCCTGATATAGGGATGATTTGGGACCGAATTTATTCTGCTCTAACAGTGACCGACCTTGTTAGTCACTATTCGGTCCCTGTATCGAGGACCGAATAGTGACCGAATTTTTCGGTCGCTAAAAACAGGGATAGAATTGAGACTGACTAATTCTGTCACTAATAGTGACCGAAATATTCCGTCAGGACTGAAGAGTGACGGAATATTTCGGTCACTATTGGTGACCGAACTAGTCAATCTCAATTCGGTCCCTGTACTAGTCAGTCTCAATTCGGTCCCTGATACAGGGACCGAATTGAGATTGACTAGTTCAGTCACTAATAGTGACCAAATATTCAGTCACTATTTTGTCCCTGTTTCTGGGGCCGAATAGTTACTGCCTAGTTCGGTCACTAATCGGTCCCAGAAACAGGGACCGATTAGTGACCGAATATTTCGGTCTCTGATGCCACTTTTAGCGACTTCAATATGTCAGTCACTATTCGGTCACAATTTAGTGACCGAATATTTTCGATCACAGATTTGTGATCAGAAATTCTTCATCGACAAATTCGGTCACTATTCGGTCTCTGAACTGTTTAGGGGATCGAATAGAGAGCGAATAGAGACCGAATATTCGGTCTCTATTTTCGCTTTTTCTTGTAGTTAGAGAACAATCTCCCCCTTTTTTATGTTGACAAAATATGTAGTATTCAACATACTTTATAAAGCATCAATCACACAAAGAAAACACTATTTTTGAATTTTTGAATATTTTTTTATTCATATTCATTT
The DNA here is from genome assembly GCA_014218235.1 of Colocasia esculenta. Lineage (NCBI taxonomy): Eukaryota > Viridiplantae > Streptophyta > Magnoliopsida > Alismatales > Araceae > Colocasia > Colocasia esculenta. The sequence continues at coordinate 152,869,952 of CM024757.1, forward strand.
TTGTTTTGTTTTGTTTTGTTTGTTTGTTTGTTTTTTTACATAGGATAGGCTGATGCACATTCTCACCTAGGCATTGCTAACCTCACATAGCCTAAGTACATCAGGCAAGCACACATTCATACAAGAAGTTGAAAAAAGACACATAACATATAGATAGCCTATAATACTTCTCCCCCTTTGTCACATCAAAAAAGAGGGAGTGGGATATGAAATAGCAAGAAAATCCAGAGGACAAAGGCAAACGGAGGATCACCGAGGTGGAGGCTGGCCTTACAAAGGGCGTAGGTAACCAATGACATCCCTAAATAACTGAGCTTGGGTGTCCAAAAGACTCTACTGGCTAACCCTCCAATTAGTAAGATCTCTAGAAAGTTTTCCCACAGCCTCGCCCACTTGGCAGACTTCTCCTCTCATAGAAACTATCTCCCCCTCAAGCTTGTCTAGGCCGCTTGGAACCGTGAATGATGTGTTCACCTCTGGGATCGGGAGGAGGTAGATCTTGTTCCATGGAGTCAAATGCTTGTCATGTTATCATGGGTGCTGGTCTTCACCTTCAGTTCTTCTGCCTCACTTTTGTTTACTGATATTTTATGTGTCATCATCAAAGTTTGGAATATGGTGACCAACTGAATTTCTTCAGAATCCTCCATGTTAAGAGGGCCTAAGACCTTGGAAACATGCACAAGAAGACATTCTTGTGCTCCCAGTAACTAGTAGGCTCAAGGAAGAATCTATTAGACACAAGGAGAGCAATAGAAGAAGAAGAAGATGCAACAAGAAGAAGATGCTCCAACATTTAGATTTTCTCAATGGTCCTCTTCAAGGGATGCATAAAAAGATGAAGGCCTTATAGCAGAAGATGATCAATCCTGCATTCAGAAGAATGTTGAAGTTGAAAGAGAAGAGAGCACCTACTCCAATCTGTGCAAGCCTTCTTCAAAAAATGTTCAAGCTTCTCTCTCAATCTTTCTATTTCAAATCTTTTAAGAGAAAGGGCTTAGGGTCTGAGAGTGTTTCTCCTTGTCTCTTGTATCTCTCAGATCCTTCCCAGATCAAGCATCTCCTTTATTCATCTTGAGTTTGGTCTAGAGGCTTCAGGTTCAAGCTTTTGATTCAAAAGTATTCCTCTTCCTGAAGGAAGAGAGGACCAGCTTGGGAGCTGGGGGTGTGCCACTTGTTGAAGGGAGGACCAGCTTGTGTTGGGGGTTGAGAACTTGTTGGGGTTTGTACTAGTAAGTTGCTTCTGATCTAGAAAAAGAAGCACATGACTGAGGTTAAATAGTGGGCTGCCTTCTTGCCCGAAAAGAGAAGAAGACTAGCTAGGATGCTGAGTGTATTTCCCTTGTGTAGAAGGGAGGACCAACAATTTTCTAGGTGTTGTATGTCCTTAAGGGGAACTATTCCCTTGGTTAGTGAAATCTCAAGATTTACTTGGGGACTAGACGTAGGACTTCCATTAAGAAGAGCCGATTCAAGATAAATCTTTTTGTCCTTTTGTGTGTGATTGCTTCCGCATCTTTAATTTTGCTTACACACAATTTATTTCTCTAACCAAAAGTTTAAAGTGGTGATTTTGCTTTCAGAAATGAATTTCAACCTGTTCACCCCCCCTCTAGGTGATTCCTTGCTGCCCCAACAAAAAGGACAAAAGATCAAGTCTTAAATTAGTAAGATGCTGCCAAATAGTGTCCCACAAAAAGGACAAAAGATCAAGTCTTAAATAGTAAGATAGAATTGTGTCCCATTACAAGACAAAAATCAAGTCATAAACAAGAAGGCAAGAATCAAGTCCCTGTAAGATAAGAATCAAGTCTCAATAAGATAAAAATCGAGTCTCAATGAGAATCGAGTCTTAGCGAGAACACCTATAGAAGAAAATAATTTTTTTAACCTGAGAGATCACGTACCTTTGATCATTGTGGTGAAGAAGTAAAGAAGAACTCGAAGGACTCGATATAGCTCCAATATTTCCTCGTTCCCCTCCTTGTAGCACTCTCAAATCTCTAGTCCAATAGTAAGTGTCACACCTTGTACTCTATATCATCGAGGTATTATATATCTTGACCAACCGGTCTCAAAGTTTTGTCCCCTTGAAAGTAATTGGCTCTAAAATGAGTGACCTTATCAAGAAATCTCCATCTTGAAGCCAATTACTCTTAAGCAGACAAAACTGTGAGGCCAATTGATGAAAGCAGACAATACCTCGATGATATAGAGTATGGGACATGACAAATATTGTATCAGAGCCATACCCTATCTGGTGTATGAGTTAAGTGCCACACATGGCGAAGTACTATATTATGGGAGCCACCTTTTGAGTCCAAAATGAGCAAAGTGCTATGTGGTGGGAGCCACCACTTAAGTCTGTGAAGGTCTCCTCTAGAGTGCTATCTATCTGGGGGCTTGGTTACACTGTGTGCTATATGGACCCTGTTACCAGAACATTGCTTATATAAGAGGAGTAGTTTGTAACACCCTCAAGTACAATTAAGTTGTACTGTACATCAAAGAGATGTCTTTCGGAGTGTCAGCTCAATTTTGAAAAGAACTATATTGTTAAACGAGCTTAATAGAGATAAGTCTTGGGATGGGTGGCTTTCTTAAGAAGTCCCCATTTTGGATCAGTGGGACAAAACTATGAAACCAGTGGGCGAAAATAGATAATACCTCGAGAGTATATAGAGTATGGGATGTAGCATTAGGCTCCTTTAATGGCCCATTAATCTTGAGTTTAAACTTATTTTACATAATTTAATATTTGATAATTAGATATTTTGAATTTACTTAGTATGTTCTCTTTAATCCTTATTTTGGCTCTAAAGTTTTTTGTCTAATTCTTTATTTATCTTTCTATTTATTTGTCCCTTTTTAATTTTTTTATCTATGGTTTAAAATTCTAGATTGTTCTATTATTTCTTTTCTCATGCTAAAACTCATGTCTTTAATCTTGGACTGAGCTAGATAAATCTACCAACTTGATTCTCTAAGAGTCAAAACCCCTTCTTGGGATTGATTGTCTTAAAAATTAGAGTTGAATTGACAATTGACAAATGTTTATTCCCTCTCTCATCTCCACAGCCTGGTTACAACTAAGATTGGGTTCATTCGAGGTCGGTCGCTTCTCATAGTCCCTTCGAATCGGACCGATCACATCAAGAGAACCACAATATGTAAAAACTTAAATTATATGTAATCAGTGTCAATATTCAACTCCATGTTCAGAATTTTAACTTTTGTGGTCTCAACAAAATCGAATATGTTCCATACATCATCACATATGGATTGCCTAAAGGCTCGTATAGCGCACAACTTTCGAGGAATGCTTGAAACCTGCGTGTGCTGGAGGTAACGCCACCTTAAGTTGAGTTGAACGTCTGGACAGGGATGACAAGATCTGGAATCGGAATATAATCTTCCATATTGGCCGGGACAGGGGAAGCATAAGCAAGATCAGTCTTCCTATATCAGTTTCTTAAACAGGTGTAAGCAAGCATATTTTGCCCATGTTCATTTAAGATAGGCCAACCCATTAATTAAACCACACAGAGAGAGAGAGAGAGAGAGTAGTCATTAATCTGCCTGGATATGTAAAGTTATCTATGTTGTAAATAAGTCATACTCGGCTTGTCTTAATCTTACTATATGCGATAAGAAGCAACTTGTCGTTCAAAGCAATCACACAGTTTGGTCTTACAATAGCCTGATTTTTTTAATAAAGAATTTAGTTAATTAATTGCACTACTTGCAGTCTCTTGTATGTGTCTCCTAGTTTCTTAAAATAGCATGAATGCTATTACCACTAGTGGTGGCTATTTTTAGCCACATAGGCCCATCATGGCCCAGTATAGCCCTATACGGCACTCCCTGCAGGCACGGCCTCCTAGCCAGGCGCCACGCGTCCTCAAACGCAGCTGGCGGACCCCGAGCAGGAGCCCCGCGCAGGACATCTTCAGGGCCCAAGGGTAATCTTTGGACACCCTGTACCTTTTTGGCCCAGGCACCTCCAGCCAAACAGCATTGGCTCGAAGCATGCCTTAGCTTCATCAACTCCATGCCACCAAGCACTGATCAGGTGGTCTAGCTACCGAACAGCCCTCCTACTTGGTACCCTTCGAACAAAAGGAGCAGCAAAGTCCGTTGTCAATTGGCGACGGTTACGCCCACGACGTGGCACGTGCCCCACGATTAAGTGGTGCGTTAATCGCAGGATCCCTGAACGGACGCCTCAACGCGTAACTCCCGGTCAAGGGTGCTAATCGACGTGCCTTTTCCGGCGTTGTCTGGGGACGTTCCGTCCCTCTCCCCGAGCACTCCTGCCTATAAAAGGCTCAGGTAAGCCTCCATGCAGAGGTACGTGATCTTACTCACACTGCCCTCACGCAACACACACGAGAACCCCTGTTCCTTCAAGCTTCTCCAGTCCCGCACTGACTTAAGCATTGGAGGGTTCTCCCCGGTTCTTCAACCAGGCCCCCTGATCTGGTTCTGGTTTTGCAGGCGTCTGTCCGCACCGACAATCATCTTCCCTCTTCCAAGTGGTGGCCCGTTTGGCCTTCAGCCCAAACAGGAAAACGCCCTCACACTTTTGGCGCCGCCTGTGGGAACGACAACAGCCATGGCTCGTGGACGATCCTCATACCAGAACGTTGGGAGCCGAATGACGAGGTCCCGTCAGTCCAGGGCGGACTCTCATCAGCGGGTTCCCCCTGTCGACGTTGTCGTCACTCCTGCCAGTGCAACCGGCATTGTCTCTGTTGTCGCCGTGCCTGCAATCGGCCTGGAGGTAGCAAAACTCTGGGGATAAATGCAGCACTTTGACGAGGATCTGTATGGGGCTCCAGGCCCAAATGACCAGGCATCCAGCCCCCGCAGCCTCCTTGCCGCAGGAGCGTCAGGAGGAGTCGTCTCACTAATGCTCTCGTGCCCCTCCTGTGCCGCTGGAGTAGTAGGAGGACAAGCCGCGATGACCGCGTCGGGCCCCATCTGAGAGGCGCACTCTGGAGCATCGCGGCCGCTCACCACGTCGCTCCACGGCGGCTCCACCCCTTGTACGTTCCGTCGTGGGCGCCAACTCCCACAGGTTTGGACGCGAGGCTTCTCCACCCTCCGACCTGGAGCTAGCCAGACGTCTCCACTGCGTCATCGATTTGGAACGTCGTGTAGATGCAATGGTCCAGTGGGTAGAGGGCAAGGCTCCAATGGACGAGGACCTGGCCTTCCGCTCCCCCTTCACGGCGGAGATCCTGGAAGCTTGGGTCTCCCCCAAGCTTCCCCTGCCCACCATCGCGCCGTACGATGGCACCACCGACTCGGCGGATCACATCCACGGGTTCGAGTCACACATGGTGTTCCACGGAGCATCCGATGCGGCCAAGTGTTGGGCCTTTCCGGCCACCCTTAAGGAAACCGCCAGGGCATGGTTCGAGGCCCTCCTTGCCGGTTCCATCTCCTCCTTCCACCAATTGAAGAGGTCCTTTCGGGACAACTTCCTTGGTGAAAGGTCGCAGCCTCGCACCGCGGCCTCTCTTCTGGCTGTTCGCCAGAAGAAAGGCGAGGCGCTATGGGACTTCATCAAGAGGTTCCAAACTGAAGCGCTCCGCATCCCTCGCCTCGACGTCCCTCTAACCACCAGTGCCCTTATCCAAGGCACTCGCGATGGCTTCCTCCACAGGATGCTTGGCGTGCAGCAGCCCTCCACTCTGGCCGAACTACTCTCCATCGCCCAACGCCATGCGGCTTGCGAGGAGAGCCTAGCTGCCGGCCGATCAGAGCAGGGTGAACAATCGGACAAGAAGAGGCCCTCCGACAACGGTTCCGACCGAGATCGGAAGAAAGGTCGACGCAATGGGGATTCACCACGCCGACCACGCCCCTTCACTGACTATACCCCACTCACAGTGGTACCCGAACAGATCCTGGCGGAAATCCGGGATGAGACATATGTTCGGTGGCTGCCGAGGATGCGCTCCGACCCCCGAAGGCGCAACCAAGACAAGTACTGTCGCTTCCACCGCGACCATGGCCACGACACCTCCGAATGCCGCCAGCTCAAGGATGAGATTGAGTCCCTCATTAAGCGCGGCTACCTTGGACGATTTGTGCACCGCAATGAGGATTGCCCCCGACGTCGAGAGCGAACTCCCGAGCAGCCGATCAACAACGAGCCTTCTCAGACAAATATCTTGTAGGAGTTACTACTCTGCACATGGATGCATTGGTGGTCTCAGCCACCATCAACCATTGTAATGTGCGCCGGATCTTAGTGGATAATGGAAGTGCACTAGATGTGTTGGCCTACGACTACTTTTTGCTTATGGGTCTGAAAACCGACCAGCTCACCCCTGTTGAGTCACCTCTATTCGGCTTCTCAGGGGTCTCGGTTTAGCCCATGGGACAAGCTCGCCTCCCAATAACTCTTGGGACGGCCCCAAGAAGTGTGACCAAGATGGTGGACTTCTTGGTCATCCGGAATATGCCTGGTTACAATGCTATCCTCGGCAGGGGCCTGATCGGCAGACTTAAGGCGGTACCTTTGTCTCTCCATCAGAAGATGAAGTTTCCCACTTCGTGTGGGATCGGTGAGGTGCTCGGCGACCAGCACGAGTCTCAATGGTGCTATGTCCTCTTACTAAGGGACAAGCAGCCTCTCGAAGCCCTGACCCCCGTACCCCCGCAAGCCGATCAGCCCTCTACCAGCCGAGGAACCATCGCTGAAGATCTGCTTCCAGTCTGCATAGATGATCACTCTGAGCATGTACTCTATATTGGCTCACTGCTTTCGGAAGCCGAACAACAACGTTACAAGGCTTTCCTCTTAGCCAATTTGGATGTGTTTGCGTGGTCATATGATGAGGTACCAGGCATCGCTCCGGACGTGATGGTGCGTCGCCTTCGTCTGGACCCAAAGGTTCCACCAGTCCAGCAGTGGCGATGACCCATCAACTGAGAACGGTAGACCACGATCCATGATCACGTCGTCAAAAGTCGAACAGTAGGGCTCCTCCGGGAAGCCCACTACCCGAGGGTGGATCTCCAATGTGGTCCTCGTATGCAATGCCAATGGCAAATGGCACGTATGTGTGGACTACAAAGATCTTAACAAGGCTATGCCTAAGGACAACTTCCCTCTGCTGCGCATCGACTAGCTGGTAGACGCCACATCCGAGCACGAGCTTCTCAACTTCCTGGATGCGTATTCTGGGTAACACCAGATCATCATGCATCCCCCAGACCAAGACGCCACTACGTTCGTCACCGAGCTGGGGCTATACTGCTTCACCAAGATGCCCTTTGGTCTGAAGAACACAGGTGTGACGTACCAGCGGTTGGTCAATAAGATGTTCGAGCAGCAGATAGGGCGCAATATGGAGTTCTACGTCGACGATATGCTGGTCAAAACGCTTACGAGCACCGACCACATCTCCGACCTCGCAGAGACTTTCAAAACTTTGCGGAAGTACAACATGAAGCTTAACCCAACCAAGTGTACGTTTGGAGTACGCTCGGGTAAGTTTCTCGGCTTCCTCGTCTCAAATAGGGGAATAGAGGCCAACCCTGTGAAGATCCAAGCCATACTTGAGATGACCAGTCCCAAGATAGTACTCGACGTCTAGCGCCTCACTGGACACCTCGCCGCACTCAACCGGTTCACGTCCCGAGTAGAGAAAAGAAGCTTCAGTTTCTTCAAATTGTTGCAAGGCCCCAAAGGACCCTCACAGCAAGGGGGGCATGTACGGTGGATAGAAGACTGCGAAGCTGCCTTCACCGAGCTGAAGGCATACTTAGTGGCCCCACCTGTTCTCTCAAAGCCTGTGCTCGAAGAACCTTTGTTTCTGTACCTTTCGGTTACTGAACACTCCATTAGTGCAGTGCTGGTCAGAGAGGAGACGGCGGCCCAGCGTCCAGTCTACTACATCAGTAGGGTCCTTCAGGAGGCTGAAAGGAGGTACCCCCGAGCAGAGAAACTTGCCTTGGCTCTGGTCACAGCCATACGGAAGCTCAGGCCTTACTTTCAGGCCCACTCTATTACGGTCCTTACCGATCAGCCGTTGAAGCTCATCCTTCAGCGGCCAGAGGCCTTCGGCAGGCTCATCAAATGGGCTATCGAGCTAGGCGAGTTCGACATCAGCTACTGTCTGAGGACGGCTATCAAGGCACAAGTGTTGGCCGACTTTGTTGCGGAATGTACTCTCCCTACCGAGCAGGACCCACTATTGGTCGACGAGCCCCCATGAGAGCTCTATGTGGACGGGTCCTCTTGCGTCACAGGGAGCGGAGCAGGCCTAGTCCTCACCTCTCTGGAGGGTTTAGAATTTCAATACGCCCTCAAGTTCCACTTTGCGGCCTCCAATAACGTAGCCGAATACGAGGCATTGTTGTCCGGAATCCGAATGGCTAGGCACCTTGGAGCGTTTAGACTGCGGGTCTTCAGTGATTCTCAATTGGTCGTCAGCAAGGTGAACGGACACTTCGAGGCAAGGGAGCCCCGTATGGCACAATACCTCCAGCAGGTCAAAAGCCGAGCAGAGGGTCTTCTTTATTTCAAAGTGATACACGTGCCATGGGAGCAGAACGCGTGAGCCGATGCACTTGCCAAGTTGGCATCTTCAAGTGACATCGCCCCTTCTCACTCCATATTCATAGAAGAGCTAGCTTCACCGAGCACTGGGGTAGATATAGCAGCCGTGGAGTCTGGCCCTCTGGCTCTGAGCTGGATGGACCCTCTCCTGGCCCATCTACTTCAAGGGGAGCTTCCGCCTAACCAAGGCGAAGCCTAGAAGATTAGACTGCGTTCCCAGAGGTTCACCCTCATTGAAGGCAAATTGTACCGGCGATCCCTTTCAAGGCCTCTCCTACAATGCCTCAGCCCCGAAGAGGCGCTTTCGGCTACTGAAGAGGTTCACGAGGGGTTGTGCGGAAGCCACTTGGGGGGAAAAATGCTGGCACGCAGCATTATCCGAGCAGGATTCTGGTGGCCTTCTCTAAAAAAGGACTGCCTGTCCTTCGTTAGAAGGTGCCCGGAATGCCAGAAGTTTGGGTAGCTTATCAAGCAGCCCGTCGAGCAACTTCACACCCGGTTCGAACCTCGCCCTTTCGCTAGGTGGGGCATTGACATTTTGGGTCCCTTCCCGGAGGCCCAAGGACGAAAGAAGTTTCTGTTCGTGGCTATCGACTACTTCACCAAGTGGATCGAAGCAGAGCCCATTGCCGCTATCACCGATCAAGCCGTGTGGAAGTTCATGTGGAAGAACATCCTCTGCCGTTTCGGTGTCCCAAGGGTGATCACTTCCGAGAACGGGAAGCAGTTTGACAGCACATTCTTCAAACAGAAGTGCTCTGAGCTCGGTATCTACAACTACTTCACCTCAGTGGCACATCCCCAAGCAAACAGTCTGGTCGAAAACGCCAACCAATTGTTGCTGCACGGGATACGCACAAGGGTTGAAGTTGCAGGAGGTTCATGGATTGAAGAGCTCCCCAACGTACTGTGGTGTCACCAGACGACTGCTCGGGTGGCTACTGGAGAGACTCCCTTCCATCTGGCCTATGGCACTGAAGTAGTTGTGCCCCTGGAAGTAGCTCTTCCCACCATCCAAACCACTCACTTCGATGAAGCCGCCAACAACCAAGCACTTCGGGAGAACCTAGACATGCTCGTCGAGTGCCAAAGTGACGCCAGCATGAGACTGGTCTCTTATCAACAGCGACTTGCGCAATACTATAATGCGCGAGTTTAGGAACGATGTTTCTTTGAAGGCGACCTAGTCATGCGTCGCTGCTCGGCATCGGATCCTAGAAAGGCAATTGGCAAACTCGCCCCCAAGTGGGAAGGACCTTATCAGGTCACTCAGGCCCTCGGGAAAGGCTCCTATAAGCTTACTACTTTTAGTGGCGAAGCCATACCTAGGACCTGGTATGTATCTAACTTGAAGGCTTACTACCTATAAAAGCCTCCTGCTCAGCATCCTACTTCTCTTCTTCCCGTTCTTCTGGTCGACTTGAGAAGGTATCTGAAACATCGTCATTCAAAGCTTTTCAGCTCAAGAGGATGTGGCGATACCTCCAAGTAAAAAGGTGTTCTGCACACGCCCCTGGTCGGAACTTCTTCCAGTTCCCTTCAACCTGCACGGTAATTGCGAACCCTTTTTAAACGACCGACGAATGCCGATTCGGACAGAACAAGTACAAGGGAAAGAAGATAGAAAAAGTGAAGCCACTTACTCAAAAAGGGATTCATTAAAAATTCCTTTTTTCTTATAGAAGCTTGGTAAGCCCGAGCTACACAAAAAAAAGAGGGCAAACAGATGCAGCTACGGAGCCTGCTCGGAGGGCCCGACGTCATCACCCGTATGGAACATATGCCCCGAACGGAAGTGCATGAAGCGCACTCCGTCCAGCTGCGAGTCCTGGGTCCTTTGCCAGCACTCCTCGACGGCCGTCTCGAACGCCTCACGAGCATAATCGAGGGAGGCCAGATTTCGACCATGGATTTCTCCAGCTTCTAGGCCCACTTTGTAGCAACGAGCACCGAACTGCTCCAAGTCTTCCTTGAAGTCGGGTCTGGCTTTGTACTTTGCCACTCCGTGGGGCTTGGCACTGGCCAGAACTGTGGTGAGTGCCTCCTTCTCGGCCCGAGCAACGGCCAATTCAAGCTCGGAAGTCCGAAGCGCACCTTGGAGGTTCTTCACCTCCTCCTGCAGCTTGGCCTCGCGAGCCTTGTGGTGCGTTACCAGCTCGTCACAGAATGTGGACTCGGCCTCCCACAATTGCTTTTGGTTCTGGGCCCGAGCAGCAAGCCTCTTCAACACCTCCAGAGACTTCGCGATGCCGTCCACTAGCGTCCCCACGTCGACATCATCTTCGTCTTCATGCTCGGAAAGGCGTCCTGGGCGGTAGACCCCGCTGGAATGCTCCGGAGTCTCCTCCGAACTTAGTTGCTAGCACCGCACCACCCTCTCATGGTGCGACGTGGTAGGGCATGGGGGAAGAGGCCTCGAGACATTCCCCTCAAGGAGCCTCAGCTCCGCCTCCAAAACTGCTCCCGAGGGGAGTTCGGTGGGATTCTTCCTTAGCACCTCGCTGAGCGGCCTCCGGTCCTCTCTGGAGTCAGCCTGCTCCTCGTTCGCGTTGCTTGTTTGCCCGGCTGACCAGTAGTTTTAGGGACGCTAGCGCTGGACACCATCCCCTGTGCCTTGGCAGCAAAGGAAGACCCTTTGACTCCCCCCTCCTCGGTCTCTGTAGCTCTTTCAACCCCTCTGCTACAAGCCCCCGTTGCAGTCGTACCTTGCTCTGAAGTCATGTCGTCCGGGGCTCCCGTCGCAGCCACCTCTTTGGTTCGGCCTTTTCGAGGTCTAGCGGCGTAGACGTCCCCGTGTGCTCCTCGACGGAACCCTCAGACCCATCACTCACGATAACGAGTTCAAATTATGAGTAGGCCCCCTCCCTGGATAGGGGCCTTGTTGCTATGGTGACACGCGGCCTGGTCTGTTCAGCCGCCCCCTCTTCCAGGCGAGGCCTGGTTTGTTCAGTTGATGACACGGCCCTACATTCCAGCATCCCTTGTTCGGCTGCCTCAATGGCCCTCTGTTTCGACGTCGCTTCCTTGGCCGTCTCAATGGCCTTGTGCTTTTTCTGCACTATAAGCTGTGGAGCCTCTTCCTCGGCATCCTCTCCTTCAACCTCGTCCTCGGGAGCTAGCTGCTCGATCATTGGCATCCTCCTCTTCTTGGCCGGAGGCTGATCCTCTTCTCCCCCTGCCTCGACCAAGGATTCCTGTGCCACCTTCGAGGCCTTCTTCTTCAGGCGGATCTTCTCACGCCCCTTTCAGGGACCGATGATCCTGCTGTGGCGCGTCCTCCTCCAGGGATTGGCGCCATGGGCGCGGTTCTCACAGCTGTGGGGGTGCTCACCGCGGTAGGAATCTTGACCACTGCGGCAACGTCGTCACCCTCAAACACCAGGTGGGAGGTGACGGGGATCTTCTCGGAAAAATCTTCATTGGCCTCCTGGTCCCGACCAGTGGCCAGCTCTGCAGTGGCTGTGGAAGAAGAGCATAATAGTGGTCAGAAAGCAGTCACCTCTTGAACGCGCAAGCAAGGCGAGTTAAGGCACTTACTCTATTTTCTGCTCAGACCATGCTCAACAAGCGTAAACTCCGTCAGGTAGCCATCGCCGTTCCGCACGCAGGCCCGGAGCAAGTTGTCTGAGGCCCTCACCTCGTCTTGGATCAACTTTGGAAAACTATCTTTCAACGCCGCCTGGATTCTGGTCGGGAATCCCCACTCCTCGTTATCCCGACGCATGACGAAGAAGAGTCATTGCATCCAGCCCTTGTTGTTCGAAAACTTCTTCGCTGGGTGGATTTGCATCCTCTCCGAGAGATGCTTCGTGTAGTAAATACTCGCCCCCGATGAGGGCGAGGCGGCCAACCTAAACTGAGACTGGAACAAATCCGTTGAGCCCCGAACCTTCTTCAGCTTGCAGACGATGCAAAAGATGCATATGGTCTGCCATGAGTTGGGCGTTAGCTGGATGGGCGACAGTCCCCACCGGTTCAGCAATGCCTTGGCCACCTCCGGTAGCGGCAACTGGAATCCTGCTTCCATGTGATCAAGCGAGAGGGTGAGGCAACCTGGTTTGTTCACCAGGTATGACTCCCCCTCCTTGGCATCGACGATCTCATATTCGTCGCCGATCCGGAAACGCTCCCGGAGGCCGTCGTAGTGGAAATACCTCGGTCCCCGGGCCATGGCCACCGTCACTCCGCTCGCCCCGACGACTGCGACAGCTTTTCCCTTGTCCGCCATTGCCGAAAGTGGCAAAAACACAGAAGGCGTGAGGGATGGGCGCAAGGAAGAAGACGAAGATGAAGACAGAGGCGTGGGGGGCAAAAGATGAAAGGGTTTGAAGGCGTGGCTCCCTGCCTTCACCCCTCCTCTTCCTTATAAGGAGGAGGAGGTGCGAAACTCGAAAAAAGCCAAAACGGTGTTTCCCCCGCTCCAAGCGACCGCTTAGGGCATATCGCAGGTGACCATTTGAACGGGTTGTGCGAGATCTCCGGCTCGACACGATACCCTGCTCATCATGAGATCTTCTCAACCTTCGAGGAGAGTCCCCAAACGACGTCGCCCTGCTGTCGTTCTCGTTACCGAGGGCAACCTCGCATTTAATGTGGAAAAGATGTTTGAGCAGCCTACCGCCCTCAAGCGTTCTAGTTCCCAAGCCTACTTAAGGGCGTGTGGGGCAAGTGTGGTGGCTATTTTTAGCCACCTAGGCCCGTAGAGCCCATCATGGCCCAGTACAGCCCTATACGGCACTCCCCGCATGCGCGGCCTCCTAGCCAGGCGCTACGCATCCTCAAACGCAGCCGGCGGACCCCGAGCAGGAGCCCCGCGCAGGACATCTTCAGGGCCCAAGGGTAATCTCCGGACACCCTGTAGCCTGTTTGGCCCAGGCACCTTCTGCCGAACAGCATTGGCTTAAAGCATGCCTTAGCTTCGTCAACTCCATGCCACCAAGCACTGATCAGGTGGTCCAGCTACCGAACAACCCCCCTGCTCAGTACCCTCCGAACAAAAGGAGGAGCAAAGTCCATCGCCAATTGGTGACGGTTACGCCCACGACGTGGCACGCGCCCCACGATTAAGTGGTGCATTAACCGTAGGGTCCCTCAACGGACGCCTCAATGCGGAACTCCCCGTCAAGGGCGCTAACCGACGCGCCCTTTCCGGCATTGTCTGGGGACGTTTCGTCCCTCTTCCCCAGCACTCCTGCCTATAAAAGGCTCAGGTAAGCTTCCATGCAGAGGTACGTGATCTTACTCACACTGCCATCGCGCAACACACACGAGAACCCCCGTTCCTTCAAGCTTCTCCAGTCCCACACTGACATAAGCATCGGACGGTTCTCCCCGGTTCTTCAACTGGGCCCCCTGATCTGGTTCTGGTTTTACAGACGTCTGTCCGCACCGACGATCGTCTTCCCTCTTCCAAGTGGTGGCCCGTTTGGCCTTCAGCCCAAATAGAAAAACGCCCTCACACTTTTGGCGCCGTCTGTGGGAACGAACGAGAGGTCATGCGTCCTACCCGAGCGTCTCATCTTCATGAGACCCGCACACCCTTATCCTCACTGGGGGTGGCTGTGTAGAGGTATTCTTTAGTCTCATATTGAAAGATAGTGAGAATAAGTATGTGCTTATCAGCAAGAGTCTCACCTCTTCTCCCAAGAGAGCACTTTTAAAAGATAAAATCCTAAACATGGGGACAATACCTCTTAGGAGGCACACTTAAATCACGTCTCTTCACCACCCAAGTCTACTTTAATTTTGGGCGAACTTTCAAATGTCATGTTTTAACCTTGCTTTGCATTTCTAGTTTGAATAGGTTTCCAGATAAGAATTTACTCCTTATGCCTAACATGAGACGTGGGTGCGTTCCCTTTTTCCTTTTTTTTAGCGCCTTCAGATTGAAATCTGAGGACGCCCAACTGTATTGCGGACCTGCGGTGGGATTGCACCAACAGGTCTCGCCACACCACAACATAAAAAAAAAAAAATATATATATATATATATATATATATATAAAATAGATTTTTTGCTTTCATATAGATAGGTTCATCTATAAACTACAAGTCCTTGAATGGTCTAGACACAACGTGCGACCAGCTCCAAGCTTGCCCGGACTCCAGTTTGTGGAAGAGTCGGCCGCGTTTAGATGAATGCATCCCCCACAATTAGTGGCCTCAATGGGTGTCATGGTTGGGCCAACCCTTGAGAAGCCCAGCTCAGCGTGGGCCAAAAGAACGACCCATATTTCTAACTTACAAGCCCTCTTGTTTTCCTTCTCTTAAGCAAGACCAGCCCATCCCAGAGTGGGCCGAAAGACCCATATTTCTAACATACAAGCCCACTTGTCTTCCTTTATTATAAGCCCAGTTGAAGCCCAGCCCATCCCAGATATGGGCATTTAAAAAGAGGAAAAGCATTAATGTTATTGCTGCATGTGGTCCGAAGGGTAAATTCGAATTCCACAAAAGAATCGGAATTTGAATTTTATACAAGGCGCAGTGGGGTCAATTTCTTCTTTTCTCAACGTTTTGAGATGGGCCGGGCTGGGGCTGGGGCTGGCGCGGCCCAGGCAAGGGGATACCGCGACTCGAGATCTCACATTACCAATGAATATAAGTAATGTTTTAAAACTCAGCCCAGACCCGTCGGTACGACTGGTAGATCACCCGTAATCTGCTCCCAAAATCGGATTGATAGCGTGTTAATTATAGAATTGGCCAACACCCAAAATTACCACAAGTGGGTCTTATATAGGGCTGTAAAGGAGTCATACAAATTATCAGAAAATATCAGAATAGGAATCGGCTACAGAAACAATCCCAATCCGTACGTTATCAAAAATCAGATTAAAAAAAAAAGATATCCCTGAATATGAGCAGATTCAAAAAATTGGATTCGCAATTCCGATATGAAAGATGCAAATAATATATATTATATATTATTCGATTCAAAAATTGGTAACGGGAACCATTGTTTTCCGTATCCAATTCAGATAGTTTATCGAAAATATCTAAATCTAAATTGACATCGATGGTTGAATGAGTTTTCATATCCTATAATTTGTATCAGAATAAGATCGAATAATTAGATATTTTTTCCATCCTTAGTTTTGGTAAAACCTATGAAACCCAATTAGTTCTCAACTTATATAATATTTTCATTCTTTCCATCATAATATTAGGTTTTTACTTAGCAAGCCAAGACATGAAAGGGATGGATTTTTTTTTAAAAGAGAAATGATTACCATCCATCTTGTTACCTATCTAAAATGAGATTGGCTGATGTATAGACGGGGCCTCACGGGGGGTGGATGACATTTCAAGTGTCATTCCTTATGAGACATCTTTATCAACTTTTTAGTTATTTGTCCACCTTATTCACTAAGGCTGAGAATTAACCAATAATTAAGGTGGACAAATAGGTTTCATGGTGAAATAATGTGGGAATTAATGACACCTTGCCTGCCATCTGCATCTGCCACTCTCATAAAGATTTCTCTATCAAATTCTATAAGTAATAACATTAATTTTGGGATGTTGAAGAGATTATAATCTACGTTAGGTTTTCTCTTTTTATATATGGGGGACAAGGGAAAAAATGAAATGTTAGTGCTTTTTTATACACTTTTTCTTTATTTTTATATGTTAGAATATATCTTTGATGCTTCTAAGTTGTCACTGAAATTCGATGGTTATATGATATTTAGTTGAGCACAGATCATGAATCAACCCCAACTTTTCCCACTCCAACTTACCGGTTGAACTTTCAAACGTTAAATTGAAGGGGAAAAAAATCAAGCATCTGACCCGTCCGATTTATGGAGTTATACACTGAGTCAAAATGTTAATATCCCCCATCTCCAAGCTGCAGATGGCTTGTGAATGAAGCGATTCGTTCGCTCGCACTCATTTGCCTCCCTTATAACTAGTAACAACTCCCTTCTTGAGATGATAGATATACCTTGGACAGTCACCCTGCAACATTCTCCCGCACGCCAAGCTAGGAACCCAAAGGATCCGTTCCCGTTGCGCTGGGGAAAACGTGGTAACATGTTCTATGCAGCTAGATCGAGGTCGCATGCTGCTCTGCCCACCTCTCATTTAATCCTCACAGATGCAGCTACTGCCACCAGTACCCTCAGCTGCACATCTTCTCGGGGCCAGCAAGCACCTCGCTGCCTTCAGGTATTGTGTGCTCGCTCTCATCCCCACCCTCTCCTTTCTTCTTAATTTTTAGAAACACCGGCGAAAGTAACAAATAGCTGAACAAACAACTGCGTTTTCTTCCTCTTCGATTTGGACGAGCATTCTAGATCAGAAACTTGCATGCATCTTTGGCCGTGCTTCTGTTAGTTAAAATGGTACGTACTGCGGCAAACTTCATTTGCACGTACGTGTCTGTGGGTTCAGGATTTCCAGAGGTATACGTTGGAATTATATATGCAGAGGCTTGCTCAAGTCATTCGTCTCCATGGCAGTCGGCTACGCCATGCGGTGCTGCTGCACCTGGCAGGGAAGTGGAGCGTATACGCTCCGCGTCCTGAAGCCTCTACCTCAGTCGCCGGCAGGTTACCTCACAAAGGGTTGGAGAACACAACAGTTGCCGATCTTCTAAAGGAGGCGAAAGGGGAGCGGGCGGCTGGGCAGGTGCTTTGGTGCACCACCGTCGACACCGTTTACGACGCTGTTAAGCATGTAAGCTAATTTCCTTGATAAAAGATCTCTGTGGACGAATGTCCTATCTGCTATATATATATATATATATATATATATCCAAGTGTGTTACTGTTTATATTTATCGAGATGTCGGCGGCCTAAATCCGAGTGGCAAGCTGGGAATTACTGCAGATGACGGAGCAAAACGTTGGAGCACTGGTTGTGGTGAAGCCGGGAGAGGAGAGAACGATTGCAGGAATCGTCACTGAAAGAGGTTAATCTTCCCTTTGTTAATTAGTGTTTAGTCATGTTTTTGACAGAAAAGTTTTTTCTCAACGTTACGTGTCCTTTTCTATTGTATGGACGTGTAGATTACCTGAGAAAGATCATTGTGCAAGGAAGATCCTCCACTTCCACGAGCGTCGGGGAGATCATGACTGACGAGGTCGCAAATTAAACAGCTACTTATGATCAGTGCATTCACAATCTTATGAGATTCAAATGGGGATACATGTTCCTTTACCTTTCTCGCTTGGCCAAATGTCCCCTTGTTTTCCTTTTGCAGAACAAGCTTGTCACAGTTTCTTCAGATACTAGCATCCTCCAAGCAATGGAGCTGATGACGGGTTAGTCTCGACAATAACGCTAGCTGTAAACTAATAAGTCCGAAGCCGATCGATCGTCTGGCTGGTTTAGTTTCTCGCCGAAATTAATCCAATTATTACATTATTTCTTGTCCGAATGCAGAAAAGCGTATTCGACACATTCCGGTGATCGATAAGAAGGTGGTGGGAGTGATCTCCATTGTAGACGTTGTTCGAGCTGTGGTGGACCAGCAGCACCAGGAAGTACAGCGTCTGAATGATTTCATCAAAGGTAAATACTACTAAGAACGCCAGATGAAGACAAATGATGCCTGCAGTATTTTACGTAGGCTTCCATCTGAAGTTGGGGTTTCTCTCACCGTGACGGGAAGACGCGCGGATCAGCTGTTTCCTTTTCACTCGACACTAGTGTTGTTAAAAGATCAAATTTCAATGCTTGTCTGACTGTTGAACGTTGCACAACGTTACATAAGAGTTTTGATTCTTTACGGTGGTGATTCCTGTGAAAAATATTGGCAGTCACAATTTACCATCTTAAAAATAAGACTTTTGTTCTCGGTTTTTAATTAATAGAATCATATTTTGAATATATTTTATTAACAAAAAATTCAAAAAAAAATTCTTAAACTAGTTACCAAATTTACCACATCGACAAACTCGTGATCCAGATGTAGGTAGTTGTTGACAGTGGGAGTTGCTGGCATACCCAATGTTGACACTTGCGTCGAGGTTGCCAATGTCTACCCTAGATGTTGGGTGTTGCTAATGCTAAGAGTTGTTGGTATTACCAATATTGACAATAATGTTGACGTTGTCAATATCAACATGCAAAATAGATTCACATCCATTAAGGGGAAGGGGCCTCGATAACCCCCTTGGGGATCCAATAACCTTAAATGCCCGCACCTTGCCATGCCAAGTGATCCTTTCTTAGGTTGAGCTCCACTACAACGCCACTTGACCCACTGGCCCCTACACAACCAATGGTTCTTAGGACATGTAGCACTCCAAAAATATTAAGAAGGATTTTAACACTAATTAGTCAATGATTATTCTTGGAAAGATACACTATTATCAAATGTACAAAATTATTTAAAAAATAGACAAAAATATGTCTAGACTCTCAACATACATATCCATCCACCCAACAAGAAAACTGGGCCAAGAAAAAACTCTCGGACAAAAAATAAAATAAAATGGGAAAAATAGCCTAAAATTCGTAGAACCCAAAAAGAGCATTAATTAATGGGCTAATTGAGATTAATCACACCATAATTGGGCTTCTAAAATGGCCTAGATTCATGTCCCATCATGAAGGAAGGTTCCATAATAACATTCCAACCCAAACATAGATGGGAATCCTCAAATTGGAGAAAAAATCAACCCAAACTTGGATTCCCCAAATCCACTCCCAAACAATCCAAACCCTATAAATAAACCTCCCAAATCTCTTGGGGATGAGTTGGCATCTTGCTGGGGTCGTGTGGAGGTGAGTTAGGGCACCAGAAGAGGAGGAGATCACCCCTAAGGGAGCAACCTTCTTCCCTAATTCAAATCTGCATCGTCCAGCAGAAGCCCTATCTTAGGAACATTCAAAGGTAGGTTATTTCAGGCACAAACATGATAAATCTCTAGTCATTAGAAAGCTTGTCGAGTCTAGATTGCAATGAACCTATTTTGCCCAATTTATATTGAGTGGACCGTGAGTATTAAGTTTTTTGTGTTCGTTGAGTGATTTTAAAATTTTTCCTATTAATATCATGAATCACGTGTCCCTAGGTCAAATTGATCTAAAACAAAGTCATAAAGTTCTTCTACTTCGAGTTTTTAACGGGTTCACCTGACGCAATTTAAACGTGTCCTCTTAAGAAGACACAATTTTAACCATGGCCTGTCTTACTCCCTGAACACTTGTTTTCACTGTTTCAACATTTGAAAAAGGGTCCACAGTGCTGGACACGATTTTAATGTCTTCCAAAGGTCGTTTTGTGTCTTCTTAGGTGTGCCCTGATGACTTCTAACCTAGTTAGTGTACTGTTATAGTTAATTTGAGTCTATCTAGTATCTTAAAAATTATCAACCCATGTAAAAGCTTTAACAACATGAAAATTATCCTAATACCTCTTATATATCTTGATTGATCTTTCTATCATGTGATTGTTAAATTCTATCTTGATTTGATAATCTATCTTGTTACAAAAATTGAAATTTCATATCATTAATATGTACAAACTCATGATGATATCATCTTGCTTGTTTGTCATATCTAATGATATCATGCTATTGCTTTTTTGTTATATTTTTAATTCGATGCTTATCACCTATATCTTGAGATACGTTCTTTTGGTTACACACATGCATGATAGGTAGCCCCTCTTGGTGCATTGGAACCTCTCTATCGGACATTCTTTTCTAGCAGAATAAGGATCTTTCTAATAAGAACTCCATAAGTCTCCGTACTCCGTGGATTTCCTCATGGACACGAGCTGATTATACCACTGAAGTTCCTTGGAGATAGCGTGCACCTCCTTTCTCATCTACTTTCTCGATGAGCGTGATTTTATTCACATGAAACCAAGTTACTAATCAAATTGTGAACTAAATGAAAATTAAATTGTTATACTACCGAATTACTCTCTTGACACACTACCATCTTGAAATTAAGTTCACCTAACTTATTATTCTTGAAGTCATAATTGGTATGATCATTATTGACATGATACCACACTATTGACTCCTTGAAAATTCTTGTAATTGGCCATGCTTCACTGTTGGTATTATTGAGTTGTGGTTATTTAAATAACCATACTCACTGATTTGATCATTGCTTTGATCTGCTTTTGATGATGACACAATTATGGTCAATCATGTTAAGTTGTTCTTAATGATGACACAACTGCTTTTAATGATGACATATTTTACACAATCTGATGTCATATTGTATATATGTGGAAGATTGTTGAGTTGTGTATTCATTTGAATGATGACTAAAAATCTTCATGTTGATCATGTCTACACACTCATACTTTGATTTTCATGATGACTAAAATATTTGGTTGTGAATAATGTTTATAAACTCATACTTTGGTCTTGATGATGACATATTGTACATATTATGATGATGACTGAACAACATATTTTTAATACTTAATATTTCATATGTTGATGATAATGACATGTTTTGATGGTTCACACTTCATATATATAGGTTCACATAATTTTGTCAAAGTTGTGTCGACACAAGATGTCAAGTGTGTTGACACCCTCTACATCTGGAAAGCAGTAAAGAGAAAAGAAGCAAGTTGTGTCTACACAGGTCCATTGTGTGTCGACACATCCATTGCTCTCCAGAAAATAGTTAGAAGAGAAGAAGCTAGTTGTGTCGACACACAATTGACTTGTGTCGACACACATGTTAACTCCTAGAGAAATTGTCATAGAAATTAGCCAGTAGTGTCGACACACAATTGACTTGTGTCGACATACTTCGACTGAAGCTCAAAAATGGGAATTTTGTGAACACGTGTTAGCTTGGGAATCAAGAGATCTGACCTAGATTTTTGTG
The DNA here is from genome assembly GCA_014218235.1 of Colocasia esculenta. Taxonomy (NCBI): domain Eukaryota; kingdom Viridiplantae; phylum Streptophyta; class Magnoliopsida; order Alismatales; family Araceae; genus Colocasia; species Colocasia esculenta. The sequence continues at coordinate 152,891,343 of CM024757.1, forward strand.
CCCACGCACCCCAAGGCACCTCATGGACACATGGGACTATAAATACCCATGATCCTCGTACTCCAAAGGCAAGCCAGTCCATATAATTCTCAGAAAAGCTTTTGGCGGCAAAAGAGGGTTTCTCCAATGCCTTGCTCAATCTCCAGAAGTTATAGACCAGCCTTTCAACATAGAGGACGTGGGAATCAAGGCCAAGCTCTGGAGAAAGAAGTGCTATGCTGAAGAAGGAGCAGATTTGGAAGAAGTACAGAAGAAGAAGAAGAAGAAGAAATCGCAATTCAGAAGCTACTGAAGCAGAGTAGCGCCCACCAAGAAGATGAAAAAGAAGGAAAAGAAGAAGAAGAGAAGCAGCAGTAGAATTGAGGAAGAAACAATATGGATCTGTGATCGTGAAGATTAGATCAACATCCGAAGAGATATTTCTTCCTTTACGCACACCATATCTTAATTCATTTCATATTTGTGTGTGTGTGTCTACTGAACTGAGATCAGTACGTGGATTCTATGTGGATGTTTTTTTTCTAATCTGTACAAGTGCTCAGTACAGATCATAGTGTGTGTGTTGTGATCTATGTCGGTTTGTGCATAGATCTGAATTGTGTGTGGTGTGTAGATCAGATCGAGGCTAGAGGATCTGATCTTCTGTGAACTTGATCTAGCATGTGTGTGTCTAAGCCTGAGTGCTCGTGTGTGTGTTGTACTCAGTTCTTTGAGTAGTGTGCGCCTCACTGTGCGAGGGGTGGATGTAGGAGTCACTGGATGTAATCTATGAACCACCTAAATTTCCCTTGTGCACTGTGTTTTGATTTGTGGTTTGCATTGTAGTGTGCTAGATGCATGCATAGGGATTTTGCCTACACACTAATTAATTTTTTCACACACGTTAATCATATATTTGACGCTTACATTGTTTGATAAAGTGTTTCTCACATTTTGATAACACACATTGCATCAGATCAGAGGGGTTTTAATTGAGTAGATTCTTTATTTCGAAGTAATTTTTTAAATTGCTTAAGTTTCCACTGCAAATCTATTCAACCCCCTTTCTAGATTTGCCATTATCGAAAATGCGATCCTAACAATTGGTATCATAGCCGGTTAATGTCTGATTCTGATCTGATTTGATTGCTTCTGTTTGATCTTAATGAAACATCATCTGATCTGTTTGAATTGCTTGATTGCTTGAATATTGAAATCTTGCTGGATTTATTTGATCAGATTCATCGCTTGATCTTTATTGACTTTGCAGTCTTGAGAAGATTAGGTGATTGTTAATTGGTCTAATCATTTGAATCAAACTCGGTAACATGGCTGAGCTTTGAAGTATTATAAATAGACCCAAAATTGTTGGGTTTGATGACAATGATGATAACATCAAGTTTGATAAATTGCAGGACTTTTATATGAAGACAAACATGATTGGAAAGAAATCCAAGGACAAATGCTTCATGGCTCATGGCAGCTCAAAAAGTTCTCACAGCTCAGACAAATCTGAAGGATCACATTTGTTAGAAAAGTCGAGAAAGTCTAAAAAATCAGGTAAATCTGGTTCATACCCATTTGATAGATCAATGTCTGATACTAACTCAGAGAATAATATATCTTATAAAGAACTGATGGAATGCTATGAGCAGATGTACAAACAATTTTAAAAGGTTAAATATCAAAATAAGAAGCTGAAAGATCAACTAGAGATAAATGAGATGAAAATTGATAACCATCAAGCCTTCTATGAAGAAAATGAAAAACTCAAAATAGAGAATGAAGAACTGAAGAATGAAATCAGAAACTGTGGAAACAAGTTGTCCAAATTGAAAGAAAATCATGATCAGGTGGAATATGAAAATCTTGATTTGAAAAATGAAAATGAAAAATTGATTGGTCATAATGAGAATCTCAAATTTGACAATGATAAATTGAACAAACAAATTTCCAACATGGCTCATGATCATCAAATAAAAGAAAATTGTAAACAATTGGTTGAGGAAAATAGTCATCTGAAAAAGAAGATTGAATGCTTGTATCATGAAGGACCATTAAATGATGAATGCAACAATTCTAAGGAGAAAATTGCTGACTTGGAAAATCAAATTATTCAAATTGAAATTGAAAATAATAAAATAAAAAATGGTCTGGATGTCATGACAAACCAACTTCAAACTTCAGAAAAAGAAACTGATACATTGAATATTGAAAAAGAGAAATTGACAAATGAACTTGAAGTGGTTGTTAAACAAAATCAAAATTCTGAAAAGAAGATTTCTGAATTGAACAAAACAGTTGATAGCTTAAAATCTGCTTTGTCTAAGTTTGTTTAAGGAACTTAGAATTTTGATAATCTTCTTGAAATACAAGTTAATTTTCAAAAGGAAGGTTTAGGATTTAACCCCTTGAACAAAAAGAATTTTGAAAATAAAACAAAGACCTCATTTGTCAATGTTTCTATGATTAAGAATTTTTCTGCACCTAAAGAAAAATTTGTTAAGACTCATGCTCAAAATTTTTTTCAAAAACAAAATAATAAATTAAATAAAAATGCTGTAAATAGGAAGAATCCTGTTTCAATTGGAAATCATAAAAAGAAAATGGAAAAGAAAACAGGATTCTACAATATCTCCACACCTCCTCCATCAGCTCAGAAAGATCCAAGGCATTCTACAACTCCACATCATGTCAAGAGCTACCAAAGGGTACCACCTCCTCCATTTCAACCCAAGGATAATGAAAGGTACTCTAGAGGGATTCAGAGATTCCAGCAAATGCACTCATACTATGGTAAGTTCCAGGTAAATACTAAACCCATTTACTTTCATTGCAATAGACCTGGTCACCTTGCTAAATTCTGTTGGAATAAAGATCAACACTTTCATAAATGTGCTAAACCAGTTCAGTGCTTTACATGTCATCAGCATGGACATCTTTCAAGGGAATGTTGGCATAGAATTGATAATCTTGTGCATGCTCCCATGTTTCATGTTAATGTACATAAGAATAAATGTAGCGGTCCTCGTCGTTCAAACCCGTTAACCTAATAACGAGCTTGACCCGACTCCGCCTCCCTCGAACGAGCTGAAGCCTCTCAAGGGATACCATTCACAAGTCCGTAGAAATATAAAGGAAACTGCTCAAATATATATATAAGATTGTCATCTCATAAATATTTACATGAAATATACATATAAACGACCCTTGAGTCTGACCACACTGTCATCATCAAGAGTCACCTCTTCCATTCTCACAATATCTGGTAAACTTTCATCTGTCCTCTGTGCCTCTACTATCTGCCAATATAAAGATGGTTCCACTACACTGCTTGCTAATATTGCTCGCCGCTGACTATTCGGAAAATATAATGAATTCTCTGCCACATCTTCATACAATTTCCTTTCTCTGATCACAAGTTGATTCATAACTACCTTTCTACTTAATGCATCTGCCACTACATTAGCTTTGCCTGGATGGTATGCCAAACTGAAGTCATAATCTTTCAAATATTCCATCCACCTACGCTGCCTTAAATTCAGATCCTTCTGGGAGAAAATGTACTTCAAACTATTATAATCAGTAAATATCTCGAACCTCTCACAATACAAATAATGCCACCAAATCTTCAGTGCAAAAACAACTGCTGCCAGCTCTAGATCATGTGTTGGATAATTCTCTTCATGCTTCTTCAATTGCTTGGATACATAGGCTACCACCTTTCCATGCTGCATTAATACTACTCCAAAACCTCTCCTTGATGCATCTGTGTACAAAACAAACCCGCCACTGCCTGACGGAATCTCCAATATCGATGTTGTGGTAAGCCTCTTCTTCAACTCTGCAAAACTGCGCCTACAATCTGAAGACCACACAAAGGGTACCCCTTTTCTTGTTAACCTTGTCATAGGGGCTGCTATCTTCGAGAAATCCTGGATGAACCGTCTGTAATATCCTGCAAGACCTAGAAAACTTCTGATCTCTGACACTGTCTTCGGTTCCTCCCACTTCATTACTACCTCTACCTTGGCCGGATCAATTGCAACCCCTTCACCTGATATCACATGACCCAGAAACTGAATCTCCTTCAGCCAAAACTCACATTTACTGAACTTGGCATACAACTGATGATCTCTTAATGTCTGCAATGTGATCCTCAAGTGTGCTGCATGCTCCTCCTCTGACGCTGAATACACCAATATATCATTAATAAAGACTACAATGAACTGATCCAGATAGGGGTGAAATATCCTGTTCATCAAATTCATGAATGTTGTCCGCGTATTTGTCAACCCAAACGGCATGACAACAAACTCATAATGCTCATATCTGGTAAAGTTGTCTTATCAATATCTTCTTCCTTGATCCTCAGCTAATGATACCCGGACCTCAAAGCAATCTTGGAAAATACCTTGGCCAACTAAAGCTGATCAAATAAATCATCTATTATGGGAAGTGCATACTTATTATTGATTGTGACCTTGTTTAGCTGCCTGTAATCAATACACATTCTTAAACTACCATCCTTCTTTCTAACAAACAATATTGGTGCTCCCCATGGTGAATGACTAGGCCTGATGAAACCTTTCTCTAATAATTCTTGCAACTGCTTCTTCAATTCCTTCAACTCTGCCGGTGCCATTCTATATGGTACCTTTGAAATCGGCATGCTACCTGGTTGCAACTCAACAGTAAAATCCACCTCCCTGTATTGAGCCAACCCTGGAAAATCTTCTGGAAACACATCTGTAAATTCTCTGACTACCGGTACAGAATCTACAGACTTACTGGACTCAACTAGACTAACTGAAGCAAGGTACGCTACACACCTCGCATTTATTAACCTTCTAGCCCTAAGTGCTGAAATAATAAACTTAGGAGTATAGAAGGGCATACCTTGAAACTCAAATACTGCTCCACTTGGCCTGCAAAATCTGACTCTCTTCTTTCTACAATCTACCAACGCCCCATAGGCTTCCAACCAATCCATCCCCAAAATCACATCATAATCCTTCAATGACAAAGCATACAATCTAGCTGGCAACTGATTCCCCAGAATCACTATCGGAACTTCATATAAGAAATAGGAAGTGAGCATGAGACCTCCTAAGGGGACCTCTACTATCAACTCACACTGCCTTTCTTCTAGGGGATCTACCATGCTATCCAGAAAATCCTCGGAAATAAATGAATGTGAAGCCCCCGGATCAATCAACACTCTAGCAGAAAAGTCAAAGAGAGGTAATATACCTTCAATGAGATTGGATGCCTCCACCTGAGCTCTGGTAACTGCCATAACTCGACCCCGTCCTCCTCTCTGAAACGGTGCTCCTCTGCCTCGCTCTGCTGGCTGCTGGAATGGCTGATGTTGTTGCTGCTGAGTCCCTCTACCATAGCTATACTCCCGAGGATGCGGACAATTCCTTGATAAATGTCCTGGTTGCCCACAATTATAACACCTGAAGCCTGGAAAAGCTGCGGGCTGCCCTGCGGTGCTTTGCTGTGACTCCTCTGGAGCTAGCCTGTAACCTCGGCCTTGCTGATAACCCTACTGGAAGCCCTGCTATCTGCCTCCACCTCGTCCTCCTCCTCCTCTGAAGATCTTCTTCAACTTGTTGCCCCACTTTGCAAAACTTGACGATGATGAAGCTCCTGAGGGTGTCTTACCATTGCTGATGCCTGTGGACTGCTGAGGAAGCCGAAAACTGTTTAAACCTCCTGACTGTGACTATCCCTGTCTGGCCTGAACAGTCCTCTCCAGTATAGCTGCCCTCTGCGCTGCTTCCTCTACTGTCCTACACATGAGGGGAATCACTGCATCCTGCAACACTGCTCGCAAACCTCTAATGAAGTATTCCACCATCATCGCAATATCAGTCACCACATATGGAGCATATCTGCTCAGCGCCATAAACCTCATCTGGTACTCTAACACTGACTGGTTCCCTTGCTGCAACATCCTGAACTGCTCCCTCTTGGCCTCCTATATCTATACTGGGAAGAATGTGTCATTGAAGACCGTCAAAAACTCTGGCCAAGTGATGGTGTCCTCTGTCCTTCCTATAAACACCATCTGCATCTTCAATCTCCACCACTCTTGTGCAAAACCTCGTAGCTGGTAGGTGGCGAGAATCACTCTATCTACCTGCGGACACCTCATAGTCACAAACACTCTCTCTATCTCATGAACCCAGTGCTCCGCTGTGTCTGGGTTGGGGCCTCCTGAGTACGTAAGGGGCTGCAACTGTAAGAACCTCTCCACAAGTGTCGTAGACTCCTCTGCACTGGCTGGTCGTGCTGGTACTGCTTGGAGTATGGGTACCACAAGTGGTACCTCAACTCCTGGTGGTGGTGGGGGTGGTACTACTGGCACTGCCTCCTCTACAATTGGTGGTATTCCTGCTGCCGGCTGTATTGGTGCCTGCTGATCAATCCTCATCTGAATATCTATAAGGCTTTCCCATATTCTTTCTATCATCCGCTGTGTAGACTCCTCCGGCTCATCTCCACCACCTCCCCAATCTCTCATGTCTGCCATTTCTGATCCTGCACAACATTATTCCAACCATACGACACACAATAAATCAATACAAAAACCAACGTCAACTACCAGCATTGAGCTAAAGTAGAGTATAGGCTATGCAAATTTCTGATTCCTTTATATTCGCACGTATCTTGCTCTGATACCAACTGTAGCGGTCCTCATCGTTCAAACCCGTTAAACTAATAATGAGCTTGACTCGACTCTGTCTCTCGCGAATGAGCCGAAGCCTCGCAAGGGATACCATTCACAAGTCCGTAGAAATATAAAGGAAACTACTCAAATATATATAAGATTGTCATCTCACAAATATTTACATGAAATATAAATAGCCATTTCTCAACAGTAACCAGACATAAATAAAACAGCAACCTGGGGCATACCCTGAGGTGTACAAAGAAAAGAAATTACATTGCTTGTGGTGCAGACCCTGCTCCGCTACGGTGCGACTCGGAACTAGAAGGCAGGCGAGACGCCTCCTGCTCTATGTAACGACTCACTTCCAACTGGTACAGTTATACCAACCCACATCGGATGAGAGCAAGTCGCTACAGGGGGGAAAACCCCAACAATAGACACATGGGCTGAGATATACACAAATAGAAAGGAATAATACAGTGGAAATTAAATAATTCTTATTCCATCAACTTTGTAATCCACATCGCACAGTCTATATAGTCCAAGAAAAGAAATGACATAACATAATATCCACTAACATGTAGCCAGTTCCAAGTACATAAAACCAAAGTTCAAATTACAAATGCATTATATACTAGGAAATAAACTACAAGTCTTCAATCTACTCTTCACGCTCCGTGTTGGATCTTGCTAACTCCTTGGCTTCTAAATCTCCTGAAATGTTTAGCAAGGGTGAGTCTACACAATAGACTCAGCAAGCAACTTAAAACTTCAAACCATATACTTATCACACATGCTTTCTAACAATTTAACATTTTACTAGCTACCATATTATTATCAACTATTTGCAATTTAACAATTAAACTAACACATGCTCCTACTAAAACATGGATAATAAAACATGAAATCTGTTAACAAAACTATACTAACACATGTAAACTATAATTCTAAACATTGATAATTATAACATGGTATCACTAACATGAGAGCATTCATATAATCACATGCTTTCATTTCTAATTTTCATATAACACTAACACATGGCTTATATTCAATCTATAACATGATACTAAACATGATGTCACAATTAACATAAATCATATTAACAAATGTATGACATGAACACATGCATTTTTTTACCTTGGCTTTCACATGTATTTACTCTCACATTATCACTCACTTTCACTTACACATGGTTTCACATAGTTTCACTTGCACATTCACGTATCACATGTCACATCATTTGCACTTACCAAGTGCCACGTTTACATGCCACTTTACACATTTTACACATATTCAGTTTTACACATTGCCAAGACACAGCCCAAACCACCACTAGAAAGATCACATAACATGTACACGTACTTAATCACCAGGCAAGGTGGCCAAGTCTTGGTTACTGTGCAGAACCAGGGAAGCCCTCCCCACCATTACCAGTGGAACTTGTCCACCTCCAGGATTTCACACAACACGTTGCCCCGGGTATCACGTAACACGATTGAGCTTTCCCATAGGGGCACTACTACAGTATAGCTCCACGCAATCTATGGTGGCAGTGTCTTATTGGCACACATTTTATCTTTACACATTAATACACTTTACACACACATGCCACATGTTCTCTCACTTTCCATGCACATGCACACACATATCATGGATCAATGATAAATCAGTTCTGAATACACATTTTAATCATGAACAGTCAGTAACATAACCAAATCATGTTGCTAATCATGCTTTAAAACATAATTGAAATCTATTCTTAACACATGGTACAGAAAGCTTCATAATTTCAAAACTAATTTCACAATAATCAGATCATGGTCAAATTTTAACCTCAGGATGATTACACTTAACAGAACATACCAGAAATTGTTCATAATTTTTTGGAACAATATATCTATTTTTAATATTTAACAAGGATTTCATGAAATTTAACATAATAATTTAACTAAAAATGATAGACAGTGAACTAATGGTTCTAACAGTTCTGAAGCATGCATACAGTAGTACTGAATTCATGAAAATTTTCTGAAAACATAACATGCATCAATTCTAATTATCCCAAATTAAACTCTATCAAATTATGTATATTTCTCCATAATAGAAATTAAACTCTATCAAATTATGTATATTTCTCCATAACAGAAATTTATATAAATAGAAATTATAATAAAAAATTTTAAAAATTTCATGGTATGATCTAATGAACATTTTAAATAGGACAACATTTTCTAAACATATGCATGTATTCACTTTTCCCAAAAGATCGCTTCACAGAGATCAATTATCACTATTCAGGAAAACCACATAAACTTGACGTCCAGGAGTTGGACGGCAACAGGGGTTAACAACACGATCGACTGTCATTTACCCAGGATCTTGGCGGCAACAAAGTGGTTGTCAATCTCCTGTCTACACACAGAGCAGACCGAAACACAGAAATCACAGAATTTTTGGGGTCCAGGCATGAAACAAAAATCTGTAAAAATATTAAAACCCTAAAGGATAAGTCCACGGAGTGAAACCCTAAGTTACTTGCCTGGAAATAAATCTCTAATGGGATTATTTGGTCAAAGAAGCCCTCCTTGGCCAAGCAAAGAAGGTGAGGTTCATCCTCCCTGATCCGGTCTTCCTGTTGATGTAGATCAATCACTGGAGTCGGGGATGATTCCTCAATCCAAGGTGCACCTCCCAGTCGAAGAAGAACTCCCGAAAGATCACCCAATCACCAGATCGAGCTTGCAAAAGTCTCTATTCCTTCACAGAAAACCCTAGTTTTTCTTTTGAGCGAAAAGACCTAATCTCGCTGGAAACTGGTGGTTTTATAGACTCATGGGTCGGGTGTGCCTAGGGTTAGGTCATCCTACCGTTAGGGATAGGTTTCCTAATCAATAACCAGAGAAATGCAACCCTTTTCAGATCTGGAAATCGCAACATAACTAGGAAATAAACGTCCACACTTCTGCCGTTAACAAGAAGTCGACGTCCATCGATCTGGACGCCAATATGAAGTCAACGGCACACTAGTTGCCGTCAACCTGATGTTAACGTCATACTTGTTGCCGTTGACTCACTCTTAACGTCAAGATATGTTGACGTTAAGCAGAATTTTGGCAGAAACACAGAAATAACAATAATCTACATACACAACACAAATATATACATACAATATATACCACAATAATTACATACTATATGCACATTTAAATAAACACATTATATGCACAGAAATAAACATATATATATATATATATATATATATATATATGCACATAAGTAAAATAAATACACATAATATGCACAAGAATAATAAACATATGAGGACAAAATTCGAGGGCCTTACACCCTCTCCCCCTTAAAAGGATCTTCATCCTCGAAGATCGGATCAAGTACCTATGGTGACATCATCATCATCTCTGGCTAACGCATACACCCTCGCCGGTGCTTGTGGTCTTGCTGTTGGCTTCTTTGTTGCTGTTGTTGGAACACCTTGTGGAGCGAACATCTTCAGCTTCGAACACTCTCTAATCCGATGATCTGGGCTGCCACACTTAAGACATCTTCCTGACTTTGTTCAACACAAATCTCCGCCATGAGGCTTGCCACAGTGTACACACTCGGGCTTCTCGCTGCCTGTAGAAGCTACTGACTGGGGTGCTGACTTTGCTGGTACTATACCTAGTTGTTGATCTTCCATGAGATTCTTCATCTTCTTGTTCTGCCATTGGAAAGGTTTTGGTAACCTCTTCATCCGAGCCTTCTTCTCTTCCTGGTACATTTCCATCTCACTCTCTTGCCTGCATGCCGCGCTAAGAGCCACATCCATAGTCCTATGGTCAAAAGCTACAAGTCTGGCTCTCAATGATGGTCTGAGCCCCATCACAAACTTCTTCTCCTTGCGCCTCTCGTCAGCAACTATGTGCGGTGCAAACCTTGACAACTCCGCGAATCTAGCCTCATACTCCTGGATTGACATAGAACCTTGGGTCAACTCCAAGAACTCCTACTCCATCTTGTCCTGAATGTGCTCGGGAACATACTTAGCCTCGAACAACATCACGAATTCTCCCCAAGTCACCTCTAGCTCCAAACCCTCAAACTACGTGCAAAGAACGAAAGACCACCACACATCTGCTCGCTCCTGAAGCATGTATGTCGCCAGGCTGACCTTGTCATCCTCTACACACCTGATAGCTCTAAATATATTCTGGATCTCTCTGAGCCAACTCTCTGCAACCAATGACTGACTCTCCCCCTTAAAAGAAAGCGGAGCCATCCGCTTAAACCTCTCCATGACCGACACACCTCCTACACCACAGTCCTGCTGAGTTGGTGTAGGCACCTGAGCCTGAAGCTGCGACTGAAGAGCTATCTGTGTCTGCGCTTGAGTCTGCATCACTTGTACAAGCCCTTGCATGAACATGCCGTAGTCGATCAACAGTGGCGGGGGTGGCGCAGGTGGTCCTTGAGGTGCTGGCACTCTCAGCTGCTCACTTGTAGTCCTCCTTGGCTCCTCACCTTGAATAGGCACACTCGAACGACGAGTCCTTCCAGCCATAGCCTACAAAATAGACACCAAGTCAAGCTCCATTATTACTACACCTAGCATATTATCATGTATTCATCTTATCACTTTTCTAGTCCTGTCTTAGTTATTCCATGGATTTGGCTATCCACTACAAAGACTTTGAGATGTGAATCAAGTTGATGGCCATCCATGTATAATCTCAACTCTGTAGGCTCTAATACCATCTCTATAACGACCCACTTCCACCGGTACGATTATACCAACCCGCATCGGATGAGAGCAAGTCGCTACAGGGGGGAAAACCCCAATAATAGACACATGGGCTGAGATATACATAAATAGAAAGGAATAATGCATTGGAAATTAAATAATTCTTATTCCATCAACTTTGTAATCCACATTGCACAGTCTATATAGTCCAAGAAAAGAAATGACATAACATAATATCCACTAACATGTAGCCAGTTCCAAGTACATAAAACCAAAGTTCAAATTACAAATGCATTACATACTAGGAAATAAACTACAAGTCTTTAATCTACTCTTCACTCTCCGTGTCGGATCTTGCTAACTCCTCGGCTTCTAAATCTCCTGAAATGTTTAGTAAGGCTACACAATAGACTCAGCAAGAAACTTAAAACTTCAAACCATGTACTTGTCACACATGCTTTCTAACAATTTAACATTTTACTAGCTACCATATTATCATCAACTATTTGCAATTTAACAATTAAACTAACACATGTTGCTACTAAAACATGAAATCTATTAACAAAACTATACTAACACATGTAAACAAGAATTCTAAACATTGATAATTATAACATGGTATCACTAACATGAGAGCATTCATATAATCACATGCTTTCATTTCTTATTTTCATATAACACTAACACATGGCTTATATTCAATCTATAACATGATACTAAACATGATGTCACAATTAACATAAATCATATTAACACATGTATGACATGAACACATGCATTTTTTTACCTTGGCTTTCACATGCATTTACTCTCACATTATCACTCACTTTCACTTACACATGGTTTCACATAGTTTCACTTGCCATTTTCAGATCTGGAAATCACAACATAACTGGGAAATAAACGTCCAAACTTCTGCCATTAACAAGAAGTCGACGTCCATCGATCTGGACACCAATATGAAGTCAACGGCACACTGGTTGCCATCAACCTGATGTTAACGTCATACTTGTTGCCGTCGACTCACTCTTAACGTCAAGATATGTTGACGTTAAGCAGAATTTCGGCAGAAACATAGAAATAATAATAATCTACATACACAACACAACATATATACATACAATAATTACATACTATATGCACATTTAAATAAACACATTATATGCATAGAAATAAACATATATATATATATATATATATATATATATATATGCACATAAGTAAAATAAATACACATAATATGCACAAGAATAATAAACATATGAGGACAAAATTCGAGGGCCTTACACTCTCCCTCACCTGAAAGGAGTAGAGGTGAGCCTCACAAAGCATTGGCTCAGTAGGGAAACTCCCCTAGAAACAGAGCAAACCAAACTCTCAATTAACAAAAGCAGGAAGCTACGCTAGCAATTTATAATGCTATCTAAGCAGGATATTCAAGCTGTAAACACTACTTACCACATTCTATCAACAGAACCAACCTCAATAAATAAACGGCAAACCACAACCAGGTGTATGAGCTAAGTAGGAAAACGCCACACTCGGGCCACGAAGACTGGTTCGCGAGACCAGCAACTGACCCGGACAAATCACACAGGACTATCTCTCAGTCTCGCAGCCACGGATGAAAGGTCCAACTACCGCTCCACTAGAACAAGCCAAAAAACTGTGGAGACCAACCAACACCACTCCTGCGGACCACACTGGCGCAGGCCCATGCCTGGCACCTTTAGGGACTTTGACCCGAGCTCCCTAAAGTGAGGCACTGGAAAACAGGACTAGCTGGGGCCCAGTACGTCTAATGGTGTCCGTAACCCCCAACCACGAGCGCGCTACAAGCGATAAAACACAAACTCTCACAAGTCGTTGTCCCACTGTCGTCATTCTCTCAGCCGGACGTACAACTCTACACAAGAGTGAAGGTGTCCAGGAAGACGACACAGACCTCGACGGTACACAAGTACCAGGACAAGCCCCGAGCACTCATGTACTTGGCTTACACAAAACCTGGGGCTCCAAACTGAAGAGGTAACCATGGTAGGCATCCTACGACTCACCACGCACACACAAACCATGTGCACACCACATAAGCCACGTGAACACCACGACAACCACGTGAACCGCACGCTCCTCGAGCGTTACAGGTGCCAATGAACCACTTACCATTGCCACACACAACACAATTCGATAATCTGATAACTACACTATCATGTACAAACACAAATCCCTCGGAACCCTTAACGCGACGGGGCTACTGTCGCCTTCTGAACGCGACACCCCGATAGGACGCGCTCAGAAGCAGAACACGACGGGTCGGCCTGTCGCATTCAGAATGCGACAGGAAGGTCTGTCGCCTTCACAGACAGGAACCCTAATCCGAGATCTCATCTCTGGATTTTCCACGCAAATCACACAAACCACCCTAAAAACTATATATTCATGCTCATACAACTACACTAACATGTTATCTACCATCTATTGTGACTTGCGAGTATAACAAGCCAAGCATGCTTCACAAGCGATTCACATCAAGAAATAGGGTGGAATCTCCCTACCTTCACGAAGAGCACGAAGAACAATAGCCACCCGGCATTTCCCCCACTCCGTGCGACGTCCTCGCGGCGAGACCATGCCGAAAACGACCCCAAATCGCCAAATCGCCCCAAACTCCACCGCAAAACCTCCTCCCTGGCCAAGCAGAGCTTGCTAGAGCTCTGTTTGGCTGACCTATCTTAAAAACGCATCACAGTTGGGAACGCGACGTACCCTACCGTCATGACCTGAACGCGATGGAGAAGGTCGTGCCTTCCCATGGTCGACGTCAGCAGGCCACCCAGTGCGCAACATGCGGCAGACATGCAGAAGAAGACTGCTTCACGGCAGTAACCAGAACGCGACACCCAGGGCCGTCGCGTTCAGAACACAACACCCAGCACTGTCGCGTTCACAGACAGTGAACCTGCGGGTGCTTTGGGCCCAAACTACCGGCCCACAAAGCCCCGAAAACCTGCGTAAACACCTGTAACACATGTCATAGGCCACACACTGGCCTCCACAACCATTAAGCGACAATCTGAATGGTCAATACACTACAATAAAGATCATGTTCATGTTGAAAACACTCAGAAATTCCATGTACATGAAAATAGAACTATTGCACAAAAGATCTTTTCTAAATTTCATATTAAAAATCTCAATGATAAAATTCTGAAAAATAGAAAATAAAATGTTCAGTATGTCATTGGTGCATTCTATACCTATAACTCTAAGATTAGAAACCAAGATTCTAATGTTTCTAGTCTTCAGAAAAGGCACCCAATATAAAATCATTTTGTATTAAAAAATTACTGTTGCAGATTCATGAAAGATCCTTAGGACCCAAACAAGTTTGGGTTCTAAAATGTGCTGCTTGAATGCTGGATGCAGGGATCCTTGTAGTCAATTTCAAGATGAAGGCTTCATGACTAAGGCTACAAGGAAAGTAAGTGGAGAGAATGAAAGAAAATGAAAATCTCACCAGGACCCTAAGTAGGTATGGGTCCCAAGGCCAGCTTGATCAGCAAGATGATGAGCCTTGTAGCCATACCTTTCCATCTAAAATCAAGACAATGGCTATGCAAAGCAAGAAAAATTGGAAACCACAGGTAAAATCCAAATGAAGACTATTCAGGTAAAACCTCATATCATTTCCAGATTGAAGTGCTTAAGTTAAAGAAAATTCTTAGAGTCTTATCTGAACAATGAAGAGTGTGTTTTAATGTTACTCCCAATAATAACTGTGTCATAACAATTGGAATCATGTTTGTATTATCATACTTGCTTAATTGTGCCCATGATTCTGTGTGCATATCAACTGCTTTGACTTTTTGGTATATCAAATGATGACATGTGGAAAAACAAGTTATGCTTGTTTGGAAACTATCATTATGCGTGAGTAAAATACTCTGCCAAGTACCAAAAGTCATGTTATGCTTAAAGCTAATTGTGTGCATAATCATTTGTGAATTGTTTGCTAGCTTTTTCATTCCATGCATATTTTATAGGGGAGTAAATTTGAAAAAGTGCAAAAATATTCTTGAAAATGCAATGAATTTCATGTTAAAACTAAAGAATAATTGACCTTTTTTTTGCAGTGACTATGTGGTATATCAAATGGTGAAATGTGAAAGGACAAGTTAGGCTTGTCTGGAAACTATCATCATGCGTGAGAAAATTTCTCCGCCAAGTATCAATAGTCTTTTCTTACATAAAGGTCATCAAGCAAAATGAAAATCTTAAAAATTTTATTTAAAGTTTTTGAAAAACTTCTCTCTTTCAATAAATTGTCTGTTGATGTATGCTTGATCACGTTCATATTCTTTCTGTGCAAACTGCTTGGAATGAATATATCTGAATTGCTTAAATGATCATTTCATATCATGCATATTTTATGGGGGAGTGAGTCAAAAGAATCTTTGAGTGAAATGCTTGAAAAATATTCTTTCATATCTGATTTGTCGGCAACTCCCATTCAGTTTGTTGACAGATGATCTTCTTGTCTTTGACCTTCATCAGGTTGACACACTAAGATCATGTGTCGACACATCATCTTCTAATTGTTGAAACTCGAAAATCCAATGTCAAACAATTCTTATGTCTGCCCCGTCGACAAATTCCATGTGGTTTGTCAATAGTCAATATTGTTCTGACATCATTGAGTCTGCTACTTTAGTAACTGTCGACACATGAGATCTAGTTGTCGACAGATTCTTGAAAATCTTTGAACATTGCTTTAATTTCAGAATGAAGGCTTCAATTACATCTTTGAGGGGGAGTTTTTCTGTGAGAGAAACTTGTTCTATTGTCAGTCAACATTCATTGGTCACTCTCCTATCTTAAACATCTACTCAAACTCATGCTTGAAAACCAGTTTCTATTTATTTCCTGATTCTATCTTCTTGACATATCATACCTTTTATTCGAGTCTTGCATCAGGATAAATGAGTCTTTATGATATTTCTATATGAGAGATTTCATACATAAAGACTAAAATAATTGTGCACTTAGTTTAGTCTTAAAGATACAATCCAAGAACAAGTTTATGCCAATTTTTAATGCTAAACTCATTTAAACTGAGTTGCAAAACACTTGTAGACACATGAGTAGCTTCAGTGTTTATTATGTGTATGTTTTGAAGCTTTATCTTTAACACATGTTAAGAATAATTTCTCTACACTCATTATCATGTCTATTCTATTTAATGTAAGTCTGTTCTTAAAAAATGTCAAATAGAAAGTTTTCAGAAAAATAGAGAGATACAAACAAAGCAATGAAAACTTCACTTTATCACTGAGTAACCGGGTTCATTTCACCTAATCAAGTGTTTTGGCTCGCATCAAACGGTGACAAATAAGTTGTTTCAACTCTGTATAAGGTAATGAAGGTTAAACCACTGAGTAACCAGAGGGTCTTGTATTGGGTAAATGTGACATCCTACACTGAAAGGTGTGATTTGACAAATTTACTCTTGTATTCTCTCTCATAAAAAAATGAAAAAAAATATAAAAAGCAGAAAAAGAACAACATTTACGTTGACCTAGATAAAGTTCATGTTAATTGGGCTTAGAGTTATTATTCTACACTATGTTAAATGTTTAGCTACTAAACTCAGGTGATAAACACTTTTGTCAACTCACATAGGTCACTTTCATCACATTTGCTTCATCTTTTTTGATGATCAGTTCATCCCCATATAATTTTATGAATTATATATCTATTTTGGTGATTAACAAAACTTCAATAAAGTGTCATCTAACAAGTTTTCATGAAGCTTAGGCACATGAAGTAAATCAGGCGAAATCAAGAAAATATGTAAGTATTTCTTACTTTGTAGCATTTAAAATACAGAGCAGGAAACTTCTCTAAGTTCACATCGACTCTCTATATGCTACAACGATTCCATTAGAATCATATTGATTTCATAACGATTTGATAAGTGAGAACAACGATTTGCTCTCACAACGATTCAGTTTCTCATAACGATTTGAAAAGTGAGAACAACAATTTGCTCTCACAACAATTCGGTTTCTCATGACGATTTGAAAAGTGAGAACAACGATTTACTCTCACAACGATTCGATTTCTCATAACGATTTGCTCTCACAACAATTCGGTTTCACATTGATTTCATAAGTGAAAACAACGACTTGGTCTCACAACGATTTGTCTTTCATAACGATTCGATAAGTTCCACATCGATTTTATATTTACAATGATTCGACAAGTTACAACAACAACTTGGTCATTATAACGACTCGATAAGTTACACAACGATTTTCTTGCTGTAACGATTCGATAAGTCACAACAACGACTTGGTCTCTGTAACGATTCAATAAATCAAAACAATGATTTGATCACTCATTGATTCGATAAGTGAGACAACGATTTGGTTATAACGACTTGTTCATAACGATTTGCTTATACTCTCATAACGATTTGTCTTTACAACGATTTGGTTATGATTGTATAACGATTTATGTTCACATCGATTTACTTATACATGTGCAACGATTTATATAAACAACGACTCATTCACAACGATTTCAGAAGTCGTACTTACAACGATTTCATGAGCTATAACGACTTGATATTTAAACATATTTCAAATATTTTGAATGTCAAAGTCTTCCCTCGCTTTTCTCCGATATCCATGCATTTATTATGACTGAACATTTCACTGCACGATGCATGCATAAATATCTTCTATTCCTATGCTTATATTGGAAACATCTTTTTAGATAGTAGAATGGCATTTCTATTTTGATGTATATTCGTTCTAACGTTGACTGACAACAAGAGACAACGTAGCTGTCTATCATTCAGTATTTATTGTGTGCAGGTCTCTGACAACCACAACCATTTACAACATTGGACAAAATGAAAGATACAGGATATCGAGAAGGATCTTCTCTTTGCGTGCATGGAACGTAAAGGACCGCTGACTGGAAGCTCTACAATACCATGCAGTCTAACGTATACCAGAGCATAGAGACAACGGACATATCAACGTCTACTTCCTCAAGAGAAGATATATATATTCAAGTATGAAGACTCTTGGATATACAACTTTTGAAAAGAGCAATCTTTCATGCAAAAAGAGTTTTAATAGAAGAGCATTTTTCATTCCAATCCTTGTGCTGCTCTAGCTTTCGCTCTCAACGTTCTTGTTTAATTCCTTGGAAAGCACCTTTGAGTTCTGAGAGAATTCTTCCATTGTAGATCTTTCTCTCTCAGTCTTGCTTCAGATCAAGCATTGTTCTATGAGCTTGGTCTAGGGGCTTGTCTTCTCTTTAACACTTTTCAGTGTTGTTCCTCTTCGTGTGGAGAAGAGAAGACCTGTTGGTCACAGGTGGTTTTATTCCCTTCGTGTTGAAGGAAGACTTGGGTTCCAGGGTGTTGTATTCCTTCTGTAGGTAAGTGTGACTGTAGGTAGTGGTATCCATTGCTTAGGGACGACAGGACGTGTGTAGTGTGATTGTTTGTTTGTGATTGACGTTTTCTTTACTACTAACACTAACAGTCAAATGTAGTGTTTTTGTGTGAACGTTTTTGTTGACAGGTTTAGATAATCAAAGTTTAAGAATCCCATTCACCCCCCCCCCCCCTCTGGGCTTGCTAGCTGGGCAACTAGTGGTATCAGAGCTAGTCTCTTCGACAAAGAAGATTCAACGAATTGAAGAGAAAAGATCAAATGGCAGCCCAAAGTCACTTTAAAGATCAGTCAGTCAACATGCCACCATTGTTCGATGGTGAAGACTATACTTACTGGAAAACAAGAATGGAGTTCTTCCTACAAGGACTTGATTATCAGATTTGGTCCATTATAGAAGAAGGAGATCTTCTGTTCACAAACGAGAAAGACAAATGGATGGAAGATGACAAGAAAAAGATCTCTCTCAACTGCAAGGCCAAAAACATATTGTGTTGCGCTCTTAGCAATAAAGAGTTCAACCATATATCTGCCTGTAAATCCGCAATGGATATGTGGGAGAAGTTGAGGATCATGTATGAAGGTACTGACAAAGTGAAAGAAACTAGAATAGATATTTTGGTGACACAGTATGAGAGATTCCAGATGCAGCCAGAAGAAATAATTACACAGATGTACAGCAGATTCACTGATATTACAAATGGACTGGCTGGTCTTGGAAAGACATATGAAATAGAAGATATGGTCAGAAATATCTTAAGATCCTTACCAGCCTCGTGGACTCCTAAAGTGACAGCAATAGAAGAGGCTAATGATCTATAAAGAATGTCACTGGAGCAACTCATTAGGTCCCTAATGGCCCACGAGATCAACATGGAAAGGTTGGGAGAGTCGTTAAGCAGAAAGAAACATTCCAACGCTCTCAAGGCAGAAGAAGTTGCATCAGAAGAATCTTTAGATGATAATGAAAGCATATGAAGTAGTGAAGATGAGGAAGCTCTCCTCTCTAGAAGACTACAAAGGATACTTGCTAAAAGAAGTACCAGTCCGGAAGGAGATACTTCAAGAAAAACAAAGATTTTAAGAAGCCAGAAGGAAAGACTCAAAGAAAGCTGACCCATTTATTATGAATGCAAGAAGCCCGGACATATCAAAGTCGAATGTCCAAAGCTAAAGAAAACTGAAGTCAGAAAGAAAGACAACTCTAAAGGCTCAAAAGATACAAGAAAAAAGCCATGGCAGTAGCTTGGAACAACATCAGCGACTCTGACAGTGAGTCGAGCTCAAGTGGAGATGAAGATGAAAAAGACAACCTGGCCTTCATGGCTAACATCGATGATAAGGTAACATCTGACTCATCTTTTTCTTCATGCAATGAATCTGAATCCGATAGCTTAG
Source organism: Colocasia esculenta (assembly GCA_014218235.1). Lineage (NCBI taxonomy): Eukaryota > Viridiplantae > Streptophyta > Magnoliopsida > Alismatales > Araceae > Colocasia > Colocasia esculenta. The sequence continues at coordinate 152,911,612 of CM024757.1, forward strand.
AAGATGCTTTTAATGAATTATATAGTAAATACAAAGATGTGAATAAATTGCTAAAAGTCAGTAAAAAATCATACTTGCTTGGAAAACACTAATTTAGATCTAAAATCTGAAAATGAACAACTGGAAAAACAAATTTTTGAGCTAAAAAGAAGAAACAAGTATTGTGTGAAGACTTGAAAAGTAAAAATGAACAATAGCAAAAATGGAAAATCAGGAAATCATAAGTAAATTAAACCAAGAAATTAATACATTAACAAAAGAAAATGAATAACTATCCAACACATTAGAAAAATTTACAAATGGTATGACAACATTAATACTAAAAGGAGCTAGAAGATCAGGCAAAAAGAAATATGGGTTAGGATACATCCCTCCTGATAATGAAGAAGCCGTAGTAGATCCTAAAATATATCCTACACCTAAATGTGTAGTCGAACAAGACACAACATACAAGTCAAACTTTAAATATATTCCAACTGAAAAAATAAGTAAAATATCTTGTTGTAGCCACTGCAACAAATTAGGTCATATTAAAATAACATGTCCAACTAAACATAAAAGATGGATAATTAAAAAGAAAAAATGATGATACTAACTAATCAGGACCCAAAAGAACTTGGGTACCTAAAGTTTAGTGTTTTTCAACACGGGGAAGCCTTCAAGCATCTAAATGGTACCTGGATAGCGGGTGCTGAAGGCATATGACAGGGAACATAAAGCTGTTCTCCCATCTCGAAGATGAAGAAGGCACAGTAACATATGGAGATAATGGAAAAGGGACAGTCATTGGATGTGGAACAATTGGCAGTCAAGGCAGGACTCTCATATAGTATGTTCTATGCGTAAAAGGACACAAGCGTAATCTAATTAGCATGAGCTAGCTGTGCGATAAAGGCCATCAAATCAAGTTTCAAGAATCAAGATGCAACATTATAAAAGATGATAAAACTGTGTTTGAAGCCTACAGAGAGAAGAATCTCTATGTACTATATTTGGAAGAATTAAAAGATCAGGATGTGTGCCTTGCCGCAAGCAAGAATCATTCAGTGGAACTTTGGCACAGAAGGTTGGGGCAATGTAGCTTGGATGGAATAAGAAAGCTAATCAAGAGAAACTTAGTGGAAGGTCTACCCAAAGTAAGCACTAGGATGGAAGGCGTCTGTGAGCCGTGTGCAAAAGGAAAGCATACTAAATCATCCTTTAAGTCAAAGACTGTGGTATCAACCTCAAAACCTTTGGAACTACTACATATGGATCTATTTGGGCCGATGAGGACCACAAGTCTCGGTGGAAAGAACTTCGGATTCATCATAGTGGATGACTACTCCAGATTTACATGGGTATCATTCGTGGAGCACAAGGATGACACATTTGACAGTTTTGTCAGCTTCAGTAAGAGAGTTCAAAAAGACAGGAAGTATACCATTGTCAGCATTCGATCAGATCATGGAGGAGAATTTCAGAATGAAAGATTTGCAAAGTTCTGTGATGATCAAGGAATAGAACATAATTTCTCAGCACCAAGGACACCGCAGCAAAATGGAGTTGCTGAGAGAAAGAACAGAACCTTATTAGATATGGCAAGGACTATGTTGTCAGAATATAATTTACCAAGGTATTTTTGGGCTGAAGCCATCAACACAACATGCTATATAATCAACAGAGTGATGATTAGGCCAATCCTGAAGAACACTGCATACGAGCTTTACAAGCAGAAGAAGCCAAATATCAGTCACTTCAGAACATTTGGATGTCCATGTTTTATTCATAACAATGGAAAAAGAGATTGGTAAGCTGGACTCAAAATCTGATGAAGGTATATTTATGGGGTATGCTTCTAAACCCAAAGGATATAGAGTATTTAATAAGCATAGTTTATTAATTGAACAAACAGTGCATGTTATTTTTGATGAAACTAACCCTTCCTTGAGAATGGAAGTAGACAGTGATGTTGATGATGCAGATGAATTGTCCAAGAAGTTAAAGAATACATCCATTGAGGACAAGGAAGATCCACCCTTGAAGATCTACAACAAAAAGATATATCGCATGATAATCTTCCAAAGGAATGGAGATACAAGAAAGATTGTCACGCCCCGACGCGGAATATCGGAGCGCGAAGGTAGTTGCAAGAAAAAAGTATTGCACATTGAATAATACTAAAGCAAATCTTTCTCATTCATAACATTTCAAATGTCTAGTTACAACCACTAATATCAGAGCCATTCTATAGGGCCCAATTACATTGCAATAAAAGGAAATAACTAACTACGACTCTAGGATAACATAATGACTCGAGGGTACTTCTGGATTCACTCTTGGTCATTCCCTTCCTCGTGAGTGTATGTGTCATCCTCGGTCTCACCTGAGAACACAACATCAAATAACGTAGGTGAGCGATAACACCCAGTAGGACTTAAATCTCAGGCTCAAGCAGACTTTAAATAATTAACACATTTAATGGCAGAGTATCTAAAGATAGCTGGTACAAGAGAGTCAAAATATAGAAAGAGATAGCACAACAAGTAACAGGATAGCACCAAAGCACGAGATCGAGTATAGTTTCCAAAAATAGCACAAGTATCGAGTATAGCACGAATAGCAGGATGGCCATAGCACAATTAGTAGAAGTATAATAATAGCACAACGAGTATAGCACTTGTTTGTCATTCTAGACAACGAGAGAGTATAGCACGTTTTGTGTTTTGATTGTCATATAGATAGTCGAGATAGATAGCACTTGAGTGTAATGCCAAACACTCTGATCATTTAACTCCCATGGGCACTAGCACTTTCGAGCGCACATCCCAAGACCAGATCGGGCCCTCTATATATTGCCAGGCATTGGTTATATTGTTTATCTTTAGACAATCAGTCAATGGCCAATATAGAGTACCAAGAAGTAGATGAGAGCACTAGATGAATAGACGAGATAGTAGAGTGAATGTAATAGACGAGCGAGTAGAGTACAAATGAGAGCTAGTGGACATTGCACGTAATGCGACGGGTAAACAGGCGATAGTAACAGTTGCACAACACGCGCACTTAGTGTTGACAGTCAGGTGGAACTCACGATCTTCCCGCTGGCCATGTTATGCACAAGTCCAGAGGTCCGACATGATTCAAGGTAAGAGCGAATCTTCTAATAGCCGTTGGATCATATTGATCCCTAAAGGTGTAATGGGTGTTAGGGTACAACCGGCTCGTCGACCATGTGGGAATCCATGATCAGAGGAGACTTACGGAGGCCTTGTGCAAGAGTTCACTAGTCCGGCGAAAGGAATATCCGACGGAGAGTTCACCACAAGCCAAGTAAAGTGTGTATATAAAACAGGTGCTCGACGTTCTAGAGGAATTCTCGAACAGTGGAGCGTCGATATCGGTATATAAACAACGCAAGAAACGAATACAAGTCCTTTAAAATAGGGCAATTAATATACTTTATTGCAATAAATTACCTGATACATTATGAGATATTTTATGCGAGATTTCAGCCATATATGGATGGTTCATGTGTGTGCATGTGTAAGAGAAATCGTAGATAGAAATAAGTCGTGAATATGTATTTTAAATCATTCAATGTAGCTCCATTTTTAAAACAAGTTTTTACTAGGGGTATAACTGCAAAAAGGCGTAAGAATTATTTAGAAAGCGACAGAAATAATTTTTATGGATTTTCATCAAAAACTTGTGAAGGCGACATAGGCTAATGAGGATTGCGACAGGGTAGGTAGATCGCGACATGGGTACTGTCGCGACGGCCTTGTGAACGCGACAGAGGCGGGAAAGGGTCGCGATAGGATAGGCACAGGGATAGCGACGGCTTACCTGTCGTTTTCTGAATGCGACGGGTAGGCTGTCGCAATCGGATCTTAGAAGGCGACATATCGGGCAGTCGCGATCTGGTGATCTGCGCCTGACTCTGACAGGAGTCAGACCAACATTGGATTGCGGACTAGAACATTCAATTTTGATATAGGGTTGTTTAGAAAAGCATAACTAATTATATACATGATGAAAAATCACGAAACCAGTGGCAAATGAAACTCGACATATGAGAGTACTTTCAATAAATAGGAATTAGAAAGAGAGCAGGGTTTGAACATGGTTTGAGCATGAACAATAACGAGTAATATAGAACATGACACAGAGAGCAAGATTGATTTAATTCGAGCGACATGCTCAACAAAAATTAGGACTTTCAGGGGCAAAAGTTCCCCAGTGATCATCAGTATCTCCCATAAAAAATTCAAGGCATGGGATTTAGTATTCATGGGGAACAAGAATTATGAAGAAGGTTCGGGGTCAGGTAAGTTGTAGAACAGGAAAAATCAAGAACTAAAGATATGCTCGATGGAAAATTATGAAACTTGAGGGTTTCGTTCCTGATAGACGAGACATCCAACAGAAAAAGTTTTATCTTTTATGCTTGTGAGAATGCCTACCTTTGACTCGATTTATCTTCTAGGGCTTTGAACTCCAAGAACGAGGAAGAAGCTTCAAGAACTCCTTCTCCCCACGAGATCCTCTCCTCCTTGGCCTCTTCTTCATGTCCAACAACCTTTGGCAACGAGCTAGGGTCGGCCAAGGGGGTTTAAGAGGTGTATTTATGTAAACACATGTTCATATTCCTACTACTACTCAAATTCCTCTTAATTCCGAGATTTCCTAACTCCACCTTTCCTCTCTTGCTTTCCAATCTCTAATTGGATTAGGATAGTATCTAAATTCGTGCTAGACTATATGGGGTAGGTTTAGGAATCCAATTCCAACTCTAATTGTCACTTTTATTGCTTTAATAACCCCTTTCTAATTATGAGATAATTAAACTCCAAATTTAGGGTATTTTCTTATTATTCTCCATTTGTAAATTCATATTTTGACCCAATAAATTCTAGAGGGTCCATTAAGCAAAGCCCATTACTCTTTTCCATTTAATGGGTTTTATTTAATGCTCATTTCATTTAAATATCCATTTAGCTAGGTTTTAATTCTTTATTTAACTTTTTATTTTTTCGTAAAAATTCAGGTTGCTACAAAGATCATCCGTTGGATAACATTATTGGAGATCCATCGGTTGGGGTACGAACTAGAGGTAACGTAATCCCATGTGATTATCTAGCCTTTGTATCTTAAATAGAGCCTAAGACAGTCAATGAAGCACTATCTGATGAATCTTGGATATTAGCTATGCAAGATGAACTTAATCAGTTCAAGAGAAACCAAGTATGGTCCCTTGTTCTGAGACCATCAGATCATCCAGTGATTGACACCAAATGGGTGTTCACGAACAAAATGGATGAAGCTGGTGTGATCACTAGAAACAAGGCCAGATTGGTAGCTCAAGGCTATTCTCAAGAGGAAGGCATAGATTTCGATGAAACCTATGAACCAGTAGCCAGACTAGAGGCAATTAGGATTTTACTTGCTTATGCATCAGCATTGGATTTAAAATTATTTCAAATGGATGTAAAATCAGCTTTTTTAAATGGTTACATAAAGGAGGAAGTTTATGTAGAACAACCTCCCGATTTTGATGATATCGATTTTCCAAATCATGTATTTAAATTGCACAAGGCTTTATATGGTTTGACACAAGCACTCAGAGCGTGGTATGAACGATTAAGTGCATTTTTGTTAAACCATAGATTTATTAGAGGAAAAGTAGATAACACATTATTCATTAAGTCTAAAGTTAAAAATGTGTTACTTGTTGAAATCTATGTTGATGATATAATATTTGGTTCTACTGATGAATCTCTTTGTAAGTATTTTGAAAAGCTTATGTAGGGAGAATTTGAAATGAGCATGATGGGGGAACTTAATTATTTCCTTCGATTGAAAATCAAGCAAGGAAAAGAAGGCTCTCACATTTGTTAAGCCAAGTACACCAAAGAGCTACTAAAGAAATTTGGTTTTGCAAACGCCAAGCCACTATTGTGACGGAACGCCTCGGCCAAGCCCGTTAAACCGATAACGTACTTGATCCGAGTCCGCCTCCCGCGAACGGGCCGAAGCCTCGCAAGGGATACCAAACCACAGTCCGTGTAAACATAAAGAAACACACCATATTTAATATATATTTCACAAGTTACATAGCCATATTTCCACAAAAACTGAAAAGAAGTACAAGAGCCTGGGGCATACCCCAAGGTACAACTGAAGAAAGTAAACAACTATCTACACTACACTGCTAGAGCTGCTACTACACAGCTAGAGGTACCGACCCTGCACCGCTACGGCGCGGCCCTGAACTGGACGACGGTCGTGAAACGTCCTCCTTGCTCTCACCTGTGGGGGTAGGGGTGAGCCTCGCTAGTCACTGGCTCAGTAGGGAACTCCCCCAAAACCGAGCAAACCAAAAAAAACACAGGTACGAAAGCAGTAAACAATACCATCAATTATATAACAGCTAAACAGGATATTAAAGCTGTAAAAGTACTCACCGTCTGCCGACTACAAGAAACAACTTTAATAATTAAACGGCAAACCAGTACAGGTGTACAAGCTAAAGTAGAGATAGCCAAACACGAGCCACGTGAACTGGTTCGCGACACCAGAAACTGACTCGGACAAGCTAACACAGGTCTACCTCTCAGTCTCGCAGCCACGGACGAAAGGTCCAGCTGCCGCTCCACGTAAAAAGGTCAAGCAACTGTGGAGACCAACTAAACACCACCACCTGCGGACCACACGGTCACAGGCCCATGCCTGACACCTCTAGAGATCCTGGCCAGGAACTCTCTAGAGTGAGGCACTGGAAAAGGACTAGCTGGGTCCAGTACGTCTACTGGTGTCCGTACCCCCAACTACGAGCGTGCTACAAGTGACTAAAGACAACACAAGTGTCACTATCCCACTGTCGTCTTTCCCTCAGCCGGACGTGCAACTCAAACACAAGAGTGAGGTTGTCCAGGTCAGACGACACAGACCTCGGCGGTACAACACAAGTACCGGGACAAAGCCCCAAGCTAACAGCCTGGCTCACAAAGAACCTGGGGCACCCAACTGAAGAGGTAACCACGGTAGGTGTCGTACTACTCGCCACGTACACAGAACCGCGTTCACGTCACACACAAACCACATGAAACCTCACGTAAACCATAAGTAGCTATGGTCCACTACATGTGAACCCAGTTGAACTCGCATGAACAACACGCAACCTCGAAAGAGAGTAACAACCTGCATACCTTGTATGCTAAATATCAAAACCAGGTGCACTCAGTGCACCTCAGGTGCCAACGCACCATGCATTATCGCAAAATATCATAAATAGTCATTTCTGTTCGTAACAAGTAGGCGGCCACATCGATTGCCGCATACAGGAGTCAACGGCAGGGATCCTGTCGTTTACATCCTGGCTGATGAGCTTGGCGACAAGCGATGTTGACGCCAAGTTCTTCGGCCTCAAACCCTGTAGAAACCCTAATCCATTCTATGGGTTTTCCAACCGTTTAAACCACAGTAAAACATATTAAAACAGTTCTTTCAACATGCATGAATCCAAAACAACCCATTATAACATGCTTTGCTTAATAAATTATTTAAATCACCCATTATCCCCGTATGGTGCAACTTAATCCGAAAATGCACTAACATGCTGATTCAAGTGGTTACGTCGTGTTTTAATGTTTCTATGGAGCTAACAGGGTTCGTCCCCTACCTCATAACACGTTAAAACCTCCCGCAATCTCCCAGTTCACGCCGAGCCCTCCGCGTGCTCCCACGGGAATTGCACCATACCACGGCGTTTCCTCGTGCAATTTGGCAACGCCACGCGTTCTACGATCACCCAACCACCCTTCGGTACCTGTTGGAAGCTTTAGAAACACGGGGGCAACAAGCTGGGGCAAGGGGGAATGAGAGCAGGGTAGGAAACCTGCCCTCGGGTGAGCCTATAACCTGCAGAAATCTTAGGTTGGCGTCAACCCCTATGCCGCCAACAACAACCGCCACCCTAAGCGTCCACATCCTGTGCCGCCCAGTTCATAAAGTCAACGGCCACAAAGCTAGACGCCAACAGGTCAACGACCACCCCTGGCCGCCAACCCCAACTGAACTGCAGCAGGTCCTATTCCATTTCAGGACCAAACCTGCGCTTCACCTGCTCAAGCCACACATCCACACCATACCTTCCACACAACCAACTCACATTGGCCTCTCAACGGCCACCACAACCATTACACACATGATCCGCATGGATCCGAAAAGCACGCGACGTTACATTACTACCAGCCTATAGGCTGTTTCCCCAATTCTTTCTAACACTTGAAAGGGTCCCACATACCTTGGACTCAACTTTCCATTCTTGCCAAATCTCATAATACCTTTACTCGGGGAAACTCTCAAGAAAACTAAATCTCCTACCTCAAACTGAAGTGGTCTCCTCCGAACATCTGCATAACTTTTTTGCCTGCTTTGAGCTGCCTACAATTTTTCTTTAATAAGCTTCACTACTTTAGTGGTTTGCTGAATCAATTCAGGACCCACTAATTGCTTTTCTCCCACTTCATGCTAGTTTAATGGGGTTCTACATAGCCTTCCATATAAAGCTTCATACGGTGCCATCCCAAGACTGGTATGATAACTATTATTTTAGACAAACTCAACCATTCCTAAATGATGCTCCCAGCTGCCTCCCCAAACTAAACAACAAGCTCGCAACATATCTTCAATTGTTTGAATGGTCCTCTCTGTCTGACCATCTGTCTGGGGATGATAAGCGGAGCTATACCTTAACTCAGAACCAATTACTCTTTGCAGACTTCTCCAAAAACCAGAAGTAAATCTTGGATCTCTATCTGACACAATAGTCTTCGGAATACCATGCAGTGGAACAATTCTTTCAACATAAATATTTGCTAATCTGTCCACTGTCCAAGACATACTTACTGCCACTAATCTGCACACTTTGGTCAATCTGTTAACAAACACCCATATTCCATTATGCCCTGAATTCGACCTTGGTAAACCTGCCACAAAGTCCATAGCAATGTCATCCCACTTCCACTGTGGAATGGGCAATGGTTGCAATAGACCTCCAGGCTTCTGATGCTCTGCTTTAATTTGCTGACAGATAGCACACTTTGCAACAAATTCCGCTATTTCTTTCTTCATATGAGGCCACCAAAAATGCTTTCTTAAATCATGGTACACTTTAGTACTACCCGGATGGATAGTGTACCTAGATTTATGAGCCTCTTCCAGCACTCGCTGCTTTACCTCTCTTTCTGTAGGAACAAACAACCTGCCTCTGAGCCTGACTACACAATTGTCATCAATAGAAACTCCTTCCATTTTCACAATTTCAGGCAAACTTGCATCTGCTTTCTGAGCCTCAATAATCTGCCAATACAAAGACGGCTCTACAGCACTAGCAGCTAAAATTGCCCGTCGCTGATTACTGGGCACATACAAGGAGTTCTCTGCTACTTCTTCATACAACTTCCATTCTTTAATCATCATTAAACTTACATATGCCTTACTGCTCAAAGCATCCGCTACAACATTGGCCTTACTCGGATGGTAAGCCAAACTGAAATCATAATCCTTCAAATATTCAATCCATCTGCGCTGGCGAAGATTTAAATCTTTTTGCGAGAAGATATACTTCAAACTTTTATGATCTGTAAAGATCTCAAATCTCTCGCCATACAGATAATGCCTCCACATTTTTAAAGCAAATACAACTGCAGCCAATTCCAAATCATGAGTGGGGTAATTCTCCTCTGCTGGCTTCAATTGCCTAGACACATAAGCTATTACTTTACCATGCTGCATAAGCACTGCGCCAAGTCCTCTCCTTGAAGCATCAGTATACAACACAAAACCACCACTCCCTGCCGGTAAAGTCAATATAGGTGCTGTTGTAAGTCTTTTCTTTAATTCCATAAAACTTTTCTGACATTCACCGGACCACACAAAAAGCACACCCTTTCTAGTCAATCTAGTCATAGGTGCTGCAACTTTAGAAAAATCTTGAATAAAGCACCTATAATAGCCTGCCAATCCCAGAAAACTTCTAATCTCGGTTATTGACTTAGGCACTTCCCATCTCATCACTGCTTCCACTTTACTCGGGTCCACTGCTACTCCTTTAGCTGAGATGACATGACTCAGAAACTGAATTTCTTTTAACCAGAATTCACACTTATTGATTTGGCAAACAACTGGTTATCTCTTAGCAATTGCAAAGTAAACCTCAAATGAGCTGCATGCTCTTCTTCAGATGCTGAATAAATTAGAATATCATCAATAAAAACCACAATGAATTGGTCTAAATATGGATGAAATATTCTATTCATCAAATCCATAAAACCTGCAGGAGCATTAGTCAACCCAAAAGGCATAACCACAAACTCATAGTGACCATATCTGGTTCTAAAAGCTGTCTTATCTATATCCTCCTCTTTAATTCTCAACTGATGGTACCCGGACCTCAAATCAATTTTAGAAAACACTTTCGCTGATTGCAATTGATCAAACAAATCATCAATCCTCAGCAACGGGTACTTATTCTTAATGGACACATCATTCAATTTTCTATAATCAATACACATTCGAAAACTTCCATCTTTATTTTTCACAAATAAAACCGGCGCTCCCCACGGAGAATGACTCGGTCTAATAAACCCTTTCTGCAACAACTCTTCTAACTGCTTTTTCAATTCTTTAAGTTCTGCTGGTGCCATCCGATATGGAGCTTTAGAGATCGGCATGGTACCTGGCAGCAACTCAATAGTAAAGTCCACCTCTCTATGTGGAGCTAAACCGGGCAAATCCTCAGGAAAAACATTAGCAAATTCCCTAACCATAGGAACTGCTTCCACTGGCTGACTAGCTTCTACCAGACTTACCGAGGCTAAATAAGCCACACACCCATCATTTACTAACTTTCTAGCTTTAATTGCAGAAATCAAAATTTAGAGATATAAAAAGGCATACCTTGATATTCAAATATACCATTAGGATGATCTATGCAATCTAACATTGCTCCATACATCTCAAGCCAATCCATACCCAAATAATATCATAATCTGATAACTGCAGGGCATACAACCGACCCGGCATTTGGTTCCCTTCAATCATAACAGGGGCTTCATCTACATAGCTCAAAGTGAGCAGAACTCACCTGAAGGAACCTCCACTACTAACTCACAGGACTTCTCTTCTAAAGGATGAGCTATACAATCCAGAAATTCTTCGGAAATGAAAGAATGAGAGGCACCCGAATCAAATAAAACTCTTGCTGAATATTCATAAAGAGGTAAAGTACCTTCTATCATATTCGATGCCTCTGCCTGGGCTCGGGTGATAGCCATAACCCGGCCTCTTCCTCGCTGCTGCGGTGCTCCTTTGCCACGACCTGCCTGCGGCTGCTGAAACTGCTGAGGTTGCTGCTGCTGCACACCTCTTCCATAACCATACTCTCTCGAGTAGAGACAATTGTGGATCAAATGTCCTGGCTGATTACAATTATAGCATCTATACCCAAGTGGAGTAATAGGTTGCCTGGCAGTACTCTGCTGTGACTCCTCCACCTCAGGTTTACCTCAACCCTGCTGGAACTGCTGACGACCTCCCCATCCTCTTCCTTTGCCTTTAAATGCTTGCTTCAATTTCTGGCCCCATTTCCCAAAGCCTGATGAAGAAGGTCCTGCCGGTGCTTTACCTTTACTTGCACCCACTGACTGCTGCGATAGCCAGAAACTACCTGAACCTGACTCGCCCACCTGACGAGTCCGAATAGATCTTTCTAAAGTAGCTGCTCTCTGAGCTGCCTCTTCCACTGTCTTGCACATGAGAGGTACTATGGCATCTTGCAACTCTACTCTCAAACCTCTGATAAAATACTCAACCATCATATTGTTATCTGAAACCACATAGGGTGCATAACGGCTAAGTGCCATAAATCTCATCTGGTACTCTAAAACTGAAGAGTTACCTTGCTGGAGAGTCTGAAACTGTTCCCTTTTTACTTGCTGCACTTGAATCGGAAAGAATGTATCATTAAATACATTAAGAAATTCCAACCAAGTGATGGCCTCTTCTGCCCTTCCTGCAAAGGTGGTCTGCATCTTCAATCGCCACCATTCCAATGCAAAACCCCTCAACTGATAAGCAGCTAACACTACTCTATCTGCTGCCGGACACCTCATAGTTGCAAAGACCCTCTCAATTTCATGAACCCGTGCTCTGTTGTATCTGGATTCGGCCCTCCTGAATAAGTAGGTGGCTGCAATCTCAGAAACTTTTCAACCTGCATCACTGGTTCCTCTGCTAATAACACTGGTGGTGGCACATGTGCTGCAAAAGGCACCTCCACTCTTGGCGGAACTGGAGCAACATGTACAACTTCTCCATCCCCAGGTGGCACTGCAACTGGTGGTACTGGCGCCTGCTGATCCATCCTCGCCCGAATATCCGTGAGGCTTTCCCAAATCCTCTCAATCATACGCTGAGTACTTTCCTCCGGATCATCTCCTCCACCACCCCAATCTCTTCTATCAGCCATTCTAGAAATTTCTACATAAACAAAACACCAAGCAAAAATCAAAACAACAAATTATCAAAAACCAAGGTCCCTACCAGCAGTGTACAAAGACCGAAATAAGGCTATGTATCTTTCTAGTTCCCTTATATTACCACGGACCTTGCTCTGATACCAACTGTGACGGAACGCCTCGGCCAAGCCCGTTAACCTGATAACGTACTTGATCCAAGTCCGCCTCCCGCGAATGGGCCGAAGCCTCGCAAGGGATACCAAACCACAGTCCGTGTAAACATAAAGAAACACACCATATTTAATATATATTTCACAAGTTACATAGCCATATTTCCACAAAAACTAGAAGTACAAGAGCCTGGGGCATACCCCAAGGTACAACTGAAGAAAGTAAACAACTATCTACACTACACTGCTGGAGCCGCTACTACACAGCTGGAGGTACCGACCCTGCACCGCTACGGCGCGGCTCTGAACTGGACGACGGTCGTGAAACGTCCTCCTCGGTCTCACCTGTGGGGGTAGGGGTGAGCCTCGCTAGTCACTGGCTCAGTAGGGAACTCAGTAGGGAACTCCCCCAAAACCGAGCAAACCAAAAAAAACACAGGTACGAAAGCAGTAAACAATACCATCAATTATATAACAGCTAAACAGGATATTAAAGCTGTAAAAGTACTCACCGTCTGCCGACTACAAGAAACAACTTTAATAATTAAACGGCAAACCAGTACAGGTGTACAAGCTAAAGTAGAGACAGCCAAACACGAGCCACGTGAACTGGTTCGCGACACCAGAAACTGACTCGAACAAGCTAACACAGGTCTACCTCTCAGTCTCGCAGCCACGGACGAAAGGTCCAGCTGCCGCTCCACGTAAAAAGGTCAAGCAACTGTGGAGACCAACTAAACACCACCACCTGCGGACCACACGGTCACAGGCCCATGCCTGACACCTCTAGAGATCCTGGCCCGGAACTCTCTAGAGTGAGGCACTGGAAAAGGACTAGCTGGGGTCCAGTACGTCTACTGGTGTCCGTACCCCCAACTACGAGCACACTACAAGTGACTAAAGACAAATACAAGTGTCACTGTCCCACTGTCGTCTTTCCCTCAGCCGGACGTGCAACTCAAACACAAGAGTGAGGGTGTCCAGGTCAGACGACACAGACCTCGGCGGTACAACACAAGTACCATGACAAAGCCTCGAGCTAACAGCCTGGCTCACAAAGAACTTGGGGCACCCAACTGGAGAGGCAACCACGGTAGGCGTCGTACTATTCGCCACGTACACAGAACCGCGTGCACGTCACACACAAACCACGTGAAACCTCACGTAAACCACAAGTAGCTATGGTCCACTACACGTGAACCCAACTGAACTCGCGTGAACAACACGCAACCTCGAAAGAGAGTAACAACCTGCATACCTTGTATGCTAAATATCAAAACCAGGCGCACTCAGTGCACCTCAGGTGCCAACGCACCATGCATTATCGCAAAATATCATAAATAGTCATTTCTATTTGTAACAAGTAGGCGGCCACATCGATTGCCGCATACAGGGAGTCAACGGCAGGGGATCCTGTCGTTTACATCCTGACTGATGAGCTTGGCGACAAGCGATGTTGACGCCAAGTTCTTCGGCCTCAAACCCTGCAGAAACCCTAATCCAATTCTATGGGTTTTCCAACCATTTAAACTGCAGTAAAACATATTAAAACAGTTCTTTCAACATGCATGAATCCAAAACAACCCATTATAACATGCTTTGCTTAATAAATTATTCAAATCACCCATTATCCCCGTATGGTGCAACTTAATCCGAAAATGCACTAACATGCTGATTCAAGTGGTTACATCGTGTTTTAATGTTTCTATGGAGCTAACAGGGTTCGTCCCCTACCTCAGAACACGTTAAAACCTCCCGCAATCTCCCAGTTCACGCCGAGCCCTCCGCGTGCTTCCACGGAAATTGCACCACACCACGACATTTCCTCGCGCAATTCGGCAACGCCACGCGTTCTACGATCGCCCAACCACCCTTCGGTACCTTTTGGAAGCTTTAGAAACACGGGGGCAACAAGCTGGGGCAAGGGGGAATGAGAACAGGGTAGGAAACCTGCCCTCGGGTGAGCCTATAACCTGCAGAAATCTCAGGTTGGCGTCAACCCCTATGCCACCAATAGCAACCGCCACCCTAAGCGTCCACATCCTGTGCCGCCGAGTTCATAAAGTCAACGGCCACAAAGCTAGACGCCAACAGGTCAACGACCACCCCTGGCCGCCAACCCCAACTGAACTGCAGCAGGTCCTATTCCATTTCAGGACCAAACCTGCGCTTCACCTGCTCAAGCCACACATCTACACCATACCTTCCACACAACCAACTCACATTGGCCTCTCAACGGCCACCACAACCATTACACACATGATCCGCATGGATCCGAAAAGCACGCGACGTTACAACTATCAACACGAATGAGCACATCTACAAGGCTAGATAGTGACAAGGATGGTAAGAAAGTAGACCAAAAGCTCTACAGAGGTATGATAGGTTCATTACTTTATTTGACAGCTAGTAGACCTGATATATTGTTTAGTGTATGCATGTGTGCTAGGTATCAGGTAGACCCTAGAGAGTCTCATTTAATTAGTGTCAAACGTATCTTTAGATACTTAGCAAGAACTCATGATATAGGTTTGTGGTGTCCAAAATCATGTAAAATAAATTTAGTAGGATATTCTGATGCTGATTACGTTGGATGCAAGATAGATAGGAAAAACACCAGTGAATGTTGTCAATTTCTTGCAGGATGTTTGATTTCATAGTCCTCAAAGAAGCAAAATTCAGTAGCACTGTCAACAGCTGAAGCTGAGTACGTGGCTACTGGAAGCTGCTGTACACAATTCCTATGGATTAAGCAGCAACTTGAGGATTATGGGCTACACATCAAGACAATTCCCTTGCTGTGTGATAACACCAGTGTAATTAATCTCACCAAAAATCCAGTGCAACACTCAAGGACAAAGCATATTGAGGTTAGATACCATTTCATTCGAGATCATGTAGCTAACGGTAATATAGACATTTTATTTATAGATACTCAAAATCAGTTAGCAGATATCTTCACCAAAGCTTTAGCTGAAGAGAGATTTACATCTCTTAGAAGGGAATTAGGTATGTGTAATTTGTGATATATTTATCTGTGAATAACTAAAATAATGATTATTTCAGAACATCAACTATCTTTTCTCTCCCCTAAAATTAAGCGAAATCTTTAAAGATTGCTTGCATCATAAATTTCGGTGACGAATCATTATTTTAAAGGTATTTATTCATCTCGAACCTGTCTCCGTTTTGTCATTTTCTGCATTTATGGCGCCATCCTCTCAAAAGTCCTTTATCTTTATCTGATAAAACCCGAAATCTGTGTCACAATGATTCACCTCCCGCTTTCATCTCTTTCAACTTGCCTGAGACGATAAACTCTATCGACTCCGGCATCAACTTCATGCGATTTCAAAGCTTCCATCCCTTCTTGTGAAAAATCTTCTAAGGGTTTTTACTCCAATCCTCCTTTCGACCATCCAAAACCTTTTCCCATTCAAAACCATGGCCGTTCCTAGAGTTTCCGGCACCGTCGGGGGCTATGGGGCTGCTTTCCTCACCGTAGAGCAGCAGAAAAGGTTCGCTTCAGTGAAGACCAAGTTGTGCGAGCATAAGGCAGTGGATGTGGTTGATTTGGAAAAGAATGGGATGCACATCATTGTTGCTGCTATGGAGAGATTGAAGTGGACGAAGATGGCAACACTCTCAGAGGTAAGCTATCCAGACCTGGTCAAGGCGTTTTATGTCTGTTTGAAGTCTGAGGAAGACGGGTCCTTGACATCCATGGTCAAAGGAACCCAGATTCAGATCACCTATGGTGTTTTGGAATCTTTGTTTGGTGTCTCTACCTCCGGGCACAGCGGAGTTCACACCGTCGATGTTCAGGCAAAGTGTTTGGGGATTGTTGGTCCCGAGTTCAAGTTGAAAGATGGGAAGATAGATATTAATCAGTTGAACGCATTCAATAGACTATTGCATTTCATAGTTTGTCAGATTCTGGTGCCTAGGAGTGCGACCTTCTCCACATGCACCAAGGCAGATTCCGACATGATGTTCTGGGCTATCTAGAACCAGAATATTAATATGGCAGAGGTTATCATAGAAAGGATGAAATTTGCAAATGCTCAGGTTTGGGACAAGAAGAGTAAGTTAAATGTATCTCTTCCTTATGCCCACTTGCTAACTAAGATATTCCAGCACTTTGGAGTAAGTTTGAATGGGGCAGTCTCAGAGAAGATGGGCCAAGCTATTCGGTCCAGGAATCTTATAAAAAGTGGATTCTCTCTTGTTGGTGGTGTGTGGACCAAGACCTCAGTAGTAGAGAGCGAGGCCATTATTGGAGAAGTCCTAGAGATCCAAGAAGAGGCAGCAACAGCAGCAGCACCAGAAGTTCAAGTTGAGCAAGAGATTGCCAAGCCAGAAGTGCCAGTGGTCCAAGTGCAGCAGGAAGAAATCAAGGCCAAAATTCTAGTGGTTCAAAAGGAACAAGCAACAACAGCATATTTCCAAGGAAATGCAGCATAGATCAGAGTTGAAGACTCAGTGGTTAGTGTGCATAGGATTGAGGACATTCCTCAAGAATTCATTGAGCCCGTTGAGCAAATTACAGAAGTTTCCACCCCCACTTCAGTTGTGGGATCCATCTTTAGAAGTGTGCTGGATTCTATCACCAGCACTCAGGGGGAGCAAGAAAGAGTTGCCGAAGAAGTCAGTAGCGAGGCTGTGGCAGCATGCCACAATGAAGATGTGCAAATGGTAGATGCTCCTATTTAGGGGAGCAATCTGTTGAGAAGGAAACTCAGTCTCAGGGGGAGCAAAGACTTGAATCTGAAGTTGTGGCAGCCGGCCACCATGAAGACGTCTTGATGGAGGATGCTCCTATTGAGGGGGAGCATTCCATCAATTTGGAAACAAGTCAGGGGGAGCACACTGCTAGTGTGCCTATTGATAATCAGTTTCAAGAAGGAATTGTGGAAAGCGCCTCAGATGAAGAGACAAATGTTGATAATGTGGAGCCCATTGCTAGGGCAAATAACAAAGGGAAAGATGTAGCTTATGAGATTCCCCTCTTAACTAGGAAGCCACATAAGAGGCTAAAGAGAAAGCAATTGAAGATCAATCTGAAGCCTTTAATTGATAGAATGGATGAACAAGGAAAGATCTTATGCTCTGTGCAATCCGATATTGCATCTATCTTTATAAGCCAGAGTACTTCAGCTAAGGAGATGGGCATGGTCAAAAATGCAGTTAGATGGGTGCGAAGTGAGCTCATAAGCATTAAGGAGTCTGTAGCTGCTCTTACAGACTTGGTGAGGGCGCAGGTCATTCATGCCCCTCCTGCTCCTTCTACTGCAGAACATGTTGGCAGCCAAGGGCCATCAGGGCCAAAAATTGTTGAAGAGGTGGCAGCTTCAGGGTCAGCTGAGGCTGTGGAGTCAGAGCCATCAGGGCCAACTGAAGTTTTGTCTGGGCCACCTATGCTAGTGGAATCAGAGGCTGTACCTGTCAGAGTAGAAGAGCAAGCTGTAGCTCCAGAGCCCCCTGCTTCTTCTCCTCTTCCAACTCCATCCCCTCCTTCTCCACCATCATCCTCCACAGCACCACCAGCACCTCCCACCTTCAAACAATCCATTCCCACAACCATTTCCTGTCCTACACTCTTTCCTTCCCAGTCCTCCTCATCTCCTATTTCGTCCACTCCCATTCCTCCAACTCCTTCTTCTTTTGAGGTTCCTCTAGCCTCCTCATCAGTTGGGGCTTCCTCTTCTGGTCCTTCCTCCGATGGACCAACTGATGTTCCTCCCTCTACAACTCACTCCTTCCTTCATCCTCCTACTCCTCCCTCTTTTATCACTATTATTCCAGAGTGTGCTCAAATTGATGCCCCTTTCCTTCGGGACATCAAAGATGAATTTGAAGTAGCTATCCTCCGTTCAGTTTTAAAGGTTAGTACTCATGTTCATAGGATAGGTTCTTCTAGTCCTGTCCCTAAGAAAAGGAGACTAACTTCCACTCACTCCCTTTATTCTGAACCTTGCTATCCACCCCTTCGGTTTTCTCTTACAGTAGATAATAAAAACAAACCACTGTATAGAGAATTCCTTCAGAAAACTACCTTTGCCACTCTCCTTGGCCTTCCACATGTCAACTTAACAGACCACCTAAATATCATTCTCCCTCTCACTTCTCTTTCAAAATCTGAAAAATCCAAAATCTTCTCCGTGGTTGAGGCCAAAACAGAAGAGCAATGGGCTCGGGGCCACAAGATCTTGTACAATAAGTTTCTAAATGCCAGGTCAGCCAGGTTCCCTCCCCAGGATCATTCATTGACTCTCTCAGAATGGTTCCAAATTCTTCACAAGGATACCTGGGCTCCATTTTTTCAAAAGGAGATCAAGATAATCAGGTATTTTCAAATGTTCAATGACTATCGATATCTCAACAATTTACCTAAAATTCAGCTTGGCCAATTCCGGCAAGCTATTCATAATCTTGGTTCCCTTGATGCTCATACTGAAGCCATCAAGGTTGATTTTGCTACACTCCAGTTGCCTGATGTAGTGTTTCTCCCTCCTCTTCATTCTCTGATTATGGACTCTGATGTTGGCTCCATCATTTTCGAGCATTTTGCTAGAGTCATGGGGAGAATACATGTGCAGAAGGATAATCTTGTCGGTTTCAATCGGTTCTTGTTCATAGAGTACCATTAGGGCCACATAAATGCAACTGTTCTTGCCCCTCTCTTGTCAGAATGTGAGAGGTTATCTCCAGCTGAGTGGGCCAATTTTTATCCTCTTTCTGCTCAGCAGCTTGCAGATCTGAATGTTTCTCAGGCCAAAATTAACAAGCCTCCTGTTTCAGCTGCTGATTTCCTGGACATGAACTCCATTCACCTTGTTCGTGATCCATTTGCTATTTGGGTTGAGAGATACAAGGTTTATGTTGCCATGAGACTTGAATTGAAGCAGAAGCAGCTCTTCTATCCTATTTCAATTGATCAGTTCCTTCCGCATGCCAGTTTTGGCACCATTTGCCTCCTCAAAATGTCTCTTGGCCAGAATGCATATGGTCCCTTCCTTTCAGATCAGAGGCAATTGCACATCCTGAGGATGGCTCCTGTCATGGGACCTTCCTATTCTATTGAGTTTGGATCCTTTCAAGCTCACTTTGAAGAGCAGGAATGCCAGGCTTGGCCAATTATAACCCGTCATGCCTCTGCTTTGTCTCTTGCTTACTATCTCCCTGTACCCCCTCAAGATTAATGTAAATCCTCTTCTTTACTCTCTTATTTATCTTTTCTCTCTTTCTCTATCTCATTATGATATCTTTTTTCTTAATAACAAAAATGGAGATAAAAATCTGTCTCTGAAATACATTTCTAACTTCATTTCAAAAACTTCACTTAGATTTATTTAAAATCATCTATGCTTTTGTGTTATGTTTTGTCATCACCAAAAAGGGGGAGATTGATGATCAGTTCATCCCCATATAATTTTATGAATTATATATCTATTTTGTTCATTAACAAAACTTCAATAAAGTGTCATCTAACAAGTTTTCATGAAGCTTAGGCACAAGAAGTAAATCAGGCGAAATCAAGAAAATATGTATGTATTTCTTACTTTGTAGCATTTAAAATACAGAGCAGGAAACTTCTCTAAGTTCACATCGACTCTCTATATGCTACAACGATTCCATTAGAATCATATTGATTTCATAACGATTTGATAAGTGAGAACAACGATTTGCTCTCACAATGACATAACGATTTTAAAAGTGAGAACAACAATTTGCTTTCACAACGATTCGGTTTCTCATAACGATTTGCTCTCACAACAATTTGATAAATGAGAACAGCGATTTGCTCTCACAACGATTCGGTTTCACATCGATTTGGTAAGTGAAAACAACAACTTGGTCTCACAACGATTTGTCTTTCATAACGATTCGATAAGTTCCACATAGATTTGATATTTACAACAATTCGACAAGTTACAACAACAACTTGGTCATTATAACGACTCGATAAGTTACACAACGATTTGCTAGCTATAACGATTCGACAAGTCACAACAACGACTTGGTCTGTGTAACGATTCGATAAGGCAAAACAACGATTTGATCACTCATCGATTCGATAAGTGAGACAACGATTTGGTAATAATGACTTGTTCATAACGATTTGCTTATACTCTCATAACGATTTGTCTCTACAACAATTTGGTTATGATTGTATAACGATTTATGTTCACATCGATTTACTTATACATGTGCAACGATTTATATAAACAACGACTCATTCACAACGATTTCATAAGTCGTACTTACAACGATTTCATGAGCTATAACGACTTGATATTTAAACATATTTCAAATATTTTGAATGTCAAAGTCTTCCCTTGCTTTTCTCCGATATCCATGCATTTATTATGACTGAACATTTCACTGCACGATGCATGCACATATATCTTCTATTCCTATGCTTATATTGGAAACATCTTTTTAGAAAGCAGAATGACATTTCTGTTTTGATGTATATTCGTTCTAACGTTGACTGACAACAAGAGACAACGTAGCTGTCTATCATTCAGCATTTATTGTGTGCAGGTCTCTGACAAGCACAACCATTTTATAGTGTTGGACAAAATGAAAGATAAAGGATATCGAGAAGGATCTTCTCTTTGCATGCATGGAACGTAAAGGACCGTTGGCTGGAAGCTCTACAATACCATGGAGTCTAACGTATACCAGAGAATAGAGACAACATACATATCAACGGCTACTTCCTTAAGAGAAGATATATATATTCAAGTCTGAAGACTCTTGGATATACAACTTTTGAAAAGAGCAATCTTTCACGCAAAAAGAGTTTTAATAGAAGAGCGTTTTTCATTCCAATCCTTGTGCAGCTCTAGCTTTCACTCTCAACGTTCTTGTTTAATTCCTTGGACAACACCTTTGAGTTTTGAGAGAATTCTTCCATTGTAGATCTTTCTCTCTCAGTCTTGCTTCAGATCAAGCATTGTTCTATGAGCTTGGTCTAGGGGCTTGTCTTCTCTTTAACACTTTTCAGTGTTGTTCCTTTTCGTGTTGAGAAGAGAAGACCTGTTGGTAATAGGTGGTTTTATTCCCTTCGTGTTGAAGGAAGACCTGGGTTCCAGGGTGTTGTATTCCTCTTCGGGTTGCGAAGAGAAGGCCAGCTGCGGCTGGATGTGTTAGTGTCCTTGAGGGGGACTGTACCGTTGGGTAGTGGTATCCTGAGTTGTTGCTCAGGGACTGGACGTAGGACTTATGTGGAGAGGAGGTTCGAACCGGGATAAAATCCTTGTGTAGTGTGATTATTTGTTTGTGATTGGCGTTTTCTTTACTACTAACACTAACAGTCAAACGTAGTGTCTTTGTGGGAATGTTTTTGTTGACATGTTTAGATAATCAAAGTTTAAGAATCCCATTCACCCCCCCCCTCTGGGCTTGCTAGCTGGGCAACATTTTTAAATGCAATCTAGTTATTAAAACTTTGACATATGTTGTGATTGAATGTGTCTCTGTTATTAAACTTTCTTGCACAATACAAAGATACAATAATTTTTCTCTCATATTTTAATATCAAAGATCTTATTGATTCTAATCATTTCTGATCATTCATCTCTCAATTCCACCCCTTGCTTACATGTCAGTCATACTTTGATCTCCATCTATTGATATTCTTTGGTATCACTTTTTCCTACTTATTTCATTGACAGCTTCATAGGGGGAGAGTGTTATACCAAAGGGGGTGACTATACTTGTTGTTGATTAAGGGGGAGAGAGAGTCTTTTTGTTGTTATCAAAAAAGGGGGAGAATTTTAGGGGAACAATATGATTGCAACGGCAAGCTTCTGTAATGATTGCAATTTTTTTTTTGAATGAAAACAATCCATGCTATCCTTGTTGTCCATGATTGCAAATTTCATACTTGTAAATCTCAAAACAATGTTGTACATGACCATTGTGCTTTCTTGTCATTTATATTTTCTCTTCATTTTTTGATGTTGTCAAAAAGGGGGAGAAATATGAATGTATATTTTGTCATCATCAAAAAGGGGGAGAATGTTGAGTTATGGTTATTTAAATAACCATACTCACTGACTTGATCATTGCTTTGATCTGCTTTTGATGATGACACAATTATGGTCAATCATGTTAAGCTGTTCTTAATGATGACACAATTGCTTTTGATGATGACATATTTTACACAATCTAATGTGATATTGTATATATGTGAAAGATTGTTGAGTTGTGTATTTATTTCGATGATGACTAAAAATCTTCATATTAATCATGTCTACACACTCATACTTTGATTTTCATGATGACTAAAATATTTGGTTGTGGATAATGTCTATACACTCATACTTTGGTCTTGATGAAGATATATTGTACATATTGTGATGATGAATGAACAACATGTTTTTAATACTTAATATTTCATATTTTGATGATAATGACATGTTTTGATGGTTCACACTTTGTAACATCACGCATTTTTTGGATCCTCGTGGATCCTCGCTTAGTGGTTATGGAGGCCAGTGTGTGGCCAATGATGTGCGTTACAGGTGTTTACGCAGGTTTTCAGGGCTTTGTGGGCCGGCAGTTTGGGCCCAAAGCACCCCTTTGTTCACTGTCTGTGAACGCGACAGGGCCAGGCATCGCGTTCTGAACGCGACGGCCCTGTGTGTCGCTTTCTGGTTTCCACCACAGAGCGGTCTTCGTCTGCATGTCTGTCGCATGTCATGCGCTGGGCGGCCTGCTGACGTCGACCATGGGAAGGCGACGACCTTCTCCGTCGTGTTCAGGTCGCGACGGTAGGGTACGTCGCATTCCTAACTGTGATGCATTTTTAAGTTTAGGTCGGGCAAATAGAGCTAAGAAAGCTCTGCTCGGCTAGGAAGGGTTGCTGCGGTGGTTTTTCGGGTGATTCGGGGTTCTGGAGGTGTTTTCAGTGTGGTCTCGCAGCGAGGACGTCGCACGGAGCGGGAGAAATGCCTAGTCGTGGTTGTTCTTTGCGTTCTTCGTGAAGGTAGGGAGATTCCACCCCATTTTACATTGTGAATTGCATGTGAAGCATGAATAGCTTGTTACTCGCTTTATAAACAGTAGATACCATGCTAGGATATTGAGTAGAGCATGAAAAATGGTTTTTACATTGTTTTATATGGTTTGTGGGGTAGATCCGAAGATGGGATCCCAGATTAGGGTTCCTGCCTGTGAAGGTGATGGACCCTCCTGTCGCGTTATTTACGCGACAGGCCAACCCGTCGCATTCTAGTTTTGAACATGACCTATCGGGGTGTCGCATTCAGAAGGCGACCGTTGTCCCCGTCGCGTTAATAGTTTTGTGGGCTTTATGTATGTGCATGATAGAGTATCTATTGAGTTATCTTTGTATGATGTGTAAGGCATTGGTAAGCGGTGCATTGGCACTTGTAGCACTCGAGGAGCATGTTGTTCACATGGTTGACGTGGTGTTTACGTGGTTTGAGCAGTGTGCATGTGGTGGTTGGGCAGTGAGGTTCTAGCGTGAACCTAGCCTCGGTCCTTTGATGTCTTTTAAAGGTTACTTAAGTTGGCTTAATTGATAAAGCATGTGTAGGATTAGGAGTTAGTGGTTATTGTATATTGTGTTCAATGTGGTGATGGAGGTCATGAGCTGACCAATGACAGGCCAAGTAATTATTAGTTAATGTAGTTTATGTATGTGTCTGCGTAGGTTAGCTTGTAGGTCACATGGTGACCGAGGACAAGCTATTCCTGACACTTGTATCATTGTTTGTAATAAAGATTATATATGTATGTATCGTGGTTTGTGCGTTTCCGAGTTTGATGGTCCGACGCCTATTCCGAAATACCGCTTCAGTCGGGTACCCCAGGTTCTGTGTGAGCCAGGCACGTGTGTTTGTTGTGCCCGGGGTGTGTCCTGGTATGGTGTGTACCACTGAGGTTTGTGTCGTCTTCCTGGACACCCTCACTCCTGTGTTTGAGTTGTACGTCCGGTTGAGGGAAAGACGACTGGGGCAGCAACTTGTGTTTGTGGGTGTGCAGTAGCTTTTAGCGCGCTCGTGGTTGGGGGGATGGACACCAGTAGATGTACTGGTCCCCAGCTAGTCCTGTGTTTCTAGTTCCTTACTTTAGGGAGCTCGGGCCAGAGTCCCTAAAGGTGTCAGGCATGGACCTGTAGCTGTGTGGTCTGCAGGTGTGGTGTTGGTTGGTGTCTACTATTTGTTGGCTTTACTGTGTGGTTGTGGAGCGGTAGCTGAACTGTGTGTCCGTGGCTACGAGACTGAGAGGTGGTTCTTGTGTTGTGTTGTTTGGGTTGGATACTGGCGTCATGAACCAATAGTCCGTTCCCATGTGCTGGCGTCATTCTTTCTGACTCGTGCTTTGCCACTAGTTGTGGCTTGTGTGTGTGAATTGTTGGTTGAGGTTTGAGCCATTGTGGTGTGCCCTGGTGGTGGCACAGTTGGGGTTGTGGTTTCGTTGTGGTACCTCGTGATAGTAGGTACCTGTACCCTTCATGGGTAACTGTGTGTTGTGGTACTTCATGTACCAGCCACTTCAGATGTAGAGGTGGACTTGTGTTCTGTTGAGGTATGTGGAGTGACCTTCCACATGTTGTGTTTTACTCGTCTTTGGGTAAGCTTCCAATTATGGTTTTGGTGTGACGTGTGGTGTGAGGTGGATTAGCTAGCTGATGCCAGTCCTGTTACTAGAGGTGTCAATGGGTTGGACTGTCCACAGATCCAATGGGCTACCCACGTTGAAGTCCATGAGGGCCTAAGTAGTATGGCCCATCTAACCTTCTTCAAACCCACTGGGTAAGTCCATTAATTAATGGGTTGGGTTGGATAAGCCCGTCGGGCTCCATGGAGAGCGGAGCAGCGGAGAAAGCCTTCCTTTGCATGTAGCCTTCCTTCCCAACTTTTCTAGTGACCACTGCTTATTATCTAAATGTGATGTGATATGCAATTATATATATATATATATATAATGTAAATGTGATGTGATATGCAATTATATATATATATATATAATGTAAATGTGATGTGATATAAATTTTTTATCACTATCAATATTATAACTCATCTTTGCCACTGCTTATTATCTATTGTCATTGTTATCATTGACAGTAATTGTCACCACACCATTAATTGTTGTTATTATTCTCGCATGCTATTGTTATTAATGCTGCATGTCACCACCACCACCAACGTTCCACATAATCTTTCATTCTTAATAAATATTCTATTATATATATATATATATACTTTTGCATTAAGTAGAAGTATCTTTCAAAATGATAAACCCATCAAAACGAACGGAATGCAAAAGATTTAAATCTTTTAGTTATTTGATGCAAAAGATTTAAATCACTAATAATAAATTGTGATGGTGTGAAAGTGCGACGACCCTCATTATACCGGTACGGTTACACCAACCCACGTTGGTATAGCGAGCGTCATCACAGTGGGACATTTACCCAACAATAACATTCAGCTGAGATACACGTGAATATAAGAACAGAGTAGCGGAAGTAAAAGAACCACTGTCTTCATTTCATTCATCATCCACATTTAACATACATGATTCGATAACATTTAAGAACTAAAAGTTCACATAATTTAAATTGCTGAAAATCAAATACATAGATGTCCATACTTATACATTCTTCCATGATAATGCTAATACAATGTTCAATTTTACATACTATGAAAATCACAAAATGTCACAAGTACTCCAACACTCTAATCTCTGCACTCGGAGTCGGTCTCCAACGTCTCCTCCACAAGTGTCTCGTCACCAACTACACCTGTACGCCGAAGCAAGTAGTGAGTCTGTAAGACCCTCGAATTTCCGTCGTATTTTTCGTATTTATGTGTGGATATTGTGTTGAGTATGTATGTACGTATTTTACGTGTATATTAAAATAGTATAAATACGTGTACATGTGTTTATATTAAACGTAAATAATGTATGTATTGCATGATGATAGTGTGAATATAGTACCATGTACATATTGCATGTATAGAAGCTTGGTATGCATGGTTTTCTGCATAAATTAGGGTTCTGGCCGAAGGCCCTATTGGCGTCAATCCCCAGGCCGTTGAGGTGGTGTTAGCGTCCAGCCCTGGACGCCAACCCTAATTCCGGCGTCCAGCGATATGGACGTCAACTTCTCTGGCCTGCATGCGCAGCAGAGCTGCTATCTTCTGAAACAAGGTATGGCAACCATTGGGGGATGTCCCCCAACGGCTCTGAGGGTGTCCCATCACCTTAGTGAGTGGGGGAAAGACCCTCTTTATGTCTGAACCCGAATTGGCTCACCCCATTCTTCCCCTTCACCCTTGCAAGAGGAGAGAGGTGAGAAAGAAAAACCCTAGAGCTCTGTGAGAAAAACCCCAGTTTGAACCCCTAAAATCCGACCCTTGGAAGCTGGTTTTGGAGATCTTCTGCATCAAGGAGGGAGCTGAAGCAAAGGGGAAGGCTTCCCCATCATCCCCTCGGCGTGGAGATCAACCAGAAGCCCGGAGGAAGGCGATCTTGGAGGTGCTTCTGCAACTTCTTGGGACTGCCCAAGGAGGTCTTCACCAAGCCTCTAAATCCCTTAGAAGAATTTTTGAGAGGCAAGTGACCTATCTATGGTATCCCCGTATGAGTCTAGGAGGTTTTTATAATTTTTATGGAATTTCCCTCGAGTCCTAGACCCTCCATTTCACCCAATTTTCAGAGCTCGGGTCTGTGTTTCTGCACAGACCTGAGTAAACGGCAAGGTCCCTGGACGCCTGTGATGAGATTGGCGTCCATCGACCATGCCGCTGACTCTGAGTCAGCGGCCAGAGACCGTCGTCTAGTTCTTCAGGACAGAACAGTGAGTTGTTCTGTCCCTCTTATACGTTAATTTCGTTATGATTTCCGTGATGAGGATATATGGTATTCCTATAAGCTATGTATTTTGTGCATTGTGGTTGTGAATGAATGTGGTGTGATGGTGCATGTGGAAAAATGGTGTCTTTAAACTTGTGGGCATAACTTGTAGATAATTCTTGCAAATTAATGTTCCATGATTAGGATTAGTTAAATGTCTTGTTTTCAGTCTATCCATGAAGAATTGTGGGACATGTATGTATGTTCTGAATTTTTGTGATTCATGCATACTTGTGGAATTGCTAGAAAGTTCGATTCGGTAAAATGAAAGCATGAAAGAAATGGTTGTGGTAACGGATTTATAGATGTATGAATTAGGATGATGTTGTATTCTGAAATCATGCATTTGTGTTTTCTGTGAAAAACAGTGAGTGGGTGAATTTCAAATGTGTTAGACCCATGTTAGTATAAGTTGTGAATAATATGCTAATTAGGTGTTTGATTTTCTGTAAATCCTATTTAGCTCAAAAAATCTGAAAAATTGAGGGTATGATTTTGAACCTGAAAACAGCATGTGGTTAAAATTTCAGGTTATTTGGAACAGTAAATAAAGAGTTATGTGTTTTCATGTGAATTGTGAAAAATTCGTACATATGACAGTAATGTGATTTTATTTTGTTTAAACCAGCATGATTGGTGTGTTTACTACATGTTGAAACTTGAAAACTCTGTAGTACCATGTTAGGAAAACAGAGGTGTTCATGTGAGTAAGAAAGTGTGAATGAAATGAAGAGTGCCAAGTGTAAAACCATGTGTAAAACGTTAAATGTGTAAAAGTGTAAACTGTGCCAATGTGATACTGCTTCCGAGAAGGCAGTGGAGCTGTATCAGGGAAAAGTCCCCCTGAGAAAGTTCATTGTGTTAAGTGACCCTAAGGGCATTAGGGGGAAATCCTGGAGGTGGACAAGTACCACTGGTTAGGGTGGAGACTTGTTCTCCCGGTCTGCACAGTCCAAGAGTCACCATTGCATTGCCTAGATGGTGCCTATGTGTTATGTGATGTGAATGTGTCCTTCTTTGGTGGTTTGGACTATGTGTCACGGAACTAAAATATGTGTAAAGTGTAATGTGTAAAGTGTATGTGACCATGTGTAAATGTGTAAGTGACATGTGAATGTGTATGTGTAAAGTGTAACCATGTGAAAAGAGGAAATTGTGAAAAAGGAAAACGTGAAAATCTAGATGTGCAATGTGTTATTGAAACCATGTGAGGCTAAATCTGAAACCATGTGAATTCAGAAAATGCATGTTATCCTTCTTGTGTTTATGTGTGCAAAGAGTTTAGAACCCATGATAGGGACAACAAATGAATATGTGTGCAAGATGGCGTGATTGATTGTTCATATGTTATGTTCTAAGCCACATTGTAGCTTCCATGTGTAGGTTTATAGTCTTTGAACCATGTGAAATCAGCAACCTAAAGCATGTTAAAAAGTTATGTATGTACTTAAGAACATGTGGAATCCATGCTAACTATGTTCCCCGTTTATGTGTGTAAATTGTCCATGTTGATAACTCTCACGTTTGGTTCTTTATAAGGTTGAAGTTCATAAGTGAATGGATTAGAGACCATGTGGTAGGTGAATGTTATATTTTTGAAATCTGAAAGCATGCGTTATGTATAAAATTGTAGAACCGTCATGATAGGTTGAAAACTTAAATGGACTAGCATGCTATGTGTTGCTAATTGTATGTGCATGTAGAAACCACTAGGACTTGTACGTGTATATCATGCGTAGTGTTACTTGCTGAGTCCCTGGACTCACTCCTTGCTTCGGCGTACAGGTGTAGTTGGTGACACGACACCGTTGGAGGAGACGGTGGAGACGGACTCCGAGCGCGGAGACTAGTTACTTGGAGCTTCTTTGTGATTGTGTACTTCGTCGTATGTACTTGAACATTGTATTAGGCTTATCATGAAAAGAATGTAATATGTGGACATTTGTATTTCTATTTCAGCAAATTAAATCATGTGAATTTTAGTTCCTTTTTGCAAATTGTAAACTGTATGTATGTTTAATGTGGATGATGAATGATTGGAGATAGTTCTCTTTTACTTCCGCTACTCTGTTATTTATATTCGCGTGTATCTCAGCTGTTTGTATCGTTGGGTAAATGTCCCACTGTGAGGACTCTCGCTATATCGACGTGGGTCGGTATGACCGTACCGGTATAATGAGGGCCGTCACAGAGTCTAAAAGACTCCGCAAGTAATTCTACACATACCGTACATGCACATATCATAGTAGGTTCTACATACACGTTCACAAGACACAACATGTATCATGCTTGACATTATATTTTACAACCTATCATGGTGAATCTACAAGTTAAACACATGGACTATGCTTTCAGATTTCCTAAATTAGAATCACCTATCACATGCTTTCTATTCATTTCTCACATAAAATCTACCTTCAACCAACTAAGACATGAAAGCCATTAACATGAATTTCCGAGCATGCATGAAAGGAAACATACCTAACATGGAATCTACGCATTCCTACGCATATACGTAACCATTTTACATGCTTTAAGCTTGCTGGTTTTACATGCTTAAGCAACCATAATCTAACACATGAGAGCTATAACAACGACCAAATCACAACATATGAACAACCAAGTATGGAAGTTGTTTATATATGCTTAACAATTATCACTAGCATGGATTCTAGGCATTTTGCATACATAAACATGATCATAACATAGTAAAGCTACTGTTTAAGCATGATTTCAGATTATCATAACATGGATTACAACTCACATCCTCACATTTTGGTTTCACATTTCTACACAATTTCAAATTTACATATTTCACACTTTACACATGCACTTTTACACATTGTCCACATTCACATTTTTCACATGAACACATACACATTTACACATTCACATTTAGTGCCATGACACATAATCCAAACCACCAAAGAAGGACACAACACATCACATCACATAGACGCCATCTAGGCAATACAATGGCGACTCTTGGACTGCGCAGACCAGGAGAACAAGTCTCCACCCTAACCAGTGGTACTTGTCCACCTCCAGGATTTCCCCCTAATGCCCTTAGGGTCACAACACATTGAACCTTCTCAGGGGGACTTTTCCCTGATATGGTTCCACTGCCCTCTGTAGAAGCAGTATCACACTTGGCACAATTTACACATTATACGTTTTCCGATTTAAGCACTTAGTTTAGCACATGACACTCACATCTTGCTCATTCACTCATTCATATACATGGGGCTCTGTTTTCCTGACATGACACTACAATTACAGAAATTTTAGACTCAGGGAGTTTCACTAATCAGGTTGTTATATACAAAATCAAATCATTTTACAACGGCATGCATCAGTTTCACATTTTTACATGGAAAATTCATATTGTATCATATATTGGTCCAAATGACCTGAAATTTTAACCACAGGCTAATTTCGGGTTTAGGATTCTTCATGCAAAATTTCAGATTTTTCTAAGCTAAAACGAAATTACAGAAAATCTAACATTAAATTCACACGCTATCCACAATTCACTTTTTGCATGGAGTTGAACACCAATCACAAATTTAACCATTCACTGTCTGAACCTAACAGGCATGGAGCTACAGAAATTATTCCTGAAATTCATGGGCAATACATGATTTACTGAAGATTTATCATGACCTATGCATGATTTCTATCTCCCATACAACATTTTCGTTAATTCCACACAAGCATGGGAAAAATCTCAAAATTTCAGAACCGAGACTGACTAATACATGCATGACCCATAAAATGTAGGACATTCAGACTCGTCCTAAATCATACAAACAAAGGGTTGACAAGATTAGCAATTCATCATACATGTATTTCCATGGAATAAATAAACTTTATCATTTACCACCTTGCACAAAATCCATCCACCCACCACATTCACTAGTATACATAGTACATAAGAGATTACATTATATCCTCATCGTGAAACATATCGAAATTAATCATGTAGAAGGGCAGAACAGGTTGCTGTTCTGCTCAGAGGAACTTAACGGCAAGCTATGGCCGCTAATTAAGGTTAACGGCACAACCGCTGGACGCTAAGCATGATCTTAGTGGCAATGGATATTGCCGTTAATGTCAGGTCTGTGCAAAACACAGACCCGAGCTCCAAAGATGGGGTGAATTTGGGGGTCTATGACACGATGGAAAATATATAAAAATGGTAAAACCATCCTAGACACATACATGAACACTATGGGTAGGGTACTTGCCTTCCAAAAATCTCCAGAAGGATCAAAGGTGGCGGTGAAGCTCTCCTTGGGCAGTCTCAAGAAGTTCCCAACCAGCCTCCAAGATGGCCTTCCTCCGGTTTCTTGAGCAAGCTCCAGTGAAATCCGAGGTCGGGGATGCCCTCCTTGTTGATCCAGCAAGCTCCTTGATGCAGCAGGTGGCCAGATCAAGCTTCAGAACTTCAGATTTTGGGTTGCAAAAGTGAGGGTTTCTCACAGTCCGAAAATGGGGTTTCACTCTTTTCTCTTCTTCCTCTCTTGCAAAGGGCAAAGGGGAAGACTTAGGGTTGTATGAATGGGTCTGAATATAGGAGAGGGGTTCTCCTATCACGCAGGGGTGACAAGATGGCCTTTCAGACCGTTGGGGACAACTCCCCAATGGGTGAGCTAGCTTGCTCCCGGAATTCTGGGATCTGCAACGCATGCAGGTCAGAGAAGTTGGCATCCACATCGCTGGACGCTGGATTTAGTGCTGGCGTCCATGTGGTTGACGCCTACTTAACACAAGCATCCATTGATATTGACGCCAATCTGGTCTTCGGCCAGAACTCCAAAACAAGCAGAAACCATGCACAATTCACACCTATATACATGCCATATGTATATGTTATCATGTACACACCACCATCATACCATTCATACACTATGTACATCTAGTTCATACACATGCATGCAATAGTATACTAACTAGTACTTACGTAGATATTTACATACGTACATACACAACATGAATTATTTACATGCAATACAATAATGCGACAAAATTCGAGGGCCTTACAGAAAGACTTGTTGGGCTAGAATGGGTCCCAATGGGCTAATGCGGGTTTTAGTTATTTTGATCTATTGGATTTGGTTTGGGCTTGGATTGGGCCATCTTGACCTTGGGTTGGGTTGGGCTTAACTTGGGCCAACCCAAACCCGCCCATTGACACTCCTACCTGTTACCCTTCGTGGGTAGGTTGCCTGTGAAGCTTGTAGCTTAGGCAACTAGTTATTGTAATGGTTTGCCTGTGAGGCTTGTGGCCTAGGCATTACAGTTGTTGGGTGGACTAGTGGTACTGTGCTAGTCCTGTTGTCCCTTTTATCTTCCGAGATTTGTGCTATCTGGTGAGATTTAGTGTTTAGTTGTTGTTTGTCAGGATTGTTGTGAGCATGATATGGTTTGGCTATCGGTGTTGCCAGTGAGACCCTCTGGGGTTGAGGTCTCTTTAGTTTGTGTGTTGTTTTTGGAAGGTCCCTATTGAGCCTATGACTTATTGAGGCTCACTCCCCTACAGTTCTTTTAAGGACTTGCCATTTGTGTGGCTTGCGGAGGCGTTGTGGCATACTTGTACCACCAGCAGTAGAGTTAGTCGTGTTGTGTGAGCTTGTGCTCCCTCGGGGTATGCCCCAGGTAGTTGTACTCTTTAATTGGACATGTAATAATGTATTGGGACAGTTGTACAAATTTATTTACAGGTATGAGCACATGTACTTTCTGGTGTCTTATACTGCTACTGTTGTCTTTTATATTCTTATTGGATACTTGTGTGAGCTATCCCTTGTGAGACTTCGGTCCGATCGCGGGAGGTAGACTTGGATATGGAACCTTATTGGGCATAAATATCCATGGCCATTACAATTGGTATCAGAGTATGGTCCAGTTAGAATATGAAAAGACATTGAGAGTACAATGTCCTAAGACATGGTTTAATGTCCACTATTGGTAGTAAGTCTGCGGTTTTGTGTAATTCTTAGTGTAATTTTCAGGTGAGTTTCTGGCATGTGAAATTGTATGTATTGCTAGTCGCCGGTCAGTTTGGCAGTTGCTGGTAGTGGCAGAAAAATGTTGTGGTTAGCAGTATCATTTGAGTGGTTATACCAGGGTGGTTCAGTGTGTCAGTTGCAGTAAAAGTATAGTTGTTTATAGGTTCTCGATTTTAGAAATTGAAGGGGATTAGTGAATTCAGATATGGAATCTGGTAAAGGTATTTTAGTGAGGTACAGAGTTGGCAGAGACAGGTATAAGGTAATGATATGAAAGAATGGTTGTGAGAACAGTGTTATAACAAGGAATAGAGTAGTGCGTGATAAGGAGTGTTAAGTGTGTAAATTGTGGTTGAGAACCTTACAGTGATAATTGTTGTGTTTGAGATTTGTATAAATAAGTGTTAAGGAACAGTGTGGATGATAATGTGATTAGCATTATGGAAGGTTTGGAATAACTGTGTGAGACAGTTTAGTTTGAGATGAGGTACTGGTAAACAGAGGATCAGTGATCTGTGGTAGCCTGATTAAGGATATTCTGTGATTAGAGATGAGTGTAGTAATGTCATGCCCCGCTAATTTAGCAGCAGAATAAATCAGAGAGGCATGAACAACATGTATGGTAACGACAATTGCGCATACAATCGTAAACATCAGAGCATCTAATGAACAATAATTACAATAAAATCTTCACTTTATTGATAATTCATCTAAACTATTACATTCAGAACCAAAACATAGGGCTCATTGACTTCATTACATTGGAAAGGATAACTAAGCAAATATCTAACTAAATTCTATGAAGCTAAGGTCATTCCATCGCTATGACTCCAGGTCGCTCATCACTCCAATCCATTCCCGTTGGTGAGTGTAGGGTCATCATCCGACTTACCTAAAAACATAATAACAAATAACGAAGGGTGAGCGATAATGCTTAGTAGGACTTAATATCTCGTGTAAACAAGTATGTTTTAAGTGATTAATGTTTTGTAAAGTAGATTAACTAGAGAGAACGATTAAGTATAGTCAAGAGAGTAATAGTGCAAGATAACAAGTGAATGATAAAACATTTCTCAAGAGTATTGCAAAACTAGGATGGTAGAGAATTGACCATATAACGAGATAGCGTGTAACGAGATAGCGTGTAAAGAGATAGCGTGTAAAGTTGCACAACTGTGCACTAATAGAATACGACAGTAGTCACTCTAGGACAGTAGCCTTTCAGTAACAGTCAGCGATAGCACAGTAATCGCACAGTACGTCTGAACTCCTCAGACTAATAGTATGACAGTTTATGATAGCACAGTAATATCACACTACGTCTGAACTCCTCAGACTAACAGTAATAGCATAATAGTCAGATGTCTAGCCAATTCAGTATAGTCAGTCAGAACCGGTGCAATGCAGAACACCCAGGACTAGATTGGAGCCCCTCGGACACTCTCTGTGCCCTGCACAGTATGCATTTGAGTCAGTAGGGTCACAGAACCCATATTATGGTGCTAGACAGTCATGTATAGTACAAGTAAATAGGAGCCACAACAGCTCAAGAGTCTCAAGAGAGTACTAGATGAATAGACGAGATAGTAGAATGAACGTGAAAAGATGAGAGTACAAGAATAGTAGATGAGATAGGGAATAATCGTAAAACAACGTTAAACCATGATAGTAACAGTTGCACAGCACCAGGTCGTGTGCCGACAGTCTGGTAGTAGGGGGTGGGAACGCGACGACGCGGGCCGTCGTGTTAAGGTCGCAACGGTCCGGCCGACCGTGACCCCTCTAAGGTCGCAATGGGTCGGGCCGTCGTGACTTCAGAGGCGCGGGTCGACCCAGGAAAGGGGTTTTTCCCTTTTGGGTTTTGGTCCTTCCCTCCAAAGTGTGATACAGTACTCTTCTAAATTCAATATAGATTCACACGATGATCCAAAAATCATGAAACCATTTTTAAATGGAAGTAGACTCGTAGATCTATCAACAAGCATGAGTAATTAGGAAACAGACAAGGTTTGAGCATGCTTTAACAAGGTTATATTTTGGTGACCTAAACATACACAGTCATGGAAGAACGATTTAATTAGCAACGAATACAAGATGGAAATTACGGAAAATAAGGGCATTTGAAAGCTAACAGGAAGTAGTATTTATGAGAATTATTTCAGGACATGGGATCATGTACAAACGAGGATTGAACGTAAATATGATGGTTCAGACACGACATGTTAATAGAAGTTTGGGCATTTAATTCGCCCTCATGGAAGAACGAAAAAGAGCAAAACGAGAGGGCTTTTGAAGAGGATCATGAAGATTTCCTAGGGTAATTTTTACACGGTTTAAGCTTGAGAGATTGCCTACCTTTTTGTGATGTAAAGAAAACCTAGGGTTGAAGACAAGGTAGAAGATGAAATCCTCTTGCTCCAAGCTCCTTCCTTCTTGCTCCTCTCGTCCTGAGCTCCTCTCTTCGTCCTCCAAAGTCCCAGCAACCAAATGAGACTTGGTAGGGATGAATTAGAGGTGTATAGGGTTGCTATTAGAGTCCTACCCTTCTAAAACTCCTTCTTTCCATTAAACTCCGAATTTCCTCATTTATCATCCTATTTCTTGCCTTTATCTCCTAATTAGAACTTGGAGGAGATCTAATTTCGTGGGTAAGGAGTTAGGGTAAGTCTAGGACTCATCTTTTAGATATTTATGAGTTAATTAATGTTTATCTTAACCCCTTTTCTAATTACTACTATTTTTAGGTACGAATTTAGCTTAATTACTTCCCATCTCATGATGGGCTCTTTATATTTGGGCCGAACAATTCATGTTAGGACCATTACTAAAACCCATTATTAATTTAGCTTAATGGATATTGATTTAATTCTAATTATTCACCCTTTATTCTAATTTAAATCTATTTATCACACTTATTCAATTAATTTCTTATTTTAATTCAATTTTAATATTATTTATGCCAATATTTCTAACATTCATCATTTGGACTCTTACTCTTGGCCTAATAACTCATGTGGGCTTAATTGTACCATCCATGTACTTACTTTACTTAATGGGTTTTTAATTATCCTTTTATTAGAGAATTTATTCATGAGCCAAGATTGTCCATTAGTCCAAATATCATAATGGGCTATCATCCCATATTATTTAATGTAGCACCCCGGAAAATTTAATAGATAAAAAATTTGAATAAATAGAAATAAATATTTTCCATAATACCAAAGTATTTAAACATACGTATCATCATCGTATGTTTTAAAACACATCGAACAATTCCGTAAAAAATATAAATCAACCCTAAACATTATTAATAAATGTTTCACAAAGAAATTTGTGCCAAGAAAATTGGATTATCCAAGTTTAAAGTGTTTCGCGACTTATTATTATAATTCATGAATAAGTCGAAAAATCATTATCACACGTACTTGGATGAGTCAGAAAATTAAATAAAAATCATATATGGACTTCAAATAATATCCTATAATGAACCATCAAGAAATTTGGGTCAATAAAAATCACTTGGGCTAGGTTTAAGAGTTATTGTGACCGATTATCCAAATTAGGAAATAAGTCGGAAAACTGTTAGCACGGAAACCCGACACAACAATAAATTAAATAAATATGTTGGAGAGACTTCCAACATTATATATTAATGACCCAATATCATAATTGGGCCAATGGACCACATTTGGCCTAAAA
Source organism: Colocasia esculenta (assembly GCA_014218235.1). Taxonomy (NCBI): domain Eukaryota; kingdom Viridiplantae; phylum Streptophyta; class Magnoliopsida; order Alismatales; family Araceae; genus Colocasia; species Colocasia esculenta. The sequence goes on from CM024757.1 coordinate 152,948,896, forward strand.
TCAAATAAAGCTAAAAAATGCATGGAAATTCGTAACTCTAAATAAGCTGAAATTAGAAAGAGGTAATTAGAGTTGAATTGGGAAGAGATCTTGCATTCTTGGCAACCCAATTCGTGCTTAACTATGGTGGGAGGTTTTCTAAAGCCTCACACACTCAAATGGAGGAAGAAATCCTCAAAACAGGAAACTAGTATGTTAAAACCGCAACTCTTCTTTCCTAGTTACAATAGGACTCCTAAACACTATGGATGCTTAAATACTCTTCACCAAACCCTTGGGGATGAGTTTACATATTGTTGGGGTCGTGTGGAGGAGTTCTTTGCGGCTGGGGAGCAGGAGATCGTCCACACCAAGCCGTTCCTCTTCCCCTTCTCGTCTGCTGCGACCTGCATAAACCGTCCACTTGAAGTCGGCCAAAGGTGAGTCAAAACATAACAAAACCTTGCAAGGCCTATACCCCTGGAAAGAGGGTCAAGTCTACGTTCTAACCCAAGTGGAATGCCCAAATGCCATGCAGTATACACAGAGTATTAAGCGTTTTCCTCCAAGTGGTATGAACATAGGTTTTATAGAAAAATGGGACTTCTTCAACCCATAAGGTAGGTTTTCTCAAGCCAAACCTTAACATATCCTATACCAATGTGTAGAGAATCAGGTTAACTTTTGTTTCCCACTGGTTTCATCAAATTTCAACAAGTAGATTTTGAATTATAAGCGTTTTTCCAAAGTCGTGCACTGTTAGGGCTTTTCCCGTTCTTTATATGTTGCACATGATTCAATACCGAATTAGAGCAAAACCACAACATAAAAGTTTTTCTACTAGTTGTTCTAGTCATGTCTTGTGTTGAACGTTTTATCTAAATGTCAATAGTTAGAGAGTTATAAGCGTGGTAAGAGGGTCGTTGCATGAAACTACATTTTCGGGTTGCACTTGGCTTTTACGTTTGTGTTTGACTTGATTAAAGCCTATCGAAACCATCCTTGTTTTCTAATTCCGATTTACTGGAAGCACCCTTGCATGTCTAGGTTGGTTTAAAACTAGTTTCGTTATTTTTCATGCACTGTACAATTTGTTCTCTATTTTTGAAGCACCTTGTGTCAATATAAGGCAGTTCTGGACCGCAATCCAAGAACATGTCCTTTCTCTATCGGATTCAAGCGCAGACCCTGTGAACGTGACGGCCCGATAGGCCGCATTCTCAGGTCTTGTCGCGACAGCAAACCCGTCATGTTCTGAACGCGATGAGCACCCCGTCGCTATCTCTCTGCCTGTTCTGACCCCCTTGTCGCGTTCTGTACATACCATTGTCTCCTTCTTCATATGAACCCGTCGCGAACTGCCTGCCTAATCAGACAAGCCTGTCGCGATCCTTACAAGGCACTGTCGCATTCTGATCTGACCCCATCACAACCCTTACAAGGGTCTGTCGCGACCTCGAGATTTTTCATGAAACCCCACTTATTTTCTTGCAAATCTAACCGCTGTACCTGAGGTCTGTTTAAATATATATGATTTTTAGCATGTAATTCACATGTCTTAGGTCTGATCATTGCATGATGGTTTATTTAATGGCCTAAAAGTGATTAACCCATTTAAAAAGCTTTAATTACATGAATATTATTCTAATTGCTTTCTTAATGATATGATTATTCATGAAACTTGTGATTTACTCTTGTTACCGTTCTAGCTTGATTTAATTGATAATTATTATCTTAAAATCTTGTAAACCCATGTGTATTTAAATGCATTGTCCATTGCATGCCATCATGTTAAGTGTTTTCCGCGAGTTTGAGACCGTGAATTGAGACGTGTACATCACTGCACACTTGCACATCTAGGCAGCCCTTTCTTGGGAAATTGGAAACTCTCTACTGGTCATTCCGGATCGGTAGACTAGTGACCTTTTCTCCAAGGCCTCCGTAAATCTCCTCTGACCATGGATTCCCACATAGCCGACGAGTAGGTTGTACCATTGAAGTTCCCTGAAGATAGCGTGCACTTCCTCTCTCATCTTGTTCTGGTGAGTGTGATTTACAATCTAGATTAAAGCCATTAATGTAAAGATTAAACTAAAGTATAAATCATACCATTATGTTGTCAAATTTATCTCTTGACCATTGTTCTCATGAAATCATGTTCAATTTACTTGTTACTTGCTCTCATCATCATCATGAACATGACATTACACATGCGTACATATTGAAACTCTTATTGTCCATTATTAATGACTGTGGGTATCTACATTTAAAATTTAAGTGAGATGCTGACCGGGCACGGCGAGTGTCCAAGGGCTCCAGTCTAGCTCCAATGACGGAGGGTCATAAATATACTATTAACCATGGGGTATAATGATTACTGGCATTGCATCTGCGCTGGGAGTCGTGCGTGCGTGTTGAATGATAGATACAATAACCACATACACGTGTCCTGGTGTACATTCTTGATGGATCTTTTCTTGGTGTACATTAGTGTCTACGTGCCTGATTAGGGTTACATGATCGTGCTCATGCGTGCTTGCTTGCTTGCGTGATATGGCCATCCTGCATTTAATGCAATTAGTGATATCTTGCGTTCTTGACATCAAGTGAAATCTTGCGTGCTTGTACAAAGTGATCTATTGCTCGTTCTATCTCGTTATATCCTTCTACATCTTGTTCTATCATGATCACTCTATCTAGCTTGTTCATGTATCGTGTTTTAACAAGTTTTATTCATACATGCATATCATGACATTCATCATGCTTACCTAGTTCTAAAATGCTAATCACTTATATCATTGCCCGCACATTGAGATATAAATCCTACTGGGCTAGTTTACTCATCCCCTACTTTTACCCAATCTAGGTGACTATGAAGTTCAAGAGGAGGAGCAAGTCGAGGATGAGAATGCGTCCGAGTGATGAGCGTTCCAATTATGAGTCTATCTATGGTTAGTTTATTTTGAGTGTTAGACTTATGTAGTAGGAAGTGTGGAATAAATGTAATTTCCCTTTTTATTGAGTCTTAGTCCTGTATTAGTTTCCATTTTGAATACATTGAGTTGAGATTTGAATAAAAGATTAGTTGAGTTCAATATTTGGGCCCTATGATGATGTATGTTGTTATACATTTAGTGCGTGCTAGCTAGAGGCTTAATTGCCGACTGTTCACGTCTCGGGTTATCATCTCGAATTATTTCTGAATTATTATTAATATCCGCTGCGTAATTCTCGGGACGTGACAGTTTAGTGGTATCAGAGCCTAGGAATACCAAATAGGATATATGTCTCAGGAATAGGAGATACCTATGGAACCTAGGTCATGGAAATTAAATATAGTACCTGGTGAGAATGGGTAGAGACTGTGAATATGTTAGCAAGAATTAAACACTCCTACCCATTGACTCTGATAATGTATCTAGAGACATTAATTGGTTTCCATCCTTTTCTCAGGAACCCTCATAACTCTTACACTCAACTGCAATGGCTCGCAACCAGTGGCAAGCTATGCAAGAAACCGTGGCTGGATTGACTCAGGCTTTACAAAATGTGGTTCAGGCTGGAAATCAGGCTGCTGCTGCTACTAGGAATGGAGCGGGTGATTTACACCGCAACATTAGGAGTTTGAACCCCCCTCGCTTCTCTGGATCCCCTGATCTAGATGAGGCAGAAAACTGGCAGGAGGAGATAGAAAGGATCTTCCAAGTCATGCAATGCACGAATAGGGAGAAGGTGGTACTGTCCACTTTTCAATTCACGAAGGATGCCCGAGCATGGTGGAAGGCCACATCGGCCCACCTGCCTAATGTTGGCGAACTGGAGTGGGCAGGATTTCTGGAGATCTTCCGAGGAAAATACTTCTCTAAAAGAGTTAAGGAAAAGAAGGCAGCGGAGTTTGCCGCACTGAAGCAGAAAGGAATGTCTGTGGCTGAGTATGAGGCTCAGTTCGCGTGTCTGGCTGTGTATGCCCCACACCTGGTGGGAACTGAAAGACTAAATGCTAACTGTTTCATGGATGGGCTCAAGCCCATGTTCATTGAAAAGCTCGGACCACACAACTGTTGGCCCTTTTGGTACGGCAGCAAGCTAACCTAGAGGGGGGATGAATAGGTTTTTCTGAGATCTGAAATAGAAACTTAAACACAGAAATTAACACTTGAAGGTTTGGTTAGTTTGGTGTGATAAAGAGTAGCAGTGCGGAAGCAAATGAACAATCACACAAAGGACACAAGGAATTTATCCTAGTTCGGCCCTTCCCACATGGAAGTCCTACGTCCAGTCCCCAAGCAACCTCTTGGGATTTTACTAACCAAGGGTACAGTCCCCCTTAAGGACACTACAACACCCAGCACCCCAGCTGGTCTTCTTCTCTTTCCCGGGCAAGAAGGCAGCCCACATCTCTTACAGGTAAAGAAGCCGACCTCCTGGTACAAACCCCAGTGCGGTTCTGCTAGACACAAACCCCTAGCTGGGTTACACACTGTATACAGTCCTACAGCTGGACAGAAGTCTTTCTTAGAAAAGAAAGAACAAAGCTGAGAGTTGGAACAAATAAAAACCAACTACAAGAACTCTCAGCAAAAGACTCTCTCCCCCAGATTTACAAGATGCACAGAGAGAGAGAGAGAAGAGAGGAGAAGGAGCTTGAATGCTTCAGTGCTTCAGATGCTTGAACACTTCTTCTTGGGCTTAGGCTCTTTCTCTCTTTTTCTTTGAGTGTATTTGGAGTTCAGGTTCCTCACTGGTTGTACACTCATTCAAAAGATCTTCAGGAAAAGCTCTACTTGTTCTTAGCCACTCATCTTTTATATGAGCAATTTGAATAAATCCGTTGGAGTTCTAGCCGTTGCTCATCTTCTCTTTCTTCTGATAATTTGTGGTCTACGAGGTTGCAAGCATAGAAAAAAGTGTTTAGATAAAAGAGTGTTTCTGTCAAAAAGGTTCATACCTTTATGTTTCCTGATGCCACCCAGAAGTGGTAAGTAATCTCTCTTTTGTTGATAGGAGAGAAGAGATCTAGAAAGATAAGCAAAAAGATCTCCTGTCATAAAGATAAAGGATTACGCAAATCAAGAATATTGATTTTTTCACTAGATGCCAAAAACATTTTAAAATATAAAGGAAATCTATGATTTTACAAACGAATCCACGTGAGAGCAAATCCTTATGAGAGTTACAAAGGAATCCTTATGAGAGTTACAAAGGAATCCATGTGAGAGTTACAAAGGAATCCTTATGAGAGTTACAAAGGAATCCATGTGAGAGTTACAAAGGAATCCATGTGAGAGTTACAAAGGAATCCTTATGAGAGTTACAAAGGAATCCATGTGAGAGTTACAAAGGAATCCATGTGAGAGTTACAAAGGAATCTATGTGAGAGTTACAAAGGAATCCATGTGAGAGTTACAAAGGAATCCTTATGAGAGTTACAAAGGAATCCTTATGAGAGTTACAAAGGAATCCATGTGAGAGTTACAAAGGAATCCATGTGAGAGTTACAAAGGAATCCATGTGAGAGTTACAAAGGAATCCTTATGAGATCTATTCCTTTAGAGAGCGAATCCTTATGAGATCGATTCCTTTAGAGAGCGAATCCTTATGAGATCGATTCCTTTAGAGAGCGAATCCTTATGAGATCGATTCCTTAGAGAGCGAATCCTTATGAGATCGATTCCTTTAGAGAGCGAATCCTTATGAGATCGATTCCTTTAGAGAGCGAATCCTTATGAGAGTTACAAAGGAGTCTGTGTGAGTACAAAGGAATCCTTATGAGTGACAAAGGAGTCTGTGTGAGTACAAAGGAATCCTTATGAGTTACAAAGGAGTCTGTGTGAGTACAAAGGAATCCTTATGAGTTACAAAGGAGTCTGTGTGAGTATAAAGGAATCCTTATGAGAGCAAATCGATGTGGCACTTTGAACTGAAATCGATATATATTGAATGGACATCGATTTATGTGTTTAGTGCAAATCATTACGGTAATAATGTCATAAAATTATATTTATTAGAAAATCATGATATTTAATTTATTATTAGAAAAATCATGGTAATAAATATATTTAATATTCAATTAATCATGTAAATTTATATTTATTAAGAAAAACATGATATTAAATATTTTTAATAATAATTAATTAAACATAAATTTTATTATCACCAAAATAAAAGGGTAAAATATAGGAGTGGTTCAACAATCTCCCCCTTTTTGGTGATGACAAAATTTATGAGAATTTTCTAACAAAAATACGTAAAGCATAGAAAATACAGAAAATTCACAGATAATGCATACCATGCATACTCTCCCCCTTTTTGTCACAAACCAAAAAGGAAGGTTCTTACCATTACATTCTCTCCCCTTTGTGAAAGAAATTCTTACCATTGAGGGGTTCAACAATGATTGACATAAATGAATAACTCCCCCTTAGTCTGTGCTCCCCCTGAATGAGAGACTCCACCTGAATGAAACTTGCAAATAATTGTTAGTAATAAAGACTAATTCATTTTTGTGACTACTCTTTCTTCAGATGTGATTTGAATGAAGAATCTGCAGTCACTCCTGCCTTGAGCATTTTGGTTTTTGATGCTCCAAGGCTAACCTGCAAATACATTACTCAGAGGTAGGTACCCAAATCTTTTTGGGTCCTTGATGGTTAGATGCATGAAATAACCTTTAGGAATCCAAACTAAGTGCCTAGTTGTGCAGGTGTTCACAGTGTGTCTAGTTTATTGCAATGAGAGCAGCAATGAATATAATTTGTTTTGCAGTTCTTATTACCTTTGTGATGCATGATTGGAACATAATTTTTAGAAACCTTTTTCTTTTGATAAAGCTTGGTTGTTTCAGGTTCCTTTTTCTGAGGCATTTTGGTTTCTTTTACAAATTTTGGTAAAGGATATTTTCCTGAGTTTATTACTTGTTTTCCTTTTTCTGGAGGTGTATAACCAAGTCCTTGTTTATTATTTCCAGATTTTGACCCTTTTAAACATAGGGCTAAGGTTGTTTTCCCTTTAGTTAATTTTCTAACTGATTCATTTAAATAAAGATTTTCTTCAGTTAGAGTTTTAAATTTTCTTCTAACTCTAATTTTTCATTGTCCTTATTTTTTAAATCTTCATTCAAAAGAGAATTATTATCCTTACTTTCCTTCAGTTGTTTTTCTAATTGTTCTATTTCTGATTTAAGATCAGAATTAGTGTTTTCCAAACAAGTAGTGTTGTTTTTCAAATTCTTTAATTCTTTTACAACATTTTTATGTTTTTCATACAGTTCATTAAATACTTCTTCTAAGTCTTCAGACTCTGATCCTGAATCTGTGCAAGAATTGAAAGAAGGTTCAGAGTGTACCTCATCTAGTCCTGCCATGAGGGCCAGATTTACCTGCTCTTTCTCCGATTCTGAGCTTGATGTTTCGGAGCTTGTGGCCTCATCATTTTCCCAAGCAGCTGCCATGGCTTTTCTTTTGAATTTCTTGTGCTTCATTTTGGACTTTTCTGGTTGACCAGTCTTCTTTAATCTAGGACAATCCGGTCTTAGATGTCCAGGTTTTCTGCATTCATAGCAGACTGGTTCTTTCTCTTTTCTGTCTTTCTTTTGAATCCTTTTCGATCCATTTTTCTTCTTCTTGAAAATTTTCTGAAGCTTGGACAGAACTTCATCTACGTCACTGTCTTCAGAATCTGCATTTTTGGAGCTTGAAGAAGTAGAAGGAGTAGCTGCAACTTTAAGAGCATTAGTACATTTTTTCTTTGATGAGCATTCAGATAGACGCTCCATATTAATTTCATGTGCCATGAGGGAACCTATTAAGTTATCAATAGATAATTTGGTTAAGTCATGGGCCTCTTCAATAGCAGTTACTTTAGGTGTCCATGAGATAGTTAAAGACCTAAGTATCTTTCTAACATTTTCTTCATCAGATAGGTTTTTACCAAGAGAGCTTAAACCAACTACTATGCTTGAAAATCTATTATACATCTGAGTGATATTTTCCTGTGGAAGCATTTTAAATTGCTCATATTGAGAGACAAGAATGTCTATTCTAGTTTGTTTTACTTTATCTGTTCCTTCATAAGTTATCTGCAATTTATCCCACATTTCTTTTGCAGATCTGCATGCAGAACTCTACTAAATTCTTTTTTGGATAAAACACAACATAAATAGTTCTTGGCTTTAAAGTTTAGAGATAATTTATTCTTATCAGCTACTGTAATGGCAATAGTACCTTCAGCAGGAACAACAACAAAATCACCTACCTCAATTACCTGCCACAGATCAAAGTCTGTGACTCGAATGAAGCATTCCATTCTCATTTTCCAATATTGGTAGTCCTCTCCATCAAAGAATGGAGGTCTGGTGACTGATTGACCTTCAGCATATCCTTGAGCTGCCATGGATCTTTGCTCTAAGATCGTTGGATCTTCTTTAAAGATCAGAGACCCACTCTGATACCACTTGTTGGCCCTTTTGGTACGGCAGCAAGCTAACCTAGAGGGGGGGTGAATAGGTTTTTCTGAGATCTGAAATAGAAACTTAAACACAGAAATTAACACTTGAAGGTTTGGTTAGTTTGGTGTGATAAAGAGTAGCAGTGCGGAAGCAAATGAACAATTACACAAAGGACACAAGGAATTTATCCTGGTTCGGCCCTTCCCACATGGAAGTCCTACGTCCAGTCCCCAAGCAACCTCTTGGGATTTCACTAACCAAGGGTACAGTCCCCCTTAAGGACACTACAACACCCAGCACCCCAGCTGGTCTTCTTCTCTTTCCCGGGCAAGAAGGCAGCCCACTTCTCTTACAGGTAAAGAAGCCGACCTCCTGGTACAAACCCTAGTGCGGTTCTGCTAGACACAAACCCCTAGCTGGGTTACACACTGTATACAGTCCTAAAGCTGGACAGAAGTCTTTATTAGAAAAGAAAGAACAAAGCTGAGAGTTGGAACAAATAAAAACCAACTACAAGAACTCTCAGCAAAAGACTCTCTCCCCCAGATTTACAAGATGCACACAGAGAGAGAGAGAAGAGAGGAGAAGGAGCTTGAATGCTTCAGTGCTTCAGATGCTTGAACACTTCTTCTTGGGCTTAGGCTCTTTCTCTCTTTTTCTTTGAGTGTATTTGGAGTTCAGGTTCCTCACTGGTTGTACACTCATTCAAAAGATCTTCAGGAAAAGCTCTACTTGTTCTTCAGCCACTCATCTTTTATATGAGCAATTTGAATAAATCCGTTGGAGTTCTAGCCGTTGCTCATCTTCTCTTTCTTCTGATAATTTGTGGTCTACGAGGTCTGCAAGCATAGAAAAAAGTGTTTAGATAAAAGAGTGTTTCTGTCAAAAAGGTTCATACCTTTATGTTTCCTGATGCCACCCAGAAGTGGTAAGTAATCTCTCTTTTGTTGACAGGAGAGAAGAGATCTAGAAAGATAAGCAAAAAGATATCCTGTCAGAAAGATAAAGGATTACGCAAATCAAGAATATTGACTTTTTCACTAGATGCCAAAAACATTTTAAAATATAAAGGAAATCTATGTTTTTACAAACGAATCCACGTGAGAGCAAATCCTTATGAGAGTTACGAAGGAATCCTTATGAGAGTTACAAAGGAATCCATGTGAGAGTTACAAAGGAATCCTTATGAGAGTTACAAAGGAATCCATGTGAGAGTTACAAAGGAATCCATGTGAGAGTTACAAAGGAATCCATGTGAGAGTTACAAAGGAATCCATGTGAGAGTTACAAAGGAATCTATGTGAGAGTTACAAAGGAATCCTATGTGAGAGTTACAAAGGAATCCTTGTGAGAGTTACAAAGGAATCCTTATGAGAGTTACAAAGGAATCCATGTGAGTGTTACAAAGGAATCCTTATGAGAGTTACAAAGGAATCCATGTGAGAGTTACAAAGGAATCCTTTTGAGAGTTACAAAGGAATCCATGTGAGAGTTACAAAGGAATCCATGTGAGAGTTACAAAGGAATCCATGTGAGGATTCCTTTAGAGAGCGAATCCTTATGAGATCGATTCCTTTAGAGAGCGAATCCTTATGAGATCGATTCCTTTAGAGAGTGAATCCTTATGAGATCGATTCCTTTAGAGAGCGAATCCTTATGAGAGCGAATCCTTATGAGATCGATTCCTTTAGAGAGTGAATCCTTATGAGATCGATTCCTTTAGAGAGCGAATCCTTATGAGAGTTACAAAGGAGTCTATGTGAGTACAAAGGAATCCTTATGAGTTACAAAGGAGTCTGTGTGAGTACAAAGGAATCCTTATGAGTTACAAAGGAGTCTGTGTGAGTACAAAGGAATCCTTATGAGTTACAAAGGAGTCTGTGTGAGTATAAAGGAATCCTTACGAGAGCAAATCGATGTGGCACTTTGAACTGAAATCGATATATATTGAATGAACATCGATTTATGTGTTTAGTGCAAATCATTACGGTAATAATGTCATAAAATTATATTTATTAGAAAATCATGATATTTAATTTATTATTAGAAAAATCATGGTATTAAATATATTTAATATTCAATTAATCATGTAAATTTATATTTATTAAGAAAAACATGATATTAAATATTTTTAATAATAATTAATTAAACATAAATTTTATTATCACCAAAATAAAAGGGTAAAATATAGGAGTGGTTCAACAACAACATCCAAACCTACACTGAGATGGTCTAAAGAGCTCAACTGGTAGAAGATACTATGGCTAAGGTGGAAGGCATGAGGGGAAAGGACATCTCAAAGCCGACCTTTACAAAAAGGGGAGCAGTCGATACAACTGGAACTTTCTCCAATAATAACAATAACAACAAAAAAAGGCCAACCACTGGGAAGGACTATGGCATGGAGAAAAAGATCAAAGTAGAAGAAACAATGACAGTGGAGTATTGTAAATTTTGCAACAAGCCTGGGCACTAAGCGAACAAGTGCTGGAAGAAGGCCGGGGCTTGCTTGCGATGTGGGAGTCATGAACATTGTATACCAAACTGTCCCATGCTAAAAGTGTCACGCCCCGATATTTAGCAGCGGAATAAATACCAGGGGGCGTGAACGATACAAACAGGCGTATCACAGTTGAATAGCGCAGAGTCACCATTGAATATAATAACACATTCGAGACTATAATATGGTCACCAAAAGTATACTTTATTCCATTCCATTCAACTAGATACAACCTCACATAAGAAGAATCGACTGAAAAGGTTTATTAATCAAATAACAACGTTTCTCTAATACATTGACTACTCAAATTTCTATTTCTAAGCTGACAACTACTCATATGACAGGTGCTCGTCACTCTTGCCCTGTCCCATCTGACTCCACTGGTTCCTCATCACTACCTGAAAAAGGCAGGATGATAGGGTGAGCGAACTAGCTCAGTAGGATTTACATCTCAATATTGTGCAGGCACTAATATACATGATTAACATTTTAAATAGGCAGATATGCACATGAATATGATGACAATGCATGTTTTTCTAACAAGTTGAATAGCAGAGTAGAACGGATATCATATCAGATCAAATGTCGAGTTGCATATACAATGGACAGATATTTCAAGAGTAGAATCGTATCAAATGAGATTGGCCATATTCAGACAGATATCATGCGTTCAGATGATCAGACATATCATATCATATCAGATCAAATCAGACTTATCATATCAAACAAAGGCACATTCACACTAATCTTGCTTATTGTTTGTGCTATGCCAAGCACCAGAAGCCCATACTCCCGCGGTTAATAAGTACGTTGGGGCGCTCCTTCCCAGGACCGGACCAGGCCCCTATTGCACAGGCATTAGATCAAATTTTGGACAGGAGTCCCACATTGTTCCAAACAAACAGATTCATATTATGGCCACAGAGTTTAATAACAAGCTCGTAGTAAAAGGAACATGATCATTCATAGAGTCAAGGTATGACAAATAGCTCAAGAGAACAAGGCAGGATAACGACGTATCTTATGTTTCATAATTCATTAATGTCTTGACATGAGGATGTTTCTAAAGATAGATCATATGCAGAACATGTGCTCTCAATTCCCTAAGAAGGGTGTGCCTATTCGTGCAAATGTGTAAGTGACGAGTCACAGATCTTCCTAGCATGTATGCATATGGACAAATAATTAATGGAACACCAGAAGGCATGAAACTAATGAAACTCATATGCAATTCATGATGTTAACTTCACTAACAAGTCCCTACTAACATGTATTCATCCCCATATTCACATCATATTCTTATCTTATCAATTGACAATAGGGAAGATCACAAGATAATCTAACGAACATAAGGACAATCACAATTACACATTAGAATCATATTCGTATCATTACCATTTTTTTTTTCAATGGGTTGATTTCTTTTAGGTCCATGCATACTCTATAACATCATGCACATGCTAGTAGACATCATGAAATGATCAGAACCAAGATATGCAATTTTTTTTGCAAAGATAGTGTCGACACACCCCTTACTGGTGTCGACACAATGCTTCAAACATAAGACAAAATAATGCAAAACTGGTCAAGTAGTGTCGACACTAGATCAAGTATTGTCGACACAATGCTTAAAATACAAGGCAAAATGGTCAAGTAGTGTCGACACTAGATCAAGTAGTGTCGACACTAGAGACAGCTTCCAGAAAACCTTCTGGCCAATATGGGACAGTGTGTCGACACTAGATCAACTAGTGTCGACACTAGATCAGCTCCCAGAAACTTTCTGGGTCAAACTGGGACAGTGTGTCGACACTAGATCAGGTAGTGTCGACACTAGAGGCCTTCCCAAAACACCTTTTGGGCTGTTTTGCGACAGTGTGTCGACACTAGATTAGGTAGTGTCGACACTAGAGGCCCTTCCAGAACAAAAACATATGGTCAAGTGTAACCCGAAAACACATCTCATGTAGCGATTCACTTTCCCCTCTTGTAACTCTCTAATGAATGACATTTAGACAAAATGTTCAACACGAAAGATGACGAGGACAACTAGTAGAAGAACTTTGATTTTGGCAGTTTGATCTAATGCAGTCACTAATTCTGAGAAAACATATGAAGAACAAAAAGTCAAGTGTAGCCCGAAATCGCACTATCATGCAGTGACTCTCTTCCCATGCCTATAACTCTCTAACGAAAGACTTTTGGACAAAACGTCCAACATAAAAGATGATCGTGACTACAAGTAGAAGAACTTTAAGGAAGTTTAGTCTAATGCGGTCTCTAATCGCGTGCATAATAAGAAGAACGGGAAAAGCCCTAACTGTGCGCGACTTAGGGAAAACTACGAATACACAATGTGTACTCCATGAAAATTAGTCAAACCAAGTGCAAATGAACCTAGACTCAAATATCTACATGATGGTGTTGGTTTTCTTTAATCTTGGACCAAGAATACCTACCTTCGAATGCTAAGAACTCTCTGCAGATTTCTGGGTTGATGCAGAGCGAGGTTGAGGAAGATCACGTTTTTCCTAAGCCGTTCTCCACTTCCCCAGCGCTCCAAACTTGTTGCTCACGACCCTAACTTGTTGCTAAACCTTCCCCAAGAGTCTAAGGATGAGTTGTTATAGATTTAGGGTGTACCAACAAGTCCTAACGGGACTAGGAAAGGGCTGCGAATTTTGTTTCCTAGTTTCCAAGAAATCTGGGATTCCCTCACCCAAAGGAGGTAGCAAAGGTTTAGGAAACCACCTCTTATAGTTGGGTTCGGATTTGGCTTACCTTACATGACTAATCACTCATATTTTAACCCTAAATTGCCCTCCCTAATTACTGCATAATTACATACACGAATTTCTGGGTATTTCCTTGTCCCAATTTTTATCCTTGGGACAAATGTACTCTATTGGCCCAATCTTGTTAATGGGTTATGAATACATGATGTTGTAAGTCTCTCCAACATATTTATTTAATTTATGGTCGGGTTATTTTTCCGCGTTAACAATTTTCCGACTTAGTTTCTAAACTCGGGTAATTTGTCACATGTGACGTACACTCGGCCAATCGGATTTTCCGTTGCATGAATTTCTTAGAGGAACACTTATAGATAATATTTAGGGTTGGTTTATAATTTTTACGGAATTTTATGACATGTTTTCTCATGTACGATAGTGGTACGTAAGTTCTATCATTCGGATAATACAGAAGTTATTTATTTACTAATTTCATACTTGAATTTGTTCATGGGTCGTAAGTTGTCCATTGGTCCAATTTATTTTATGGACTATCCCCACATATTGTTTGGAGTCCACCATAAATTTCTCATTTAGTTTATGATCTCATTTTATACACCTGATAATGGGTTGTCCAACTTATTTCCTCATTACGATAATAAGTCATACTAACTCTTGAATATACCCCAAATGACTTTTGTTGACCCAAATTTCTTGATGGATCATTAGATGATATTATTTGAAGTCCATATATGATTTTTATTTAATTTTCTGACTCATCTAAGTATGTGTGATAATGATTTCCTGACTTATTCTCTGATTACGATACTCAGTCGCAAAACGCCTTAAACTTGGACCATCCGATTTCCCTTTGCACAAATTTCTTCATGGGTAATTAGGGAGCATTATTTAGAGTTGAACTATGGATTTTATGAAATTTTCTAATGGGTTTTTGTGTGTATGATAATGACACGTGCATTTTTGCTATTTCACAAATATTGAATTTATCATTTTCGATTTATTTCTATTTTTTCAAATTACTGAATTTTCGGGGTGTTACATCCTCTCCCACTTAAAAGAATTTGGTCCCCAAATTCACATGTGTTTATGAGCTGGACTTACAAAGAATCTAATTGTGAATTGCTCATAATATAATGATTGATTGGTGATGTAACTTCAGGGTCAAATAAGAGCGAGTTAGAAAGAATACCTCTCTCATACCTCCTTCCTTAGTTTGTTCTGCCCTTTTATTCCCTGAACTTGATTTCTCATTAGGGCAATCCTTAACCTTTCCATCAACTGATAGAGAAAAATCAGGCCTTTGTTCTAGCTTCTCCCTGATCTCCACTAAGAATGGATCCTCTCCCTGATTCTCCTTGATTTCGGTTAGAAGATCGGATTGTATCTAGAGATTGAAAATCATTACTTGCTTTTCCTTATTTCCCATGTCTAAGTTCAAGCTTTCAAATTGCTCCAATAACTTCCATTCGCCCAGCATTATACTAGCTAGCATAACTCCTGGTTGTCTACTTAGAGCGTCTGCCACCACAATGGCTTTCCCG
This sequence comes from Colocasia esculenta, assembly GCA_014218235.1. Taxonomy (NCBI): domain Eukaryota; kingdom Viridiplantae; phylum Streptophyta; class Magnoliopsida; order Alismatales; family Araceae; genus Colocasia; species Colocasia esculenta. The sequence goes on from CM024757.1 coordinate 152,964,115, forward strand.
GGGTGATATTGAATGGAAAAGTCAAAGTCCTTGAGATATTCTAACCAGTTCCTTCTGTGAGAATAAGTATTTCAAACTCTTATGGTCAGAAAAGACTTTAAATTTCTCACCATAGATGTAATGCCTCCAAATCTTCAAGGCAAATACTACAGCTGCTAACTCCAAGCCATGAACCGGGTAGTTCACTTCGTGGATCTTCAACTGTCTTGAGGCATAAGCTATTACTTTCCCTTGTTGCATTAAGATGCATCCTAGACGTATTCTAGAAGCATGTGAATAAATTTCAAATCCTCCCTCTTAAGTGGGTAAGGCGAGGACAGGAGCAGTAGTCAGACACTTCTTCAAGTTGTTAAAGCTTCCTTCACATTCATCGGTCCACACAAACGGATTTTCCTTCCGGGTCAACTTGGTCAATGGCAGTACAATCTTTGAGAAATCCTTTATAAACCTCCGATAATATCCTGCTAATCCTAGAAAGCTCTTGATCTCTGTGATGCTTGTTGGTCTTTCCCATTTCAGCACAGCCTCAACCTTTAATGGATCAACAGCGATACCATCCTTGGTTACCACATGCCCTAAAAAGGATACCTCCTCAAGCCAGAATTCACATTTACTTAGCTTGGCATCTTTCTGCAGGAGCGGGAACTAGTTTCTTATTGCACTTCTTTTTCCTGTGCGATCTGTTACTATTGTTGGGCCGTTTCTCTCTAGCTATAGGTTTGGAGTTTCCTGTGGTTGTAATTTGTTCTTTCTTATTAGTTTCGCCAACTCCTTGGTCATCCTTAGACCTTTCCTTTCCATTTGTATCTCCCTTAGTCATTATTAGGGCGTCTAACAATTGAGCAGCTTGTCGTAGTGCTTTGGTTAATCTTTGGACCGATCTTTGTCCGTCCAGAGATGGTGTAGGTATATCCTCCATTGCTGTTTATTTAAGTTCCGTAAAAATAAACTATCACACGGTCAGTCTTATATACTCCTTGTTAATGCCTTGTAACTTACAATATTTAGTTATTAATAAAATTTTGGACTAAGCCCATGTTTCTACCCAATCTCACCAGGTAGGTATAGAGTTCTTGATAGTCAACTGATTTACTTGTCTGTAATCTATACATAGCCTCATTGACCCATCTTTCTTCTTGATGAAGAGGACAGGTGCACCCCAAGGCGATGTACTTGGTCGGATGAAACCCTTCTCTAACAGTTCCATTAGTTGCTCTTTTAATTCCTTCAGTTCTGTGAGAGATATTCTTTATGGTGCCCTAGATACTGGTGTTGCTCCAGGGACCAACTCGATGGTAAAATCGACCACTCGCTTAGGAGGAATTCCTGGCAAGTCTTCTAGAAAAATGTCAACGTATTCGCTGACAACATGGGTGTCCTCAACTTTGACTTCCTTCTTTGTGATGACAACAACGGCAAGAGAGGCCATACAACCTTTCCTCATCAGCCTTTTGACTCGAAGTGCAGAGATAAGTGACAATCTCCTGCGGTTTCTATCCCCTGGTTCTACCGAAGCTCACATTAGGTACGACAAATTTTGACTCGTGTGATCTAGTTTCATTCTATGTTCCTATTCCCTTGGACCCTAAGGTTTAGGCTCTGATACCAACTGTCACGCCCCGATATTTAGCAGCGAAATAAATACCGGGGGGGGTGAACGATACAAATAGGCGTATCACAGTTGAACAGCACAGAGTCACCATTGAATATAATAACACATTCGAGACTATAATATGGTCACCAAAAGTATACTTTATTCCATTCCATTCAACTAGATACAACCGTTTCTCTAATACATCGACTACTCAAATTTCTATTTCTAAGCTGACAACTACTCATATGACAGGTGCTCGTCACTCTTGCCCTGTCCCATCTGACTCCACTGGTTCCTCATCACTACCTGAAAAAGGCAGGATGATAGGGTGAGCGAACTAGCTCAGTAGGATTTACATCTCAATATTGTGCGGGCACTAATATACATGATTAACATTTTAAATAGGCAGATATGCACATGAATATGATGACAATGCATGCTTTTCTAACAAGTTGAATAGCAGAGTAGAACGGATATCATATCAGATCAAATGTCGAGTTGCATATACAATGGACAGATATTTCAAGAGTAGAATCGTATCAAATGAGATTGGCCATATTCAGACAGATATCATGCGTTCACATGATCAGACGTATCATATCAAATCATATCAAATCAGACTTATCATATCAAACAAAGGCACATTCACACTAATCTTGCTGATTTGTTTGTGCTATGCCAAGCACCAGAAGTCCATACTCCCGCGGTTAATAAGTACGTTGGGGCGCTCCTCCCCAGAACCAGACCAGGCCCCTATTGCACAGGCATTAGATCAAATTTTGGACCGGAGTCCCACATTGTGCCGAACAAACAGATTCATATTATGGCCACAGAGTTTCAATAACAAGCTCGTAGTAAAAGGAACATGATCATTCATAGAGTCAAGGTATGACAAATAGCTCAAGAGAACAAGGCAGGATAACGACGTATCTTATGTTTCAAATTCATTAATGTCTTGACATGAGGATGTTTCTAAAGACAGATCATATGCAGAATATGTGCTCTCAATTCCCCAAGAAGGGTGTGCCTATTCGTGCAAATGTGTAAGTGACGAGTCATGGATCTTCCTAGCATGTATGCATATGGACAAATACTTAATGGAACACCGGAAGGCATGAAACTCATATGCAATTCATGATGTTAACTTCACTAACAAGTCCATAGTAACATGTATCCATCCCCATATTCACATAATATTCTTATCTTATCAATTGACAATAGGGAAGATCACAAGATAATCTAATGAACATAAGGACAATCACAATTACACATTAGAATCATATTCGTATCATTACCATTTTTTTTTCAATGGGGTGATTTCTTTTAGGTCCATGCATACTCTATAACATCATGTACATGCTAGTAGACATCATGAAATGATCAGACCCAAGATATGTAATTTTTTTTTGCAAAGGTAGTTTCGACACACCCCTTACTGGTGTCGACACAATGCTTCAAACATAAGACAAAATAATGCAAACTTGGTCAAGTAGTGTCGACACTAGATCAAGTAGTGTCGACACAATGCTTAAAATACAAGGCAAAATGGTCAAGTAGTGTTGACACTAGATCAAGTAGTGTCGACACTAGAGACAGCTTCCAGAAAACCTTCTGGCCAATATGGGACAGTGTGTCGACACTAGATCAACTAGTGTCGACACTAGATCAGCTCCCAGAAACTTTCTCGGTCAAACTGGGACATTGTGTCGACACTAGATCAGGTAGTGTCGACACTAGAGGCCTTCCAGAACACCTTTTGAGCTGTTTTGGGACAGTGTGTCGACACTAGATCAGGTAGTGTCGACACTAGAGGCCCTTCCAGAACAAAAACATATGGTCAAGTGTAACCCGAAAACACATCTCATGTAGCGATTCACTTTTCCCTCTTGTAACTCTCTAACGAATGACATTTAGAGAAAATGTTCAACGCAAAAGATGACGAAGACAACTAGTAGAAGAACTTTGATGTTGGGGGTTTGATCTAATTAAGTCTCAAATCCCGAGAAAAGATATGAAGAACAAAAAGTCAAGTGTAGCCCAAAATCGCAGTATCATGCAGTGACTCTCTTCCCATGCCTATAACTCTTTAACGAAAGACTTTTGGACAAAATGTCCAACATAAAAGATAATCGTGACTACAAGTAAAAGAAATTTGATGAAGGAAGTTTAGTCTAATGCAGTCTCAAATCATGTGCATAATAAGAAGAACGGGAAAAGCCCTAACTGTGCACGACTTAGGGAAAACTACGAATACACAATGTGTACTCCATGAAAATTAGTCAAACCAAGTGCAAATGAACCTAGACTCAAAGATCTACATGATGGTGTTAGTTTTCTTTAATCTTGGCCTGAGAACACCTACCTTCGAATGCTAAGAACTCTCTGCAGATTTCTGGGTTGATGCAGAGCGAGGTTGAGGAAGATCACATTTTCCCCCAGCCGTTCTCCACTTCCCCAGTGCTCCAAACTTGTTGCTCACGACCCTAACTTGTTGATAAACCTTCCCCAAGAGTTTAAGGATGAGTTCTTATAGATTTAGGGTGTACCAACAAGTCCTAACGGGACTAGGAAAGGGCTGTGAATTCTGTTTCCTAGTTTCAAAGAAATCTGGGATTCTCTCACCCAAAGGAGGTAGCAAAGGTTTAGGAAACCACCTCTTAGAGTTGGGTTCAGTTTTGGCTTACCTTACATGACTAATCACTCATATTTTAACCCTAAATTGCCCTCCCTAATTACTGCATAATTACATACACGAATTTCTGGGTATTTCCTTGTCCCAATTTTTATCCTTGGGCCAAATGTACTCTATTGGCCCAATCTTGTTAATGGGTTATGAATACATGATGTTGGAAGTGTCTCCAACATGTTTATTTAATTTATGGTCGGGTTATTTTTCCGCGATAACAATTTTCCGACTTAGTTTCTAAACTCGGGTAATTTGTCACATATGACATACACTCAGCCAATCGGATTTTTCGTTGCACAAATTTCTTGGTGGAACAGTTATAGATAATATTTAGGGTTGGTTTATAATTTTTACAAAATTTTCTGACATGTTTTCTCACGTACGATAGTGGTACGTAAGTTCTATCATTCCGATAATACAGAAGTTATTTATTTACTAATTTCATACTTGAATTTGTTCATGGGTCATAAGTTGTCCATTAGTCCAATTTATTTTATGGACTATCCCCACATATTGTTTGGAGTCCACCATAAATTTTTCATTTAGTTTATGATCTCATTTTATACACCTGATAAATGGGTTGTCCAACTTATTTCCTCATTACGATAATAAGTCATACTAACTCTTGAATATACCCCAAATGACTTTTGTTGACCCAAATTTCTTGATGGATCATTAGAGGATATTATTTGAAGTCCAGATATGATTTTTATTTAATTTTCTGACTCATCTAAGTATGTGTGATAATGATTTCCTGACTTATTCTCTGATTACGATACTCAATCGCAAAACGCCTTAAACTTGGACCATCCGATTTCTCTTTGCACAAATTTCTTCATGGGTCATTAGGGAGCATTATTTAGAGTTGAACTATGGAGTTTATGAAATTTTCTAATGGGTTTTTGTGTGTATGATAATGACACGCGCATTTTTGCTATTTCACAAATATTGAATTTATCATTTTTGATTTATTTATATTTTTTAAAATTACTGAATTTTCGGGGTGTTACATAAAGACCAAGCTGGAAGGAACTAAGGAGGGGTAAAGCATCCAGGACGCGTGAATGCAATAACGCAAGCGGAGCTCCCGGAAGGAGGTATGATTGTTAAACCCCTTAGACTGATCTTATGATGTTTTCTTATTAGTACATTTCTAAGTGGGGGAGATCATTAAGGAGAAATTAGAAAGGAATAATCTAGTAATTATACCATAGTTCATCTGGTGGATCAAAATGGAGTTATAACAACCATGAAAGAAAAACAGGAGTGGAAGGAACCAAATGAATAATATGGGTAGCCATAGGTGTAGATGTTGGACTAGCATCCACAATGTTGAAACAAGTTAGAGGAATTAAATCTAAAACCAACTCAAGGATCATAATTATCGAGAGCCAATTAATGATCTATGAATTTGGAGACCAAATTCTTTTAAGTGGGGGAGAGTGTAGCATCCCAAAAAATTTAATAGGTAAAAAGTTTGAATAAATGGAAATAAATAATTTCCATAATACCAAAGTATTTAAACATACGTATCATCATCGTATGTTCTAAAACACATCATAAAATTATGCAAAAAATATAAATCAACCCTAAACATTATTACTAAATGTTTCACAAAGAAATTTGTGCCAAGAAAAATTGGATTAGCCAAGTTTAAAGTGTTTCGCGACTTATTATCATAATTCATGAATAATTCAAAAAATCATTATCACACGTACTTGGATGAGTCAAAAAATTAAATAAAAATCATATATGGACTTCAAATAATATCCTCTAATGACCCATCAAGAAATTTGGGTCAATAAAAATCATTTGGGCTAGGTTTAAGAGTTATTATGACCGATTATCCAAATTAGGAAACAAGTCGAAAAACTGTTAGCACGGAAACCCGGCACGACAATAAATTAAATAAATATGTTGGAGAGACTTCCAAAATTATATATTAATGACCCAATATCATAATTGGGCCAATGGACCACATTTGGCCCAAAAATGAAATAAAGTTAGAAAATACATGGAAATTCGTAACTCTAAATAAGCTGAAATTAGAAAGAGGTAATTAGAGTTGAATTGGGAAGAGATCTTGCATTCTTGGCAACCCAATTTGTGCTTAACTATAGTGGGAGGTTTCCTAAAGCCTCACACACTCAAATGGAGGAAGAAATCCTCAAAACAGGAAACTAGTATGTCAAAACCACAACTCTTCTTTCCTAGTTACAATAGGACTCCTAAACACCATGGATGCTTAAATATTCTTCACAAAACCCTTGGGGATGAGTTTACATATTGTTGGGGTCGTGGGGAGGAGTTCTTGGCAGCTGGGGAGTAGGAGATCGTCCACACCAAGCCGTTCTTCTTCCCCTTCTCGTCTGCTGCGACCTGCACAAACTGTCCACTTGAAGTCGACCAAAGGTGAGTCAAAACATAACCAAACCTCGCAAGGCCTATACCCCTAGAAATAGGGTCAAGTCTACGTTCTAACCCAAGTGAAATGCCCAAATTCCATGCAGTATACATGGAGTATTAAGCGTTTTCCTCCAAGTGGTCTGAACACGGGTTTTCTGAAAAAATGGGACTTCGTCAACGCAGAAGGTAGGTTTTAGACGGCCAAACCTTAACATATCCTATACCAATATGTAGAGCATCAAGTTAACTTTCGTTTCCCACTGGTTTCATCGAATTTGAATTATAAGCGTTTTGCCAAAGTCGCGCACTATTAGGGCTTTTCCCGTTCTTTATATGTTGCACATGATTCAAGACCAAATTTAAGCAAACCCACAACATAAACGTTTTTCTACTAATTGTCCTCGTCATGTCTTGTGTTGAACGTTTTGTCTAAATGTCAACAGTTAGAGAGTTATAAGCGTGGTAAGAGGGTCGCTGCATGAAACTGCGTTTTCGGGTTGCACTTGGCTTTTACGTTTGTGTTTGACTTGATTAAAACCTACAGAAACCATCCTTGTTTTCTAATTCCGATTTACTGGAAGCACCCTCGCATGTCTAGGTTGGTTTAAAACTAGTTTCGTTATTTTTCATGCACTGTACAATTTGTTCTCTATTATTGAAGCACCATGTGTCAATATAAGGCAGTTCTGGACCGCAATCCAAGAACATGTCCTTTCTCTGTCAAATTCAGGCGCAGACCCTGCGAATGTGATGGCCCGATAGGTCGCGTTCTGAGGTCTTGTCATGATAACAAACCCGTCGCGTTCTGAATGCGACGAGCACCCCGTCGCTATCTCTCTGCCTATTCTGACCCCCTTGTTGCGTTCTGCACATACCCTTGTCGCCTTCTTCATATGAACCCGTCGCAAACTGCCTGCCTGATCAGACAAGCCTGTCATGATCCTTACAAGGCACTGTCGCGTTCTGATCTGACCCCGTCGCAACCCTTACAAGGGTCTGTCGCGACCTCAGGATTTTTCATGAAACCCCACTTATTTTCTTGCAAATCTAACCGCTGTACCTGAGGTATGTTTAAATATATATGATTTTTAGCATGTAATCCACAAGTCTTAGGTCTGATCATTGCATGATGGTTTATTTAATGGCCTAAAAGTGATTAACCCATTTAAAAAGCCTTAATTACAAGAATATTATTCTAATTGCTTTCTTAATGATATGATATTCATGAAACTTGTGATTTACTCTTGTTACTGTTCTAGCTTGATTTAAATGATAATTATTATATTAAAATCTTGTAAACCCATGTGTAGTTAAATGCATTGTCCATTGCATGCCATCATGTTAAGTGTTTTCCGCGAGTTTGAGACCGTGAATTGAGACGCATACATCACTACACACTTGCACATCCAGGCAGCCCTTTCTTAGGAAATTGGAAACTCTCTACCAGTCATTCTGAATCGGTAGACTAGTGACCTTTTCTCTAAGGCCTCCGTAAATCTCCTCTGACCATGGATTCCCACATGGCCGACGAGTTGGTTGTACCATTGAAGTTCCCTGAAGATAGCGTGCACTTCCTCTCTCATCTTGTTCTCATGAGTGTGATTTACAATCTAGATTAAAGCCATTAATGTAAAGATTGAACTAAAGTATAAATCGTACCGTTATGCTGTCAAATTTATCTCTTGACCATTGTTCTCATGAAATCATGTTCAATTTACTTGTTACTTGCTCTCATCATCATCATGAACATGACATTACATATGCGTACATATTGATACTCTTATTGGCCATTATTAATGACTGTGGGTATCTACATTTAAAATTTAAGTTAGATGCTGACCGGACACGGCGAGTGTCCAAGGGCTTCAGTCTACCCCCAATGATAGAGAATCATAAATATACTATTAACCATGGGGTATAATGATTACTGGCGTTGCATCTGCGCTGGGAGTCATGCGTGCATGTTGAATGATAGATACAATAACCACATACATGTGTCCTGGTGTACATTCTTGATGGATCTTTTCTTGGTGTACATTAGTGTCTACGTGCCTGATTAGTGTTACATGATCGTGCTCATGTGTGCTTGCTTGCTTGCGTGATATGGCCATCCTTCATTTAATGCAATTAGTGATATCTTGCATTCTTGACATCAAGTGAAATCTTGCGTGCATGTACAAAGTGATCTATTGCTCGTTCTATCTCGTTATATCCTTCTACATCCTGTTCTATCATGATCACTCTATCTAGCTTGTTCATGTATCATGTTTTAACAAGTTTTATTCGTACATGCATATCATGACATTCATCGTGCTTACCTAGTTCTAAAATGCTAATCACTTATATCATTGCCCGCACGTTGAGATATAAATCCTACTGGGCTAGTTTGCTTATCCCCTACTTTTACCCAATCTAGGTGACTATGAACTTCAAGAGGAGGAGCAAGTCAAGGATGAGAATGCGTCCGAGTGATGAGCGTTCCAATTATGAGTCTATCTATGGTTAGTTTATTTTGAGTGTTAGACTCATGTAGTAGGAAGTGAGAAATAAATGTAATCTTCCTTTTTATTGAGTCTTAGTCATGTATTAGTTTCCATTTTGAATACATTGAGTTGAGATTTGAATAAAAGAAGTTGACCAAAAAAAAGAGATTTGAATAAAAGATTAGTTGAGTTCAATATTTGGGCCCTATGATGATGTATGTTGTTATACATTTAGTGCGTGCTAGCTAGAGGCTTAATTGCCGACTATTCACGTCTCAGGTTATCGTCTCAAATTATTTCCGAATTATGATTAATATCCGTTGCGTAATTCTCGGGACGTGACAATTTAAAGTCTACCCATATATTTATTTTAATTTATAATCCACTTTGTCTCAAAAAATAATAGATTTTCTGACTTATTCCTAAATTACACTAATAAGTCACTTAAATTCCTAAACTTGAACTAAATGATTTTTCTATGCCCAAATTTCATGATGGGTCATTAGAGAACATTATTTAAAGTATAACTACTAATTTTATGAAATATTTATATGGGTTTATATGCATGCAATAATGATGCGTACCATTTTAACTAATTGAATTTATTAATAGATAAAATTTCAATTTATCTATAATTTTTAATTAACGAATTTTTCGGGGTACTACATCCTCCCCTACTTAAAAAGAATTTGGTCCCCAAATTCATATGATAGATATAACTACCAATTTATGCTGAATATTTCATTCCATCATCTCCCCCACTTAGGACTTTGCTATCGAGAAAATAGTCTGAATTTAAACTAAGGGTTTTGTGATGGTATCTTGTCTACCTTCATTATCATGATTTATATCTACAAAGGCTTGTAACCATCCTTGGCGTGGACTTTGGTTCTTCTTTAATGGACAATCGATGACTCGGTGGTGTTGACTTCCACAATGTAAGCATTTGCCCAATTTCTTCCAACAGTTATCAATCTGATGCCCTGGCTTTTTACAAAATTTACAGAATTCCTTCCGCTTCACTTCCCCTTTCATTCTCTTGCTATCTAATGTATCTCTTCCTTTATTATCATTGAATTGGGTCTTACGTTCTCTTTTCAATGCCCTCTTCTTATGGATCTTTTCAAGAAGTCCCATGGTGTCCTCTACTATTTGAGCTCTCAATACCTTGTCTGAATATACTACAATGTCTAGTGGAGCCAACTTTTCCCAGAACACAGGTCTCAATCCTTCTAAGAATCTTTTTGCCTTCATCTTTTCGTACTCACCAAATATGGTGTGTACTGTGCTAGTCTTTCAAATTGTGCTTCATATTCTTCTACAGACATCATTCGTTGTTTTAAATTGACAAATTCATTTGCCTTCTTCTCACGAATCCTTTTAGAAAAATATTTGGTGTTGAAGAGTTCTACAAATTCATCCCACTCTATGTTGATGTTGGGTAATTGTCGACTGGCAGCTTCCCACCAAGCTCTAGCATCGCAGTCCAATTGGAAGGTTGGCAGAAGGACTTTGTCCTGCTCTGAACATTTCATGACTCTAAAGATTCGTTCCATCGCCTTTACCCAATTTTCAGCTACATCGGGATCCGGAGTTCCATTAAATGTAGGGGGATTCATTTGTTGGAAGTTCTCGTATAAATCTCCTGCCCCATTTTTTGCTCCTGCTTGAATCATGTTGTTAAGGGCTTGAGTTAACCCCTATACGGTCCTTTGCAATTCCCGCATTTGTGCACGCTCGCCAGCCATCTCCACTAATCTCCTACGAGTAATAACATTTAATTTATTTCTTTTTAGACTTTGGGTGCTACGGTATTACTAAGTTGATACATATATTTTTATAAGTGTATTTAGATCTTAACCATGGTTCTACCCAATCCTCACATAGGTATGGTGGTTGACTTAGACACTTGTCAGGGCGGTTCACCTAGAACATCCTAGACTTAAAAATATTCTGATAAGGACATCCTAGGCTCTGATACCAACTGTCATGCCCCGCTAATTTAGCAGCGGAATAAATCAGGGAGGCATGAATAACGTGTATGGTAAGGACAATTGTGCATACAATCGCAAACATCAGAGCATCTAATGAACAATAATTTCAATAAAATCTTCACTTTATTGATAATTCATCTAAACTATTACAACCACTAATTCAGAACCAAAACATAGGGCTCATTGACTTCATTACATTGGAAAGGATAACTATGCAAATATCTAACTAAATTCTATGAAGCCAAGGTCATTCCATCGCTATGACTCCTGGTCGCTCATCACTCCAGTCCATTCTCGTTGGTGAGTGTAGGGTCATCATCCGACTTACCTGAAAACACAATAACAAATAACGAAGGGTGATCGATAAAGCTCAGTAGGACTTCATATCTCGTGTAAACAAACATGTTTTAAGTGATTAATGTCTTGTAAAACAAGTTAACAAGAGAGAACGATCAAGTATAGTCAAGCGAGTAATACTGCAAGATAACAAGTGAACGATAATACATTTCTCAAGAGTATTGCAAAACTAGGATGGTAGAGAATTGACCATATAACGAGATAGCGTGTAACGAGATAGCGTGTAAGGTTGCACAACGGTGCACTAATAGAATACGACAGTAGTCACTCTAGGACAGTAGCCGTTCAGTAACAGTCAGCGATAGCACAGTAATCGTACAGTACGTCTGAACTCCTCAGACTAATAGTATAACAGTTTGTGATAGCATAGTAATATCACAGTATGTCTGAACTCCTCAGACTAACAGTAATAGCATAATAGTCTGATGTCTAGCCAATTCAGTATAGTCAGTCATAACTGATGCAATGTAGAACACTGTCAATAGCCCTTGCAGGTATTTTCGGGTGGCTCTCTTCCCCCAAGACTAGATTGCAGCCCCTCGGATACTCTCCGTGCTCTGCACAGTGTGCATTTGAGTCAGTAGGGTCACAGGACCCATATTATGGCGCTAGACAGTCATGTATAGTACAAGCAAATAGAAGCCACAACAACTCAAGAGTCTCAAGAGAGTACTAGATGAATAGACGAGATAGTAGAGTGAACGTGAAAAGATGAGAGTACAAGGATAGTAGATGAGATAGGGGAATAATCGTAAAACAACGTTAAACCACGATATTAACAGTTGTACAGCACCAGGTCGTGTGCCGGCAGTCTGGTAGGAGTCACAACCGCCCATTAGCCGTGCTACGAACACTGGCTAGATGGTCCGGCGTGATCACAAGATAAGAGAGAACTCACTAAGGCCATTTAGATCGTACTGATCCCTAAGAGTGTAACGGGATTTAAAGGTACAACCAGCTCGTTGGCAATGGACGTGCTCCAAAGCCAAGAAGACTTACGGAGGCCTTGACAAGGATTCCCTGGTCCAGTCAGGAGTCTTCCCAATGGAGAGGTGGTCCAAGCCAAGAGAATGTGTGTAATGAAAACGTTGTCCATCTTGCCTTGAGTGCTCGAAGGCAGAGGGATGCGATAACGGTATACAGAGCACGCGATTAAAATGAGAACAAGTGTCATTAACAAAATGGGAAATTTAGTAATTAATTTAACTTAATTACCAGATACATTATTGCGTAATTTAATAGAGTCTAATGGCAAACATTTTTATTTAAGTGTGTTCACGTGTAAATAATCATGAGAGCATGAGAGATTGTGCACATGGCTTTTATTTAATTTATTTTATATAATTAATACAAAAGATTAATGTTCAGATCAATACTATGCTTAACAGTGTTAAATTAAGTCTAAACAAAGGTCAGATGGCATAAATAGTAGGGGTATAAGGGCAAATACTAATTCTGGCCGAAAATCTGAAGACGCGACGGGGGTACCCCTCGCGATCAAGTCGCGACGGGGATCCAGGAGCGACAACGAGAGAACGCATTAGGGGCGCCTATCGCTACTTCGTGTCGCGACGGGGCGGTCTGGCGTAAACCGAACTGGCTGGCCTGGCCCGGTTCGGGGGTGGGAACGACGACGCGGGCCATCGCGCTAAGGTCGTGACGGTCTGGCCGACCGCGACCCCTCTGAGGTCACGACGGGTCAGGCCGTCACGACCTCAGAGGCGTGGGCCGACCCAGAAAAGGGGTTTTTCCCTTTAGGGTTTTGGTCCTTCCCTCCAAAGTGTGATATAGTACTATTCTAAATTCAATATAGATTCGCACGATGATCCAAAAATCATGAAACTAGTTTTAAATGGAAGTAGACTCGTAGATCTATCAACATGCATGAGTAATTAGGAAATGGACAAGGTTTGAGCATGCTTTAACAAAGTTATCTTTTGGTGACCTAAATATGCGCAGTCATGGAAGAACGATTTAATTAGTAATGAATACAAGATGGAAATTAGAGAAAATATGGGCGTTTGAAAGCTAACAGGAAGTAGTATTTATGAGAATTATTTCAGGACATGGGATTATGTACAAATGAGAATTGAATGTAAACATGATGGTTCGGGTATGACATGTTAATAGAAGTTTGGGCATTTAATTCACCCTCATGGAAGAACAAAAAAGAGCGAAATGAGAGGGCTTTTGAAGAGGATCATGAAGACTTCCTAGGGTAATTTTTACACAGTTTAAGCTTGAGAGATTGCCTACCTTTTGTGCTATAAAGAAAACCTAGGGTGAAGACGAGGTAGAAGATGAAATCCTCTTGCTCCAAGCTTCTTCCTTCTTGCTCCTCTCGTCCTCAGCTCCTCTCTTCGTCCTCCAAAGTCCCAGCAACCAAATGAGACTTGGTAGGGACGAATTAGAGATGTATAGGGTTGCTATTAGAGTCCTACCATTCTAAAACTCCTTCTTTCCATTAAACTCCAAATTTCCTCATTTATCATCCTATTTCTTGCCTTTATCTCCTAATTAGGACTTGGAGGAGATCTAATTTCGTCGGTAAGGAGTTAGGGTAAGTCTAGGACTCCTCTTTTGGATATTTATGGGTTAATTAATGTTTATCTTAACCCCTTTTCTAATTACTACTATGTTTAGGTACGAATTTAGCTTAATTACTTCCCATCTCATGATGGGCTCTTTATATTTGGGCCCAACAATTCATGCTAGGACCATTAGTAAAATCCATTATTAATTTAGATTAATGGGTATTGATTTAATTCTAATTATTCACCCTTTATTCTAATTTAAATATATTTATCACACTTATTCAATTAATTTCTTGTTTTAATTCAATTTTAATATTATTTATGCCAATATTTCTAACCTTCATCATTTCGGCTCTTACTCTTGGCCCAATAACTCATGTGGGCTTAATTGTACAATCCATGTACTTACTTTACTTAATGGGTTTTTAATTATCCTTTTATTCGAGAATTTATTCATGGGCCAAGATTGTCCATTAGTCCAAATATCATAATGGGTTATCATCCCATATTATTTAAAGTCTACCCATATGTTTATTTTAATTTATAATCCACTTTGTCTCATAAAATAATGGGTTTTCCGACTTATTCCTAAATTACACTAATAAGTCACTTAAATTCCTAAACTTGGTCTAAACGATTTTTCTATACCCAAATTTTATGATCGGTCATTAGAGAACATTATTTAAAGTACAACTACTAATTTTATGAAATATTTATATGGGTTTATATGCATGCAATAATGATGCGTACCTTTCTAACTAATTGAATTTATTAATAGATAAAATTTCAATTTATCTATAATTTTTAATTAATGAATTTTCCGAGGTACTACAAGTAAAGAGCCTGAGAATAGTGTTGTTGTGAATAGTGGTGGTAATAGAATGTTTGATGAAAAGATCAGTGCAAGTATGTGCCGAGGTGATCAGTTGGGTAAAGAGAAGGTAAGAGAAGATCAGTGTATAGTGGATTTTCTAAGAATTTCATAGGATAGATATTTAATTGACAGGTAGTAGATTGTGAAGACCCCACAAATGAGTTAATGAAGATTAATGAGATATAGCAGTGTGAACAGTTTGGAAAAGATAGAGGTTGAGGTTAAGACTGATTGGAAAGAGTTAGAGTTATGTGAATCGGAATAGAAAGATGGATCAGTTGAGAAATAGTTAAGGAATATCAGGCTGAATGAAATAGCAAGGCAGATTGCATAAGGAATTCAAGTAAGGGTTTGAATGAAAAGGATAATAGTGGGTATGTTGTAGAAATGATATTTTCAGTATTTGAGAATAAAGTAGTAATGTGGAATCAAGGAATCAGGCAGAGCAAGTTACTATAATTAAAAAGGATCAGCTTCAGGTTCTAGCTTTATCAGTCTGTCAATAAGGAATGCTTGTATATTAGCAAGAATTGCAGTATGAATGATACAATAGGATTAGCCAGATAGTAAAGTGGTTAAGAGAAATGTTTTGTAGGAATGATATCGTGGTTAGTGCAGTTAGCAGTACGGATCAGGTTAAGTGTTGTTGACTGAAGAAAGAAAGAGCGTCGCAGATTATGAAATGGATATAATAGATGGTTCAAAAAATGTTCAGTAAGAGTTTGCCTGGTAGTGCACGGAAAGTGATTTAGATTGAGCAAAGGTAGTTTCCTATAAAGATATTTTAGAGTTTGATGTAAGGATAAAATGCAGATCAGTTAAAGAATAGTAAGTAAATTAGAGTATGGCAGAATAGAACAGAAAGAGCAAGAAATGTAGAGAAATCAAAATTAGAGTGTGATCAGTTAAGCAATGAACAGTTTGAGGTCAGGTGGCACTTGATTGAAAGAAAGAAAGTAGAATACGTGCAGCGTCAGCTAAGCAGTTTTATTTCCCAATAAAGAGAATGCAGCATCATGGCAAAAATAAGAATAGGTATTTTGAATGATTATGTATTAGATTTGGTTAAATCAGCCAGAGGATATTATTAAAGCAAGAAAGGTATATGAAGAGTAAGGTATGTCAACAGCGATATAGCATAATTCAGAATTCAAATATGTGGCACAACTAGAATTGGAATATTAAAGAAAACAGTTCAGAAATTCAGGTAATTTCCTTCTAGTGTTGATTGATTGAATCAAAGGATTTGTGAAGCAAATAGAGTTAGAATTAAGTTCAGTTGGAGCCAAAGTATTAGTGAAAATGGAAAGTAATTAGAAGCAATAATCAGAGCAGGATTTCTGGAATATTTTGTCAAGTATTCAAAGTAATCAGAGTAGCACAGTAGAAGTGTGGAAGGTTTGATATTCACAGGTTATCCGAGGTTTAAATGAATAAAAGAAAGTTTAAGGTTTGTGCACAGTTGGATAAAGAGGCAGTGGTTCTTGGCCAGATATGAGTTATAGCAGCATGAGCAGAATGGTATATAAAGGCAGGAAATTCAGTTATGGTAATGAGACTTTCTTTGAGAGAATTGGCAATTGAGGGTGTGAATAAAGTTGAGGCAGAATAACAATTGGCAATGAAAGGCAGATAATGAAATGGCACCAGAGAATCTAAGAATTTAAAGATGGTTTTGCATAGCAGTGCACCTCAAAATGGCAGTATTCAATAAAAGGTTTAGAGCAAGTGAAGCGGCCTAGAAAGAAATATTGTAAACACAGCCGAGAAAATGTGGAAGCAGGTTGAGTCCAAGGAGATAAAGCGACAATAGCAGGACAGAATCACCTACAGTTGAAAGGTAAAGTGAGTCAGATTGATAACTGAGCAGAGCAGGTACGAAAATGAATAGATTAAGTTAGCCAGTGTAAAGTAGCTTGAAAGGCAAGTGCAGAGAAAGTGCATCGTACATGTTCTGAATATAGTTTACCTTATTTTTAGGTGATAGTTGGCTTGCCGTGGTTTCGTTTTAAATGTCGAAGACGACATTCCTTTTTAGGTGATAGTAATGTAACGTCGTGCATTTTTTGGATCCTCGTGGATCCTTGCTTAGTGGTTGTGGAGGCCAGTGTGTGGCCAATGACGTGTGTTACAGGTGTTTATGCAGGTTTTCGAGGATTTGTGGGCCGGTAGTTCGGGCCCAAAGCACCCCTTTGTTCACTGTCTGTGAACGAGACAGGGCCTGGCGTCGCGTTCTGAATGCGACGGACCTGGGTGTCGTGTTCTGGTTGCCGCCACAAAGCAGTCTTTGTCTGCATGTCTGCCACGTGTCGTGTGCTGGGCAGCCTACGGACATCGACCATGGGAAGGCGACAACCTTCTTCATCACGTTCAAGTCGCGATGGTAGGGTACGTCATGTTCCCAACTGTAATGCATTTTTAAGTTTAGGTCGGCCGAACAGAGCTCAAAAAGCTCTGCTCGGCTAGGAAGGGTTGCTGCAGTGGTTTTTCAAGCAATTCGGGGTTCTGGAGGTGTTTTCGGTGTGGTCTCGCCACGAGGACGTCGCACGGAGCGGGGGAAACGCCTGGTCGTGGTTGTTCTTCGCGTTCTTCATGAAGGTAGGGAGATTCCACCCCATTTTACGTTGTGAATTGCATGTGAAGCATGAATAGCTTATTACTCGCTTATAAACGGTAGATACTGTTGAACCCCTCTCTGTTTGTCATTGTATTTTGGTGATAACAAAATTTATGAGTAATTAAATTGAATATCATGTTTCATCTGTGTCACATCAATCTCATAGAAAAATGCTAAGTCTCACATTGAGGCAACAAGGCGCACTAAAATGATAAAATCGATGTTTAATCCATATATACATCGATTTTAGTTCAAGTGCCAAATTAATAAGCACTACAACGATTTATTTTGATCGATTTTATAAGTGCTACAACGATTTGGTTTTAATTGATTTTATAAGCGTCATAACGATTTGTTTAGGGCTTATAACGATTTGATAAGAGAGCGCAATGATTTGCCCTCACATCGATTTGCCCTTCATAACGATTCATTAAGCCTCACATCGATTTGGGTCTCGTAACGATTTCTTAAGTGACCGCATAGATTTGCCTTCGCAACGATTCCTTAAGTGGCCATAACGATTCGATAAGTGAGCGCAACGATTTGCTCTCACAACGATTTGCTTGCCGTAACGATTCCTTAAGTGGTCACATCGATTTCTTAAGTGAGAACAATGATTTGTTCTTACATCGATTTCTCAAGTGATCACATCAATTTGTTCTCATAACGATTTCATAAGTGAGAACAACGATTTGCTTCTCACATCGATTTGTTAAGATTCACATCGATCTGTTAAGATTCATATCGATTTGTTAAGTTCGATAAGTATAACGATTTGAGAAGTAACTTAAACAACGATTCACTTCAATTTAAACACAATTGTTTAAGTACTTTTGGCACCTAATAAGAAGTTAAATATCCTCTGACAGAAAAAGCTGCATGCGTATTTCAGAGTCTTGTCAGAAAAAGATATGAACTACTATTTTCAGCATGATAGCAGAAACACAGTAGCATGCACTGTTATCTTATAAACACTTTTTTATGCTAACACTCTCTTCTATGCTTATAGACCTCGAAGACCACCAGAGTCTGATTAAGACAAATGAAGAGAAGATCAGCAACGACTAGAAGTGCTCCAACGGATCTCTTCAACGGATCTATTCAAAGCCTCGCATATAAAAGATGAAGCAAGGCTGAAGAACAAGTAGAGAGCTTTCCTGAAAATCATTGAAAGAGTGTACAACCAGTGAGGAACCTCAACGCCACATACACTCAAAGAAGGAGAGAAAGAGCCTGAGCCAAGAAGAAGCAAGCAAAAGTGTCTCAAGCATTCAAGCCTTCAAGCTTTCTTTCCTCTCTTCATTCTCTCTCCGAGCTCATTGTAAATCTGGGGGAGAGTCTGTGACTGTGAGCTAAGTTCTTAGTGCTCATCTTGTATTAGCTCTCGGTATGATCTTTCTTTTTAAGAAAGATTTCTGTCCGACTGTAGGATTGTATACAGTGTAGAACCCAACTAGGGGTTTGTGTCTAGCAGAACCGCACTGGAGTTTGTACAAGGAGGTTTGCTTCTGAGCCTGCAAAAGAAGTGGGCTGCCTTCTTGCCCGGAAAGAGAAGAAGACTTGGTGTGGTATCCAGGGTGTGTTCCCTTCGGTTGTGAAGGAAGACCAGCTGGGGTGCTGGGTGTGTAAGGTCCTTAAGGGGGACTGTACCCTGGTTAGTGAAATCCTAAGAGGTTGCTTGGGGACTGGACATAGGACTTCCATGTAGGAAGGGCCGAACTAGGATAAAATTCCTTGTGTCCTTTATGTGATTGTTTATTTGCTTCCGCACTGCTACTCTTTATCACACTGAACTAAACAAACCTTCCGGTGCTATTTTTCTGTGTTTCAGTTTCTATTTGCAGAAATCAAAAAAACCTATTCACCCCCCCCTTTAGATTAGCTTGTTGCCGTACCAAGTGGACCTACAAGTGGTATCAAAGCGGGTTCTCTGATTAGTCAAGAAGATCCAACGATCTTAGAGAAGATCCATGGCACCTCAAGGATATGCTGAAGGTCAATCAATCATCAGACCTCCATTCTTTGATGGAGAGGACTACCAATATTGGAAGATGAGAATAGAATGCTTCATTCGAGGCACAGACTTTGATCTGTGGCAGGGAATCGAGGTAGGTGATTATGTTATTGTTCCTGTTCTAGGCACCACTGCCATTACAACAGTAGATAAAGGTAAATTACCTTTAAACTTTAAAGCTAAGAACTACTTATGTTGTGCATTATCCAAAAGAGAATTTAGTAGAGCATCTGCATGTAAATCAGCTAAAGAAATATGGGACAAACTGCAGATAACTTATGAAGGAACAGATAAAGTAAAACAAATTAGGATAGAAATTCTTGTCTCACAATATGAGCAATTTAAAATGCTTCTAAACGAAAATATCACTCAAATGTATAATAGATTTTCAAGTATAGTAGTTGGTCTAAGCTCTCTTGGTAAAAAACTTTCTGATGAAGAAACTATTAGAAAGATACTTAGGTCCTTAACTATTTCATGGACCCCTAAGGTCACTGCTATTGAAGAAGCCCATGACTTAACAAAACTTTCTATTGATAACTTAATAGGTTCCCTCATGGCACATGAAATTAATATGGAGCGACTATCTGAAAGCTCATCAAAGAAAAAATGTGCTAATGCTCTTAAAGTTGCAGCTGCTCCTTCCACTTCTTCTTCTAGTTTCAAAAATGCAGATTCTGAAGACAGTGACGTAGATGAAGTTCTGTCCCAGCTTCAGAAAATTCTCAAGAAGAAGAAAAATGGATCAAGAAGGATTCAAAAGAAAGAGAGAAAAGAAAAAGAACCAGTCTGCTATGAATGCAGAAAACCTGGACATCTGAGACCAGATTGTCCAAGGCTCAAGAAGACTGGTCAAAGTGAAAAGTCCAAAAAGCAGCACAAGAAGTTCAAAAGAAAATCCATGGTGGCTGCTTGGGAAAATGAAGAGGACACAAGCTTAGACTCATCAAGCTCAAGTTCAGAGAAAGAGCAAATAAATCTAGCCCTCATGTAGGACTAGATGAGGTACATTCTGACTCATTCTTTAATTCATGCATAAATTCAGAGTCAGAATCTGAAGACTTGGAAGAAGTCTTTAATGAACTTTATGATAAACACAAGATTGTTGTAAAAGAATTAAAAAATATCAAGAATAACCTTACATGTTTGGAAAATACTAATTCTGATCTTAAATCAGGAATGGAACAATTGGATAAACAACTGAAGAACAATAAAGATAACAATCATCTTCTAAATGAGGATTTAAAAAGCAAGAATAATGAGAAGTTAGAGTTAGAAGAAAAATTAAAAACTCTAATTGAAGAAAATCTCTATTTAGAAGAATCAGTTAGAAAATTAACTAGATGGAAAACATCTTTAGCCCTATGCTTAAAAGGGTCAAAACCTGGAAATAATAAAGAAGGACTTGGATACGTACCTTCGGTAAAAGAAAAACAAATCATAATTCCAGGAAAATATCTTTTGCCAAAATTTGTAAAAGAAACCAATATGCCTCAGAAAAAGGCCCTTGAAATGAACAAACCTTATCAAAAGAAAAAAGTTTCTAAAATTGTGTTCTAAACAAACATCACAAAGCCAATAAGAACTACAAAATAGATTACATTCATTGTTGTTCTCATTGTAATAAATTAGGACACACTGTGAATACCTGCACAACAAGGCACCTACTTTGGATTCCGAAAGGATAATTTTATGCATCTAGCCATCAAGGACCCAAAAAGATTTGGGTACCTATTTCTGAATAAGTTGTTTGCAGGATAGCCTTGGAGCATCAGGATCAAAGGATGCTCAAGGCACTGATGACTGCCAGCTCTTCATCCATCTCATATCTGAAGAGGGAGTAGTCACAAAATGTTTATTTTTATTCATATTACTATTTACATTAGTTTGCAAGTCTCTCTGATAAATGCAGGCAAAAATCTTGAAGACTAGACAAACAACATATGAAAGGTCAAGACCAACAAGATCTGACTTGCCTCACATTAAAGGGGAGTTTCACCCTCAGGGGGAGCACAGACTAAGGGGGAGTTATTCACTAATGTCAATCATTGTTGAACCCCTAAATGGTAAGAAATTCTCAAAAAGGGGGAGAATATGCATGGTAAGATCCTTCCTTTTGGTTAGTGATAAAAAGGGGGAGAGTATGTATGTTCTGTGAATTTTTTGCATTTTCTATGCTTAAGTATTTTTGCAAGAAAATTCACATAAATTTTGTCATCACCAAAAAGGGGGAGATTGTTGAACCCCTCTCTGTTTGTCCTTGTATTTTGGTGATAACAAAATTTATGAGTAATTAAATTGAATATCATGTTTCATCTGTGTCGCATCATCTCATAGCAAAATGCTAAGTCTTACATTGAGGCAATAAGGCGCACTAAAATGGTAAAATCGATGTTTAATCCATATATACATCGATTTCAGTTCAAGTGCCAAATTAATAAGCGCTACAACGATTTATTTTGGTCGATTTAATAAGCGCTACAACGATTTGGTTTTAATTGATTTTATAAGCGTCATAACGATTCGTTTAGGGCTTATAACGATTTGATAAGAGAGCGCAACGATTTGCCCTCACATCGATTTGCCCATCATAACGATTCATTAAGGCTCACATCGATTTGGGTCTTGTAATGATTTCTTAAGTGACCGCATCGATTTGCCTTCGCAACGATTCCTTAAGTGGCCATAATGATTCGATAAGTGAGCGCAATGATTTGCTCTCACAACGATTTGCTTGTCGTAACGATTCCTCAAGTGGTCACATTGATTTCTTAAGTGAGAACAACGATTTGTTCTCACATCGATTACTCAAGTGATCACATCAATTTGTTCTCATAATGATTTCATAAGTGAGAATAATGATTTGCTTCTCACATCGATTTGTTAAGATTCACATCGATCTGTTAAGATTCATATCGATTTGTTAAGTCCGATAAGTATAACGATTTGAGAAGTAACTTAAACAACGATTCACTTCAATTTAAACACAATTTGTTTAAGTGCTTTTTGGCGCCTAATAAGAAGTCAAATATCCTCTGACAGAAAAAGCAGCATGCGTATTTCAGAGTCTTGTCAGAAAAAGATATGAACTACTATTTTCAGCATGATAGCAGAAACACAGTAGCATGCACTGTTATCTTATAAACACTTTTTTATGCTAACACTCTCTTCTATGCTTACAGACCTCAAAGAACACCAGAGTCTGATTAAGACAAATGAAGAGAAGATCAACAACGACTAGAAGAGCTCCAACGGATCTCTTCAACGGATCTATTCAAAGCCTCGCATATAAAAGATGAAGCAATGCTGAAGAACAAGTAGAGGGCTTTCCTGAAAATCTTTGAAGGAGTGTACAACCAGTGAGGAATCTCAATGCCACATACACTCAAAGAAGGAGAGAAAGAGTCTGGCCAAGAAGAAGCAAGCAAAAGCGTCTCAAGCATTCAAGCCTTCAAGCTTTCTTTTCTCTCTTCATTCTCTCTCCGAGCTCATTGTAAATCTGGGGGAGAGTCTGTGACTGTGAGCTAAGTTCTTAGTGTTCATCTTGTATTAGCTCTTGATCTGATCTTTATTTTTAATAAAGATTTATGTCCAGATGTAGGACTGTATACAATGTAGAAGCCAGCTAGGGGTTTGTGTCTAGAAGAACCACACTGGGGTTTGTACCAGGAGGTTTACTTCTGAGCCTGCAAAAGAAGTGGGCTGCCTTCTTGCCCGCAAAGAGAAGAAGACCTGGTGTGGTATCCAGGGTGTGTTGTTCCCTTCGGTTGTAAAGGAAGACCAACTAGGTGTTGGGTGTTGTAAGGTCCTTAAGGGGGACTGTACCCTTGGTTAGTGAAATCCCAAGAGGTTGCTTGGGGACTGGACGTAGGACTTCCGTGTAGGAAGGGCCGAACCAGGATAAAATTCCTTGTGTCCTTTGTGTGATTGTTTATTTGCTTCCGCACTGCTACTCTTTATCACACTGAACTAACCAAACCTTCCAGTGGTATTTTTCTGTGTTTCAGTTTCTATTTGTAGAAATCAGAAAAACCTATTCACCCCCCCCCCCCCCTTTAGGTTAGCTTGCTGCCGTACCAAGTGGACCTACAGATACCATGCTAGGATACTGAGTAGAGCATGAAAAATGGGTTTTTACATCTTTTTATGTGCTTTGTGGGGGAGTTCCGGAGATGGGATCCCAGATTAGGGTTCTTGCCTGTGAAAGCGATGGACCCTTCTATTGTGTTATGAACGCGATAGGCCGACCCATCGCGTTCTGGTTTTGAACGTGACATATCAGGGTGTCACGTTCAGAAGGCGACTGTTGTCCCCATCGCGTTAACAGTTTCGTGGGCTTTATGTATGTGCATGATAGCGTATCTATCGGATTATCGTTGTATGATGTGTAAGGCATTGGTAAGCGGTGCATTGGCACCTGCGGCACTCGAGGAGCGTGTTGTTCACATGGTTGACGTGGTGTTCATGTGGTTTGAGCAGTGTGCATGTGGTGCTTGGGCAGTGAGGTTCCAGCGTGAACCTAGCCTCGGTCCTTTGATGTCTTTTATAGGTCACTTAAGTTGGTTTAATTCATAAAGTATGTGTAGGATTAGAAGTTAGTGGTTATTGTATATTGTGTTTAATGTGGGGATGGAGGTCATGAGGACCAATGACGGGCCAAGTAATTATTGGTTAATGTAGTTTATGTATGTGTTTGCGTAGGTTATCTTGTAGGTCACATGGTGACCGGGGACAAGCTATTCCTGACACTTGTATCATGGCTTGTAATAAAGATTATATATGTATGTATCGTGGTTTGTGCGTTGTTGAGTTTAGTGGTCCGGCGCCTGTTCCGGAATACCTCTTCAGTCGGGTACCCCAGGTTCTGTGTGAGCCAGGCACGTGTGTTTGTTGTGCCCGGGGTGTGTCCTGGTACGGTGTGTACCACTGAGGTTTGAGTCATCTTCCTAGACACCCTCACTCCTGTGTTTGAGTTGTACGTCCGGCTGAGGGAAAGACGACTGGGGCAGCGACTTGTGTTTGTGGGTGTGCAGTCGCTTGTTGTGCGCTCGTGGATGGGGGGACAAACACCAGAAGACGTACTGGTCCCCAGCTAGTCCTATGTTTCCAGTGCCTCACTTTAGGGAGCTCGGGCTAGAGTCCCTAAAGGTTCCAGTCATGGACCTGTAGCTGTGTGGTTTGCAGGTGTGGTGTTGGTTGGTCTCCACTGTTTGTTGGCTTTACTATTTGGTTGTGGAGTGGTAGCTGGACTGTGTGTCTGTGGCTACGAGATTGAGAGGTGGTTCTTGTGTTGTGTAGTTCGGGTTGGATACTGGCGTCATGAACCAGTAGTCCGTTCCCATGTGGTGGCATCGTTCTTTTCGACTCGTGTTTTGCCATTGCTTGTGGCTTGTGTGTGTGAATTGTTGGTTGAGGTTTGACCCGTTGTGGTGTGCCCTGGTGGTGGCACAGTTGTAGTTGTGGTTTTGTTGTGGTACCTCGTGGTAGTAGGTACCTGTACCCTTCATGGGTAACTGCGTGTTGTGGTACTTCGTGTACCAGCCTCTTCAGGTGTAGAGGTGGACTTGTGTTCTGTGGAGGTCTGTGGAGTGACTTTCCACATGTTGTGTTTTACTCATCTTTGGGTAAGCTTCCGATTATGGTTTTGGTGTGAGGTGTAGTGTGAGGTGGATTGGCTAGCTGATGCCAGTCCTGTCGAAGGGTAGGTTGCCTGTGAAGCTTGCAGATTAGGCGACTAGTTATTGTACTGGTTTGCCCGTGAGGCTTGTGGCCTAGGCATTACAGTTGTTGGGCGGACTAGTGGTACTGTGCTAGTCCTGTTGTCCCTTTTATCTTCCGAGATTTATGCTAGCTGGTGAGATTTAGTGTTTAGCTGTTATTTATCAGGATTGTTGTGAGCATGATATGGTTTGGCTATCGGTGTTGCCAGTGAGACCCTCTGGGGTTGAGGTCTCTTTAGTTTGTGTGTTGTTTTTGGAAGGTCCCTAGTGAGCCTGTGACTTATTGAGGCTCACTCCCCTACAGTTCTTTTCAGGACTTGTCGTTTTGTGTGGCTTGTGGAGGCATTATGGCAGACTTGTACCACCAGCAGTAGAGTTAGTCGTATTGTGTGAGCTTGTGCTCCCTCAAACTATGCCCCAGGTAGTTGTACTCTTTAATTGGACATGTAATAATGTATTAGGATAGTTGTACAAAATTGTTTACATGTATGAGCTTATGTACTTTCTTGTGTCTTATACTGATGTTGTTGTCTTTTATATTCTTACTAGACACTTGTGTGAGCTATGCCTTGTGAGACTTCAGTCCGATCACGGGAGGCGGACTTGGATATGGAGACTTTTGGGCATAAATATCCAGGGCCGTTACACACTTTATATATACAGGTTCACATAATTTTGTCAAAGTTGTGTCAACACAAGATGTCAAGTGTGACGACACACCCTCTACATCCAGAAAGCAGTAAAGAGAAAAGAAGCCAGTTGTGTCGACACAAGTCCATTGTGTGTCAACACATCCATTGCTCTCCAGAAAATAGTCAAAAGAGAAGAAGCCAGTTGTGTCGACACACAATTGACTTGTGTCAACACACATGTTAACTTCCAGAGAAACTGTCACAAAAATCAGCCAGTTGTGTCGACACACAATTGACTTGTGTCGACACACTTCGTCTAATGCTCAAAAACGGGAATTTTCTGAACACGTGTCAGCTTGGGAATCAAGGAATCTGACCAAGATTTTTGTGCCTACGCACCCCAAGGCACCTCATGGACACATGGGACTATAAATACCCATGATCCTCATACTCCAAAGGCAAGCCAGCCCATACAATTCTCAGAAAAGCTTTTGGCGGCAAAAGAGGGTTTCTCCAGTGCCTTGCTTAATCTCCAGAAGTTGCAGACCAGCCTTTCAACATAGAGGACGTGGGAATCAAGGCCAAACTCTGGAGAAAGAAGTGGTGTGCTTAAGAAGGAGCAGATCTGGAAAAAGTGCAGTAGCAGAAGAAGAAGAAATCGAAATTCAGAAGCTATTAAAGCAGAGCAGTGCCGACTAAGAAGAAGAAGAAGAAGAAGGAAAAGAAGAAGAGAAGCAGTAGAAGAATTGAGGAAGAAACAATATGGATCTGTGATCGTGAAGATCAAATCAACAGTCAGAGAGATATTTCTTTCTTTACTCATACCATCTCTTAATTCATTTCATATTTGTGTGTGTTTGTACTGAATTGAGATCAGTACATAGATTCTATGTGGATGTTTGTTTTCTAATTTGTACAAGTGCTCAGTACAGATCATAGTGTGTGTGTTGTGATCTGTGTCAGTTTGTGCACAGATCTGAATTGTGTGTGGTGCGTAGATCAGATCGAGGCTAGAGGATCTGATCTTCTGTGAACTTGATCTAGCGTGTGTGTGTGTCTGAGCCTGAGTGCTCGTATGTGTGTTGTACTCAGTTCTTTGAGTAGTGTGTGCCTCACTATGTGAGGGGTGGATGTAGGAGTCATTGGATGTGATCTCTAAACCACCTAAAAATCCCTTGTGCACTGTGGTTTGATTTGTGGTTTGCATTGTAGTGCGCTAGATGCATGCATAGGGATTTTGCCTACACACTAATTAATTTGTTCACACACGTTAATCACATATTTGATGCTTACACTGTTTGATAAAGTGTTTCTCACATTTTGATAACACACATTGCATCAGATCAGAGGGGTTTTAATTGAGTAGATTCTTTATTTCAAAGTAATTTTTTAAATTGCGTAAGTTTCCGCTGCAAATCTATTCAAAACCCCTTCTAGATTTGCCATTATCGAAAATCCGATCCTAACAGGTATCTACATTTTGCTTGAGATATAGGATCGGGCATGACGAGTCTCCAGAGGCTCCAATCTAGTCCTTATGGCAGAGAGCCAGAATTATATTATAACCATGGGGTATAATGATACTGGCATTGCATCTGCATTAGAAATACTTTTTTTTAAATGCAAGATACATAACCACATTACATGTGTTCATGGTGTCCATTCATGGTGGCATAGATCCTTAATGTGCATTATGACTGATGACCGATTATTGTTTACATGTTAAAAGTCCTTGCTTGTTACATGCTTACTTGTTAACATGATATGGCCATCTTGCATCCATGGAATACTATTGCTCTCTTGATTGTTCTTCCTATCATGTCATGCTTAATCTCAATACATGTGTACTCTTGTCCCCTTTATCATACTCTTGTTACCAAGATTCTCTTGCTATTAATATTTTTACTGGATTTATCATGCATGTTAGTACATCTTCTTTTAATCGTGCCTATCTAGTTCTTAAAATGCTAATCACTTATATCTATCGAGAGAAGTAAATCCTACTAGGTGAGTGCGCTCATTACCTATTTTCTTAACAGTTTAGGTAACACTTGTATTTAGAAAGACAAAATCACCACTTGAAACTTTGGTTAGTGTAAATAAAGCATGTGCAATGAAAATTAAAGGTGCAGAAGCAATCACACATAAGAACACAGACATTTATCCTAGTTTGGCCCTTCCCACATAGAAGTCCTACATCTAGTCCCCAAGCAACTCTTGGGATTTCTACTAACCAATGGTATAATCCCCCTTAAGGACATATAACACCTAGCCCCTGCTGATCTTCTTCTCCTTTCGGGCAAGAAGGTAGCCCACTGTTTCACCTCATCCAAGTGCTTCTTTTACGAGCTGGGAAGCAACTAACTGGTATAGACCTCCAGTTGGTCACACCACCAAACACAAGCTGGTATTCTCTTCTAATCAAGGGGAACACTTGCATAAAAAGTCTTTTCTTCTAACAAAGAGGAACACTGTGACGGATCGCCTCGGCCAAGCCCGTTAAACCGATAACGTACTTGATCCGAGTCCGCCTCCCGCGAACGGGCCGAAGCCTCGCAAGGGATACCAAACCACAGTCCGTGTAAACATAAAGGAACACACCACATTTCATATATATTTCACAAGTTTACATAGCCAAATTTTCACAAAAACTGAAAAGAAGTACAAGAGCCTGGGGCATACCCCGAGGTACAACTGAAGAAAGTAAACAACTACAGAACTACACTGCTGAAACTACTCTGCTGGAGGTGCTGACCCTGCACCGCTACGACGCGGCCCGGAACTGGACGTCGGACGAGAGACGTCCTCCTCGCTCTCACCTGTGGGGGTAGGGGTGAGCCTCTCTAGTCACTGGCTCAGTAGGGAACTCCCCCAAAATCGAGCGAAACAAACACCACGAGTACGAATAGTAAACAGCACCAACAATTTATATAACAGCTAAGCAGGTAAGTAAAGCTGTAAAAGTACTCACCGTCTGCCGACTACGAGAAACAACAGTAATAATTAAACGGCAAACCAGTACAGGTGTACAAGCTAAAGTAGAGACAGCCAACACGAGCCACGTGAACTGGTTCGCGACACCAGAAACTGACTCGGACAACTAACACAGGTCTACCTCTCAGTCTCGCAGCCACGGACGAAAGGTCCAGCTGCCGCTCCACGTAAAAAGGTCAAGCAACTGTGGAGACCAACTAAACACCACAACCTGCAGACCACACGGTCACAGGCCCATGCCTGGCACCTCCAGAGACCCTGGCCTGGGCTCGCTAGAGTGAGGCACTGGAAAAGGACTAGCTGGGGACCAGTGTCGACTACTGGTGTCCGTACCCCCAACTACGAGCGCGCTACAAGTGACTAAAACAAACACAAGTGTCACTGTCCCACTGTCGTCTTTCCCTCAGCCGGACGTACAACTCTAACACAAGAGTGAGGGTGTCCAGGTCAGACGACACAGACCTCGACGGTACAGCACAAGTACCGGGACAAAGCCCCGAGCTAACAGCCTGGCTCACAAAGAACCTGGGGCACCCAACTGGAGAGGTAACCACGGTAGGCGTCGTACTACTCGCCACGTACACAGAACCACGTGCACGTCACACACAAACCACGTGAAACCTCACGTAAACCACAAGTAACCACTGGTCCACTACACGTGAACCTAACTGACTCGCGTACACAACGCGCAGTCACCGAAGTAAACAACTAATAGCATACCTTGTATGTTAAACACGTAAACCAAGTGCACTCAGTGCACCTCATGCGTCAACACACATGCATTATCGATAATTATTGTACTTAGTCATTTCTGCTCAAATAGAAGTAGGCGGCCACATCGATTGCCGCTTACTGGGAGTCAACGGCAAGGTTCCTGGCCGTTAACCTCCTGGCTGAGGACCTTGGCGACAAGCGATGTTGACGCCAAGTTCTCCGGCCATAAACCCTGCAGAAACCCTAATCCGGCCCTGCGGGTTTTCTAACTGTTCTAACTACTGAAAAACATGCAAATGCGATTCCTTTAGCATGCTAGAACCCAATACAACCCGTTATAACATGATTCGTACAGTAAACTACTCAAACCACCCATTATCCCGCTTGGTGCAACTCTATCCAAACATGGATTATCATGCTGGTTCAAGTGGTTATGATGTGTTTTAATGTTTCTACGGAGCTACCAGGGTTCGTCCCCTACCTCAGAACGCGTTAGAATCTCCCACGATCTCCTGGTTCACGCCGAGCCCTCCGCGAGCTCCCACGCGAATTGCACCACGCCGCGACGTTTCCTCGCGTAATTCAGCGATGCCGCGCGTTCTACGATCGTCCAACTACTCCTCGGCACCTGCTGGAAGCTTCAGAAACTCTGGGGCGCGAAGCTGGGGCAAGAGGGGAAGAGAGTGAGCTGAGAGAACAGCCCTCGGGTGAGCCTATAACCTGTTGAACTGACAGGTTGGCGTCAACCCCCTTGTCGCCAACATCAACCGCCAGCCTAAACGTCCACATCTACTGCCGCTAAGCTCATTATGTAAACGTCCACCAATCTGGACGCCTACTAGTAAACGGCCACCCATGGCCGCCAACTCAGACAGAACAGCAGCAGGTCCTATTCTATTTCCGGACCAACCCTGCACTGCACCTGCTCAAGCCACGCATGCACATTACACATACCACACAACCGACTCACACTGGCCTCACAACGGCCGCCACAACCACAACACACACGATCCGCATGGATCCGAAAAGCACGCGACGTTACATTACTATCATCTAAAAAGAAAATTTCGACCTCGAAATTCATAACACAATTCAAAGTTAAACAACTCATACATACACACTTTTACAAGTACTATCATCTAAAAAGAAAATACACAAGCTTATTCAAACAGATAGGGATACCCTTTAGCCATTTCTGCGGCTAACTCCCAGGTATCCTCACCACCCAACCTATTTTCCCATCTCACTTTAACTAGCTCAATTTCTTTATTCCTCAGCTTCTTTATCTTTCGATCTGTGATCTGCACCGGATACTCTGGCATAGTCATGTCCGGCCTCAGGTCACCACCTTGATATCTAATTATTTGAGCTGGATCTTCAATACATTTCTCAACATGGAGACATGGAAAATATCATGCACATCTGCAAAATCAGCTGGCAAATCCAGCCTATAAGCCACTTCCCCAATTCTTTCAATTACCTGGAAAGGTCCCACATATCTTGGACTCAACTTTCCAGACTTGCCAAACCTCATTATACCTTTACTTGGGGAAACTCTCAGAAAAACAAAATCTCCCACCTCAAACTGAAGTGGTCTCCTCCGCACATCTGCATAACTTTTCTGCCTACTTTGAGCTGCCTGCAATTTTTCTTTGATAAGCTTCACTACTTCAGTGGTTTGCTGAATCAATTCAGGACCCACTAATTGCCTTTCTCCCACTTCATGCCAATTCAATGGGGTTCTACATGGCCTTCCATATAAAGCTTCATACGGTGCCATCCCAAGACTGGTATGATAACTATTATTGTAGGCAAACTCAACCATTCCCAAATGATGCTCCCAACTACCTCCCCAAACTAAACAACAAGCCCGCAACATATCTTCAATTGTCTGAATAGTCCTCTCTGTCTGACCATCTGTCTGGGGATGATAAGCGGAGCTATATCTCAATCAGAACCAATTACTTTCTGCAGACTTCTCCAAAAACCAGAAGTAAATCTTGGATCTCTATCAGATACAATAGTCTTTGGAATACCATGCAGTGGAACAATTCTTTCAACATAAATATTTGCCAACCTGTCCACTGTCCAAGACATACTTACTGCCACTAATCTGCACACCTTAGTCAATCTGTCAACAAACACCCATATTCCATTATGCCCTGAACTCGACCTTGGTAAACCTGCCACAAAGTCCATCGCAATATCATCCCATTTCCACTGTGGAATAGGCAATGGTTGCAATAGACCTCCAGGCTTCTGATGCTCTGCTTTAATCTGCTGACAGATAGCACATCTTGCCACAAATTCTGCTATTTCTTTCTTCATATGAGGCCACCAAAAATGCTTTCTTAAATCATGGTACATTTTAGTACTACCCGGATGAATAGTGTACCTAGATTTATGAGCCTCTTCCAGAACTCGCTGCTTCACCTCTCTCTCTGCAGGAACAAAAACCTGCCCTAAGCCTGACCACACAATTATCATCAATAGAAACTCCTTCCATTTTTACAATTTCAGGTAAACCTGCATCTGCTCTCTGAGCTTCAATGATCTGCCAATATAAAGATGGCTCTACAGCACTAGCAGCTAAATTGCCCGACGCTGACTGCTGGGCACATACAAGGAATTCTCCGCTACTTCTTCATACAACTTCCATTCTTTAATCATCATCAAATTCATATATGCCTTTCTGCTCAAGGCATCAGCTACAACATTGGCCTTACCCGGATGGTAAGCCAAACTGAAATCATAATCTTTCAAATATTCAATCCATCTGCGCTGGCGAAGATTCAAATCTTTCTGCGAGAAGATATACTTCAAGCTTTTATGATCTGTAAAAATTTCAAATCTCTCGCCATACAGATAATGCCTCCACATTTTCAAAGCAAACACAACTGCTGCCAATTCTAAATCATGAGTGGGGTAATTTTCCTCTGCTGGCTTCAATTGCCTGGATGCATAGCTATTACTTTACCATGCTGCATAAGCACTGCACCAAGACCTCTCCTTGAAGCATCAGTATATAGCACAAAACCACCACTCCTGCCGGCAATGTCAATATAGGTGCTGATGTAAGTCTTTTCTTCAATTCCATAAAACTTCTCTGACATTCACCGGACCACACAAAAGGCACTCCTTTCCTGGTCAGTCTAGTCATAGGTGCTGCAATCTTAGAAAAATCTTGAATAAAGCGCCTATAATAACCTGCCAACCCCAGAAAACTTCTAATCTCGGTTATTGTCTTAGGCACTTCCCACCTAGACACAGCTTCCACTTTACTCGGGTCTACTGCTACTCCTTTGGCTGAAATAACATGACCCAAAAACTGAATTTCTTTAACCAGAATTCACACTTACTGAATTTAGCAAACAACTGGTTATCCCTTAACAACTGCAAGGTAAACCTCAAATGAGCTGCATGCTCCTCTTCAGATGCTGAATAAATTAGAATATCATCAATAAAGACCACAATAAATTGATCTAAATATGGATGAAAAATTCTATTCATCAGATCCATAAAACCTGCAGGAGCATTAGTCAACCCAAAAGGCATTACCACAAACTCATAGTGACCATATCTGGTTCTGAACGCTGTCTTATCTATATCCTCCTCTTTAATTCTCAACTGATGGTACCCGGACCTCAAATCAATCTTAGAAAACATTTGCTGATTGCAACTGATCAAATAAATCATCTATCCTCGGCAACGGGTACTTATTCTTAATGGTCACATCATTCAATTTCTATAATCAATGCACATCCGAAAACTTCCATCTTTCTTTTTCACAAATAAAACCGGCGCTCCCCACGGGGAATGACTCGGTCTAATAAAACCTTTTGCAACAACTCTTCTAATGCTTTTTCAATTCTTTAAGTTCTGCTGGTGCCATCCGATATGGGCTTTAGAAATCGGCATGGTACCTGGCAGCAACTCAATAGAAAAGTCCACCTCTCTGTGTGGAGCTAAACCAGCAAATCTTCCGGAAAAACATCAGCAAATTCCCTAACCACGGGAACTGCTTCCATTGGCTGACTGGCCTCTACCAAACTTACGAGGCTAAATAAGCCACACACCCATCATTTATCAACTTTCTAGCTTTAATTGCAGAAATTAGAAACTTGGAGGTATAAAAAGGCATACCTTGATATTCAAACACTGCACCATTAGGATGACAAAATCTGATCCTTTTCTTTCTGCAATCTAACATTGCTCCATACATCTCAAGCCAATCCATACCCAGAATGATATCATAATCTGACAACTGCAGGGCATACAACCGACCCGGCATCTGGTTCCCTTCAATCATAACAGGAGCTTCATCTATATAGCTCGAAGTGAGTAAAACTCACCTGAAGGAACCTCCACCACTAACTCACAAGACTTCTCTTCTAAAGGATGAGCTATGCAATCCAGAAATTCTTCGGAAATAAAAGAATGAGAGGCACCCGAATCAAATAAGACTCTTGCTGAATATTCATAAAGAGGTAAATACCTTCTATCATATTTGACGCCTCTGCCTGGGCTCGGGTGATAGCCATAACCCGGCCTCTCCCTCGCTGCTGCGGTGCTCCTCTGCCACGACCTGCCTGTGGCTGCTGAAACTGCTGAGGCTGCTGCTGCTGCTGCACACCTCTGCCATACCCATACTCTCTTGCATACGGACAATTGCGGATCAAATGTCCGGCTGATTGCAATTATAACATCTATACCCTGGAGGAACAATAGGCTGCCTGGCAGTACTCTGCTGCGACTCCTCCACCTCAGGCCTACCACGGCCCTGCTGCAACTGCTGACGACCTCCCCATCCTCTTCCTTTGCCTTTAAATGCTTGCTTTAACTTCTGGCCCCATTTCCCGAAACCAGATGAAGAAGGTCCTGCTGGTGCCTTGCCCTTGCTCGCACCTACTGTTTGCTGCGGTAGCCGAAAACTACCTGAACCTGATTCACCTGCCTGACGAGTCCGGATAGACCTCTCCAAAGTAGCTGCCCTCTGCGCTGCTTCTTCCACTGTCTTGCACATGAGAGGTACTATCGCATCCTGCAATTCCACTCTCAAACCTCTGATAAAATACTCAACCATCATATTATTATCTGAAACCACATATGGCGCATAACGGCTAAGTGCCATAAATCTCATCTGGTACTCTAAGACTGAAGAGTTACCTTGCTGAAGAGTTCGGAATTGCTCTCTTTTTACTTGCTGCACTTGGATCGGAAAGAATGTATCGTTAAATACATCAAGAAACTCCGGCCAAGTGATAGCTTCTTCCGTCCTGCCTGCAAAAGTGGTTTGCATCTTCAATCGCCACCATTCCAAGGCAAAACCTCTCAACTGATAAGCAGCTAATACCACTCTATCCGCTGCCGGACACCTCATAGTCGCAAAAACTCTCTCAATTTCATGAACCCAATGCTCAGCTGTATCTGGATTCGGCCCTCCTGAATAAGTAGGTGGCTGCAATCTCAGAAACTTTTCAACCTGCAACACTGGTTCTTCCGCTAACAACACTGGTGGTGGCACATGAGCTACAAAAGGCACCTCCACTCTCGGCGGAACTGGAGCAACAGGTACAGCCTCTCCATCCCCAGGTGGCACTGCAACCGGTGGTACTGGCGCCTGCTGATCCATTCTTGCCCGAATATCCGTGAGGCTCTCCCAAATCCTTTCTATCATACGCTGGGTGCTTTCCTCCGGATCATCTCCTCCACCACCCCAATCTCTCCTATCAGCCATTCAGAAATTTTCTACACACACAAAACACCAGACAAAAATCAAAATCACAAATGATCAAAAACCAGGGTCCCTACCAGCAGTGTATAATGACCAAAATAAGGCTATGTATCCTTTTAATTCCCTTATATTAACACGGACCTTGCTCTGATACCAACTGTGACGGATCGCCTCGGCCAAGCCCGTTAAACCGATAACGTACTTGATCCGAGTCCGCCTCCCGCGAATGGGCCGAAGCCTCGCAAGGGATACCAAACCACAGTCCGTGTAAACATAAAGGAACACACCACATTTCATATATATTTCACAAGTTTACATAGCCAAATTTTCACAAAAACTGAAAAGAAGTACAAGAGCCTGGGGCATACCCCGAGGTACAACTGAAGAAAGTAAACAACTACAAAACTACACTGCTGAAGCTACTCTGCTGGAGGTGCTGACCCTGCACCGCTACGACGCGGCCCGGAACTGGACGTCGGACGAGAGACGTCCTCCTCGCTCTCACCTGTGGGGGTAGGGGTGAGCCTCTCTAGTCACTGGCTCAGTAGGGAACTCCCCCAAAACCGAGCGAAACAAACACCACGAGTACGAATAGTAAACAGCACCAACAATTTATATAACAGCTAAGCAGGTAAGTAAAGCTGTAAAAGTACTCACCGTCTGCCGACTACGAGAAACAACAGTAATAATTAAACGGCAAACCAGTACAGGTGTACAAGCTAAAGTAGAGACAGCCAACACGAGCCACGTGAACTGGTTCGCGACACCAGAAACTGACTCGGACAACTAACACAGGTCTACCTCTCAGTCTCGCAGCCACGGACGAAAGGTCCAGCTGCCGCTCCACGTAAAAAGGTCAAGCAACTGTGGAGACCAACTAAACACCACAACCTGCAGACCACACGGTCACAGGCCCATGCCTGGCACCTCCAGAGACCCTGGCCTGGGCTCGCTAGAGTGAGGCACTGGAAAAGGACTAGCTGGGGACCAGTGTCGACTACTGGTGTCCGTACCCCCAACTACGAGCGCGCTACAAGTGACTAAAAACAAACACAAGTGTCACTGTCCCACTGTCGTCTTTCCCTCAGCCGGACGTACAACTAACACAAGAGTGAGGGTGTCCAGGTCAGACGACACAGACCTCGACGGTACAGCACAAGTACCGGGACAAAAGTAACCACCCGAGCTAACAGCACTGGCTCACAAAGAACCTGGGGCACCCAACAGTCACCGAAGTAAACAACTAATAGCATACCTTGTATGCTAAACACGTAAACCAAGTGCACTCAGGCACCTCATGCGTCAACACACATGCATTATCGATAATTATTGTACTTAGTCATTTCTGCTCAAATAGAAGTAGGCGGCCACATCGATTGCCGCTTACTGGGAGTCAACGGCAAGGTCCTGGCCGTTAACCTCCTGGCTGAGGACCTTGGCGACAAGCGATGTTGACGCCAAGTTCTCCGGCCATAAACCCTGCAGAAACCCTAATCCGGCCCTGCGGGTTTTCTAACTGTTCTAACTACTGAAAAACATGCAAATGCGATTCCTTTAGCATGCTAGAACCCAATACAACCCGTTATAACATGATTCGTACAGTAAACTACTCAAACCACCCATTATCCCGCTTGGTGCAACTCTATCCAAACATGGATTATCATGCTGGTTCAAGTGGTTATGATGCGTTTTAATGTTTCTACGGAGCTACCAGGGTTCGTCCCCTACCATAGAACGCGTTAGAATCTCCCACGATCTCCTGGTTCACGCCGAGCCCTCCGCGAGCTCCCACGCGAATTGCACCACTCCGCGACGTTTCCTCGCGTAATTCAGTGATGCCGCGCGTTCTACGATCGTCCAACTACTCCTCGGCACTGTTGGAAGCTTCAGAAACTCTGGGGCGCGAAGCTGGGGCAAGAGGGAAGAGAGTGAGCTGAGAGAACAGCCCTCGGGTGAGCCTATAACCTGTTGAACTGACAGGTTGGCGTCAACCCCCTTGTCGCCAACATCAACCGCCAGCCTAAACGTCCACATCTACTGCCGCTAAGCTCATTATGTAAACGTCCACCAATCTGGACGCTACTAGTAAACGGCCACCCATGGCCGCCAACTCAGACAGAACAGCAGCAGGTCCTATTCTATTTCCGGACCAACCCTGCGCTGCACCTGCTCAAGCCACGCATGCACATACACATACCACACAACGACTCACACTGGCCTCACAACAGCCGCCACAACCACAACACACACGATCCGCATGGATCCGAAAAGCACGCGACGTTACAAACACTATGTATAGTCCCACAGCTGGACACACCACCCAGCACACTGTTGGTCTTCTTTTCTTAAAGGAAGATGAATACTTAGTGTAATCACGGGGTTGCGCGCCCCTCAAAATACACAACATGCTTATGATATTAAAAACATGGATTAAGGAAGTGTGATCGCCACCTAACAAGTTGCCTTAAATATGATTGAAACTAGGCTAATGTGCTAGGAAAAGGACTGAGAACGTGGCATTTACTGATGTCGCGACGGGGAGACCCCTCGAGATATGGTTGCTGTCGCGACGCCCCGAAAGTGCACGTCCTTGATGTCGTGACGCAGGTGGCCGACGCGTTCTCTGCAGTGCGGGAGAATGTTGGGGGGACCTTCTTCCTGCCCTCTAGCCAGCTAGAGGACAAGACCTCCTCACCTATCCTTGCTTAGGTGCCTGCCAAAACAATGAAAACGACAAAAGAAACCCTGTTAAACCATATTTAAGTGAAGTATCTATCCAAAATGAAATGAAAAGGGAAGAGCATGGAGGGAACAAACCTGGGGGGTGGTTTTAAACCCCTTGGGTAGTATAAAACGTGGGAAAGGAAAGAAAATACGTTCCTATCTAAAAGAAAATAATAACATGCATGAAGAGAAAATGAGAGGAGAAAGGAAGAAGGAGCCCCAATGGGGCGACTCCCTGGCCGTAGTGTGATGTCTTGGTCGTGCAGAAGCCTTAGAAGTGGTAGGAAGCCGCCTCCTCAGTCACCAAGCTCCATATAAAGAAGAAACCAAGGCTTGATGAAGAGTATAGATAGGAAATGAGTGGAAATGGGTGAGCCACGAGCTAAGGGAAAGTCTTGGAAAAAATTCGGCAGCACTTCGTGGCAAAATCCGGCTCCACCTCTCTGCTGAAAGTGAAGTGTCACTTATATAGAGAGGAGAGAGAAATCTCGTCCATAAGTGATAATGACCAATAAAATAAGATAAAAGCCATGTAAATCCAGATGGGAAGAGTCCTAGGATGGTCTCAGGGTGCCATGAACCCTCAAACCGCGGCTGGAGGTTGTGGGGGGTTGTTTGGATTGTTTGGATGATGATAAGGGCAATGGAGGATAAATAGGAGGTGGTTGCGCAGGCCAGCGCATGCGGATCATGTCGCGACGGGTCGTAGGGACGCGACTAGGCTTCTTGCGATGGACAGGATGGTTGTGACCAGAAGGGCACGTGAATGGATATGCATGGTCTATCGCGACGGCCAAGGGGGGCGCGATTAGAATAACGCGACGCCACGACCCATCGCGTTAAGGAAAATCGATTATTCTTGAATATAGATCAATTATTTAGAAGAATAATCTGTGATTTAAGCATGAGGACTCTTGAAATGATAATTGGACGGGATAATGTGAAAGTTGGGCTTTTAATGGGCTCAAAACGTGGCTAACAGATGGGCTCAAGATGAGTGACCAACTTGGGGCTTATTAAGATAACAAGAAATGTTGTTCAACTTATGGGCCAAAATTGGTTGTCTATAGATTGCCCCTCTTTGGCTTCCACTTTGCAAGGGAGCGCAGTGAAAGTGTAGCAGAGGTTTCATGAAATGATGATGAAGTGGAGATGACGTGGAGTGGACTGAAAATATGGGAGCCAAGGTAAAGAGACACCCAGTCTAACTGACAAGCAAGGAATCTTCTCGAAAGCCCTGAGTTAGTTGCTCGAGTAGAATGCGAGGAAAACACAAGTCTGGACGAAAGGAAGAGAAAAGGATGATCAACCCCTCGATTGAGAGGTACCCTAGCCGATTGGCCTACAGGTTTCATTTTGGAGGGACATGTGCGTGCCAAGAAGGTAACTCTGACTCTGTCCTGAGAGCGGTTCGAAACCAAAACGGATTAAAAGGAGTAAGGATGAAAAATTGGATAGAGAATCTAGACATGGAAATTCTTGACGAACTGGCAAGAGTAACTTGCTTAGAGGTAGACCTTCTGATTCAGAATGGAATAAGATTTCTTGTTCTAAACATGGAGAACGGTTGGGCACTCAACAAGAGCTCACCATTAGCCAGGGATGAGTCATGATAGCTCAAAGTCCTACATGATGCATGCTTGGTTAAAAGAAAAAAAAATATTAAATCAAATGCAAAGAAAGGAGAAAATAGAAAATATATCAAGGATAATATTTCTAAATCGAACAAGAATGGGTCAAGAATCTTCCTGCAACTGCTGTGCAAGACAGAGTCCATCATCCCCAAACATATCCAACTTAACGGCCTATCGACGATTAACAATGTGCACCTAGATCATGACCATTTTGTTGAAGGGGAACTTAGATCCAAAGCATATTGAGAACAGCCGGTCCTTGAAATGATATAACAGGTAAGTTACCATATAGTAATGCAAGGGAGAAGGGATAGGGATACTTACCTGACTTACCTGTGAAGCTCCATTTTTTGTGATTTTTTATTTTTTTGATAAATAAACAAAGCAATAATTGACTGAAAGTAAAGAAAATATGTACAAACGCAACAATATCACACACAAACTATGTACAAACATAAGAAAATACAAAACATATAAATGTGACGCCTCTAAGGGTTACGACACTGTCGCGACGCCATTGGTGGTCGTGACCTTAACGCGTCGGATCGGGGCGTCGCGACACTGTTCTATGCGATAACTCTGAAACCGAGCCTTATCCTTATCCTATGGCTAATCCTAATACCTATTAGACTCCTAAACCCAAACCTACTCCTACTCTAAACACATATGGACGAATTTGGATGGGATTAGCACCCCCTAGAGCTCTATAAATAGGGGTGCAGGGCTCTAAACTCGGAGCTCATTCTCTCTCTCTTCTTCTCTCTTGGTTTTCTCTCTCTTCTAGCCATGAAGAGATCTTTCTCCTCTCTCCAAGACAACCCCATGCCTTATGGAGGTCCAAGGCAGCAAGGACGACCCATGGGGAGCTCCAGTGTCTCTCCTTCGTGCCCGACCACATAAGCTCATGACATGATGTTCAAGTAAGTATTTTCTCTCTCTTATTTTTGATTTTCTCTCTTCTTCTTCTTCTTCTTCTTTCTCTTCCTCTCTTCTCCTACCAACCCTCTTTTCTTCCTCTTCTAGATTCTCCTAGGTGGGAGGCATTATTCTATGATTCCCTGGCTGGAGCCTATGATCAAGGCACTCCCCATAGCATCCACTAACTTGCTGCACGAGTGGAAGCTCACCACCATCCTAGTGTTGGCCAAGAACTACCACAAGATGGTGAACGTATGGGACAACATCACAGCGCTTATGAAATTGTGGTATCCACAAACTCGTACGTTCATCTTCCCCCCATTTGAAGCCACTATTATGTTGCCCAGATAGCAAGCCCAGAGGGGGGGGGGGTGAATGGGATTCTTTAAAATTTGATTATCTAAAACCTGTCCAAAAAAACATTCACACACAAGCACTTCGATGATTG
The DNA here is from genome assembly GCA_014218235.1 of Colocasia esculenta. Classification (NCBI taxonomy): domain Eukaryota; kingdom Viridiplantae; phylum Streptophyta; class Magnoliopsida; order Alismatales; family Araceae; genus Colocasia; species Colocasia esculenta. The sequence goes on from CM024757.1 coordinate 153,005,192, forward strand.
TTAGTGTTAGCGAGAAGAAAACAATAAACACAAAGCAATCAGACACACTACACAAGATTTTATCCTGGTTTGGAATTCCTTTCCACAGGAGTCCTACTTCCAGTCCCTAAGCAACAACTCAGGATTCCACTACCCAAGGGTACAGTCCTATTCAAGGACGCTTACACACCCAGCCGCAGCTGGTTTTCTCTTCACAACCCGAAGAGGAATACAACACCCTGGATCCCACCAAGTCTTCCTTCGACACAAAGGGAAATGAACACCATGGAACCCCCAAGTCTTCCTTCACACGAAGGGAATTAACACACAAAAGTGTTCAAGGGATGTGACGCCCCTAGACCAAGCTAATAGCACAATCCTTGATCCGAAGCGAATATTGAGAGGAAGAGATGAACAACAATGAACTCTCTCAGTACACAAATGCTCTCTCTAAGATGACACTGGATGCAGAGAGCTGAGAACTACAACAAAGTGATGGAGTGAGACTTGAGCTCTTCTATGTTGCTTACAGATTTTGAATTTTTGAGCACTATTTTTCATGTAGACACCAGTCTTCTATTTATATCTTCTTTGAAAAATGTAGCCATTTGAAGTATATGTTGTCTCTATGTTATGAGGACGTTAGACTGCATGGATCTTGTTTGTAATCAATGGTCCTTTACGTTCCATGCAAGTAAGAAGAAAATCCTTCTTGATATTTTCAGCTTCTACTTTATCCAATGTTGTATAGAGTTGTGCTGTCAGTGACCTGCACACATTAAATGCTAAAACGTAGAAACGAAGCTGTCTCTGTGTGTCAGTCACGTTAGAGTGAGAATACATCAAAATGGAAATTCATTATGTCCCTTCAAAAAGATATTACATGCACAGACATAGGAATAGAAGATATCTAATATGCATCGTGCAGAGAAATGTACGGTTATATTTAATGCATGGATAACAGAGAAATACGCGGGATGACTTTGACTAGTCAAGATATTTTAAATATCAAGTCGTTCTAGCTCATGAAATCGATATGAACATGACTTATAGAATCATTGTGCTAGTGAGTCATTGTTCATGAGAATCGTCGCTTATTCGTAAACAAATCGTTGTACGCACAAATCGTTATGCATCCATATCCAAATCGTTCTGGATAACAAATCGTTATGACACTATAAGCAAATCGTTGTGGGCAAATCGTTATAAGAAAATCATTATGAGCAAATCGTTCTGAGCAAATCGTTATAACCAAATCGTTATAAGCAAATCGTTATAAACAATCGTTATAACCAACTTGTCGAATCGTTATGAGAGCAAATCGTTATGCTCACTTACGAAATCGATGTGAGATTGAAATCGTTATACTCACTTGTCGAATCGTTATGAGAGCAAATCATTATGCTCACTTACGAAATCGATGTAAGATTGAAATCGTTATACTCACTTGTCGAATCGTTATGAGAGCAAATCGTTATGCTCACTTACGAAATCAATGTGAGATGAAATCGTTATACTCACTAGTCGAATCGCTATGAGAGCAAATCGTTACGCTCACTTACGAAATCGTTGTGAGATTGAAATCGTTATACTCACTTAATGAATCGTTATGCGAGCAAATCGTTATGAAATAGACTTCAATAGAATAGCGATGACTTATGAAATCGTTATAGAACCAAAAATCGTTGTTGATGAGGAAATTGTTATGATTCTAAGGAAATTGTTGCAATAACTAGAAAGTCGATGTGCACGTAGAATATTTCATGCTTTGAACTGTAAATGCTACATGATGATAAATACTTACTGATTTTGCTGTATTTCCTTGATTTATTTCCTATGCTCAAATCTCATAGAAATTATGTTAGAGTAAAACTTTATCACAGTTTTGTTAATCACTAAAATAGATATGTGATCTATTTAAAATACATTGAGGATAATCTGATCATCAATCTCCCCCTTTTTGGTGATGACAAAACATAGCATTAACCAAAGATGTTCTGAAATAAATCTAAATAAATTGCGGAATAAAATATCATGAGAGATGTATTTCAGAAGTACTGTACTTCTCCCCCTTTTTGTCATTAAGTAAAAAGATATCATACTGAGACAAAGAATTTAAGGAGAAAAGAGAAGTAAGATCAAAGAAATTTTCTATTTATCTTGAGGGGTTACGTGGAGGTAGAAAGTAGGAGATAGAAGGGAGGCATGCCGCTGAATAATACGCAAAGCCTTGCATTCATGTTCCTCAAAATAGGTCTAAAAAACCCCAAAAGCAATAGAATAAGATGACCCCATGTGAGGAAGCATTCTTTTGATGTGAAGTTGACGCTGATCTTCTAGAAAGGTAGCATATTCATCTTTACCAAGAGAGGCCTTGAAGGAAATGAAAGATCCAAAGCTGGAAAACCGAAGAAATTGGTTGATCTTGATAGGGCAAACTGAAGAAATTGGTTATCTTGATAGGGTAGTGGATCTGATGCCCACTGATCATAAGGCTCTTTAACCAGATTGATGGAATTTAAATCCAAAAAGGCTTCAGCTGTGAGAGTAGGCTTGCCTTCCTTAAACAAGGAGCTATTCAAGGCTTCCAACTGAAGGGCTAACTGGTTATAATGCTTTTCCCAGTCAGTGGGAGAAAGCCTTTCACATTCAGATAGCAAAGGGGCAAGAACTTCAGAGGAGATATGACCAAGATGAAATTCTTTAAAGATGAATCTTTGGAAGTAGGGAAGACGACCCTGTTGAGCTGAGATGAGCAAATCTCTCAAAAATGACAGGACCAACTGAGGAGTCCATGACCAAAGAGTGCAGTTTGGGGAGAAACACAGTGTTTGGAATTTGCAGGGTAGCGAAATCCACTTTAAAGGAGCAATTGACTGGATTTTTAATCTTTAACGAAGCAATAGCTCCCTGGAACTGACCCAACTGCACTTCAGGTAGCTTGTGAAGATATCGATAGTCATTGAATAGCTGGAAGTACCTTATGAGCTTAACTTCCTTTTGAATGAAAGGTGTCCAGGTGGTCTTGTGATAAATGACAAACCACTCAGAGAGAGTGAGTGGGTGATCTAGGGGTGGAAACCGATTTGATTTTGCAAGCAGAAATTTCCTGTAGAGAGCCTTGTGCCCTTTAGCCCACTAATCTTCAGACTTGCATTCAGCCATTTGGAAGATTTTGGATTGATCGGCTTTTGAGAAGTGGTTATAGGGAAGGACAACATTGAGGTTATCAGTTAGATTAAGAAAAGGAACACCAAAAATGGAGGCAAAGATATATTTTTGGAGATATTTACAATAGATTGGTTTCCTTCGATTGTCAACAGTGAGGGAAAACCAAAGAGGATGAAATTTGGGTTCGCAGGGAAGAGTAAAAGTGTTGGAGAGTTTCCTCTTTTTAGAAGAAGGACTAGAAGAAGGAGATTTAGTTATGTGGACATGAGAACCAACTTCTAGGACTGAGCGGATTGTGGAAATTTCCAATCATCCTTGAATTTCTGAGAAAGGGACCTTCAAGTTGTGCACCTTCAGGTATAAAGGTAACAAAGGAGGGAGGAGTAGGAGGATGAAGAAAGGATTGATGGATAGGAGGAGGTATGATGGATGGTCCATATGAAGAAGGACTAGAGGAGGATGAGGCTCCAGCTGATGATGAAGCTGGAAGGTCTTCAATGACACGAGGAGGTGGAGGAATTGATGTAGAGATGGTAGGAGATGAAGAGGATTCAGAAGGAAATAGAGTAGGGGAAGAAATGGAGCGAGGCATGGGTTGTTTAAAAGGGATAGGTGCTGGAGGTGCTGTGGAGGAAGATGGTGGTGAATGAGGGCTGGAGTTGCAAGAGATGAAGAATTAGGGGCTTCTGGAGCTACAGCTAGCTCTTCTACTCTTGGAAGCACACCCTCGGAAACCACTGGCCTGGTTGGCCCAACAACATCCTCTGATGTCCTGGTGGCCCAGCCTTCACAGCTTCAACATTAACTTCCATTTTAGTGGCTACCTCTTCAACAACCTGTGGCCCTGCTGGCTCTTTTGAAACTGACCCTGATGGCCCTACTGGCTCTTTGAAATTTGCCCTGATGGCCCAGCACTTCGGATTGGATCTGCAGGAGAAGGAGTAGGAGGGGCATTTGAGGATTGTGCCCTGACCAAATCTCCAAGTGCGGCTATAGACTCCTTGATGCTAAAGAGCTCACTTCGCACCATCTCACTGCATTTCTGACCATTCCATCTCCTTAGCTGAGGTACTCTGACTTATGAAAATTGACTGAATATCTGATTGCACAGAGCACAAAATCTTCCCTTGTTCATCCATTCTAGCAAAAGGGCTTTAGATTGACCTTCAATTTCTTCTTTTCTGCTTTGATGAGGTCTCCTGGTCAAGAGAGGAATCCCAAGAGTTGCTTTTTTCCTTTGCTGCTTGCCCTTGCAACGGGCTCCACATTATCATCATTGCATCATCTGAGGCACTCTCCACAATGCCTTCTCTAACTGCTCATCAGTGTGGACATTAGCAGTGTGCTCCCCCTAAGATGCTGTTCCTTTTCAACAGATTGCTCCCCCTGACTAGGGCATCTTCTATTCGCACATCTTCAGATATAATTTCCTGCTCCCCTTGAGTAGGAGCTTCCTCCATCACAACATCTGCAATGTGGCCTAATGCCACAACTTCTTCAGCATTAACAACCTCTTGCACACTTTGAGTGCTTGGAATGGAGTCTAGCACTCTTCTACGGACTGACCCTACCATAGAAGTTGGAGGGGTAATTTCTTGCAATTGCTCTACAGGCTCGAGGTGCTCAGGAGGAATATCCTCTATCCTTCTTTCACTGGAGCTGATATCCTCAACAATTTCTTGAATAATTCTTGCTGCTTGCTCTTCCTGAATGTCTGACACACATTCCCTGATATCTATTGCCGCTGCTTGCACTGAAGGCGCTGCTGCTACTGGTGGTTCCTCTTGAATTACTGGTACTGCTGCTGCTACTGCTGCTTCTCCTACTTCTTGTTGGACTTGTTGGGCTTTGCCAATAATGGCTTCACCCTCAGCCACTGAGGTCTTGGTCCATATACCCCCAACCAATGAAAATCCACTTTTCTTTAAGTTTCTGCTTCGAATAGCTTGGCCCATTATCTCTGACACCGCTCCAGATAGATTGATGCCAGAGTGTTGAAATACATAAGTCATCGTATCAATTTGCTCATCACAACGATCCCTTTAGTCATCATAACGATTTGCTCATCGCAACAATTCCTTAAGTCATCGTAACGATTTGCTCATCGCAACGATTTCTTTAGTCATCGTAACGATTTGCTCATTGCAACGATTCCTTAAGTCATCGTATCGATTCGCTCATCACAATGATTCCTTTAGTCATCGTAACGATTTTCTCATCGCAACGATTCCTTAAGTTATCATAACAATTTGCTCATCGCAACGATTTCTTTAGTCATCGTAACGATTTGCTCATCGTAACGATTCCTTTAGTCATCATAACGATTTGCTCATCGCAATGACTCCTTAAGTCATCATAACGATTTGCTTCGCGCATCGACTTCTTTAGTAATCATAACGATTTGCTTTGCGCAACGATTTCTTAAGTATTCATAACGATTTCCTTAATGAACACAACGATTTGCCTTCTACAACGATTTTCTTGTAACTCATAACGATTTAATTATATCGTCTTGATCATAATGATTCTTTTGTAGAAACATAACGATTTAATGCTACGTCACAACGATTTGGCGGTTAGTGCATAATGATTTCATAAGTCATGAATGGATCGATTTTATGTTTATAACAACTTGATATTTAACAGCGTTGAAGTCAAGTCTTTTGCATATATCTTTCTGACATCTGTGCATTTAATGAAGATTGAACGTATCTCGCATGCATGTAGACGATATCATCCATTATCGTGCTTACTCTATATGCATCTTTTAGATACAGCAAAATGGCATTACTATTTCTATGAACTCTTGCCCTAACGTTAACTAACAACAAGAGACAGCCTAGTTGTCTACTGCTTTAGCTTTAATATATGCAGGTCACTGACAGCTCTAGCGATACAACGTTGGACTTTTAGAAGCCAAAGTACACTTCAGAAGATCCTATCTCTTTGCGTGAACAAATGGATAAGGACTGATTAACTGGAAGCTTCCAAGTTTCAAGCAATCTAACGTAAACAAGCATAGAGACAACGAACTTCTCAACATTCAAATTTCAAACAAGATATATATAAACAAGAGTGAAACTCTAGAGAAGATAACATTCAGAGACATCGCTTCCAAGCACTGTGTTCAGGTTCTCTGCGATTTCTCCAGAAAAGAGCCTAGCCTCATTCCCATCAGTTCTAGCTCTTTGCTCTCTGCGTTTGTGATTCAAATCCTAGAGAGCCTGTGAAGTTCTGAGAGTGTGTGCATTGTTTAGATCTTGTGCTCTCAGTTCTGTTAGCTTCAGATCTTGGCTTGTTAAACCTTGATCTAGGGGCTTGATCCTCTTTTTTCATTTGTTGATGTGCCTGTTTCCCTTCGGTTATGAAGGAAGACCTGTGGGATTCAGGTGTGTGTTTTCCCTTCAGTTTGTGAAGGAAGACCTAGTAGGATCCAGGGTGTGTAGCTCCCTTCGTGTGAAGGAAGACCAACTGTGGCTGGGTGTTGTAGTGTCCATAGGGGGACTGTACCCTAGATAATGAAATCCTGAGTTGTTGCTCAGGGACTGGACGTAGGACTCCTAAGGAGAGGAGGTCTGAACCAGGATAATTCCTCACGTTGTGTGATTGCTTTCTGTGTGTTTGTTGTTTACACTAACCTTCATCGAAGAATATTTTTGTATGCATGTTTTAAGTACATGTATTAAGTAAATAAATTTAAACGACCCATTCACCCCCCCCTCTAGGCTCGTCAACTTGGGCAACAAAGGACCTGCCCTCCTTAGTCTTCAGACAAACGTAAAAAGCCTTCACTAGGTCTGCATAACTTACTTCTGACTGAGTTGCCATCTTCGACCATTTCATCCTCTCCATTGCTGCAATGATGCTGCCCATTCCATTCTTCTGCAAATCTGCAACGTCTACTGCCTTATTGCCGCAGACCTTGATCTTCACAGAGGTGAACCTTTCTTGCTGCTCAGCGGTGAGAAACTCAGCTCCATATCCCCCGACGTTGCCGAAAATGCCAGATGCGGCCATGGATTTGAATGGAGAAAGTTTTGGGATGATTGGAATGAGGAAAGGAGTAGAAGCCCTCAAGAAATTTCTAGCGGGAAGGAGTTGGATGCTTTGAAATTCCAGAGAGTTGATGCCGGAGTCGATAGGGTATCGCCTCAGGCAAGTTGAAGGAGATGAAGACAAAGGGTGATCATTGTACCACAGATTTCGAGTTTTTTCAAAAGGAATAAAGGTGACTTTTTCGAAACAAGAGACGCCATAATGGCAGAAATGACAAGTGACCAGTTCGAGAGGAATAAATACTTTAAAATAATCGAACCATCTTAGATAGTAAGAAGCAAGTAATATTTTAATGAAATTTTGCTTAACTACAGGGGAAGAAAATTTGGTTATTCTGAAATACTTTATTTTGTTTTATACAGATAAATCTTTCACAATTTACACATGCCTAGTTCCCTTCTTAGAGAAGTAAATCTCTCTTCAGGTAAGGCCTTTGTGATGATATCTGATAACTGATTTTGAGTATCTACAAAGAAATATCTATATTTCTATTAGCTACATGATCACGAATAAAATGGTATCTAACCTCATGTGCTTTGTCCTTGAATGCTAACTAAATTTTGGTGAGATTTATTGCACTGGTGTTATCGCACAACAGAGAATTGTCTTGATATTTAGTCCAAAATCTTCAAGCTGTTGTTTGATCTATAAGAGTTTGTGTACAACCTTCTAACAGCCATGTACTTAGCTTCAGTTTAGATAGTGCTACTTAATTTTGCTTCTTTGAGGACCATGATATCAGACCTCCTGCAAGAAATTGACAAAATCCCTGGTGCTTTTCCTATCTACCTTGCATCCAGCATAGTCAGCATCAGAATATCCTACTAAATTAATTTCACATGATTTGGGTACCATAATCCTAGATCATGAGTTTTGGCAAAGTATCTAAAGATTCTTTTAACAGAAATTAAGTGAGACTCTCTAGATCTGCCTGATACCTAGCACACATGCATACACTAAACAATATATCAGTCTACTTGCAGTTAAATAGAGTAATGAATCTATCATACCTCTATAAAGCTTCTGATCTACTTTCTTACCATCCTTTATCACTATCTAACCTAGTTGACGTGCTCATGGGTTGTTGACAGTGGCTTGGCATTCTCAAAACCTAATTTCTTTAATAGCTCTTTGGTATACTTGGCTTGACAGATGTGAGATCCTTCCTTTCCTTGTTTGATTTGCAATCCGAGGAAGTAGTTTGCTCTCCCCCATCATGCTCATTTCAAATTCTCCCTGCATAAGCTTTTCAAAATACTTGCAAAGAGATTCATCATAGATCCAAATATTATATCATCTACAATTTGTACAAGCAATACATGTTTGACTTTAGACTAACACATAATGTATTATCTACTTTTTCTCTAATGAAACTATGGTTCAATAAAACTGTACTTAACCGTTCATACCATGCTCTTGGTGCTTGTTTCAAACCATATAAGGCTTTATGCAACTTAAAAACGTGATTCAAAAAATCCATGTCATCAAAACCAGACGGTTGTTCTACATATACCTTTTCCTTTATAAAACCATTCAGAAAAGTAGATTTTATATCCATTTGAAAGAGTTTTAAATTTAATGCAGAAGCATATGCAAGTAAAATCCTAATTGCCTCAAGTCTAGCCACTAGTGCATAGGTTTCATCGAAATCTATGCCTTCCTCTTGGGAATAGCATTGACTACCAATCTGGCCTTATTTCTAGTGATCACACCAGCTTCATCCAATTTGTTCTTGAACACCCATTTGGTGCCAATCACATGATGATCTGATGGTCTCGGAACAAGGGACCATACTTGGTTCCTTGAACTAGTTAAGTTCATCTTGCATGGCTATTATCCAGGTTCATCAGATAGTGCCTCATTGACTGTCTTAGTCTCCATTTGAGATACAAAATCTAAATAATCACATGGAATTACATTACCTCTTGTTCTTACCCCAACAGATGGATCTCCAAATATATTGTACAGTGGGTGATCCTTCTTATACCTTCATTCTTTTGGAAGATTTTTATAAGATGTGTCCTTTTGTTGTAGATCTTCTGAGGGTGGATTTTCCTGTCCTCAATCAATGTGTTCTTTAGCTTCTTGAACAATTCATCTGTATCATCAATATCACTATCTACTTCCTTTCTCAGGAAGGGTTAGTTTCATCAAAATAATATGCACGATTGCTCAATCAATAAAGTTCGTTTGTTAAATACTCCATATCCTTTGGTTTGGAAGCATACCCCATGAATATACCTTCATCTGATTTGGAGTCTAGCTTACAAATATCCCTTTTTCCATTATTGTGATGAAGCATGGACATCCAAATGTCCTGAAATGGCTGATCTTCAGCTTCTTCTGCTTGTATAGCTCATATGAAGTCTTTCTCAAGATTGGCCTGATCATTACTCTGTTGATATATAGCATGCGTGCTGATGGCTTCGGCCCAAAAATATCTTGGCAAATCATATTCTGATAGCATTGTCCTTGCCATATCCAATAGGGTTCTATTCTTTCTTTCAGCAACTCCATTTGCTGTGGTGTCCTTGGTGCTGAGAAGTTGTGTTTTATTCCTTGCTATCACAAAATTTTGCAAAGCTCTCATTCTGAAATTCTCACTCCATGATCTGATCGATACTAATGATGCTATACTTATTATCCTTTTGAACTTTCTTGCTGAAACTAACAAAACTTTCAAAAGTATCATCCTTGTGTTCCAGGAAAGAAACACATGTAAATCTAGAGAAATCGTCTACTATAACAAAACCCAATTCTTTCCTCCAAAACTTGTGGTCTCATTGGCCCAATAAATCCATATTTAGAAGTTCTAAGGGCTTAGAGGTTGTTACCACAATCTTTGACTTGAAGAATGACTGGTGTGCTTTCCTTTTGCACATGGCCTACAGACACCATCCCTTCTTGTACTATTTTGGGTAGGCCTTCCACCAAGACCATTATGGTAGATTATGCAGAGAAAGGGGCAACCCTCATAAAATCCATGTTAATGTGTGTCCATAAACACTTTGGAATGGCAAAGGTTGTAACAATCCACAAGATTGATTGAATTGGTTTCTTCTTTGACAGGTATCACAATTCTTAATATATCCTTGACTGATTGAGTCTACCCGGACAAAAGCGAGAGAAACCCCATCCCTCTCTTCTTTTTTACTTCCCCATGTCCTTTCATTTTTTAAATATCCTTACTAAAATAAAATGTAAAAAAATATTCTAAACATATTCTCTATCAGTAAGGTCTCTAAAAATATTTTATATACATAAAAGAGGTATATATACAAATATAAATCTAAGAAAAATTCTCACAATTAATTGTCCAAGAGAGTATATATGAAAAAAATAGTGGGTGTTTGGCGGGTTGTGCTTCTTGTGGAAGTGCCAGTCTTGTGTTGTGGTTTTATCCCCCTCTCGTTATTGGAAGAGACTCATTGTGTGTGTCTCCTTCCCCTGCTTCCCGTTGGTTGCTCGGGGTGGCGTTGCTCCACTGTGGTATTGTGTTGCCAAGGTGCGCATCGTTGCGACCTTCTGGTGGAGTCATCTTCCCTTGAGTTGTTTTTGGGTTGAGCTGGTTACTCCCCTTTGTGCTGTCGTTTTCTGGTGGCATCGTGGGTCGGTGGACCTGTTCGTGTCGTCATCGTTGATTGTTTCTTGCTGCCTGCTTGAACAATTTGGGGCGTTGGGTCTCTGTTGGTTTAGTGCGAGGTAGTACCATTTTCTTGTTGGGCTATAGGTGTGAGCGTTGCTCTACTGTGCACCGGTCTTTTTGCTTGGCTTGCTCATGCGAGCGTTTCTCTGGTGTGTGTGCTTGATTGTGCATCGGCTTGTGCCTTGGAGGTGTTTCGTGTCATCATCTTGGTGTTTGGCCTCTCTATCGGTCGCGATAGAGGTGGTGCCTCTTACTCTTGCACGCTAGGGAGTCGCTGTGTTCTTTTTCTCCCCATGTGGCAGAGTCGATGCTTCGTGTTTTTGTGCCTTAAGGGCCGGGGCCGGCGTGACCTGTTGTGCCCTCTCAGGCTTGCAGTTCCTTGCGTGTGGCTTTTGACGGACCTCTAGTGAAGAGTCCTCCCGGTTCGCCCGTAGTATCATTTCGGCCGCTGGTGCACCTATGTTGCACTTTGTTTAGTTTTGGGTGCTTGTGGTAGCACCGTGTGCTCGTGCTCGAGTGTTTTGGTTTCGTGCCGTCTGGAGTCTGGGTGTATTGTGTTGTACCTTGGGTGGCTCCCGGTGCTGGTGATAGCTCCATGTGTCGGGTGCCTGTCCGTGAGATTTTTGTATCGTCTCACGACTTCGCTCGGTGTTGGAATCATTGAGCTTTCCGCCTCTGAGATGTTTTGTGCTGGCCTATGCCTCAGGGTCATACCGTTACTGTTGTGGGGTGGCTGCTTTGCCTTGTCTAGGTAGCCCTATCGGTGGTACATCAGGCTTGGTTCGTGGCCAGTGTCTCGATTTTCCCTCTCGCTTCGGGAGCGAGTGTGTTTGGCTGTGGCACCCTACTTCGGTCTGGGTCCCTCCGAGGTCGACATGTTGTCCTCGACCTCTGCAGTTATTTTAGTTCCCGTGTGGTTGTGCGTCTTTGTGGTGGTTGGCATGCTGGTACCCGCACTGAGCCTATGTGCGCATGGCGGGTGAGCTGCCAACTCCTCGTTGATTCTCCGTTGTGCGTGGTGTTGGTGAGTCTGGAAGCCAATGGCAGAGTCTCCTATCGGTTTGTTCGGTGACAGTGAGGCCTATTGGCTTGCTAGTACTCGACCACGTGGTTTGTCGATGTTGGGAGGTGTCTGGCTCTGGCTTGACCTCAGATGTCTTTCGTGTTTTTGTCCTGTGTGCCACATTGTGGAGTGTGTAACTCCCAAGTTTTGTGGCTCCGCGTGCGTTTGGTGTCCTTGTCGAACCACGAGGAAGGTCTGAGTGAGACCTAGTGGTGACAGTGGATGCCGTTTTCATGTGTTGAGGTTCTCCGCGTGCGTTTGCTATCCCTATTGGACCGCGAGAAAGGTTTGGTTGAGACCTAGTGGTGTTAGTGGACATCGTTTCGTGTGTTGCGGATCCTCCACGAGCATGATGTTGCTCTAGTTCTTGTCGCTCGCGTGGCATCTTGGTTGGGCTAGTGACCGGTGCTAGCTGATGCTAGTAGTGTGAGGCCGTTCCCCTGAGACTTGTGGTCGTTCTCAGGCGATCCTTGTGTGCTGTCGGCAACTGTGTCCTCTGTCGGGTTTTGCTGGCTACAGAGTGGGTTGCCAATCGGTTGGTCCCAATAGCGAGGTCTGTTGGTGGCCTCAGCCATATAGTTTTGGCTAGCGTTTTCCACTGTTCGGGCTGGATTTGGCGTCGCTCGGCACTGGTGGGGTTGTCGTTCCGTTTGGGCGCCCCACATGTGGCTGGAGTGAGCCGTTGGTTTCTCAGCTTGGTGCTCCAGGTGTGTTGGAGCATGTTGTGAGCCGTTGGGTTTTCGATTCTGTGCTTCCCGTGTGTTTGGAGCTAGCCCATTGTATGAGCCGTTGGTTTTCTGGCTTTGTGTGCCCGCACGTGTTTGGCCGTGCAATTATTGCCGCGAGGAAGTCGTGTTGAGACTTAGTGGCTAATTCGCATTGGTCTTACATTTGCTCCCTATGTTTCGTTTTGTGCCTCGGGATCTTTTGGGCTTGCCCCAATTTTGAGGATGAAATTGTTTTAAGGGGGGTAGAATGTAAGATCCAGCTTTCCGTCTGGCGCTTGGGATGACTGGCCACTAATGCGTCCAGGTTGGGCGACGCGTTAATGTCGCTTCGTGGGTGTCTGCCACGACAGTCATCTGTGTCGTGACGGGCGTGTGCATCACGTTCTTTTCGCGTGCAGGATTCCCGTCGCGTCTTGGTGTCGCGACCGATCAACGGGTCGCAACTACTTTCTGTCCTGTTGGTCGTCTGATGCCTGTCAGAGTGGCAGGTGTGTCAGTACAGCCTTTCGCATTGTCGCGGCACCAGTAGGGGGAGCATTCTTGTCACAGTCTGTTGACCCGTCGCGTTAAGGTTCGTAACGCGATGGGGCAGGCCATCGCATTCTGGGTGCCGGGGGCTTAAGGCACTGGCCGGCTACCCCTTTCCACTCTTTCTCCTCTTCTTCCCTTTCCCCTTTACTTTGGTGATGGAGAGGCTTCCCTCCGGCGATCTGAGCATGGAGCGGCCGGTGAGCTCGTGCGGAGCAGCGGAGCGGCATCGTGGAGCGAGGAGGAGGTGGTCGTGCATCGTGAAGGCCCTTCGTGGGTTCAATTCTTCGTAACCTATAGGGATTTCTTGTGCCCTTCCCGATACAGGTGGATTGGGAGCCCCTCGGGGTTTATAGATAGCTTTACTGCTTTCCCCATGCTCCCCTTATAACGTTATGAACGTTCGGATCGCTCCGGATCGTTTCGGATCTTCTTAGTGTGGTCGTGGAGGCCAGTGTATGGCCAATGACGTGTGTGTGGCAGGTGATTTTCGTAGGTTTTAAGGTTTTTCCCAAAGCATTCTCTGTTTCTCGATTTTTAACGTGACAGTTAAGGGTGTCGCGTTGTGATCGCGATAGTAAGGGGCGTCGCGTTCATGATCGCGACAGCCCATGGCGCCGCATTCATGACACCGCCGGTTTAAGTGAACGTGTGCATGTCTGCCGCGTGTCGCGTGCTGGGTGTAAGGACTGACGTCAGTAGGCTTAACGCGACAGTTGAAAGCGTCGCGTTTAGGTCACGGTTGTGAAGAGCGTCGCGTTCTTACCTGCATTGCATTTTTAAGTAACCCTAGCAGAACAGAGCTGATGAAAGCTCTACTCGGCCAGGGGTTTTTGCTGTGAAATCTTTGGGCGATTTAGCTTGTTAGGGTGTGGCTTGACGAGTTTCCACTGCGAGCACATTTCGTGGAGCGGAGGGAACCTCGTACGGGCTTCGTTCTTCGCGTTCTTCGCAAAGGTAGGGAGATTTCCTATCGTCTGATCCGTGGATTGTTCGTATGGTGTGGATAATGTGTTTATTGCTTTCTAAACAATAGATGGCATGTGTAGGATCACATTAAAGCATGAAAATGGACTTAAACTATAGGTTTTAATGAGTTTGGGGTGATCCGGATGATGGATTCCAGAACAGGGTTCGCACCTGCTATCGCGGTTGCTCTGAGAGCCGCGACCAGGTCGCGACACGTCGAGCTGTCGCGTTCTGAAGGCGGCCTATCGTGCCGCCGCGACAACAGCAGAATGTTGTCATTCGAGCATAAATGTAAGTGTATGATTATCTGTTTAGCGTGATTCATGTTATGTGATGATAATAGGAGTGCATTGGCACTCTCTCTACGCTCGGGGAGCGTGTGGTGTATGGTTTATTTAGTGTTAATATGGTTTCACGTGGCTTGTGCGTTGCGCACGTGGTTTCTATGTACGTGGTGTGTAGTTTGATGCCTTCCGTGGATACCTCTTCAGTTGGGAGCCCCAGGTTTTGTGTGAGCCAGGCACGTGAGTGCTCGGGGCTTGTCCCGGTACTAGGTACCGATGAGGTCTTGTCATCTTCCTGGACACCCTCACTCTTGTGTTGAGTAGTATGTCCGGCTGAGGGAAAGACGGCAGTGGGACAGCGACTAGAGAAAGAGAGTTGTTGTGTTGTTGCTTGTAGCGCGCTCGTAGTTGGGGGAGACGGACACCAGTAGACGTACTGGACCCCAGCTAGTCCTGTTTTCCAGTGTCTCACTTTAGAGAGCTCGGGCAGAGTCCCTAAAGGTGTCAGGCATGGGCCTGCAAGGTGTGTGACCTGCAGGTTGTGGTGGTTTAGTTGGACTCCACAGTTCTTGTACTTGTTTAGTGGAGCGGCAGCTGGACCTTTCGTCCGTGGCTGTGAGACTGAGAGGTGGTCCTGTGTGGTTTGTCCGGGTCCGTAACTGGTGTCGCGAACTAGTTGACGTGGCTCGAATGTGGTGTTCTCTCTATAGTAGCTCGTACACTTGTTTGGTGTTGCCGTTTATTTATTTACGATGATTCTTGTTAAGCGACAAATGGTAAGTTGTACTTACAGTTTTATATCCTGCTAGATAATATTATAAATTGTTAGCTTAGCATTTCCTGCATTGCTATCTGCGTTGGTTTGCTCGGTTTCTAGGGAGTTTCCCTACTGAGCCAATGACTCGTGAGGTTCACCCCTACCTCCTACCAGGTGAGGGAGATCAGGAGACTTCGCACTCGTCGTCTAGTGGAGGGTCAGCACCACCAGCAGTGTAATTCTTCTTTTCTGTTGATCACCTAGGGGTATACCCCAGGATCTGTTGTAGTTTGGCTACAGTTGTGCTATGGCTATGTATAATCTTGTAAATATTTGTGAGATTGGCAGATTTTATGAATGTTTGAGTTGATTCCTTTATATTTCTACGGACTCGTGGTTTGATATCCCTTGCGAGGCTTCGGCCCGTTCGCGGGAGGCGAACTCAAGTCAGGCTTGCTATTAGGTTAGCGGGTCTGAACGGTCAGGACCGTCACAGTTGGTATCAGAGCAAAGTCGTAAGAATATAAAGGAATTGGAAATTGCATAGCCATGTCTTTACTATAATCCACTGCTGGTAGTGACCCTGATTTTGAATTGATTTTGTGTGTACGGTATTGTTGGAATGATGTTTGTGCAGGAATAGTAATGGCTGAAAGGAGAGATGTAGGAGGTGGTGGAGAAGGGTCAGGAGAGGATCCTACGCAGAGAATGATAGAAAGAATCTGGGAGAGTTTGACAGAGATTCGGGTAAGACTGGACCAGCAACCACCGGTACCGCCAGCGGTAGTAGTACCACCATTTCCAGAGGAGGCAGTACCAGTAGTTCCAGTTCCACCCCCACCCAGAGTAGAGGTACCTCCGGTAGCACCTGTACAACCGGTAGTTCCAGAGAGACCAGTTACTGGAGAGGAGGCTACGGTACTTGTGGAGCGATTTTTGAGGTTGCAGCCCCCTACATATTCAAGAGGTCCCAATCCAGATACAGCGGAGCATTGGATACATGAGATTGAAAGGGTATTTGCAATAATGAGGTGTCCTCAGGAAGATAGAGTGCTTCTTGCAGCATATCAGTTACGAGGGTTTGCACAAGAGTGGTGGCGACTGAAGATGCAGACAGTTTTTACAGGCAGGATGGAGGACACTATTCCATGGTCAGAATTTTTGTCAGTCTTTAATGATTCCTTCTTCCCAATACAAATTCAGCAGATGAAGAGAGAACAATTTAGGACATTTCAACAAGGGAATCTCTCAGTGCTTGAATATCAGATGAGATTTATAGCCTTGAGTAGGTATGCCCCATATGTAGTGACAGATAATAATATGATGGTGGAATACTTTATTCGAGGTCTGAGGCCGGAATTGCAAGATGCAGTGATCCCATTGATGTGTAAAATAGTGGAAGAGGCAGCTCAGCGAGCAGCAATACTTGAGAGGACTGTTCAGGCCAGGCAAGGGCAATCTTAGGCAGGTGGATTAGGTTCGGGTAGTTTCCGGCATCCAAAATCGTTAGGAGGGGTTAGTAAGGGAAAAGCACCTTCCCGAGCTTCATCATCATCTAGAATAGGAAAATGGGGCAAGCAGATCAAGAAATTATTTCAAGGAGGCCGTGGTAGAGGCAGGCAGCAGGGTTTTCAGCAGGGCCGTGGTTATAGGCCACCAGTTCCAAGAGAATCTCAGCAGAGTACGGCAGGACAGTCGACGGTACCTTCAAGTTTTAGATGTTATAATTGTGGGCAGCCAGGATATTTAGCAAGGAATTGTCGTATCCTTGAGAGCAGACTTATGAAAGAGGGACCCAACCGCAGCAGCAGCAGCCCTTCCAGCGGTCAGCAGAGCAGGGCAGAAGTGCACCATACCAGAGAGGAGGACGGGGTCGAGTGATGGCTGTTACCAGAGCTCAGGCGGAGGCATCCAATCTCATCGAAGGTATACTACCTTTCTTTGATTTTACTTCTAGAGTATTAATTGATCCGGGTGCTTCCCATTCATTTATTTCCGAAGATTTTCTGGATAGCATGGTATTTCCTTTAGAAGAAAAGCCTTGTGAGTTGGTAGTAGAAAATCCTTCTGGAGGATATTTGTTGACCTCTTGCTTTTTAGAAGAAGTTCCGATAGTGATTCATAGGAATCAGATGCCAGCAAGATTGTATGCTTTAACATTAAAAGAATATGATGTGATTTTGGGGATGGATTGGTTAGAGGCCTACGGGGCAATGGTTGATTGTAGAAAGAAGAGAGTCAGATTTTGCAGACCTGGTGGTGTGGTGTTGGAATTTCAAGGTATGCCTTTTTACACTCCCAAGTTTATTATTTCTGCACTTAGAGCTAGAAAGTTAATTAATGAGGGATGTGTAGCGTACCTTGCCTCTGTTAGTCTTGTTGAATCTAGTAAATCTGTAGATTCAATACCTGTGGTTAGAGAATTTATAGATGTATTCCCAGATGAGTTGCCAGGGCTAGCTCCGTGCAGAGAGGTAGACTTCACAATTGAATTGTAACCAGGTAGTTTGCCGATTTCCAAAGCACCGTACAGAATGGCTCCAGCAGAATTGAAAGAGTTAAAAAAGCAATTGCAAGAATTATTGGAAAAATGTTTTATTAGGCCTAGTCAATCACCTTGGGGAGCGCCAGTGTTATTTGTCAGAAAGAAAGATGGCAGTTTAAGGATGTGTATAGATTACAGGCAGCTGAATAAAGTCACAATTAAGAATAAGTATCCACTTCCTAGAATTGATGATTCATTTGATCAACTACAGTCAGCTAAAGTATTTTCCAAGATAGATTTGAGATCAGGATATCATCAATTGTGGATCAGAGAAGAAGATATTGAGAAGTCAGCTTTCCAGACTAGATATGGACACTATGAGTTTGTTGTGATGCCTTTTGGATTGACAAATGCACCTGCAGCATTTATGAATTTAATGAATACAATATTTCATCAGTACTTGGATCAGTTTATTGTGGTCTTTATTGATGATATATTAGTTTATTCAGCATCAGAAGAAGAGCATGTAGATCATTTGCGAATTACTTTGCATATTTTGAGGGATCATCAGCTATTTGCTAAATTTAATAAATGTGAGTTTTGGTTGAAGAAAATTCAGTTTTTGGGTCATGTGATATCAGGTGAAGGTATTGCAGTAGATCCAGCCAAAGTTGAGGCAGTAATCAAATGGGAAGAGCCAAGCAATGTGTTTGAAATTAGGAGTTTTCTGGGCTTGGCAGGTTATTACAAAAGATTTATCCAGGATTTCTCCAAGATAGTAGCACCAATGACAAGGTTGACAAGAAAGGGTATTCCTTTTGTGTGGTCTTCGGAATGCAGGCGCAGTTTTGTAGAGTTAAAGAAAATATTGACATTAGCACCAGTTTTAGAGATTCCATTGGGCAGTGGTGGGTTTGTTCTATTTACAGATGCATCCAAGAGAGGTTTGGGTGCAGTTTTAATGCAGCATAGTAAGGTGGTAACTTATGCCTCCAGGCAATTGAAGAAGCATGAGGAGAATTACCCTACTCATGATTTAGAGTTGGCAGCTGTAGTTTTTGCATTGAGAATTTGGCGGCATTATTTCTATGGTGAAAGGTTTGAGATTTTTACTGATCATAAGAGTTTAAAGTACATCTTTTCTCAAAAAGATTTGAATTTAAGGCAACGCCGATGGATGGAATATTTGAAAGACTATGACTTCAATTTGGCTTATCATCCAGGCAGAGCAAATGTTGTAGCAGATGCACTAAGCAGAAAAGCGGCTATTAATCAACTTATGATCAGAGAATGGAAACTTTATGAAGATGTAGTAGAGAATTCTTTTTATGTGCCAAGCAGTCAGCGCAGAGCAATATTAGCAACTAGCACAGTGGAACCTTCTCTTTATTGGCAAATAGTGGAGGTGCAGAGAGCAGATACCAGCTTAGCAGATATTCTCAGAATGGATGAAGTAAGTCTAGGACATGATAATGTGGTCAGACAGACGATTGTATGTTCCAGAAGATGCAGATATTAGACATAAAGTTTTAGAAGAAGCTCACAGATCAAGGTACACCATCCACCCAGGCAGCACAAAAATGTATCAAGACATGAAGAAACATTTTTGGTGGCCACATATGAAGAGAGAAATTGTAGAATTCATAATCAGGTGTGCAGTATGTCAACAAATAAAAGCAGAGCATCAGAAGCCAGGAGGATTGTTGCAACCATTACCCATTCCGCAGTGGAAGTCGGATGATATAGCAATGGATTTCATAGTTGGGTTGCCCAGTTCATTAGGTCATAATGCAATATGGGTTTTTGTGGATAGATTGACCAAGGTTTGCAGATTATTACCAGTTAGTATGTCATGGTCAGTTGATAGATTAGCTAAACTGTATTTAGAAAGGATTGTACCTTTGCATGGGATACCAGTTACTATAGTTTCAGACCGAGATCCTCGATTTACTTCAGGTTTTTGGAGAAGTTTGCAAAGAGTTGTCGGTACAGAGTTAAGATACAGTTCAACATATCATCCACAAACAGATGGGCAGACAGAAAGAACAATTCAGACTATTGAAGATATGTTGAGAGCTTGTTGTCTTGTGTGGGGAGGCATTTGGGAGCGTCATCTGGGTCTAGTTGAGTTTGCATATAATAACAGTTATCATTCAAGTATTGAAATGGCACCCTATGAAGCATTGTATGGCAGACCGTGCAGATCACCATTAAATTGGCATGAAGTAGGTGAGAGGCAAGTTTTGGGTCCGGAAATGATTCGTCAGTGTGCAGAAACAGTAAAATTCATTCAGGAAAAATTGAAAGTAGCCCAAAGTCGTCAGAAAAGTTATGCAGATGTTAGACGCAGGCCTTTGGAATTCGAAATTGGTGAATATGTGTTTCTAAAAGTTTCTCCTACTAAAGGTGTGCTGAGGTTCAGCAAGAAAGGCAAGCTGAGTCCAAGATATGTTGGACCGTTCCAAATCAAGGAAAGATTGGGTTAAACAGCCTATAGATTAGATTTGCCAGCAGATTTCTCTGACACGCATGATGTTTTTCATGTCTCAATGTTAAGGAAATATATCAAGGACCCATCCCAAGTTGTTAGCTATCAAAGAGATGACTTGAAGCCAGATATGACAATGTCGGAATATCCAATGTAGATCACAGGCCACAAAACTCAAAAGCTCAAAAACAAGGAAATTGAGTTGGTAAAGGTTAGATGGGAGAATAGGCAAGGTGGCGAGGATACCTGGGAATTGGCAGAAGAAATGAGAAAGGCGTATCCATACTTGTTTGAGTAAGTTTTGTTCTTTTTAGGTGATAGTACTATATGAATTGAATTGAAATTTTGATAGTTGGCTTTTGTTTTAAATTTCTAGGACGAAATTTCTTTTTAGGTGATAGTAATGTAACATTATGAACGTTCGGATCGCTCCGGATCGTTTCGGATCATCTTAGTGTAGTCGTGGAGGCCAGTGTATGGCCGATGACGTGTGTGTGGCAGGTGATTTTCGCAGGTTTTGAGGTTTTGCCCAAAGCATTCTCTGTTTCTGGTTTTTAATGCGACAGTTAAGGGTGTCGCATTGTGATCACGATAGTAAGGGGCGTCGCATTCATGACACCACCGTTTAAGTGAACGTGTGCATGTCTTCCGCGTGTCGCGTGCTGGGTGTAAGGACTGACGTCAGCAGGCTTAACGCGACAGTTGAAAGCATCCCGTTTAGGTCGCGGTTGTGAAGGGCGTCACGTTCTTACCTGCATTGCGTTTTTAAGTAACCCTAGCAGAACAGAGCTGATGAAAGCTCTGCTCGGCCAGGGGGTTTTTGCTGTGAAATCTTTGGGTGATTTGGCTTGTTAGGGTGTGGCTTGACGAGTTTCCACTACGAGCACGTTTCGTGGAGCGGAGGGAACCTCGTACGGGCTTTGTTCTTCGCGTTCTTCGCAAAGGTAGGGAGATTTCCTATCGTTTGATCCGTGGATTGTTCGTATGGTGTGGATAATGTGTTTATTGCTTTCTAAACAATAGATGGCATGTGTAGGATCACATTAAAGCATGAAAATGGACTTAAACTACAGGTTTTAATGAGTTTGGGGTGATCCGGATGATGGATTCCGGAACAGGGTTCGCACCTGCTATCGCGGTTGCTCTGAGAGCTGCGACCAGGTCGCGACACGTCGATCTGTCGCGTTCTGAAGGCGGTCTATCGTGCCGCCGTGACAACAGCAGAATGTTGTCATTCGAGCATAAATGTAAGTGTATGATTATCTGTTCAGCGTGATTCATGTTATGTGATGATAATAGGAGGTGCATTGGCACTCTCTCTACGCTTGGGGAGCGTGTGGTGTGTGGTTTATTTAGTGTTAATATGGTTTCACGTGGCTTGTGCGTTGCGCACGTGGTTTCTGTGTACGCGGTGTGTAGTTTGACGCCTTCCGTGGATACCTCTTCAGTTGGGAGCCCCAGGTTTTGTGTGAGCCAGGCACGTGAGTGCTCGGGGCTTGTCCCGGTACTAGGTACCGATGATGTCTTGTCGTCTTCCTGGACACCCTCACTCTTGTGTTGAGTAGTACGTCCGGTTGAGGGAAAGACGGCAGTGGTACAGCGACTAGAGAAAGAGAGTTTGTTGTGTTGTCGCTTGTAGCGCGCTCGTAGTTGGGGGAGACGGACACCAGTAGACATACTGGACCCCAGCTAGTCCTGTTTTCCAGTGTCTCACTTTAAGGAGCTCGGGCCAGGGTCCCTAAAGGTGTCAGGCATGGGCCTGCAAGGTGTGTGACCTGCAGGTAGTGGTGGTTTAGTTGGACTCCACTGTTCTTGTACTTGTTTAGTGGAGCGGCAGCTGGACCTTTCGTCCATGGCTGCGAGACTGAGAGGTGGTCCTGTGTGGTTTGTCCAGGTCCATAACTGGTGTCGCGAACCAGTTGACGTGGCTCGAGTGTGGCATTTTCTTTACAGTAGCTCGTACACTTGTTTGGTGTTGCCGTTTATTTATTTACGATGATTCTTGTTAAGCGGCAAATGGTAAGTTGTACTTACAGTTTTATATCCTGCTAGATAATATTATACATTGTTAGCTTAGCATTTCCTGCATTGCTATCTGCATTAGTTTGCTCGGTTTCTAGGGAGTTTCCCTACTGAACCAATGACTCGTGAGGCTCACCCCTACCTCCTGCCAGGTGAGGGAGATCAGGAGACTTCGCACTCATCGTCTAGTGGAGGGTCAGCACCACCAGCAGTGTAATTCTTCTTTTCTGTTGATCACCTAGGGGTATACCCCAGGTTCTGTTGTAGTTTGGCTAAAGTTGTGCTATGGCTATGTATAATCTTGTAAATATTTGTGAGATTGGCAGATTTTATGAATGTTTGAGTTGATTCCTTTATATTTCTACGGACTCGTGGTTTGATATCCCTTGCGAGGCTTCGGCCCGTTCGCTGGAGGCGGACTCAAGTCAAGCTTGCTATTAGGTTAGCGGGTCTGAACGGTGAGGACCGTCACACCCCTCCCCCTTGTGGTGTGATTGTATGGTTTGTGGGCGGCCAGGATTGAGGATCACGTTGGTCTACCTCTCTGTTGGTGTCGCGACGGCTCGGCGCGTCGCGACATCAGAGGAGGCGTCGACCCACTCGGGCGCAACCTTATCGTGACGCAGTTGGCGGTCGCGATAAGGCTGTCGCGCCGTGCTTCCCGGTCACGACAGGATTGCTGTCACAGCGAGTTTCCAGGTTGCGATAGGGTTGCTGTCGCGTCGCCTTGCCCGTTCGCAACATGGGCTGTCGTGGTGCCCTTCCCCGTCACGATGGTGTCGCGACGGCCTTGGGGGTCGCAACAGTACCTGTGTTGCCTCGAGTGTTTCCGTGGGCCCGGTTGTGTGTCGGCGTGTGCCCCAGGGTAGGCCTTGCCCTTAGGACCTTCTAGAAGGGAACGCGGCTGGTTGCCTCCCTGCGTTCAGTGACTGAAGGTGACACCTTCGTGGCCGTGTCCTGGCAGCGGTGCCGGGAGGGTCGCATATGTGTAATAATCGATTGACCGGTGGTCAATCGATCATTACCAGAGCGATGAGTTTCCATGTTGTTGGTAGTGTTCTGAGGCTCCATCTTTTCCGTGCGTGTTTGGTTGGCCAAGGGCCCTCCTGGGGGTCTATGCATGCCTCGTGCTCGCTGGGCTTGTCGTGTGGTACAAGCCAGCCGTTCAGCGTGGTTTTTATGTGCTGCCCCGCCTGTTCGCCCGGTGCTACCCGGTGCTAGGCACTTGAGGGCTTGTTCCGTGTAGAGGTTGTCTCTGTTCCCTGGTACCCCCGTCCTCGAGAGCCTATTGAGGGAGTACTCCGGGCTATGAGAGTGCTCGAGTTGGCAGTCAACAGGGTGGACTCTGGAGCTGAGGGGAAAACGAGGTTTGGACAGTGGCACTGAGTCATTTGTAGAGCTCTCTTGACTAGTCCTAGGACACTGAGGATGGCCAGAGTTCTACCCGGTGCATGCTAGTCAGTCCTTTGTCTCACTACTTCTCTCTGTGTTGGTTCTGGAGCCACGTAGTGGTGTCAGGCGTGAGGCCGCAGCTTGGCCAGGTTGTGGTGTTGCGTGTGTTGTGTGTTTCTGTGGCGGCTCTGTCTCGCCCTTGCACGAGGGTGGAGGCAGGAGCTAGGCTAGCGAGCAGAGCATGTGGACTATGGGTCCCCCTCTTGGCTGCTAGTGGTGGTGGCTTGGTTGCTGTTGTTGTGACGACGTTTCCAAGTGTTATCTATTGCCCTAGCTTCACGGTGGTTATAGGTTGGCTATGCCTAGTTTCCATGGGCGTCGTTGGTCTGGCCTTGTGCAGACCCGTGCTTTTGGTGGTTTCCCCTCGGTGTCCTCTCGGTTCCGTAGTCCTGTTCTTGGGTGCTAGTCCGTGATGGCACCGACGTGTGTGGCTTCCCGACCTTGTGGCATGTCCACGGTCCGGGGTGGTTCTGCTTGTGGGCCCTCGACCTTGTAGAGGTCCGAGGTGACCATGCTTGCGATGAGATGTTGTTCTCACTTGGTTGTTCCGTGGCCTCAGCAGGTGTGCCGAGGGTTGCTTCCGCTGTTTGTGCTCGACTTCGTCAGTTTTTGCAGAAGTCGTGTGTGTGGCCTGACCTCGGTTGGTGGTCGTGGTGTTGCGCTATTCTCTTCCATTGCTTAGTAGTATCATGTTGTAGGTGTTACTCGCTTTAAAGCTTTCTAGTGTAGCTTTCCTATTTTCAGAGTTCCTGCTGCTTCGGCCGGTGAGGGACTGGTAATCCCTACTGGGCCTTGTTCGTGGGCTCACCCCCCCCTACTTCCTTCAGCTAGGGGCTCGTCGTCACAAGAGCTCGGTGTCGGACGGGTTGCAGAGGCGGTTGTGGCGCTGTGTTGTTGTCAGTAGCAGTGAGAGCAGAGCGTTGTGAGCTCTTGTAGCCGAGTGAGCTGAGAGTCGTGCTTTGCAAGTCCTCGGGGTATGCCCCTTAAGGACTGCCCCTTTCTTCTTGTACCTGTGCTTTTATTTGGGACACGTTGTATAGACTTTTGTATATTGTACAAATTGGTATAGCTATTCGAATTCAGTTCATATCTCACTAGACTATTTCCTTATAACCACTCCGGGTCTTCGGATCCGTGGGTGGCGGCACGACCTTCGGGGCCGTGGCGAGGGTCCGAGAGGTCGGGTCGTTACATATGTACCAATAGGTTGCTTACTAGGTCTTTTATGAAGACTCGTCCTTACTTAAACATACAGGTGAGACTAGTATTCTCGAGATTAAGGAGGAGATAGTGAGGAGCGACTTCAAGCGAGAGGAGTAGCAGAGATCTTGGAGACTATCTTGTACTTTTCTTTTGCTAGTATGTGAGACATTGTTATGTCATGGACTTGTTATTTATAGACTTTGTTTATTTACTTTGCTACTATATAGACTGTGGGATATGTGTAATGATGATGGAATAAAAATTACTATCATTTCCGTTGTACTTTCCTTTGTTATTTGTGTACATCTCTACCTACTATGTTGTGTTGGGTACATGTCCCACTGTGACGACGCGCTTTATATCAAAGTGAATTGGTATAATCATACCGGTATAAAGGGGGTCGTTACACTACTTCCCACTCCGGCGACAAACTAGGTAGATCCTCCGGAAACACATCAGCTAATCACAAATAATAGGCGCATCTGAAATAGACAGCTCACCAGAATCTGAGAAACTCACAAAAGCAAGATATGTCATACAACCATCTCAGATCAGGCCCCGAGCTCTACAGAAAGAAAAAAAGGGGCGGCGGTTAGACCGGATATCTCGGAAGCAAAGCATAGGTGCTCTAGGTATCTCGAACCACACAGTCTTCCACTAACAATCCACTAAAGCAAAGTGTGCCTCTAACCAATCCGTGCCAAGAATGATGTCAAAGTCATAAATCTGTAAGGCAAACAATCTGGCTAGTAGAAGATCACCCTGCACTTCGACGATGACACACCCTCTATGTAACCCAGAGTACATACATAGTCACCCATCAGAAGCTCAACCGCTAGGTCACAGGTCCGCTCCAGAGCAAACTCGATAAGAGAACCAAATAACTCCTCTGAAACAAAGCAATGTGTAGCACCAGGATCAATCAAAACATAGGCAGCTCTACCAAGTATAGGAACCGTACAGACCACCAGATTCGAAGCCTCTGCCTCTTCTTTGGTGATGTTCATCACGAGACCATGACCATGCCCTCGTTGTGGCAACTACTGAGGTGGTGGCTACTGGTACTAGTGGCGCCACTGAGGTGGCTGGAACTGTCCCTAATGCTGCTGCTGATGTTGCGCCTGCTGAGGTGGAGGGTACTGCATCTGTGGTGCCTGTTGTGAGTACTGGGGTGGTGCTAACTACCGCTAACCCAACCTCATTAGGCCCTCTCGCCTGAAGTGACCTGGCCACTCATAGTGATAATAAATTGCATCCTATTGACCTCGCTCTACCCCCTACTGCACTGACTGATCCACAAGCTCTACCTGACATCTGTGCTACGACTGATGGGAACGCTGTCTACCCCCATGAGTGAATATCTTCTTAAACTTCGCGTGTAGGCCAGTGTCAGCTGTGTTATAAGAAGAAGAAGATACACTCCCTCGACTGCCCGAAGTGCACTAGTATGGGGTAGATCTCGTTGAACCTCCTCCCTGCTGTGGCTGAGAATGGGACTCCCTTTCCAAGGCGGTAGCCCTGGCTACTGCTAATGCCAAGGACTCACAAGGTGGCCAGACATGGCCCACCCCAACTCTGATTGTAACCCACTAATGAAATGCTCAGTGCGAGCCCGCTCACTAGTCACTACATGAGGGTGAGGGACATGCCGCAAAAGCTGAACAAACCTCTAGTGGTACTACGCCACGTTCTGGTCTCCCTGCGTCAACTCGTGGAACTGGTCTCTCCTCTCACGATGAGAGTAGTTGGGGAAGTAATCGCTGTGGAAAACCTCTAGATGTTGTTCCCAAGTGATCTGGTCTAGCCTCCTACCCTAAAAACAAGTCTGCCTCATAGTGCACTTATGGGCTGACCCCTTCAGTTGATAGACTTCAAGTCTGACCTAATCCTACTCTGGACAGTCCATGGTCACGAAGCCAGCTCTCTGCTCGGTCAAGATCATAGTCGACGTAGAAGGTCGGAGGTCGAAGACGAAGGAACCTCTCCAAAAGTGTCGTCCGGTCCTTGGGTGTTGCTGCCATTACTGGAGCTTACTGCTATACTAGTGGTGCCTCTCGCTGTACTAGTGTTGCCTGCAGAGTCACTGATCGCTGCTCCTCTGCTGCCATCTCTGCGAACTGCTGTCCTCCTACTGACATCTATTGGTACTGCCAAGGATCCTAGAACATAGCTCTCCAGCACTGCTCCATCACCTTCGGCGGGGGCGAGGGTGGGTACCACTCCTACTACAGTGCTCCCTACTACAACGGAACACCCTATTGGTCATCATGCTGAGGCTGAGCATCTACTAGTGCGTGCTCCACTGCGACTAACCCTTCCGGCGTGTTGCCCTAATGTTCCAACAGCTCTCTGACCTACCAGTGTCTATGTAGAGCCATCTCCTGTGACACAACTATTAATCAAGTTAGCAGATTAACCCAACGGATAGCAGTGTTACTTGTACTTCCTTTGGGACTTTGCGTTGTCACTTAGTACTATTACAAGTCTTGATAGACCCCTTGCTCAGATACCACTATAACTGCCCCGGCACCTGGACCCCCGACTCTTGCTGAGAACCTGACCACCGGTGTCGTCGCCCATAAGCCCGATGAACTGGAAAGGCTAACAGACCAGTCTAACAAAATATATAAAGAAAGTAAATGACAACAACAAGCACTAAAAATGTACTAACAGTGAAGGAAACGTCCACCACAAAGTATGAGTCTAGTAAAGTCCCAAGTAACAAGGTACAAGTGCTGAAAAGAGGGCATAACAAATCCCTTGGAAGCATACTCTAAGGGTGAAGAGCCAAGTAGTAATGTAGGAAACACTGCTCAAGGAAGAAGTTGTCTACTACGGCTCAGTCTCCTTTGCCAGCCGTGGAAGGTGCTGCTATGAAGTCGCACCTGAAAAGAAGGGAATGAGCTTCACGAAGAAGCCCAGTAGGGACTACCAATCTTCCACTAGTTCTAACAAGCATAAAAGATGTCTAACAAGCAAAAAAGATGTGTTTTAAAGGAAAGTAAGCAAGATAATCTATTCTACTAATAGAGTAAGTGCGAAAGTAGAAAGTAAAACTATACGACCATCAGTCTAAACACATCGGGACAGAAACTTGTACAACCACGGCACTGGGATGAACCCTAAGGCTGCAAACACAAATAGTGGGAAACTGTCTGGACAAAGACACTAGACACGGAGAATGGCTACCACTAGTCAACATCAGGAGCACCCCACGCCTTACCCTCGACCACCAGTTCGGATCTGCCACCTCCCGTCAGAGTGAGACTGCGAAACTAAAAGTAACCACACAACTGTCGTAGTTTGGCTGGACTACGGTCCCACGCTGTCCCCTTAAGATGGTATCAGAACCATGTAGATTGAGACAGCGAGAATGACTAGTTGATCTACACTGGAAGAATGACCAAACCACCTCAGCGTCCTAGACCAACGAAAAGAGCTCTGTAAACGACTCAACATCATCGTCTACCACCGTTTTCCCCTCAGCTATTAGAGTCAAAGACTCGAGCATAACCGCCACCTAGAGAACTCCCTCAACCAGTGCCCAGGAATGGGGGTCCCAGGTAACGGTAACAACCTCTAATAAAACAAACCCTCCAGTGCCTAGCACCGGGCGAACGCCTAGTGTAGGACCGTGCTAGGAACAACACATGTTCCAATAAAATTAGAGACTCAACGGAATGGACTCCGAACAGAGCACATGTCACTCATTGTCTGAGAAGGCGACAGGGTCACTGTCGCTTTCTTAGAGGAGGTGATGCAGTGGTGGTCGCAATCAGAATGTGACACCCTGCCTGATGTGACCTGGGTCAAAAGGTGACGTACGGCCTATCATAACCAGAAGGCGTCAGTGAGGATGTTGCGACTAGAGTCAGAAGGCGACGGGGGAAGTGTCGTGTTCTTGGTCACGACAAGGACCTTATTGCGATCACATAGACAGAGGGCTGGGCGCCAACCTGAGACCTCCAAAAACACCCCAAAATGGTAAATTCAGTGTGCATAGAGGGAGGGGAGCATGGAGAACAAGAAGTTCACATGCTAGGAGTACAAACCACCCTCATCCACACCCATGCATGATAATGTGAAGGATCTACACTCATGAAACCTCACATGCACATACAAGATATCACTTAAACCCTCAACCCCATTCAAGAACAAGGAATCCAAACATGCATTCAAACACCTAGCATGCATTCTACAAGGCTTGGAGAAGGGGGAAGGAGATCCTAGCATGCTAGAACTAGGGGAAAGTTGAGAGTCCCTACCTCAAAATGACGAGCCAACCTGTTGGGGTCTTCTCATGTGAATGGTCGTCTCCTCCTCGCTCTACGCTCCACTCTCACGCCATACACATGCAGTGTCCGACTTCCTACACGTTGGAGAAAAGGTCACACGTCGGAGGGAAGGCCACCATGCCAAAGGGAACACCATGCAGGAGGATGAACCACGGCCGGAGACTCCACACCCACCCTCAAGAACTCCCCCATGGGGAGGTTTTGCACAGAGGGGTCGGAGGAAGGAAGGGAAGAAGGAGAAAAGGGGAAGAAGAAGCATGTTTTGATGGCCCAACTTGTATAAAGCTCGGGTTTCAGAATGCGATGATGAAGCTATTGCGACCTGCCTAAAGGCAGTAGCCATGTTGTCACGACGTCGAAGGCCTAGTCAGACCCAGTTGTTGGACCCACCACGTGTCGCCCTCGCATGCCTGCTACCTAAAACGTGACAACTAGCATGTCGCCTTCAAATTACATGCGCCCTGACACGTGTCCCAATTATCTCGATAGCAAAAGGACAAGAAGGGCATGCAACGGCCAGAAACTATCAAAAGGTGAATGCGACGATGAAGCTATCGTGTTCCTAACAGAACGTGACAGCCATGTTGTCACCTTCAGAGGATGATGGCCCGACTCGTCGCTACCTTCAACAGAGGGTGGTCGACCAAAGAACGGGATGTTGCATGAGATTTTTGGTTGTATAGTTGATTGGCAGTCCTTAATAGGCTTATGTGCTTCTCTTAGGTGAGACTTCACAACAACAGTAGGTTGCATGACAGGTGGAGGAGGCGGGACCTTAGTCATGGGTTTCATCTCTAGTAATTCCCCTTTATTTTTTAGCACTTCACCCTCGAGGTATGCCCCTTAATGGTTGTGTCTTTCCCTTTTTCTTATACTATTGTGTTAGGGACTTGTATCAGAGTTGTGTGATGGGTCATTCAAACCCGTTAACCCATTAACGAGTCCGACCTAACTCCGTCTCCCGTGAACCGGCCGAAGCCTCGCAAGGGATATCAATGCACACATGTCTGTGGAAATATAAAAGAACACACTAAACATACATGAGACTTCATATCTTACACATATTCACATGAAATGTACATATCTAGTTCTGAACTAAAGTCAAAGTACAAGGCATAACTGCCTGGGACAAACTACCAAGGCACAACAGAAAGGAAATTACTCTACTGGTGACGTATGCCCGACCCCGCTACGATGCGGTCCCGAACTAGAAGAGGGACGAGAACCCTCCTGCTCTCCTTCACCTAAAAGAAGAATGGGTGAGCCTCACAAGTCATTGGCTTAGTAGGAAAACTCCACCAAAAGCCGAAAGAACAATAATCACATAATAACATAAACAAGGCATTATTCAAATAAAAGGTAACACTACCTACGCATAATACTACAATTGTAAATAAATAAACCATTTCAGAAAATTTGTATGGTACAACTTTTAATAAATAAATGGCAATTCACGTACATGTGTACAAGCTGGAGAAGGGCATGCCGCACACGAGTCACGAGAACTGGTTCGCGACACCAGCCACTGACCTAGACAAACCACACAAGACTACCTCTTAGTCTTACAGCCACGGACGAAAGGTCCAACTGCCAGTACACCTCAACAGGTCAAGAACTGTGGAGACCAACCAACACCACTCCTGCTCACCACACGGTTGGAGGCCCATGCCTGGCACCTTTAGGGACTCTGGCTCGAGCTCCCTAAATTGAGGCACTGGAAAATCGGGCTAGCTGGGAACCAGTATCTACTTGTGTCCGTCCCCCAAGCACGAGCACGCTACGAGCGACCACACACCCACAAACACGATTCGCTTCCCATTGTCATCTTTCCCTCCGTCATACGTACAACTCAAATTCAGGAGTGAGGGTGTCCAAGAAGACGACACAAACCCTGACGGTACACACTGTAACAACCCCAATGCCCGGACCCCCAGCTCCCACCATGGATCCGACCATCGGCACCGCTGCCCATGGGCCTGAAGACTCGAAAGGGCTAACGGACTAGTCTAACAAGATATCTAACAGAGATAAGTAACAACTAAATGCACTAAAAGTACCAACAAGTGAAGGAAGAGAATCCAACATAGTGTACAAGTCTAGTATAGTCCCAAAGTAGTAAAGTACAAGTGCAGAAGGTAAAGGGGATAACAGGTCTCTTAGGGGCATACCCCGAGGGTGAAGTACACAAGTCTGGGGAACACTGCTCACGGAAGACGCCGTATACTACGGCCCCGTATCCTCAGCCCACTGCGGAATGTGCTGTTGTGATGCCTCACCTGTAAAAGAGGGAATGAGCTTCATGAAGAAGCCTAGTAGGGACTACCAATCTCCCACTGGTTCTAACAGCAGAATAGATCTATATGTGCAATAAACAAATAAAGCAATAAATCTATCCTACTAAAAGAGTAAAGTGTGTAAAGAAACTACACGGTCTACGATCTAAGCTAAACGTCGAGATCGGAAAACCCATGTAAACTACGGCACCGAGAAGAACCTAAGGCTGTAACACAGACAGTAAACAACTTCCTGGACAAAGCCACTAGCTACAGAACAACTACACTAGTCAACTGGTCAGGTACGCCACGCGCCTTACCCTCAAACGACAGTCCATGTCTAGCACCTCCTGTCGGAGTGAGACGCGGAACTAGAGTAACCACAACTGCCGTTGTCTAGCCGGACTACGGTCCCACGCCTGGCCCCTCTAAATGGTTGTGGAACCACGTAGAGTAAGGCAGTGAGAAAAGGACTAGCTGATCTGCGCCGGAAGAGCACCAAACCACCTCGGCGTCCCAGACTCAACTAAGAGAGCTCTACAAACAACTCTATACCATTGTCCCCACCATTTTCCCCTCTGCTACCAGGGTCCGTGACTCGAGCTCGCCCGCCGCCTAGAGAACTCCCTGAAATAGGCACGCGGGTACCGGGGTCCAGGTAACAGTAACAACCTATCTCGCGGATAGGCCCTCAAGTGCCTAGCACCGGGCAAAAGACTAGGGTAGAACTGTGTTAGGAACAGCACAGGTGCCAAGAAAATAGAGTCGTAGCGGAAGGAAATGTTGCCCAGCTAGCAATCCCAGAGGGGGGGGGTTAATGGGATTTAAAAATCTTTTAGATTTAACACCTGTCAACAAAAACGCATTAACAGAAAAACACTAAGTTTGATTGTTAGTGTTAGTGATAAGGAAGACAACAAACAAATAAGCACACAAGCATACAACACAGGAGATTTTTATCCTGGTTCAGACCTCCTATCCCAAGGAGTCCTACGTCCAGTCCCCAAGCAACAACTTGGGATTTCACTAACCAAGGGTACTGTCTCCCTTAAGGACCCTTACACATCCAGCCGCAGCTGGCCTTCTCTTCTAACCTCGAAGAGGTACAAACCACCCTGATACACAGGTCTTCCTTCCTTAACGATGGGAATACAAACCACCTGTTTCCAACAGGTCTTCTCTTCACAACCCAAAGAGGAACTTCACAACAGATGTGATTAAAAGCGAATGGCCCCTAGACCAAGCTTACAACAATTGCTTGATCTGAGGCAAGGTCTGAGAGAGAAAAGATTTGCACTAGAAAATCTCTCATAACTACAACAGCTCTCTCAAGGTTAAGCAAGAAGGATCGAGAGCTAAGAGCTACAGAAAAAAGATGGAATGAAGTAGGCGCTCTTCTTGTTCGCTGATGAATTCTCTGAAGGCTCTATCACATAAAAATTCAAGTTGTCGAACCTTCAAACTGGGAGTCTTCAGTCCTCTATATATCTTCTCTTTAACAAAGTGGTCGTTGAAGAGATCGTTATCTCTAAGATTAATGCTCGTTAAACTGCATGGTCTATCGTGCGCGACAGGTAAGCTTGTAGTCATTTAATGCTCTGGAGCCATGCACGTAAAGAGAAGATTCATCCAGATATCCTTCAGCTTCATGTTATCCAATGTTGTAAGATATGATACTGGCAAATACCTGCACACAATAAATGTCGAAGCACAGACAGCTAGACTATCTCTACGCTTATCAGTCAACGTCAGAAACCATGCAGTAAGAACGCACACCAAAATAGTAATGCCATTCTGCTATCCTGAGAAGTGTTTGCTATAGAAACATAGGAATAGAAGGCACCCAGATATGCAACGTGCAGAGATGTGTACATTCACATTAAATGCAAGGATATTAGTGAGGCACGCGGGAAGACTTTGACTTTCACAGTATTTAAAAATATATTTGAATATCATGTATGAAATCGATGTAATCCATGAAGTCGTTATGACAATGAAATAGTTGTTCAACTTATGAAATCGTTGTTTATGCAAATCGTATACAAATATAGGCAAATTGTAGTTCAAACATAAACAAGTCGTTGTTTGAGCAAATCGTTGTTCAAATATAAACAAATCGATGTTCAAATATAAACATATCGTTGTTCAAACATAAACAAATCGTAGTTTGAGCAAATCGTTGTTCAAATATAAACAAATCGTTGTTCAAACATAAACAAATCATTGTTCAAACATAAACAATAATTGTTCAAACATAAACAAATCGTTGTTTGAGGAAATCGTTGTTCAAACATAAGCAAATCATTGTTTGAGCAAATCGTTGTTCAAACATAAACAAATCATTGTTTAAACATAAACAAATCGTTGTTTGAGCAAATCATTGTTCAAACATAAACAAATCGTTGTTTGAGCAAATCATTATTCAAACATAAACAAATCGTTATTTGAGCAAATTGTTGTTCAGATATGAGCAAATCATTGTACAGATATGAGCAAATCGTTCTAGCTATCAAATCGGTTATTTTCTCTTATGAAATCGATATCACAGTCAAATTGTTGTTTTCTCTTATGAAATCGTTATAAGAGCCAAATCGTTGTTTTCACTTATGAAATCGATATAAGACCGAAATCGATGTTTCACTTAACAAATCGTTGTGAGACCGAAATCATTGTTTCACTTAACGAATCGTTGTAAGACCGAAATCAATGTTTCTTTTAACAAATCGTTGTGAAACCGAAATCGTTGTACTCACATATCAAATTGTTATAAGATGAAATCGTTGAGCGATAGAATCGTTCATGCTCACTTATCAAATCGTTATGCTGTAAGGGAAATCGTTGTTCTACAATAAAAATCGATGTGTACTTAGAAGAAATGCATGTTTTGAACTTTGAATGATACAATGTAAGAATTACTTACAGATTAGGCTTGACTTATTCCCTATGGATGAACTTCATAAAAAAATTTGTTAGAAAATAGTTGTTAGGGTTTTGTTAATCACCAAAATTGTATATAATTAAATAAAATTATATAGGGATGGACTGATCATCAATCTCCCCCTTTTTAGTGATGACAAAACATAACAAAATATAACATGTAATGTGCTGAAATAAACTTAAATAAATTTTCTAAATAGGGATTAAAGTTTGTAGTTATGTATTTCAGAATGTTTTATTTTCTCCCCCTTTTTGTCATTTAAGCAAAAAGAAACGAAAGTAGACAAAGAAAGAAGAGAAGAAAGATAAATGGAAGACAGAAAAGACATTATATTATTTCACTGAGGAGGTACAAGACCGTAGAAAGCAGGGGACAGAAGGGAGGCATAGCGAGTAATGATCGGCCATGCCTTGCGTTCCTGCTCTTCAAAATATGCTTGGAAGGCTCCATAGACCATAGAATAGGAAGGTCCCATAATAGGAGCCATCCTCTGGATGTGTAGTTGCCTTTGAGCTTCCACAGAATTTCCATACTCATCCTTGCCAAGAGACATTTTGTAGGTGCTGGAGGTACCAAAGCTGGCATGTTGAAGAAATTGATCTATTGAAATGGGGTAGAAGATCTTCTAGTGCTTCAGTTCCTTTTTCATTGAAATATAGACTTTGTATCTCTCAACCCACATATCAAATGTGCAACGTCGCATGCTTTTTGGATCCTTATGGATCATGTGTGTAATGATTGTGGTGGCCATTGTGAGGCCAGTGTGGTTTGGATGTGTGGTGCATACAGGTTTGGAGCAGGTTTGGTCCTAAAACAAGATAGGACCTGCTGCAGTTGATTAGAGGTTGACGGCCTAGGGTGGTCGTTGACATGGGTTGGCGTCCATGTATGTGACGTTTACTCTATGAACTTGGCGACAGGAGATATGGACGTCTAAACCTTGGCGGTTTAATTGGCGGCAGCCATGTTGACGCCAACCTGTGCGACCTGCAGAATATAGGTCTACCCGAGGACAGCTTTCCTCACTCTGTTCTCCCTCTCCCTCGCCCTATTTTCATGCCCCTTGCTTCCTCTACTGTTTCCAATGGTTGCAGAAGGCTAGTTGGAGGATCGTGGAACGTGAGGTGGTGACGAATCGGCCAAGGAAATGCCGGAGCGAGGTTTAATCTCCGTAGGAGCTCGTGGAGGGTTTGGTGCAAATCGAGAGGATTTAGGAGGTTTAAGTGCGTATTGAGGTAGGGAATGATCCCTTTAGTCCCTATAGGTTGTGATAATGCATTTGGAACGCATGAATTCGCATGCTAATTATGTTTTTGGGGAATGGTATTCCATGCGGGGTTAATGGGTGGTTTGACCAATTTAATAAAGGAAACATGTTGTTTCGAGTTAATTAGGATTCATGCATGTAAGAGGAATTGATTCCTCATGTTTTTCTGTTAAATTTTGGGCTGGGAATACCTGAGGTATCAGCCCAGGGTTTTGTGAAGTTGATGGCCGAAGATCTTGGCGTCAACATCGATTGACGCCAGGTTCTTCAGCTGGGAACTAGACCGCCAGATCCCTTGCCATCTATATTCCATCGACGGTAGTCGATGTTGCCGCCAGTATGTGTTTATTTAAATAGTGCCATACAGAATGTTTATCGGTAATAAGCGGTGTGTTGGTATTTGTGGTGCACTGAGTGCACATGGTTGTTGTGACTAGCATATAGGGTATGCAGTTAGCTAGTACTTTACGTGTTTACGTGGTGTTCACGTGTGGTGAACTACCAGTGCACGAGGTTTGTGCGAGACTTCACGTGGTTTGTGTGACGTGCACGTGGTTTTGTGTGCGTGGCGAGTAGTACGACGCCTACCGTGGTTACCTCTCCAGTTGGGTGCCCCAGGTTCTCTGTGAGCCAGGCTGTTAGCTCGGGGCTTTGTCCCGGTACTTGTGCTGTACCGTCGAGGTCTGTGTCGTCTGACCTGGACACCCTCACTCCTGTGTTTGAGTTGTACGTCCAGCTGAGGGAAAGATGACAGTGGGACAGTGACTCTAGTGTTTGTTTCTAGTCACTTGTAGTGCGCTCGTAGTTGGGGGTACGAACACCAGTAGTCGACAATGGTCCCCAGCTAGTCCTTTTCCAGTGCCTCACTCTAGCGAGCCTAGGCCAGGGTCTCTAGAGGTGCCAAGCATGGGCCTGTGACCGTGTGGTTTGCAGGTGGTGGTGTTTAGTTAGTCTCCACAGTTGCTTGACCTTTTCACGTGGAGCGGCAGCTAGACCTTTCGTCTGTGGCTGCGAGACTGAGAGGTAGACCTGTGTTAGCTTGTCCGAGTCAGTCACTGGTGTCGCGAACCAGTTCACGTGGCTCGTGTTTGGCGGTCTCTACTTTAGCTCGTACACTTGTACTGATTTGCCGTTTAATTATTACAGTTGTTTTTCGTAAATGGCAGACGGTGAGTACTTTTATAGCTTTAATATCCTGCTTAGCTGTTCTATAAATTATTGGTACTGTTTACTGCTTTCGTACTTGTGTTTTGGTTTTGCTCGGTGTTGGGGGAGTTCCCTACTAAGCCAATGACTAGCGAGGCTCACACCTACTCCCACAGGCTAGGGCGAGGAGGACGTTTCACGACCGTCGTCCAGTTCGGAGCCACGTCGTAGCGGTGCAGGGTCAGCACCTTCAGCAGTGTAGTGTAGCTAGTTGTTTACTTCTTCCAGTTGTACCTCAGGGTATGCCCCAGGCTCTTGTAGTTTCTTTCAGTTTTGTGGAAACATGGCCATGTAAACTTGTGGAATATATATATATGAAATGGTGTGTTCCTTTGTGTTTACACGGACTATGGTGTGGTATCCCTTGCGAGGCTTCGGCCTGTTCGCGAGAGACGAACAAGGATCAAGTACGTTATCGGTTTAACGGGCTTGGACGAGGCATTCCGTCACAGTTGGTATCAGAGCAAGGTCCGTGATAATATAAGGGAACTAGAAAGATACATAGCCTTATTTCGGTCTTTGTACACTGCTGGTAGGGGCCCTGATTTCTGATAATTTGTTGTTTTGTTTTTGTTTGGTGTTTTGTTTATGTAGAAGTTTGAAATGGCAGATAGAAGAGATTGGGGTGGTGGAGGAGATGATCCAGAGGAGAGTACTCAGCGTATGATAGAGAGGATCTGGGAGAGCCTCACTGATATTCAGAGAAGGATGGATCAGCAAGCTCCGGTACCACCGGTTGCCGTGCCACCTAGGGATGGAGAGACTGTACCTATAGTTCCAGTTCCGCCACCGCCAGGAGCGGAAGTGCCTTTTGTAGCACCCTTGCCACCACCACCACCAGTATTATTAGCAGAGGAACTAGTGATGCAAGTTGAAAAGTTTCTGAGATTGCAGCCGCCTACTTATTCAGGAGGGCCGAATCCAGATATAGCGGAACACTGGGTTCATGAGATTGAGAGGGTTTTTGTGACCATGAGGTGTCCGGCAACAGATAGAGTTGTGCTAGCTGCCTATCAATTGCGAGGTTTTGCATTGGAATGGTGGCGATTGAAGATGCGGACCACTTTTGCAGGCAGGACAGAAGAGACTATCACTTGGCCGGAATTTCTTGATGTATTTAACTATACATTCTTTCCGATTCAAGTGCAGCAAGTGAAGAGAGAGCAGTTTCGGACACTCCAGCAAGGTAACTCTTTAGTTTTAGAATACCACATGCGATTTATGGCACTCAGCCGATATGCGCCTTATGTAGTATCGGATAATAATATGATGGTTGAATATTTTATTCGGGGCTTAAGAGTAGAATTGAATAATGCAATAGTGCCACTTATGTGTAAAACAGTGGAAGAAGCAGCTCAGAGGGCAGCTACGTTGGAAAGGTCTATTAGAACTCGTCAGGTGGGCGAGTTAGATTTATGTAGTTTTCGGCTACCACAACAGTCAGTGGGTGCGAGTAAGGGTAAAGCACCAGTAGGACCTTCTTCATCAGGTTTTGGTAAATGGGGTCAGAAATTGAAGCAAGCATTTAAAGGTAAAGGAAGAGGATGGGGAGGTCGACAGCAATTTCAGCAAGGTTGTGGTAGGCTAGAGGTGGAGGAGTCGCAGCAGAGTACTGCCAGACAACCTATTATTCCACCAGGATATAGATGTTATAACTGCAATCAACCGGGGCATTTGATTCACAATTGCCCCTATCCGAGAGAATATGGATATGGAAGAGGTGTGCAGCAGCAGCAGCCGCAGCAGTTTCAGCAGCCACAGGCAGGTCGTGGCAGAGGAGCACCGCAGCAGCGGGGAAGGGGCCGGGTTATAGCTATCACCCGAGCCCAGGCTGAGGCATCAAATATGATCGAAGGTACTATACCCATTTATGATTATTCAGCAAGAGTTTTATTTGATTCGGGTGCCTCTCATTCTTTTATTTCCGAAGAGTTCCTAGACTGTATGGTTCATCCTTTAAAAGAAAAGTCTTGTGAGTTGGTAGTGGAAGTTCCCTCGGGTGAGTTTATGCTCACTTCGAGCTATATAGATGAAGCTCCTGTTATAATTGAAGGGAACCGGATGCCGGGTCGGTTGTATGCCCTGCAGTTGACAGATTATGATATTATTTTGGGTATGGATTGGCTTGAGACTTATGGAGCAATGCTAGATTGTAGAAAGAAGAGGATCAGGTTTTGTCATCCTAATGGTGCAGTATTTGAATATCAAGGTATGCCTTTTTATACCTCTAAGTTTCTAATTTCTGCAATTAGAGCTAGAAAGTTGATAAATGCAAGGTGTGTGGCTTATTTAGCCTCGGTGAGTCTGGTAGAAGTTGATAAATGAGTATTTGCGACAGTATCAAAAATATCTCCAATTACTGCTGCAACAACTGTCGAAGGGGACTCAACCTCTGAGGATTGCCCAACGGGCACAACGTGCTCAAGAGGAATTTCTTCAATTCTTCTTGGACTGGCCACTGGAACTTCAATTCTGATTTCTGATGCTGCCTCTTCTTCCTCTTCTTGAACCACTGGAATTTCTGTTCTAACCTCTTCTGGCTGTTCTCGAACTGCTGGAACAACTGGATCCTCAGCTGCTTGGGCTTCAACCCTTAACTGTACCTCTGCTTCTGCCTCTGCTGCTTGAACAGGAGGAACTTCTGGACCCTCTCTAATGATAGCCTCACCTTCAATGACTGAGGTCTTGGTCCAAACACCAGCTACTAATGAGAAGCCACTTTTCTTCAGATTTCTTCTTCTGATGGCCTGCCCATCTTCTCAGACACGTCACCATTCAAATCTATATTGTAGTGCTGGAAAATTTTTGTCAGCAGGTGAGCATAAGAAGAGAAACGTTTAGCTTGTTCTTCGTGTCCCAAATGATTGCAGATGCATACTTCATCCTCTCAATGATCACCTCTGCCATGTTGATATCTTGGTTTTGAATCGCCCAGAACATCATATCAGAGTCTGCCT
The DNA here is from genome assembly GCA_014218235.1 of Colocasia esculenta. Lineage (NCBI taxonomy): Eukaryota > Viridiplantae > Streptophyta > Magnoliopsida > Alismatales > Araceae > Colocasia > Colocasia esculenta. The sequence goes on from CM024757.1 coordinate 153,044,959, forward strand.
TAGTGCATGTGGAGAAAGTAGCACTCCTAGGCACTAGAATTTGGCAAACAATGAAGTGCAGAATCCGGTTGAACGCATTCAGTTGATTGATGTCAATCTTTCCATCCTTCAGCTTGTATTCAGTACCAATAATCCCTAGTCCCTTGACATGGATGTCAACAGTGTCTACTCCACTGCGACCACTGGTAGATACTCCAAATAGACTCTCCAACAGATCATATGAGATATGAATAGAGGTACCTTTGACTGTGGAGGTCAAGGACCCGTCCTCTTTAGATTTCAAACAGGTGTAAAAATCCTTCACCAAGTCCGGATAACTTGCCTCTGAAATAGTTACCATTCTTGAACACTTCATCCTCTGCATTGCTGCTACCACGCTGTGCATCCCGTTCCTCTCCAAATCAGCCACATCCACTGCCTTGTTGCCACAGAGCTTCGTCTTCACCGCTGTAAACCGCTCTTGTTGTTCTGCTGTGAGGAACGCAACGTCGTAGCCACCAACATTGCCTGAAACCCCGAAAGCCGCCATGGATTTGAGCAGGGAAAGGTTCTAGAGGATCGTGGGAAGGAGTAGAACAGAAGACCTCAAGATATTTTGGTGGGAACAGAGGGATTCTTTTGAAATCACAAAGAGAGGATGCCAAAATCGATAGGGTTTATCGTTCCAGGCGAGTCGAAAGAGATGAGAGAGATAGGTGGAATCAGTGTGGCATAGATTACGGGATTTAAAAGTGAAAGTTAAAGCTACTTTTGAAAGGACACAGCAATAAATGCAGAAAATGACAAAAGAGGAGAAGATTTCGCAATGATAAGGTCTTTTTAAAATACTGAACCGTCAAAGCAATTTATGACACATGCACTTAAAGGATTTTCTTAATTTCAGGGGAGATAATATGCATATTCTGAAACTATTATTATTTCAGTTATGTGCAGAAAATCTATTACAAATTACACATGCCTAAATCCCTTCTAAGAGATGTAAATCTCTCTTCAGGTAAGGCTTTTGATTCAACGTATCTATAAAGGAAATATTTATAATTCCATTAGCTACATGATCTCTAATAAAATGATATCTAACCTTTATATGCTTTGTCCTGGAGTGCTGAACTGGATTTTTGATGAGATTTATTGCACTGGTGTTGTCGCACAGCAATGGAATGGTCTTGATGTGCAGTCCATAATCTTCAAGTTGTTGTTTTATCCATAGTAGTTGAGTGCAACAGCTTCCAGCAGCTACGTACTCAGCTTTAGCTATTGATAGTTGCAACGATACGGTCGTTCGGATCCGGGTTTATCGGGTCTATATGTGGAACTCTTGACCAAGAGATGGTCAATGGGCTATTTCCGTGGTTTGTGTGCACAGGGTGAGAAGTGTGGGCCGGTTATCCCAACCCATTTGCACTGCTGATTCACTGTCTGTAATCGCGGTGGAGGAAGGCGACGAGATCTAAACGTGTCGGCCTTAATTGAAGCAATTCCATGAACCACCTCTAGGACACATGGCTCGGGTTTCCGTTTGGCGTCGAACAGGGGGGACGCGTTTAAAGGGTTTAAATGCGACTTCTGCCCTGGACGCGATTTCACTCAGAGTGTTAAAAGCATCGTTTCGGCCAGATAGAGCAGAGGAGGCTCTGTCCGGCACAGGGGAGGAGTTGTTGAGGCTTCTCCGGCGATTTCTGATGGGTTTCGGCTTCTGACGGTTTGTGCAATGCGGGAACAATGTGAGGACAATGCTCGGAGCGTGGGTGTGTCATCGGCGAGGAGGTTTTGGTGTCTTCCAATTGGTAGGGAGACTTCCTACCCCGTTTATGGTTTAATGACACGTTTGGTTTGGGTTTAAGGGTTGGAACATGTGTTGGTGGTGTGCTATGGTTTGGAATTATGTTTACTGCTTTGAAATGGAGTTGGTCAGCCTTTGTGTGGTGTTTCTCCCGTGGGGGAGTGTGGGGTTTGTTCTGTGTAATGAAGTCACAGACGAACTGGAGTGGCGTCGGGTGTCCCCGCCGCGATTCGATGAACGCGTCGCATCGCGACGACGAGTTCTTCTTTCCGATGTGTCTGTTAGGTCGGTCGTCATGTCGTAACCTTGTGGTTTGTCGCGTTAGCGTGAAACGCGGCGTCAAGGTTGGACGCGACTATGAGTTGACTAGAGGTTTGACCGATTGGGGTCTTGTGGCATCGTGTCGAGCAGACGCGACCAGCTAAGGCCTATCGCGACAGCCTTTACGATAGCACCTGGAAGGGCCGACGTGACACCGTCACGGTGCTGGGCTCTGTCGCGATAAGGTTTGTAATGGCATCCCAACCAAACGACGTGATTCAAGTGGCGGCATCTGTGCTGGATGCGTTTCAGGTTCTGTGGTCGTTCTGTGATGGTCGGGCAGTGAAGGTTCTGTGTAGGCCTATCCCGGGTTTGTTAATATTCTTTAAAGCCTGCGGTTATGTTTATTATGTTATGTAGTATGAGTTGCCAAGGAGGTCACGGGGTGACCAATGACAGGCAATGCTATATTCTAACATTGTTATGGTATGTTTATGCCATGTGTTATGTTAAGGTATTACGATAGGTGTTAATGGTTAATGTGTATAGATCTTACGTGTGGTCTTGGTGGTCATATGATGACCCCGTTAATGAGTGGTAGTGTGTAGGATGGCTTGAGGGTCACAGGGTGACCAATGAAGCCATTCCTTACACTTGAGTACTGTGTGTTGTGTATGTGTCGGCATTGGTTGGCTTGGAGGTCACATGGTGACCGTTGACAAGCTGAGCTCGACACTTGTATACTGTGGTTTATGATACAGAATCGTATATCATGCTTTGTGTGCTTACCGAGTCTGGTGGTCCGACGCCTAATCCGGAATACCTCTCTAGTCAGTTACCCTAGCACCGGGTGCTTAAGGCTTGTCCCGGTACGTGTGTACCATAGAGGTCTGAGTCATCTTCCTAGACACCCTCCTCTTGTGCTTGAGTAGTACGTCCGGCTGAGGGGAAAGACGACTAGGGGCAGCGACTTGTGTTTGGGGGTGTGCTATCACTTGTAGGGCGCTCGTGGTTGGGGGACGGACACCAGTAGTCGACACTGGTCCCCAGCTAGTCCTGTTCCAGTGCCTCACCGGCCGGAGTCCCTAAAGGTGTCAGGCTTGGGCCTGCGGGGTGTGTGACCTGCAGGTTGTGGTGGTTAGTTAGTCTCCACTGTTATTGACTTGTTGTTGTGGAGTGGCAGTTGGACTTTCCGTTCGTGACTTCTAGACTAAGAGGTGGTTCTTGTGCTTTGTTGTCCGGGTTGGATACTGGCGTCATGAACCAGTAGTCCGTTCCCGTGTGGTGGCATCGTCTCCGTACCGACTCGTGTTTGACCACTGGTTGTGGTTCGTGTGTGAACCGTTGGTTAGGGTTATAACAGTGAAACCATTAACCGTTGTGGTGTGCCTTGGAGGTGGCATAGTTATGTGGTTTAGTGTTGTACCTCCTAGTAGCAGGTACATGTACTCTTATGGGTAGAGTTGTGTTGTGGTACGTGAGTCCAACCTCAGCTAGTGTTGAGGTGAGACCATGCGTACTATGGAGGTCTTGTGGTGTGACGCTCCACGTGTTAAATAGATTGGTTTCCATTTACGATGTGGTTTACGGGTGTTGGCTGGTTGTCGCCAATCGCGATGCTCCGTGTGTGATAGTTAGCTGTGAGACCGTAGCCTAGGCAGTGGTTTGCCGGTGAGGCTTGTGGTCGAGGTATTTTAGTTGAAGGGTGGACTAGCGGCGTTTAGCTAGTCTTGTGTTTCCTTTTACTTTTCAAGGACCGGGGTTTAGCCGATGTGTTTATGATTAATTGTAGTCTAACATGCTTATGTGTGCATGTTATGCTTCGGCTACTAGTGTTGCCATTGAGACCCCCTGGGGTTGAGGTCTCCTACGTAGTTGTGTTTTCGTTGTGGGAGGTCCCTACTGAGAGAGTGACTTGTAGAGGCTCACTCCCTTACAGTTTGTTTTAGGTGTTGGCCGACTTAGCAGGCGTTGGCTGACTTCGGAGTGCTTTACGCAGAGTAGTGCAGACTTGTACCACCAGCAGTAGAGTAGAAGAGTCGTTTGAACTTGTGCTCCCTCGGGGTATGCCCCAGGTAGTTGTACTCTTAAATTGGACATGTAATATTGTAATTGTAGACTATTGTACATTGTGGTTACAGTTATATACACTTGTACTTTCCTGTGTTATATACTATAATTGTGGTCTTTTATATTCGTACTGGACACGTGTTTGAGATATCCCTTGAGAAACTTCGATTCGTTCGCGGGGGGGAGATATGGATATGGACCCTTATTGGGTATAGATATCTAGGGCCGTTACAGTTGGTATCAGAGCAATGGTCCAGTTAAAATATGAAAAGACATTTAAGGTGATGATCAGTTTATCCTCATGTAATTTAAATGAATTACATATCTATTTTGGTGATTAACAAAACTTAAATAAAGTTTAATCTAACAAGTTTTTTATGAGATTTGAGAACAAGAAATAAATCAAGGAAAATCAAGAAAAACTAGTAAGTATCTTTATCATGTAATATTTAAAGTTCAGTGCATATAAATTTTCTAAGTACACATCGATTTCTCTAAGTGTTATAATGATTTGTTTATATTCGCATAACGATTTCATAAGTTATGTTAACAACTACATAGCATAATGATTTGCTCTCACGACGATTCGCTAAGTGAACATATTGATTTCGATCTCACAACGATTCGCTAGTGAGCATAACAATTTGCTCTCATAATGATTCGCTAAGTGATCGTATCGATTTCGATCTAATAACGATTCGGTAAGGGATCGCAATGAGTTCTCCCATAACGATTTCGATCTCACAACGATTCTCTAAGTGAGCATAACAATTTGCTCTCATAATGATTCGCTAAGTGATCATATCGATTTCAGTCTTATAATGATTCGCTAAGGGATCGCAATGAGTTCATCCCATACGATTCAGTCTCACAACGATTTGCTTTCACATCGACTTGATAAAGTGAGAACAACGATTTGCTCTCACATCGATTTGGTCTTTATAACGATTCGTTACGTCTCATAATGACTTGGTCGTCAGAACGATTCGATAAGTTTCATAACGACTTTGTCGTTGTAACGATTTGATGGATTACACAATGATTTGTTCAGAACGATTTGATTATAATGATTTGCTTGTATCGATTTGTTCACAACGATTTGATTATTTCGATTTAGTTATAACGATTTTCTTGTATCGATTTGTTCACAACGATTTGATCATAACGATTTGGTTATAACGATTTGTTTGTATCGATTTGTTCACAACGATTTGATTATAACGATTTGGTTATAACGATTTGCTTGTATCGATTTGTTCACAACGATTTGATTATGATTGTATAACAATTTGTGATCTCATCGCTTTGTTTATGAGTAAGCAACGATTCACTCATACAATGATTTCATAAGTGATACTCACAACGATTTGATGAAATATAATGACTTGATATTCAAATATCTTGACAAGTCAAAGTCATCCCGCATATTTCTCTTATATCCATGCATTAAATATAACCATACATTTCTCTGCTCGATGCATGTCCAGATATCTTCTATTCTTATGCTTCTACATGTAATATCTTTTTTGAAAGGCAGGCTGGGATTTCTATTTTGATGTATCCTCACTCCAACGATTGATTGACAACAAGAGACAGCCTAGCTGTCTATGTTTTAGCATTTAATGTGTGCAGGTTTTTGACAACATGACCCTATACAATGTTGAATAAAGTAGAAGCTGGAGGATATCCAGGAGGATTTTCTTTTTACGTGCATGGAATGTAAAGAACCGTTGACTGCAAAGAAGAACCATGCAGTCTAACGTTCTCAGAACATAGAGACAACAGATACTTCAAAGACTACTTTTCAAAAGAAGTTATATATTGAAGACTGATGACTTCAGAGAAAAGTATCTGGAAAAGCTTACTCGACACAATCTGCGAGCATCCAGAAGAGCCAAGCCTCACTCCATTGTTTTAAGCTTTGCTCTTAGCTCTCTGCGTTTCTGTGCCTAGCTTTGTGAGAGCTATAGTGTACTGAGAGTGTTCTTTGTCGTAGATCTTTTCCTCTCAGTCTTTTGCTTCAGATCAAGCACTATTCTATTAGCTTGATCTAGGGGCTTGTCTTCCCGCGAACACTCTTCGTGTTGTTCCTTCGTGTTGAAGGAAGATCTGGGGGTTCCAGGGTGGTGTTTATCCTCTGCAGGTTGTGAAGAGAAGACCAGCTGCGGCTGGGTGTGTAAGTATCCTTGAGGGGGACTGTACCCTTGGGTAGTGGAATCCTGAGTTGTTGCTCAGGGATTGGACGTAGGACTTCTGTGGAAAGGAGGTGCGAACCAGGATAAAATTCCTTATGCAGTGTGTTTGCTTTCTGTGTGTCTGTTATTGTTTTACAACTAACACCAACCTCCAAACGCAGTGCTTTGTTTAATCATTTTTGTTGACAAGATTATATAATCAAATTTTAAAGAATCCCATTCACCCCCCCCCCCTCTGGGCTTGCTAGCTGGCCAACAAGTTGTATCAGAGCTAGTCTCTTCGACAAAGAAGATCCAATGATCTGAAGAGAAAAGCTCAAATGGCAGCCCAAGGTCACTTCGAAGGTCAGTCAGTCAACAGGCCACCACTGTTCGATGGTGAAGACTACACGTATTGGAAGACAAGAATGGAGTTCTTCTTACAAGGACTCGACTATCAGATCTGGTCGATTGTTGAAGAAGGAGATCTTCTGGTTACTAACGAGAAGGACAAATGGACTGAAGATGATAAGAAGAAAATTTCCCTCAACTACAAGGCCAAAAGCATAGTGTGTTGTGCTCTTAGCAAGAAAGAGTTCAACCGTATATCTTCCTGCAAGTCAGCTATGGAGATGTGGGAAAAGTTGAGGATCACATATGAAGTTACTGACAAAGTAAAGGAAACCAGAATAGATATTCTGGTAACATAGTATGAAAGGTTTCAGATGCAGTCAGGAGAGACTATCACACAGATGTATAGCAGGTTTACCGACATCACAAATGGATTAACCGGTCTTGGGAAGACATATGAAATGGGAGACATGGTCAGAAAAATTCTTAGATCCCTACCAGCCTCTTGGACTCCCAAAGTAATAGCGATAGAAGAGGCCAATGACTTGAAGAGAATGTCATTGGAGAAACTCATTGGGTCCCTAATGGCCCATGAGATCAACATGGAGAGATTGGGAGAGTCGTCAAGCAGAAGAAAATAGTCCAATGCTCTCAAGGCTGAAGAAGATGCATCAGAAGAAGCCTCAGATGGTGATGAAAGCTTGAGAAGTAGTGAAGATGAAGAAGCTCTCCTCTCTATAAGACTACAAAGAATATTAGCTAAAAAGAAGTACCAGTATGGGAGGAGATACTTCAAGAGAAATAAAGACTATAAGAAGCCAGAAGGAAAGGACTCAAAGAAAGCTGAGCCAATCTGCTACGAGTGCAAGAAGCCCGGACATATTAAAGCTGAATGTCCGAAACTGAAGATAACCGAGTTCAGAAAGAAGGATAGTTCCAAGAAATTCAGAAGATACAAGAAGAAAGCCATGGCAGCAACATGGGACAACAGCAACGACTCTGACAGTGAGTCGAGTTCCAGTGGAGAAGAAGAAGAAAAGGCCAACCTGGCCTTTATGTCTAACATCGACCAAAAGGTAACATCTAATTCTTTGTTTACTTCTTGTAATGAATCTGATTCCGATAATTTAGAGGATGCTTTCAATGAACTGTATAGTAAATACAAAGATGTATGTAAACTAATAAAAATAACAAAGAAAAATCATGCTTGCTTAGAAATTACTAATGTAGATTTAAAATCTGAAAATGAATAACTAGAGAAGCAGGTTGCTGAACTAAAAAGAAGAAATGAATTGTTATGTGAGGACCTGAAAAATAAAAATGAACAAATAGCAAGTTTAGAAAACCAAGAAACAGTAAACAAACTAAAACAAGAAGTTAACACGTTAACAGAAGAAAATGAAAGGCTATCAAGTACATTAAAAAAATTTACAAATGGAAAAACATCATTAATACTAAAACGAGCTAGAAGATCAGGTAAAAAAAATCATGGATTAGGTTATACTCCTCCTGATAATGATGAAACAATAGTATACCCTAAAATATATCCAACACCTAAGTTTGTAGCTGAACAAGACACAACATATAAGTCAAGCTTTAAATACATTCCAACTGAAAAAGTAAGTAGAACATCTTGTTGTAGTCACTACAACAAGTTAGGTCATACTAAAATAACATGTCCAACTAAACATAAAAGATGGATAATTAAAAATAAAATTGATGATACTAACCAATCAAGACCCAAAAGAAATTGGGTACCTAAAGTATAGTGTTTTCATTATAGGTAAACCTTTGAGCATCAAAATGGTACTTGGACAGCGGATGCTCAAGGCACATGTTAGGGAACAGAAAGTTATTCTCCCATCTTGAAGCTGAAGAAGGCACAGTCACTTATGGAGATAATGGAAAAGGGACTATGATGGGTAGCAGATCAGTAGGTAGTAAAGGCAAAACCGTTATCGAAGATGTTCTATGCGTCAAAGGACTGAAGCACAATCTTATCAGTATCAGCCAACTGTGCGATAAAGGACATCAGATCAGATTTCAAGAATCAAAGTGCAGTATCATAAAGGATGGTACAGTCATTTTTGAAGCTATCATTTTTGAAGCTAACAGAGAAAAGAATTTGTACGTACTCTATCTAGAAGAATTAAAGGATCAGGACATATGTCTGGCAGCGAATAAAGAGCAGTCAACTGATCTCTGGCATCGAAGATTGGGCCACTACAGCCTGGATGGGATGAGAAACTTAATCAAGAGAAATTTGGTGGAAGGCCTACCCAAAGTAAGTTCAAGAATGGATGGTGTCTGTGGGCCGTGTGCAAAAGGAAAGCACACCAAGTCATCCTTCAAGTCAAATACTGTGGTAACAATCTCTAAACCCTTAGAACTTCTACATATGGATCTATTTGGGCCAATGAGGACCACAAGTCTTGGTGGAAAGAACTTTGGATTCGTTATAGTAGATGACTACTCCAGATTTACATGGGTATCCTTCTTGGAGCATAAGGATGATACATTCGACAGCTTTGTCATCTTCAGTAAGAAGGTACAAAAAGACAAAAAGTACAGCATTATTAGTATTCGATCAGATCATGGAGGAGAGTTTCAGAATGAGAAATTTGCTAAGTTCTGTGATGATCAAGGGATAGAGCATAACTTCTCAGCGCCAAGGACACCACAGCAAAATGGGCTTGCTGAGAGGAAGAACAGAACCCTATTGGATATGGCAAGGACAATGCTATCAGAATATGATTTACCAAGATATTTCTGGGCCGAAGCAGTCAACACAGCATGCTATATCATCAACAGAGTAATGATCAGGCCAATTCTGAAGAAGACTTCATATGAGCTATACAAACAGAAGAAGCTAAAAATCAGCCATTTCAGAACATTTGGATGTCCATGCTTCATCCACAACAACGGCAAAAGAGACATTGGTAAGCTAGATGCAAAATCAGATGAAGGTATATTCATGGGGTATGCTTCTAAACCTAAAGGATATAGAATATTTAATAAGCGTAGCTTATTAATTGAACAATTAGTACATGTTATTTTTGATGAAACTAACCCTTCCTTGAGAAAGGAAGTAGATAGTGATGTTGATGATGCAGATGAACAATCCAAGAAATTAAAGAACTCATCCATCGAGGACAAGGGAGATCCACCCTTGGAAGATCTACAACAAAAAAGACATATCACATGACAATCTTCCAAAGGAATGGAGATACAAAAAGGATCACCCATTGGACAACATCATTGGTGATCCATCGGTTGGGGTAAGAACCAGAGGTAACATAATTCCTTGTGACTACCTAGCTTTGTATCTCAAATAGAGCTTAAGACAGTCAATGAAGCTACGCTTGTTCCGAGACCATCAGATCATCCTGTGATTGGCACCAAATGGGTGTTCAAGAACAAATTGGATGAAGCTAGTGTGATCACTACAAACAAGGCCAGATTGGTAGCTCAAGGCTATTCCCAAGAGGAAGGCATAGAGTTCAATGAAACCTATGCATCAGTAGCTAGACTTGAGGCAATTAGAATCTTACTTGCTTTTGCATCAGCGTTAGATTTAAAATTTTTTCAAATGGATGTAAAATCCACCTTTTTAAATGGATATATAAATAAGGAAGTTTATGTAGAACAACCTCCTGGTTTTGATGATATTGATTTTCCGAATCATGTTTTCAAATTGCATAAGGCATTATATGGTTTAAAGCAAGCACCTAGAACATGGTATGAAAGATTAAGTGCATTTTTGTTAAACCATGGTTTTACTAGAGAAAAAGTAGATAGAACATTATTCATCAAATCTAAAGCCAAAAATGTGCTACTTGTATAAATCTATGTGGATGATATAATTTTTGGTTCAACTGACGAATCCCTTTGCAAGTACTTCGAAAAGCTTATGCAGGGAGAATTTGACATGAGCATGATGGGGGAGCTTAACTACTTCCTCGGATTGCAAATCAAGCAAGGAAAAGAAGGAACTCACATTTGTCAAGCCAAATACACCAAGGAACTTTTAAAGAAGTTTGGATTTGAAAGCGCCAAGCCACTGTCAACACCGATAAGTACATCAACAAGTTTAGACAGTGATGAGGATGGTAAGAAGATAGATCAAAAGGTCTACAGAGGTATGATAAGTTCATTACTCTATTTAACTGCCAGTAGACCTGCCAAATTATTTAGTGTATGCATGTGTGCTAGGTATCAGGTAGACCCTAGAGAGTCTCATTTAATTTCTGTCAAAAGAATTTTTAGATACTTGACTAGAACTTATGATCTAGGTCTATGGTATCTAAAATAATGCAAAATTAATTTAGTAGGATACTCTTTTGCTGACTACGCTAGATGTAAAATAGATAGAAAAAGCACCAGTGGTTGTTGTCAATTTCTTGCAGGATGTCTAATTTCATGGTCCTCAAAGAAGCAAAATTTAGTAGCACTGTCAACAAGCAGCAACTTGAGGATTATGGGCTACATATCAAGACAATTCCCCTGCTGTGCGACAACACCAGTGCCATTAATCTCACAAAAAATCTAGTTTAGCACTCAAGGACAAAGCATATAGAGGTTAGATATCACTTTATTCGTGATCATGTAGCCAATGGTAACATAGATATTTCCTTTATTGATACTCAAAATCAGTTAGCAGATATCTTCACAAAGGCCTTACCTGAACAGAGATTTACGTCTCTTAGAAGGGAATTAGGCATGTGCAATTTGTGATAGATTTATCTCTAATTAACTAAAATTATAAATAAGTTCAGAATATCAATTATTTTTCCCCTTAAAATTAAGCAAATTCTTCAAATATTGCTTGCATCTTATATATCAATGCCGGTTCGTAATTTTAAAAGAGTTTATTCTTTTCGAACCTGTCTCTTGTCATTTTCTGCCATTATGGCGCCTCCCTTTATCTGATAAGAACCCGAAATCTGTGTCATACCGATTCACCTCCCGCTCTCATCTCCTTCGACTTGCCTGAGACGATAACCCTATCGACTCCAGTATCGACTTCGTGCAATTTCAAAGTTTCCACTTTTTCCCGTGAGAAATTTCTTGAGGGTTTCTGCTCCAATCTTCTTTCCAATCATCCAGAACCATTCCCCATTCAAAACCATGGCCATTTCTAGAGTTTCCAGCACCGTCGGGGGCTATGGAGCTGCATTCCTCACCGCCGAGCAGCAGGAAAGGTTTACATTAGTGAAGACGAAGGTCTGTGGCAACAAAGCAGTGGGCATTGAGGATTTGGAGAAGAATGGGATGCACATCATCATAGCAGCTATGGATAGGTTGAAATGGATAAAGATGGCAACCCTATCAGAGGTGAGTTATCCAGACTTGGTCAAGGCGTTCTATGTTTGCTTGAAGTCTGAAGAGGATGGTTCTTTGACAACCACTATCGAAGGAACCTAGATTAGGATCACATATGCTTTGTTGGAGTCTTTGTTTGGAGTTTGCACCACCGGTCACAGTGGAGTACACACTGTTGACATTCAGGCTAAGGGTTTAGGGATTGTTGGTCCCGAATACAAACTGAAAGACGGGAAAATAGACATCAACCAGTTGAATGCTTTCAATCGCCTATTGCACTTTATAGTTTGTTAGATATTGGTTTCTAGGAGTGCCACCTTCTCTACATGTACTAAGGCAGACTCTGATATGATGTTCTGGGCTCTCCAGAACCAGAGCATAAACATGGCCGAGGTTATAATAGAAAGGATGAAGTTTGCACATGCTCAGGTTTGGGACAAGAAAAGTAAATTGAATGTGTCCCTACCTTACGCCCATTTGCTGACCAAGATTTTCCAACATTGTGGCATTAATCTGTCTGGGGTGGTGTCAGAAAAGATGGGGCAGGCCATTCGCAGCAGGAACTTGAAAAGGAGTGGTTTCTCTTTGGTTGGTGGTGTGTGGACCAAGACCTCAGTGGTTGAGGGTGAGGCCATCATCGATGAAGCCCAAGAAGTTCTGGAAGAGGTAGCAGAAGTAGCGATAGCAGCAGATGTACCAGTTGAGCAAGAATATCAACAACTTGCAGTAGTGCCTGTAGTGCAAGAACAACAATAGGAAGTTGTCAGTTCAGAAATTGCAATGGATCAAGCAGCAGCAGCAGCAGCAGCAGCAGCAGAGGTCAGAGCATAAGAATCTATGGTCACTGGAAGCCAGATTGAAGATATTCCGCAAGACATTATTGAGTCAGTTATGCAAGTTTCAGAGGCTATCATTCCCACCACAGTTGTGGCATCTATTCTAAGAGATGTGCTGGAATCCATTCCTAGCACTCAGGGGGGCCTGAAAGGACTAGTGAATCAGTAGCAGATGTTGTGGCATCAGGCCACACTGATGATGTTGGAGGATGCTCCTATTGAGGGGGAGCAGTCAATTGAGAAGGAAGCAATACCTCAGAGGGAGCGCACTGCTAGTACCCCCGTTGATGATCAGTTTAGAGAAGGCATTGTGGAAAGTGCCTCAGGTGAAGAAGATAATGATGATAATGTGGAGCCCGTTGCAAGGGCAATTGATAAAGGAAAAGAAGTGGCTCAGGATATTACCCTCCTTACCAGGAAGCCGCACAGGAGGCCAAGGCAGAAGAAACTGAAGATCAACATGAAGCCCATTGTTGAAAGATTGGATGAACAAGGGTCCATACTGTGCTCTGTTCGTTCAGATATCGCCTCCATATTCATAAGCCAGAGCCAGTCAGCTACTTCTGTTGGAGCATTGACTTCTGAGCTCCAACATTTGAAAAGTGAGCTGGTCAGGATGAAACAAACAGTTCTTGACTTGTCAGTTTTTGTGAGGGAGCATTTACCAATTCATGCCCCTCTTGCTAGCAGCTCAGGGCCTTCAGGGCCATCTTTTGATGATGGAGTCCGGCCTTCAGGGCCAATTCAAGTGGAAGTTAGGCCATCTGGACCTGTCAATGCAGAGCAGACTAGTGTAGAAGAGCGGCCTTTAGGGACAATGTCTGATGATCCAGCAGGGCCATCAGGGCCAAAGGTTGTTGAAGATGTGCACACTACAGAACCAGTCGTTGCAGAAGTGTTGGGGCTAAGAGGGCTGGCAGAGGATGAATCAGGCCCATCAGGGCAGGTGGAATTAGTGGTTTCAAGAGCAGAGGGACCGGCTGTAGATCCAAAGCCCCCTGCTTATTCCTCTATTCCAACTCTAGGCCCTCCTTCTCCACCCACATCCTCCACTGCACCTCCAGCACCTACCACCTTCAAATGACCTCGTCCTAGAACCATATCTTCTCCTACACCTTTTCCTTCCAGTCTACTTCATCTCCTGCCTCGTCCACTATTATTCCTCCTCTTCCTCCATCCGTTGAGGTTCCTCCAGCTTCTTCATTTGCTGGAGCCTCTTCCTCTGGTCCTTCCTCTTCAGGACCATCTGATATCCCCTCTGTTACTCCTCAATCACTCCTTCATCCACCTAATCCTCCTTCGTTTATTACCATTATTCCTGAGGGTGCCCAACTTGTCCATACTGAAATCCAGGACATCAAGGATGAATTTGAAGTAGCAATAATTCGTTCAGTCCTGCTGTTGGGACTCATATCCACCGGACAGACTCTTCTAGCCCTGTCCCTAAGAAGAGGAGATTTACTTCTACTCACCATGTTTCTTCTGAACCTTGCTATCCACCTCTTTGGTTTTCCCTTTCCGTTGAAAATAAACACAAATCCTTATATGAAGAATTTCTTCTTAAAGTCACTTTTGCCACCATTTCTGGTCTCCCATTCCTAAATCTCACTGACCATCTCACCACCATCTTTTCTTATTTTTTTCTATCCAAGGTTCAACAGTCAAAAGTTTTCTCCATGACTGAAGCCAAAACTAAAGATCAGTGGGCTCGCGGCCACAAAGTTCTATACAATCAGTTCCTTTGAGCTCGGTCAGCCAGGTATCCACCCAGAGATTCCCCTTTAACTCTCTCTGAGTGGTTCCAGATTCATCACAAGAACACCTGGGGGCCTTTTATTCAGAAAGAGATCAAATTCATCCGGCAATTCCAGGTGTACAATGACTTCTACTATATCAACTATCTTCCTGAAGTGTAGCTGGGCCATTTTCGGAAAGCTATCATGGCTCTGAGTTCCAGGGATGCTCATACAGAATCCATTCAGATTGATTTTGCTACTTTGGAGATCCCTGATGTAGTGTTCCTACCCCCTCTTCACTCCTTAATCATGGACTCTTCTTTTGGGACACTTATCTTTGAAAGAGATTCAAGGGTAATGACCAGGATTTCAATACAAGAAGGTCGTTCCCTTTCCTTTCACAGGTTTGTCTACCAGCAATATCTTCGGGGCTACATTAAGGCTGATATTCTTGCCCTATTTTGTCTGAAAGTGAGAGACTTTTGCCTTCTGATTGGGAGAAGCTATACTCTCTGTCAGCTCAACAACTTCAAGAACTCAATATTGCTTCTCAGGCTAGATCCAATCAACCATTGTTGTCTCCTGCTGAATTCTTGGATTTCAACTCCCTTCACCTTGTCCGGGACTCTTATCATACATGGGAAGAAAGGTACAAGGTCTTTATGGCTCTAAAGAAGGAACTTCAGCAGCACCAGATCCACTATTCGTACAAAATTGATCAGTTTCTTCGACTAGCTAGTTTTGGCTCCTTCACTTCATATAAGATCTCCCTTGGCACTGATGAGTATGGCACCTTCATAGAAGCTCAGAGACAATGTCACCTCAAAAGGATGGCTCCTTCTATGGGACCTTCCTATAAAATCACTTTTGGTGCTTTTCAGTCTCACTTTGAAGAGCAGGAACGCAAAGCGATTCCCATCCTTACTCGCTTTGCATCCTTTTTGTCTCCTGCCTTCTATCTTACTGAAACAACCAATGATCAATAAAATTTCTCCTTGATATCATTTAACTTTTCTCTCTTTCTTTGTCTCATTCTAATATCTTTTTGCTTAATGACAAAAAGGGGGAGAAATATAGTATTTCTGAAATGCATTTCTCATTTTATTTCCGAAAATTCACTTAGGTTTACTTCAGAACATCTATGATTTTTGTTATGTTTTGTCATCACCAAAAAGGGGGAGATTGATGATCAGTTTATCCTCATGTAATTTAAATGAATTACATATCTATTTTGGTGATTAACAAAACATAAATAAAGTTTAATCTAACAAGTTTTCTATGAGATTTAAGCACAGGAAAAAAATCAAGGAAAATCAAGAAAAACTAGTAAGTATCTTCATCCTGTAATATTTAAAGTTCAGTGCATATAAATTTTATAAGTGCACATCGATTTCTCTAAGTGTTATAATGATTTGCTTATATTCACATAACGATTTCATAATTTATGTTAACAACTGCATATCATAACAATTTGCTCTCACAATGATTCGCTAAGTGAACATATTGATTTCAATCTCACAAATATTCGCTAAGTGAGCATAACGATTTGCTCTCATAATGATTCGCTAAGTGATCGTATCGATTTCGGTCTTATAACAATTCGCTAAGGGATCGCAATGAGTTCATCCCATAATGATTTTGATCTCACAACGATTCGCTAAGTGAGCATAACGATTTGCTCTCATAACGATTCGCTAAGTGATCGTATCGATTTCGATCTTATAACGATTCGCTAAGGGATCACAATGAGTTCATCCCATAACGATTCGGTCTCACAAAGATTTGCTTTCTCATCGACTTGATAAAGTGAGAACAACGATTTGCTCTCATATTGATTTGGTCTTTATAATGATTAGTTAAGTCTCATAACGACTTGGTCTTCAGAACGATTCGATAAGTTTCATAACGACTTTGTCACTGTAACGATTTGATGGATTACACAATGATTTGTTCACAACGATTTGATTATAACGATTTGGTTGTAACGATTTGCTTGTATCGATTTGTTCACAATGATTTAATTATAACGATTTGGTTATAACGATTTGCTTGTATCGATTTGTTCACAACGATTTGATTATAACGATTTGGCTATAACGATTTGTTTGTATCGATTTATTCATAACGATTTGATTATAACGATTTGCTTGTATCGATTTGTTCACAACGATTTGATTATAACGATTGGGTTATAACGATTTGCTTGTATCAATTTGTTCACAACGATTTGATTATGATTATATAACGATTTGTGATCTCATCGCTTTGTTTAAGAGTAAACAACGATTCACTCATACAACGATTTCATAAGTGATACTCACGACGATTTCATGAAATATAACGACTTGATATTCAAATATCTTGACAAGTCAAAGTCATCTCGCGTATTTCTCTTATATCCATGCATTAAATATAACCATACATTTCTCTGCTCGATGCATGTCCAAATATCTTCTATTCTTATGCTTCTACATGTAATATCTTTTTTGAAAGACAGACTGGAATTTCTATTTTGATGTATCCTCACTCCAACGATTGACTGACAACAAGAGGCAGCCTGCTGTCTATGTTTTAGCATTTAATGTGTGCAGGTCTTTGACAGCACGACTCTATACAGCGTTGGGTAAAGTAGAAGCTGGAGGATATCCAGGAGGATTTTCTTTTTACGTGCATGGAACGTAAAGAACCGTTGACTGCAAAGAAGAACCATGCAGTCTAACGTTCTTAGAACATAGAGACAACATATACTTCAATGACTACTTTTCAAAAGAAGTTATATATTGAAACTGATGACTCCAGAGAAAAGTATCTGGAGAAGCTTACTCGACACAATTTGCGAGCATCCAGAAGAGCCAAGCCTCACTCCATTGTTTTAAGCTTTGCTCTTAGCTCTCTGCGTTTTTGTGCCTAGCTTTGTGAGAGCTATAGTGTACTGAGAGTGTTCTTTGTCGTAGACCTTTTCCTCTCAGTCTTTTGCTTCGGATCAAGCACTGTTCTATCAGCTTGATCTAGGGGCTTGTCTTCCCTCGAACACTCTTCGTGTTGTTCCCTTCGTGTTGAAGGAAGACCTGGGGGTTCTAGGGTGGTGTTTTTCCTCTTCAGGTTGTGAAGAGAAGACCAGCTGCGGCTGGGTGTGTAAGTGTCCTTGAGGGGGACTGTACCCTTAGGTAGTGGAATTCTGAGTTGTTGCTCAGGGACTGGATGTAGGACTCCTGCGGAAAGGAGGTCCGAACCAAGATAAAAATCCTTGTGCAGTGTGTTTGCTTTCTATGTGTCTGTTGTTGTTTTACGACTAACACTAACCGCCAAACGCAGTGTTTTGTTTAAACATTTTTGTTGACAGGATTAGATAATTAAATTTTAAAGTATCCCATTCACCCCCCCTCTGGGCTTGCTAGCTGGGCAACATAAGGTACAATGTCCCAATACATGAATTAATGTCCAATACTGGTAGTAAGTCTGCGGTTTTGTGTGGTGTTAGGTGGTTCTTGGTGTGAGTTTTTGACACGTAGATCATGTGTTTCTACTTGTTAAGCTGACAAGTGTTGGAAGTGGTTGAGAAACAGTGTAGGTTGTGGTGATAATTGTGTGGTTTTGCCACTAGTGTGCTAGTCTGCAATGAAAGAATAGTTGTTTAAAGGTCCTTAGTTATAGAAATTAAAGAGTTTCAAGAATTCAGATATGGAAACCAGTAAGGATGTTATAGTAAGAACCAGAGTTGGCAGAGACAGGTAAGAGGTAATAATGGGATAGTATTGTAAAGAAACAGTGTTATTGACGTGGAATAGCTTGTGTTACGATTGTTGCATGTCTGGACTATGGTCAAGAACTTTGGTAGAGGTAGTTGAGTAAGGAAAGGTGCAGTGAGAGCAGCATTGTAGCGTGAAACAGTACCTGTGTAACTAAGGAATTGTGATTAAGGAATTCAGTAAGGGCAACTGATGTATCTGAGATCTGTGCTAGCTAGCAAGTGTTAAAGAGTGGTTTGAATGATTCTGTGATAAGGTACTGGTAAGCAGAGAATCAGAGATAGCAGAGGGTTGAGAATATATTGTAATTAGAAGCAGATAAGTCAAAGAGTTTGAGAATTGTGCTGTTATGAATTGAGATGGTAATAGAAAATTATAGTTAGAGATTTATGTATGTTCATGCTGAGGTGATCACCTAAGTAAAGAGAAAGTAAAGGAAGGTTTGTGTACAGTTAGTTTTTCTGAAAATTTCAAAAGGAAAGATGTTTTCTCGGCAAATGGCGGTTTGTCAGGATTTTATAGATTGTTCTGTTAAAGGTAGCTGAATTAAAAAAAAAAAACAGTGACGTCTAGCAGTTGGGTGCAGCCTGAGAGGAAAGAGAGATAAAGGCTGAGTCCGATAAAGATTGAGAATGAGGTTAAGAGTGATGGGAATGAGATTGAGTTGTGTGAGATAGAATAAAATGGAATTTAAGTAAAGATTTGAATGGAAAGAATATTAGCGAATATGTTGTAGCAGTGGTATTTTAGCATTTGAGAATATAGCAGTAATGTGGAATAGAGCAAGCAGGCAGAGCAGATTATTGTACTAAAAAAAATCGATTTCATGTTTTGGCTTTGACGGTATTTGAATGAAAGATGACTAGATATCAGCGAGAATTGCAGTGTAGCTGACATAGTGAGTTTTCCCAGATAGCAGAGGGGTTAATAGAAAAGTTCGTAGAAATTATATTGAGGGTCGTGCAATTGGCAAAATAGATCAAATTGAGTATTAGTGACCAAAGAAAGAAAGAGTACAACGGATTATGAAGCGAATGTGATCAGATAGTTCAACAGGCATTTAGCAAGAGTTTGTGTGTCGGTGCTTAGAAAGTGATTCAGTTGAGCAGAAAGGATACTTTTATGAAAGTATTCTAGAAATTGAAATGAGAGCAAAGGCAGAATAGCTAAAGGGTTATTTTGAAAGGTTGTGAATATAATGTGATCTATCAGCCAGAGAATTTGATTTAAAGAAAGAAAGAGATATGAAGGGCTAGATATGTCAATAGCAGTGTGCCAGAACTCAGAAATTTTAAATGATAGCACGACCAGAATGGAAATATTAGAGAAAGCAATTTAGAAATCTAGGTTCCTTCTTCTAGTAATTATATGATTGAGTAAGATAGATTGAGAAATGAGAAAAACTAGAATTGAGTTTAGCCAAAACTAGTGTAACAGCAAGAATAAAAAGTAATGAGAGGTAGTAATAAGAGCAGCATTTGTGGGATACTTTGCTAAGAATCCAATGCAATCATAGCAGTGCCGCGGAAGCATGGAAGATCTGATATACACAAGTTATCTGAAGTTTTTTAGATTAAAGGAAAGTTTGAGGTTTGCTGCACTGTTAGGCCAAGAGGCAGTGGTTCTTGATCAAGTGTGATTTAAGGCAGTCTGAACAGAAAGGTATTAAGAGGCAGGAAATGCAAGGATGGTAATTGATGTTCTTTGGGAAAGCTGACAGAGGAAAATATGAATATAAATGAGGTAGGGTAATGAACAGCAGTGACAAACAGATAATGGAATAGTACCAGGCAATTTGAGATTTTAAGGCTCGTTCTGCATGAAAGAGCACTGAAGTGTGGCAGTGTATAGCAAGAGGTCTGAATTAGAAAAGCAACTCAGAAAGAAATATTACGAAACACAGCTGAGGAAATGTGGACGTAGGTTAAGTCCAAGGAGATAAAGCATCAACAGCAAGATAGAATTGCTTACAGATGAAAGGTATAGAAAGAGCGGACTACAGTAACCGAGCTGAGCAGCTATGAAAGAAATTAAAGAGAAAGGAAAAGCGAAAAGAACACGGAAAAAGAGCAAATGGACATGGTTAGAAAGGCAAGAACGAAGAATATATCCTACTTGTTCTGTTTATGGCTTTGTTTCTTTTTAGGTGTTAGTCTGCTTTGTCGTGGTTTCATCCTTAATGTTGAGGACGACATTTCTTTTTAGGTGTTAGTAATGTAATGATACGGTCATTCAGATATGGGTTTATCGGGTCTATGTGTGGAACTCTTGACCAAGAGATGGTCAATGGGCTATTTCTGTGGTTTGTGTGCACAAGGTGAGCAGTGTGGGCCGGTTATCCCAGCCTATTTGCACTACTGGTTCACCGTCTATAATTGCGGCGGAGGAAGGCGACGTGATCTGAACGCATCAGCCTTGATGGACGCGATTCCAGGAACCGCCTCTATGACACGTGGCTCGGGTTTCCGTTTGGCGTCGAACCGGGGGGACGCATTTAAAGGGTTTAAACGCAGCTTCTGCCCTGGACGTGATTTCACTCAGAGTGTTAAAAGCATCGTTTCGGCCAGACAGAGCAGAGGAGGCTCTGTCCAATGCAGGGGAGGAGTTGTTGTGGCTTCTCTGGCAATTTTCGATGGGTTTCGGCTTTCGGTGGTTCGTGAAGCACGGGAACCACGTGAGGATGACGCTCAGAGCGTGGGTGTGCCATCGGCGAGGAGGTTTTGGTGTCTTCCAGTTGGTAGGGAGACTTCCTACCTTGTTTATAGTTTAATGGCATGTTTGGTTTGGGTTGAAGGGTTGGAACATGTGTGGGTGGTGTGCTATGGTTTGGAATTGTGTTTACTGCTTTGAAATGGAGTTGGTCAGCTTTTGTGTGGTCTTTCTCCCATGGGGGAGTGTGGGGTTCGGTCTGTGTAATGAAGTCACAAACGAATTGGAGTCGCGCCGGGTGTCCCCGCCACGATTCGATGAACGCGTCGCATCGCGACGACGTGTTCTTCTTTCTGATGTGTCTATTAGGTCGATCGTCGTGTCGCGACCTTGTGGTTTGTCGCGTTAGCATGAAACGCGGCGTCAAGGTTGGACGTGACTATGAGTTGACTGGAGGTTTGACCGATTGGGGTCTTGTGACGTCGTGTCGGGTTGACGCGACCTGGTCGCGTCGCTAAGGCCTGTCACGATAGCCTTTGCGATAGCGCGAGGAAGGGCCGACACGACACCGTCGCGGTGCTGGGCCCTGTCGCGATAAGGTTTGGAATGGTGTCCCAACTAAACGACACGATTCAAGTGGCGGCGTCTGTGCTGGACTCATTTCAGGTTCTGTGGTCATTCTGTGATGGTCAGGCAGTGAAGGTTCTGTGTAGACCTAGCCCGGGTTTGTTAATGTTCTTTAATGGCTGTGGTTATGTTTATTATGTTTTGTAGTATGAGTTTCCAAGGAGGTCACGGGGTGACCAATGACAGACAATGCTATATTCAAACATTGTTATGGTATGTTTATGTCATGTGTTAAGTATGTTAAGGTATTACGATAGGTGTTAATGGTTAATGTGTATAGATCTTACGTGTGGTCTTGGCGGTCATATGATGACCCCGTTAATGAGTGGTAGTGTGTAGGATGGCTTGAGGGTCACAGGGTGACCGATGATAAGCCATTCCTTAAACTTGAGTACTGTGTGTTGTGTATGTGTCGGCGTTGGTTGGCTTGGAGGTCACATGGTGACCGTTGACAAGCTGAGCTCGACACTTGTATACTGTGGTTTATGATACAGAATTATATATCGTGCTTTGTGTGCTTACCGAGTCTAGTGGTCCAGCGCCTAATCGGGAATACCTCTCTAGTCAGTTACCCTAGCACCGGGTGCTTAGGGCTTGTCTCGGTACGTGTGTATGGTAGAGGTATGAGTCGTCTTCCTGCACACCCTCCTCTTGTGCTTGAGTAGTACGTCCGGCTGAGGGGAAAGACGACTGGGGGCAGTGACTTGTGTTTAGGGATGTGCAGTCACTTGTAGCATGCTCGTGGTTGTGGGACGGACACCAGTGGTCGACACTGGTCCCCAGCTAGTCCTGTTCCAGTGCCTCACTTTAGGGTTCTCGGCCGGAGTCCCTAAAGGTGTCAGGCTTGGGCCTGCGGGGAGTGTGACCTGCAGGTTGTGGTGGTTAGTTAGTCTCCACTATTCTTGACTTGTTGTTGTGGAGTGGCAGTTCGACCTTCCGTCCGTGACTACGAGACTAAGAGGTGGTTCTTGTGCTTTGTTGTTCGGGTTGCATACTGGTGTCGTGAACCAGTAGTCCATTCCCGTGTGGTGGCGTCGTCTCCGTACCGACTCGTGTTTGACCACTGGTTGTGGTTTGTGTGTGAACCGCTGGTTAAGGTTATAACTGTGAAACCGTTAACCGTTGTGGTGTGCCCTGGAGGTGGCACAGTTCTGTGGTTCAGTGTTGTACCTCATGGTAGCAGGTACATGTACTCTTGTGGGTAGAGTTGTGTTGTGGTACGTGAGTCCGACCTCAGCTGGTGTTGAGGTGAGACCGTGCGTACTGTGGAGGTCATGTGGTGTGATGCTCCACATGTTAAATAGATTGGTTTCCGTTTACGATGTGGTTTACGGGTGTTGGCTAGTTGTCGCCAATCCCGATGCTCCATGTGTGAAAGTTAGCTGGTGAGACCGTAGCCTAGGCAGTGGTTTTCCGGTGAGGCTTGTGGTCGAGGTATTTTAGTTGAAGGGTGGACTAGCGGTGTTTAGCTAGTCTTGTGTTTCCTTTTACTTTTCAAGGGTCGGGGTTTAGCCGGTGTGTTTATGATTAATTGTAGTTTAATATGCTTGTGTGTGCATATTATGCTTCGGCTACCGGTGTTGCCAGTGAGACCGTTTGGGGTTGAGGTCTCTTGTGTAGTTGTGTTTTCGTTGTGGGAGGTCTCTATTGAGCCAGTGACTTGTAGAGGCTCACTCCCTTACAATTTGTTTTAGGTGTTGGCCGACTTAGTAGGCGTTGGCTGACTTCGGCGTGGTTTATGCAGAGTAGTGCATACTTGTACCACCAGCAGTAGAGTAGTAGAGTCGTTTGAGCTTGTGCTCCTTCGGGGTATGCCCCAAGTAGTTGTTCTCTTAAATTGGACATGTAATATTGTAATTGTGGACTATTGTACATTGTTGTTACAGTTATATACACTTGTACTTTCCTGTGTTATATACTGTAATTGTGGTCTTTTATATTCGTACTGGACACGTGTTTGAGATATCCCTTGCGAAACTTCGGTTCGTTCGTGGGAGGGATCTGGATATGGACCCTTATTGGGTATAGATATCCAAGGCAGTTACAATAGTGCTACTGAATTTTGTTTCTTTGAGGACCATGAAATCAAACATCCTGCAAGAAATTGACAACTTCCACTGGTACTTTTTCTATCTACCTTGCATCCAGCATAATCAGCATCAGAATATCCTACTAAACTAATTTCACATGATTTAGGATACCATAAACCTAAATCATGAGTTCTAGCTAGATATCTAAAGATTCTTTTAACAGATATTAAGTGAGATTCCTTAGGATCAGCCTGATACCTTGCACACATGCATACACTAAATAAAATATCAGGTCTACTAGCAGTTAAATAAAGTAATGATCTTATCATACCTCTGTATAGCTTTTGATCTACTTTCTTACCATCTTTATCACTGTCTAACCTTGTAGATGTACTCATTGGTGTGGACAGTGGTTTTGCATTGTCAAATCCAAATTTCTTTAATAATTACTTGGTGTATTTCGCTTGGCAGATATGTGTGCCTTCTTAGCCTTACTTGATTTGAAGTCCAAGGAAATAATTGTGTTCCCCCATCGTGCTCATTTCGAATTCTCCCTGCATAGGCTTTTCAAAATACTTGCACAGAGATTCATTGGTAGATCCGAATATTATATCATCCACATAGATTTGCACAAGCAATATATTTTGACTTTTGATTTAATAAATAAGGTGCTATCTACATGTCCTCTGATAAAACCATGGTTTAATAGAAATGCACTAAGCCTTTCATACCATGCTCTAGGCGCTTGCTTTAAACCATATAATGATTTATGCAATTTGAAAACATGATTTGGAAAATCTACATCATCGAAGCCAGGAGGTTGTTCTAAATAGACTTCCTCCTTTATATAAACATTTAAAAATACAAATTTTACATCCATTTGAAAAAGCTTTAAATCTAATGCACATGCATATGCAAGTAAAATTCTAATAGCCTCAAGTCTAGCCACTGGTGCATAGGTTTCATCAAAATCTATGCCTTCCTCTTGGGAATAGCCTTGAGCAACCAGTCTAGCCTTGTTTCTAGTGATAACACCAGCTTCATCCAATTTGTTCCTGAACACCCATTTAGTGTCAATCGCAGGATGATCTGATGGTCTCGGAACAAGGGACCAAACTTGGTTCCTCTTGAACTGATTAAGTTCATCTTGCATGGCTAAAATCCAAGATTCATCAGACAGTGCTTCATTGACTGTCTTCGGATCAATTTGAGAAACAAATACTAGATAGTCACATGGAATAACATTACCTCTTGTTCTTACCCCAACAGATGGATCTCCAATGATGTTGTTTCTTGGATGATCCTTCTTGTATCTCCATTCCTTTAAAAGATCACTATGAGATATTTCTTTCTGTTGCAGTTCTTCTAAGGGTGGATCTTTATTATCCTTGAGAGATGTATCCTTCAGTTTCTTGGATAATTTTTCTGCATCATCATCATCATTGTCTACTTCCTTTCTCAAGGAAGGGTTAGATTAATCAAAAATAACATGGACTGATTGCTCAATTAATAAACTTCGTTTATTAAAGACCCTATAACCTTTAGGTTTGGAAGCATAGCCCATGAATATTCCTTCATCAGATTTGGAATCTAACTTACCAATATCTCTCTTACCATTATTGTGGATGAAGCAAGGGCATCCGAACGTCCTGAAGTGACTGATCTTGGGCTTCTTTTTCTTGTAAAGCTCATACGCTGTCTTCTTCAGGATTGGCCTGATCATCACTCTATTTATTATGTAACATGCTGTGTTGATTGCTTCAGCACATAAATATCTAGGAAGACTGTATTCTGATAACATGGTTCTGGCCATATCCAATAATGTTCTATTCTTCCTCTCAGCTACTCCATTTTGCTGTGGTGTCCTTGGTGCTGAGAAATTATGCTCAATTCCTTGATCATCACAGAATTCTTCAAATTTTTCATTTTGAAATTATCCTCCATGATCTGATCGAATACTTATTATACTGAACTTCTTGTCCTTCTGAACTTTCTTACTGAACTTAACAAAGCTATCAAATGTGTCATCTTTATGCTCCAAAAATGATACCCATATAAATCTTGAATAATCATCTACTATTACAAATCCAAAATTCTTTCCTCCAAGGCTGGTGGTTCTTATCGGCCCAAATAAATCCATATGCAGTAACTCTAATGGTTTGGAGGTGGTTACCACTATCTTTGATTTGAAGGATGACTTTGCATGCTTCCCTTTTGCACAAGGTTCACACACACCTTCCATCCTTGAGCTCATTTTGGGCAAACCTTCCACTAGATTTCGCTTGACCAATTTTCTAATTCCATGCATACTGCAGTGACCCAATCTCTTGTGCCATAGTTCAGCTAATTGATCTTTATTTACTGCAAGGCATACATCCTGATCGTTCAACTCTTCTAGATAAAGCACATATAAGTTCTTTTCTTTGAAAGCTTCAAACAAAGTTACACCATTTTTCATAATTACGCACTTTGACTCTTGAAACCTGATTTGGTGACCCTTGTCACACAGCTGGCTGATACTTATCAAATTGTGCTTAAGTCCTTTCACACATAGGACATCTTCTATGAGAATTCTGCCTTGAGTTTCTATCGAACCACAACCGATCACTATACCCTTTCCATTGTCACCATAAGTCACTGTGCCTTCTTCATCTTTGACGTGCGAGAATAGCTTTCTGTTGCCTGTCATGTGCCTTGAACACCCGCTGTCCAGGTACCACTTTGATGTTCTAAGGCTTCCCTATAATGAAAACACTAAGATTTAGGTACCCAAGTTCTTTTGGGTCCTTGATGGTTAGTTTCTTCATTTTTCCGTTTAGGAATCCATTTTAGGTGTTTTGTCGTACAGGTTGTTTTGGTATGTCCTAATTTATTACAATGACTACAACAAGATATTCTACTTATTTTTTCAGTTGGGATGTACTTAAGGTTGGATTTATATTCAATGTTTTGTTCAACTACAAATTTTGGTGTTGGATAGATTTTAGGATGGATTATTGTTTCTTCATTATCTGGTGGAGTATATCCTAAACCATGCTTCTTTCCTGATCTTCTAGCTCCTTTTAATATTAAGTTGATTTACCATTTGTAAACTTTTTCTATTGTATTAGTTAAATATTCATTTTTCTTAGTCAGTGTATCAACTTCCTTTTTAAGTTTATTTAAAGTCTCCTGATTTTTCAGATTTGTTATTTGTTCATTTTTCACTTTTAGATCTTCATATAACAATTCATTTCTCCGTTTTAGTTCAGAAATTTATTTTCTAACTGCTCATTTTCAGATTTTAAATCTGAGTTAGTAATTTCTAAACATGCATGACTTTTCTTGGTGACCTTTAATAATTTACATACATCTTTATATTTACTATATAATTCATTGAATGCATCTTCTAAACTATCTGAATCTGAATCATTGCATGAATTAAAGGATGAGTCAGAAGTTACCTTTTCCTCTAAGTTTGCCATGAAGGCCAGGTTGGCCTTTTCTTCCTCTTCTTCGCTGGAGCTTGACTCACTGTCTGAGTCGCTGTCGTTGCTCCATGCGGCTGCCATGGCTTTCTTCTTATATTTCCTAAATTTCTTCAAGTGGTCCTTCTTCTTGAACTCTGCCTTTTTCAGCTTCGGACATTCTACCTTAATGTGTCCTGGCTTCTTACATTCGTAGCATATAGGTTCTGACTTCTTAACCTTTTTTCCTTCAGGTGTACTAAAATCTTTCCCTTTCTTAAAATATCTTCTTCCAGATTGATATTTCTTCTTAGCCAATATCCGCTGCAGTCTTCTAGATAGAAGAGCTTCTTCATCTTCGCTATTCTCACCACTACCTTCATCTTCTCACTCTTTTTCAGAGCTACCTTCTGTAGCTTTTAGTGCGTTGCTGTGCTTCTTTCTGTTGGAGGATTCTCCAAGCCTCTCCATATTTATTTCATGGGCCATTAGTGACCCGATAAGCTTCTCAAGTGACATTCTCTTTAAGTCGTTAGCTTCTTCTATTGCTGTCACCTTAGGAGTCCACGAAGGTGGTAGAGATCTTAATATTTTTCTTACCATATCTCCCATGTCATAGGTCTTTCCAAGACCAGCCAAATCGTTTGTAATATCTGTGAATCTACTGTACATTTGTGTAATTGATTCTCCTGGCTGCATTTGAAATTGCTCATACTGAGCTACCAAGATGTCTATCCTTGTTTCTTTGACTTTGTCTATTCCCTCATATGTGATTCTAAGTTTCCCCACATTTCCATCGCTGATTTGCATGCTGAAATTCTATTAAACTCTTTCTTACTAAGAGCACAACATAATATGCTCTTAGCTTTGTAGTTAAGCGAGATCTTCTTCTTATCATCATCTGTCCAATTTTCTCTGTTGTTTAGAACCACTAGATCTCCTTCTTCGATGATGGAACAAAGTTGAAAATCGAGACCTTGCAGGAAGAACTCCATTCTGGTCTTCCAATAGTTGTAATCTTCTCCATCGAAAAGAGGAGGTATGTTGATGGACTGACCTTCTGCATACCCTTGAGCTGCCATTTATCTTTGCTCTTCAGATCGTGAGATCTTCTTTGTCGAAGAGACTTGGCTTTGATAACACTTGTTGCCCAGCTAGCAAGCCTGGAGGGGGGGGGTGAATGGGATTTAAAAATCTTTTAGATTTAACACCTGTCAACAAAAATGTTTTAATAGAAAAACACTAAGTTCGATTGTTAGTGTTAGTGATAAGGAAGACAACAAACAAATAAGCATACAAGCACACAACACAGGAGATTTTTATCCTGGTTCGGACCTCCTATCCCAAGGAGTCCTACGTCCAGTCCCCAAGCAACAACTTAGGATTTCACTAACCAAGGGTACTATCCCCCTTAAGGACCCTTACACATCCAACCGTAGCTGGCCTTCTCTTCTAACCCCGAAGAGGTACAAACCACCCTGATACAAAGGTCTTCCTTCCTTAACGAAGGGAATACAAACTACCTGTTTCTAGCAGGTCTTCTCTTCACAACCCGAAGAGGAACTTCACAATAGATGTGAATAAAAGTGAATGGCCCCTAGACCAAGCTTACAACAATTGCTTGATCTGAGGCAAGGTCTGAGAGATACAAGATTTGCACTAGAAAATCTCTCAGAACTACAACAACTCTCTCAAGGATAAGCAAGAAGTATCGAGAGCTAAGGGCTACAGAAAAAAGATGGAATGAAGCAGGTGCTCTTCTTGTTCATTGAGGAATTCTCTGAAGGCTCTATCACATAAAAATTCAAGTTGTTGAACCATCAAATTGGGATTCTTCAGTCCTCTATATATCTTCTTCTTAACAAAGTAGTCGTTGAAGAGACCGTTGTCTCTAAGATTAATGATCGTTAGACTGCATGGTCCATCGTGCGCGACAGGTAAGCTTGCAGTCATTTAATGCTCTAGAGCCATGCACGCAAAGAGAAGATTCATCCAGATATCCTTCAGCTTCATGTTGTCCAACGTTGTAAGATATGATATTGGCAAATACTTGCACACAATAAATGTCGAAGCATAGACAGCTAGACTGTCTCTACGCTTGTCAGTCAATGTTAGAAAACATGCAGTAAGAATGTACACCAAAATAGTAATGCCATTCCACTATCCTGAGAAGTGTTTGCTATAGAAACATAGGAATAGAAGACACCCAGATATGCAACATGCAGAGATGTGTACATTCACATTAAATGCAAGGATATTAGTGAGGCACGCAGGAAGACTTTGACTTTCACAGTATTTGAAAATATATTTGAATATCACGTATGAAATCGATGTAATCCATGAAGTCGTTATGACAATGAAATAGTTGTTCAACTTATGAAATTGTTGTTTATGCAAATCGTTATACAAATATAGGAAAATCATTGTTCAAACATAAACAAGTCGTTGTTTGAGCAAATCGTTGTTCAAACATAAACAAATCGTTGTTTGAGTAAATCGTTGTTCAAACATAAACATATCGTTGCTCAAACATAAACAAATCGTTGTTTGAGTAAATCGTTGTTCAAACATAAAGAAATCATTGTTTGAGCAAATCATTGTTCAAACATAAACAAATCATTGTTTGAGAAAATCATTGTTCAAACATAAACAAATTGTTATTTGAGCAAATCGTTATTCAAACATAAACAAATCGTTGTTTGAGCAAATCATTGTTCAGATATGAGCAAATCGTTGTACAAATATGAGCAAATCATTCTAGCTATCAAATCAATTGTTTTCTCTTATGAAATCGATATCACAGTCAAATCGTTGTTTTCTCTTATGAAATCGTTATAAGAGTCAAATCGTTGTTTTCACTTATGAAATCGATATAAGACCAAAATCGATGTTTCACTTAACAAATCGTTGTGAGATCGAAATCGTTGTTTCACTTAACGAATCGTTGTAAGACTGAAATCGATGTTTCTCTTAACAAATCGTTGTGAAACCAAAATCGTTGTACTCACTTATCAAATCGTTATAAGATGAAATTGTTGAACGATAGAATCGTTCATGCTCACTTATCAAATCATTATGCTATAAGGGAAATTGTTGTTCTACAAGGAAAATCGATGTGTACTTAGAAGAAATGCATGCTTTGAACTTTGAATGATACAGTGTAAGAATTACTTATAGATTAGGCTTGACTTATTCCCTGTGGATGAACTTCATAAAAAAACTTGTTAGAAAATAGTTGTTAGGGTTTTGTTAATCACCAAAATTGTATATAATTAAATAAAATTATATGGGGATGGACTGATCATCAGGAAGCTCCGAATAGGTCTCCAAACCCCTTCTCTATCTGAGAAGGCAACGCACATGCTATCACCACTTGAAAGCGACACCTTGTCTATCGTGACCTGGGTCGGAAGACGACAGGGTACCTGTCGCGATCCGGTCGCAACAAGGGCATGGTCGTGACCACAAACAGAGGTCCAGGTGACCACCGGGACCTCCCACAACACACCGTCGAAAACAGTGAGAAGGCGACAGCTGATAATTACTAAATTTTTAGCATTAAATTTCATACATATAGTTGAGTTTAGACATTTGTTGTCTGTAAATATTATGCAATTTGATTGTAATTTTCATTTCATCTCTAAATAAGTTTTTGAACATATTAGTTAAATTTTCAGGTAGAACACATAACTAGATTTTTATTTAATAAAGTGAATACTTTTTAAATAATTTGACTAAAAAATATATTTTCTTTTACAAGTATATTGTACATAAATAATTTTTGATTTTCTAATACTTACAAATATTAGTTAGATTTTAAATAAATTTTAATAACCCCCATTACGCCATTACCTTCTCTTATCCAACCAGAAATTGGCCACTTAAATCCTATTTTAACCTTTCTTCTTCCTATCAGAAGCTGTTGGAAGCTTGTGAAGGACTGGCTCTGGTGTGAGGCCGCTGGAGCTCTGGATGGCGCTTTGGAGCTCTGGTGGAGACGGATAGTGCAGACCTCCTGGGGCGGTGCGAACCAGCGGCCAGCGCTGGCGCGGTCATCTGTTAAGTTTTTTTTTCCTTTGTTCGCCAGTTTAGAATTTTTGGAGAGTTTAGTTTTTCCCTTCTTCTGTATTCAACATCTGTAGGGGAGTTTGACATTTTTTGAGAGTTGATTCTTCTTCTGAGTTCAGATGCTTCTCTAGTTCAGCATTTTTTGGGTTTCATTTCTTCTGTAAAGAGCAGTGGAGTGTTCTGATGTTGGGAGTTCGGATTGCTAGGATCAACTTTCTTTCTTTACAGTTCTTCATTTCGTTCTGTGCAATTTTCTGAGTTAGATCGATCCAGTCCAATTTGCTATTTCATTTCTTTTGTGTTCAGAAATTCGAATGTTTCTTTTCTTCCATTCTTTTGTCTGCTGCTGTGTGATTGTTCCGGATGTTCTTCTTTTCTTCTTCCAATTGTTTAGAATTTTGTCTGGGTTCTTGCTGGTTCTGCTGCTGGGGGAGAGCAAGTGGAATTTTTAGGATTTTATTCTTTGCTATTTTTTTTTCTGTAGTTCTTCTTTCAGCAAAGCAGTGAGAGAGACGGGTTGGCTGGTTGAGATTTTTGTTTTTGGTTTGCTTTTGAGCTGTAAGGGCTGGGGAGGGTTTCGTTCCTGCTGTGAGGATTCTTCTCTGGTTCAGTATTTGCATTAGTTCGATATTGTGGATTGTTCTGATGTTCTTGCTACTGGGAGTTGAGTATTTTTTTGGGAAATTTCTAGTTCAGATTTTTTTTGAGGTTTTGCTTCTGTTGTTGAGGGGAGATCAGCTTTGTCTTCCCCTCTTCCCTAAGGACTTCCAGAGATCGGGGGCTTCTTCCGGTATCCTGCATCTGAAGAATCCCGAGGGTGTGTGCTCCAGAGACAGTACAGGGCGACCAAGAAAATACCATTTCCTAGTTTGTTCTGAGGTTGTCCGGCGTCTGGGAGGGTGATGGCTTTCAGAGGGCATCCAGACATCTCCACAGTCTAGATGAGGTCCATGTTGCTGTGCTGATTTCTGAGCTGTTTTAGTTTTGTTTCGAGTCATTAATTTGTTCTCCTTCTTGTTCTTCATAGTTTGAGAATTTCGATTTGATAACAGTAAACTTTGGTTCTTATTTGTTCTTATCTTCTTTTCGATTCTTGAAGTGTGAGGATAGTTGGTTGATGTTTGTGGAGAACTACTTTTGTTGATCATTCATTCCCTGAGTTGTAGGAGTAAATTTGTTCATTAATTTCCAGTTAAGTTTTCTGTTTACCTGTTTGATCCCTCAATTGTGAGGGTACATTGATATCAATTCTCTTTTCATTTCAATTCCATTTGTTCTTCCATTAAGTTTGATCTATCAAGATTGTGAGGGATTTGATCGGTATTGTTTACATATTCACTTTTTCGGTATTGTTTACATATTCACTTTTAATACATTGTTGATAGAGATTTTAAGTCAAAGTAGTTTAATTCAAATTCTATTCAGCCTCTCCGTGAATATGACCTATTCTCACCACTGTATGAGTTCATCTTTGCAATTTTATTTTTTGTGAGACAGTTTAGAGAAGGTGAGCATAGTGGCTTGTGCAAGGAACTCTGGACAACGAAAGTGCAAAGTCAACAATGCTGCGCTTCAACAGCCACCCTGTCGCGACCATCACATGGCAGGGTGGGCGTTGTTTTCCCACACCAGAAAGTGACATATCGGGCTATCACTATCTGGGTCGCGACACCAAATGTGCCGGGACCATAGACTTACACACTCGAGAGGCTACCTTCTGAGCCATGCACCACAAATCCGAACAAACCAAGGGGAGGGGAGCATGGATAATGACTTAAACAGGCAAATAGTGTTCAAACCACCCTTATAAACCCCCATGCATGCCAAGAGGAAGGATCTACACTCAAGAAACTCACATGCAAGCATGGATTCCCTCAACACCCATACCCTATTCCAAGCATAAATCTAAGCATGAAAGCATTCCATAGAGTCACAATCACATACATGCACACCCTAGCATGATGTCTAAGGCTTGGAGAAGGGGGATTGGACCCTAGCATGATAGAACTAGGGGAAGGGTGAGAAGTCCCTACCTCAAAATGAAGAGCCAATCTGTTGGGGTCTTCTCGTGTGCATGGCCACCTCCTCCTCGCTCCAAGTTCCACACTCATGCCGTCCACGAGCAAGGATCATCCTACACGCTGAAGAGGTAGTCACCACCACGAGGTGAGCGAGCCACACCACATCGGAGAAGTACCACACAGGGAAGGAGAACCCCAACACCATCACAAGGCAACACACACACACCTCACAAGCCACCTATCTCTCCCCCAACCTCTCTACGGAGCAACTGGAAGCAGAGGGATCGAAGGAGAAGAGAACCAGCCGGAGGAAGGAGGAAGGGGTTGTTCTGTGGCCTGTGCCCATTTATGCCTCGTAGTTGAGAATGCGACGGCTTGCCTGTCGCGTTCACTTACTGAACGTGATGGCCAACCTGTCGCTACCTCAAGTCCTAGTCAAACCTGACCAATGGAAATGCCACGTGTCAAGCCCGCAGACCTGACACCCAGAACGCGACACCTGACCTGTCGCCTTCCTGTTGTCAGGGGTTGACACTTGTCCCAACTGTCCCGACAGTAAGATGAAAAAAACCCATGCTGCGGTCAAAGGGTGATTGCGAGAACATGCATGTCATGTTCCTAATCAGAATGTTACAGTCACCTTGTCGCCTTCAGAAGGCGATGGCCTACTGCGTCGCGACCTTCAACAGAAGGTCGCTGACCCACAAGAGGCCCACAAGGGAGGAATGTTACAATCTAACCAACAGAAAACAATTTTGTCTTCAAAATTAAGGGTCAAACCCAGGGAAAAGAAGGCAAGTACACATACCAGTCACTCAAATTAGTATGGAAAATGTTCCCGCATCTCGTCCTCGCGCTCCCACGTGGCCTTGCCACCGACGCGGTTCTCCCAAACTACCTTGACGAGTGGAATCTGCCTCCTGCGCAGTTGCTGCACTCTGCAATCCACAATGCTGACCAGGTACTCTGGCACTGACAGATCTGGAGCGACCTCTAGCCATGAGTAGTCCAACATGTGCGACAGATCTGGCATGTACTTCCTCAGCTGTGAGACGTGGAAGACGTCGTGAACACCTGCCAACTGAGACGGAAGAGCTAACCTATAAGCGACCTCGCCAACCCACTCCAGGATGGAAAATGGGCCAACAAACCTCAGGTTGAGCTTGCCCCTCTTCCCAAACCTGAGAACGCCCTTGGTGGGCGAGATCCAAAGAAACACGCTGTCGCCTGCCTCGAACTAAAGTGGCCTCCTGCGAACGTCCGCGTAGCTCTTTTGTCTGCTCTGTGCTGTCTGCAGTCTCTGTCTGATCAGCCTCACTGTGTCTGCACACTGCTGTACCAACTCTGGACCCAGAAGCTGCCTCTCGCCAACCTCGTGCCAGTGCAACGGTGTCCTGCACGGTCATCCATACCGAGCTTTGTAGGGCGCCATCCCAATGCTGGAGTGAAAGCTATTACTATAAGCAAACTCCACCATGGGAAGGTGCGACTCACAAGTGCCTCCCCAGTCTAGGAAACACACTCTCAACATGTCCCCACGGTCTGTATGGTCCTCTCCGACAGCTCGTCTGTCTATGGGTGATAGGTTGAACTCAGCCTCAACTTGGTGCCAAGTGTCCTCTAAAAAGTGTGCCAAAAATGAGAGGTGAACCTCGGATCTCTATCTGAGACAATAGAGATTGGAGTCCTGTGCAAAGGCACTACTCTATCCACAAATGGCCTAGCAAGTCTGTCCACTGACCACGCTGCCCTGACTGGTAAGAAATGAGCTATCTTCGTCAGTCAGTCGACGATCACCCAAACGCTGTCGTGCCCCTGCGAAGTACGAGGTAAGCTAGAAACAAAGTCCATGGTGATGTGCTCCCACTTCCACACGAGAATGGGTAGCGACTGCAGCTCACTACCAAGATGCTGATGCTCCGCCTTCACCTACTGACAGGTAAGGCAGCGAGCAACAAACTCAGCAATATCTCTCTTCATCCAAGGACACTAAAAGAGTCCCCTCAAGTCATGGTACATCTTGGTTGAACCAGGATGAACAGAGTACCTCGATCTGTGCGCCTCAGCCAACGGCTCCTGCCTGATGTCCTTCAGGACGTAGAGTCTGCCTCCGAACCTGACCTTGCTGTCCTTGTCCAGGTCGACCTCTGGCATCTGCAACACATCTGCCAAATCTGCATCTGCACTTTGCGCCTCGATCACCTGCTGATATATCACCGGACGAACTATCATGCTGGTCAACACTGCTCTCTCCCTAAGTCTCGACGGCGAAAACACCCCTCGAGTGGCGTCCTCCGAGAGCCTCTAGTGTCTAACCAATAAAGAACTCAAGTGGGCTCTCCTACTCAAAGCGTCCGCTACGACATTAGCCTTTCCCGGGTGATAGGAAAGAGTAAAGTCATAGTCGTTCAAGTACTCGACCTACTTGCGCTGCCTGAGGTTCAGATCTCTCTGTGTGAAGACATACCGTAAACTCTGATGGTCCGTGAACACCTCGAACACCTCACCGTACAAGTAATGTCTCCACAACCTCAAGGTAAACACGATCGCTGCAAGCTCCAAGTCGTGTGTCGGGTAGTGCTGCTCATGCTTCTTAGCTAACGAGAAGCATAAGCAACTACCCGCCCGTGCTGCATCAACACGGCACCAAGATCAGTCCCCAAAGCATCAGTGTAGACAACAAAGCCGCTGCTGCCAAAAGGTTCAACAAGGATCGGAGCTGAAGTCAGCCGGCTCTTCAGCTCTTGGAAACTCTGCTCGCCCTCTGCTGTCCACATGAACCTGGTCTCTCGCCTAGTCAACCTAGTCAATGGCTCAGCAACCCTGGCGAAGTCCTGCACGAACCTCCTGTAGTAGCCTGCCAGTCCCAAAAAACTGCGAACCTCTGTAACTGTAGTGGGCTGGCCCCACGAAACCACGGCCTCAACCTTGGCGGGATCCACCGCCACACCTGCACCAGAAACCACATGACCGAGGAAGTGCACCTCCTTTAGCCAAAATTCACATTTGCTGAATTTGGCGTAAAGTTGCTGACTGCTCAGTGCCTACAACACTAGCCTCAAGTGAACCTCGTGCTCCTCTGTCGTCGCTGAGTACACCAGGATGTCGTCGACGAACATCACCACAAACCAGTCCAGGTACTCTCAGAACACGCTGTGCATCAACTCCATGAAAGCTGCAGGTGCATTCGTGAGCCCAAAAGGCATCACGACAAACTCGAAGTGGCCGTAGCGGGTACGGAAGGTTGATCTGGAAATATCTGACTCTCGAATCCTCAGCTGGTAGTAGCCCGACCTCAAGTCAATCTTCGAGAACACTGAAGCTGACTGCAACTGGTCAAACAAATCATCAATCCTAGGCAACATATACTTGTTCTTCACTATTACCTGATTCAGCTGCCGATAATCGATGCACAACCTGAGGTTGCCATCTTTCTTTCTCACAAACAAGACAGGTGCTCCCCACGGTGAACGGCTCGGACGAATGAAGCCCAACTCGAGTAGCTCATCGAGTTGATGCTTTAACTCCCGCAACTCTGTCGGCGCCATCCGGTACATTGCCTTGAACATAGGCATTGTACTCGGAAGCAACTCAATGGAGAAATCTACCTCCCGCTCTGGCAGTAGACCAGGTAGATCATCCGAAACACGTCAGCAAACTCACAAACAACAGGCACATCTGAAACAGACAGCTTACCGGAATCTGAGAAACTCACAGAAGCAAGGAAAGCTACACAACCATCTCGGATAAGGCGCCGAGCTCTACAGAAAGAGATGAAAGGTCGGAAGGTAGACCGTGTACCTTGGAAGCAAAGAACAGGTGCTCCAGGTATCTCGAACCACATGGTCTTCTGCTGACAGTCTACCAACGCGGAATGTGCCTCCAACCAATCAATGCCAAGAATGGCATCAAAGTCATGGATCTGTAAGGCAAACAATCTGGCAGGTAGATGGTGGCCCTGTACCTTGACGGTGACACCCTCTAGGTAACCCAGAGTACATACGTAGTCACCCGTTGGAAGCTCAACAGCTAGGTCACAGGTCCGCTCCGGAGAAAACTCAGTCAAGATACTAAAGAACTCCTTTGAAGCAAAACAGTGTGTGGCACCCGGATCAATCAAAACACGAGCAACTCTACCAAGGATAGGAACCGTACCGACGACTAGATTAGAGGCCTCCGCCTCCTCTCTGGTGATGTTCAGCACCTGACCGCAACCACGTCCTCGCTGAGGCTGCTGCTATATAGTGTCGTTGCGGCTGCTGGAATTGTCCCTAGTGCTTCTGCTGACGCTGCACCTGTTGGGGTGGAGGATACTACGCCTGTGGTGCCTGCTGTGTGCACTGGGTCGGTGCCAACTGCTGCTGCCCCTGCCTCAACGAATAGTCCCGCCTGAAGTGACCCTGCTGCCCACAGTGAAAGGAACTCATGCCTTGCTGGCTCTACTCTGCTCCCTGCTGCACAGACTACTCCACTAGTTACTCCTGCTGACGTCGCTGCTGCTGTGACTGCTGGTAACATAGCCTACCCCCTCAAGAGAAAAACTTCTTCAACTTCGAGGTCAGGCCAGCACCGCCTGTGCCTGAAGAAGAAGAAGACACACTCCCTCGACTGCTCGAAGGGTGCTGGTATGGGGTAGACCTTATCGAGCCTCCTCCCTGCTGTGGCTGGAACTGACACTCCCTCTCCAAGGTGGTATCACTCGCCACTGCCAACCCCAAGGTGTCGCAGAGGTGACCAGCCATGGCCTACCTCAACTCCGAGCGTAGCCTACTAATGAACCGCTCGGTGTGAGCCTGCTCACTAGTGGCCACGTGGGGGACGTGTCAAAGAAGCTGCACGAACCTCTGGTGGTACTGCGCCACAGTCAACTCTCCCTGCGTCAGCTCGTGGAACTGGTCCCTCCTCTCACGACAAGCATAGTCGGGGAAGTACTCGTTGTGAATGGTCTCTAAGAACTGCTCCCATGAAATCTGGTCCAACCTCCTGCCCTGAAAACTGGTCTACCTCACTATCCTACACCACTCGTGGGCTGACCCCTTCAGCTGATATACTTCCAGTCTAACCCGATCCTGATCTGCACAATCCATAGTCTCGAAGGTGCACTTGAGCTCATGAACCCAACCCTTTGCCTTATCCGGATCATAGTCACCATAGAACATCGGAGGCCAAAGTCGAAGGAACCTCTCCAGAAGTGTCGTGCGGTCCTCAGGTGCTGCCGCTTCAACTGGAGTCTGATGTCGTACTATTGGTGGTACCTCCGGCTGAACTGGTGCTGCCTGCGGGGTTGGTGGTGGCTGCTCCTCTGCTGCCATCTCTGCAAACTGCTGACCTCCTATCGGCATCTGCTGGTACTACTGATACTGCTGGTACTGCCAAGGGGCCTGGAACATAGCTCTCCACCACTGCTCTATGACGTCTGGCGGGGGCGAAGGTGGAAACCACGACTACTGCTGTTATGCTCCCTGCTGTAACGGGACACCCTGTGGCAACGGAACACCACGCTGCTCGAACTGCTGAGGTTGAGCATCAACCGACACGTGCTCGGCTGCAACCGACTCGTCCGGCTCGGTGTCTTGATGCTCCATCAGCTCTCGAACCTGCCTGCGTCTACGTAGAGGCATGTCCTGCGACAATGGCTAACATTCAAGTTAACAGATAATAATCCGGCGGCTAGCAGTGTTACTTGTACTTCCTAAGGGATTTTGCGTTATTACTTATTTCCATTACAACTCTTGATAGACCCCTGCTCTGATACCACTGTAATAGCTCCGATGCCTGGACCCCCGGCTCCCACCATGGATCCGACCATCGGCACTGCCGCCCACGGGCTTGAAGACCCAGAAGGGCTAATGGACCAGTCTAACAAGATATGTAACAGAGATAAGTAACAACTAAACACACTAAAAATTACCAACGAGTGAAGAAAGAGAATCCAACATAGTGTACAAGTCTAGTACAGTCTCAAAGTAGTAAATTATAAGTGCAGAAAGTAAAGGGGATAACAGGTCCCTTAGGGGCATACCTCAAGGGTGAAGTACACAAGTCTAGGGAACACTACTCACAGAAGACGCCGTCTACTACGGCCCCGTCTCCTCAGCCCGCAGCGAAACGTGCTGTTGTGAAGCCTCACCTGTAAAAGAGGGAATGAGCTTCACGAAGAAGCCCAGTAGGGACTATCAATCTGCCACTGGGTCTAACAGCAGAATAGATCTATATGTGCAATAATCAAATAAAGCAGTAAATCTATCCTACTAAAAGAGTAAAGTGTAGAAGCATAAAGAAACTACACAGTCTATAGTCTAAGCTAAACGTTGGGACCGAAAAACCTGTGTAAATCTTGGCATCGGGAAAAACCAAATGTTGGAACACAGACAGTAAACAACTACCTGGACAAAGCCACTAGCTACAGAACAACTACACTAGTCAACTGGTCAAGTGTGCCACGTGTCTTACCCTCAACTGACAGTCTATGTCTAGCACCTCCCATCGGAGTGAGACACGGAACTAGAGTAACCACAACTGTCGTAGTCTGGCCGGACTACGGTCCCATTCTTGGCCCCTCTAAATGGTTGCGGAACCACGTAGAGTGAGGCAGTGAGAAAAGAACTAGCTGATCTACGCCGAAAGAGCACCAAACCACCTTGGCGTCCCTGACTCAGCTAAGAGAGCTCTATAAACGACTCTACGCCGTTGTCCCCACCATTTTCCCCTCTACTACCAGAGTCTGTGACTCGAGCTCGCCCGCTGTCCGGAGAACTCCCTCAAATAGGCGCGCGGGGACCGGGGGTCCAGGTAATGGTAACAACCTATCTCGCGGACAAGCCCTCAAGTGCCTAGCACCGGGTGAAAGACTAGGGTAGAACTGTGCTACGAACAGCACAGGTGCCAAGAAAATAGAGTCGCAGCAGAAGGAAACTCCGAACAGATCGCCAAACCCCTTCTCTATCTGAGAAGGTGACTCACAGGCTGTCGCCACCTAAAGGCGACACCTTGTCTGTCGTGACCTGATCAGAATGCGATAGGGTACCTTTCACGATCTGGTTGCGACAAGGGCATGGTCGCGACCACAAACAGAGGTCCAGGTGACCACCAAGACCTCCCACAACACACAGTGGAAAACAGTGAGAAGGCGACAGCCACCCTGTCGCGACCATAATGCGACAGGGTGGGCGTCGCTTTCCCACACCAGAAAGCGACGTATCGGGCTGTTGCTATCTGGGTCGTGACACCAAACGTGTCACGACCATAGACTTACACACCTGAGAGCCTACCTTCTGAGCCATGCACCACAAATCCAAACAGACCAAGGGGAGGGGAGCATGGATAATGACTTAAACAGGCAAATAGGGTTCAAGACACCCTTATAAACCCCCATCCATGCTAAGAGGAAAGATCTACACTCAAGAAACTCACATGCATGCATGGATTCCTTCAACACCCATACCCCATTCCAAGCATAAATCAAAGCATGAAAGCATTCCATGGAGTCACAATCACACACATGCACACCCTAGCATGATGTCTAAGGCTTGGAGAAGGGGGATTGGACCCTAGCATGATAGAACTAGGGGAAGGGTGAGAAGTCCCTACCTCAAAATGAAGAGCCAACCTGTTGGGGTCTTCTCATATGCATGGCCACCTCCTCCTCGCTCCAAGTTCCACGCTCATGCCGTCCACGAGCAAGGATCGTCCTACATACCGAAAAGCTAGTCACCACCACGAGGAGAGCAAGCCACACCACGTCGAAGAAGCACCACACAAGGAAGGAGAACCCCAACACCATCACAAGGCAACACACACAGACCTCCACGGAGCAACTGGAAGCAGAGGGATCAGAGGAGAAGAGAACCAGCCGGAGGAAGGAGAGGAAGGGGCTGTTCTGTGGCCTGTGCCCATTTAAGCCTCAACTTACTGAACGCGACGGCCACCTGTTGCTATCTCAAGTCCTAGTCAAATCTGACCAACGGAAATGCCATGTGTCAAG
Source organism: Colocasia esculenta (assembly GCA_014218235.1). Lineage (NCBI taxonomy): Eukaryota > Viridiplantae > Streptophyta > Magnoliopsida > Alismatales > Araceae > Colocasia > Colocasia esculenta. The sequence goes on from CM024757.1 coordinate 153,086,063, forward strand.
CCCGCAGGCCTGACACCCAGATCGCGACACCTGACCTATCGCCTTCCTGTTGTCAGGGGTTGACACTTGTCCCAACCATCCTGACAGCAAGACAACAAAAGTGCATGTTGCGGTCAAAGGGTGAATGCGACAACATGCATGTCATGTTCCTAACCAGAACCCGACAGTCACCTTGTTGCCTTCAGAAGGCGACGACCCGCTGCATCGCGACCTTCAACAGAAGGTGGCTGACTCACAAGAGGCCCACAAGGGAGGGGTGTTACACACCCTGCTACACACACAACCATTCTCATATGTACACAACCAAGCACAACTAATGGGCCACACACAGGCTCCCAAACTCGATAAATTGCGATCTGGAAGATCAGGATATTACAGTTGTACTTTGTACTTTGTTGTTACTTTCACTTGCACGTACATTTCTAACATAATAGTTCATATTTATTTTCTTTATATATCCTATTAGAATGATCTTTCAACCATTCCAGATCTTCGGATCCATGGGTGGCGACATCAGAAATCAGATTCTCGATGGGATCCGAGGGTTAGCTTCTCGGGGTCGTTGCAAAATTTAATGTTTACGTAAGCTTTGCTGCACCAATCTGTACGGCAAAAATGGCATGCCCATGATGAAATAGTGGCAGACAGAGAAAATCATCACCAATGGTTTGCTCATCATCAGTAGCAACTTTTCATAGAACAACAACTAAGGAAAATTACTCATCTCGATCACAGTTTGTTGACAAGGCAAGACTCGTATATGCCTTGAAACCAACACATATGAGGAATATTTTTTGGGGACTAACTTGACTTGTAGTTTATCATCTTTTGTATTTTTATCTCTCGTTCCTTATCTTTTAGGATTCACACTTAGTGCAAACTAATGCACTAAGTGGTGTACACCCAATGAAAGTGTAACACCACAGGACATGAGATATTATTATATAACATATGTTATGATTATCCAACCCTAAGGGGTTGGGTGTCACACCGTCATTGGGTGTACACCACTTAGTGCAAACCATTGGTTTGCACTAAGTATTTTCCATCTTTTAGTTCATATTTCTACCTTGAATAGATTTTTAGACCTCCTCTAAACTAAAAGCTCGTTATTGTTCCCTAGGTAAATATGAAATTGGAATATCATATTGTGCGGTTTCCGTTTTCTATGCTAAGAATATGGTTAATGCTCCGCAATGATGTTGCACAGGTAAAATTTACATATGAATTCCAGGTTACTTATGAATGTTGCGGTAGTACATTAAGTATATATAAGATCGAAGTTTAGCAATTGTACAATTAAAGGAGGCTGCATATGCAAAAGAAGAACCCAAAAATATCTGACCAGTCGAACCATTTTTCTCCCAAATTGGACAGGAACTGTATGATTTCCTGCTGGTGGCCTCTGCTCCCACGGCATCAACACTAGGAGTAAAAGGGGGTTCGCACGGCAAGAGAACGTTGTATCTTTAGGAGCGAACCTCTGTGTTTGCTCTTTTCTGCTTGCTTGCGTCGTTCCATATATATATTGGACGAAATAATATATATATATATATATATATATATATACATACATGGAGAAGCCCCATGAGCATGGAATAACCTAGCTAGCTTTTGCTACTGAGGAATGTATGCCTATGGAATCTCATTCTGAGAGATGGGTACAAAGTACAGGCCCTGGATTCTCCCCAACCATCAAGTGGTGATCGAACTCATGACCAGGACTAGACCTGGACGGCAAAAGGATAAGCCCTCCATGGTCACTATATACGTGCTTTGTGGGCGATCGATAGACTTAAAACTGACGAGGTGGATCCATGGTGATAAAGATTCCGACTCTCACATATCTTCAGGGATGCGAATCTGAGGCGTGGATCAGTCGCACGGTACAGATTCCCCGGCCCCGAGCAATTGGCCCCACGTCCCTCTCTTTCGTTGCCTACCGTCACGACCACCGCGTCTATGGCGCTGAAGGCATTATATCACTGTCTGTGTGATCCGATGGTGTGCTTCAATTCCTTTCCACCTTCTAAGTTTTCTTTCCTTTTTTTCTTTCTATGTCCCAAGCATATGTGAGTGGAAGGAAAAGACTAGCTTTTGGCTAAATCGAACTTCGATCCGCACGTTAATATACGTACCCACCATTCTGAGTTGTTTAATGAGCGATTCATGGTTCTCTGATCTGGACGTTTCACAGCTGAGTCTAGCATGCAAGTATGCATCAATATATATATATATATATATATATATATATACCCCAACTACTGTCGTTAGATCTCAAAAAAAAAAATTAACACACGCTTTTGACATGTGCATGCAGTGCATGTTGCCGTGGGATGGAGACAGTGGCGGATCTAAAATTTTATTTCAATAGAATTTTAATAGTACATCTATATAATTTTAGCGAAGTTATCCATGGTGAAAAATTATCTTCCCAATATAATTTTTTTATCCAGTGAGTCACATGAGCTGAACTTGTCCTAGGTCCGTCTTTGGATGGAGATCCAAGGGTAGCAACTGGGGTACGGCGAAGCTGCACCCCAACATTAGATAATTAAGCTCGGACTTGAGACGTCAAATATGTTGACTATATAGCTAGCTTGGCGGTGCATCTTTGTTATTCCCCACCTTCTCTTCTCAGCTGGACTTCAGAGGAGCCAGCCATTTTGATTACATGGATCTGATCTTTCAGTGGGGAATATATAGATTCACTAGTTTATCATCTAGCATATGCCTGTGGGAAGACATGACCTAGCCATCGTCAAGTTGTCTGGTGAAAAGCCAAATATAAGATCTTCCCATTTCGGCTCATGTAAGCTTTACCTCAGGAGCACAATTTGATATTCCCACAGGGTCCTCCTCCAAGATCTTAAGTAAATTCCCAGTGGTGCCCTGACATGGGCGCATATTTTTCTGGCCTTCAAAGCTGTCGACAAACGTTGCTTTTTCCGTAATGGACCGGCGTCAGTGCCTACTCACCATATGCTCCTCCGTCCTAAAAGCCTAGATAGCAAAATCTTGACGAACTTGGAATATCGAAGGCCAGTGGTTATAAATTTTTCCATCCACTTCGGAAAAAAGATGCCCAAGTACCTAGCTACTTGGTTGTTATTGAAGTATTAGCTTGATTACTAAGTACGTAGTTGGTCTATATACTTTTAAAACCTAAGTGAGAAACCTGGAAAGGCCTACTTATCCTTTATCCCACTTCTTTCTCTATCACCAAAGGTCAGCACAATCTCCTGATCGCTCTATCTAAGATGTGCCTATGATATGCTGGGCATGCATTGAGTTTCTGATATTATTTTCTCGCTATTTCTTTCTATGTTTCAGTGCCCAAATTGACATGCAGTGATCAACAAAAAGTCTTACAGGTTTATGAAATAGAGAGATGATATATTTGTTGCACCATGCTAATAAGGATGATATATATCAGCGGCAAGTCATTTGAGTGCAAAAGATATCCGATTCATACAACAAATATGGACATCTCCATGTCTAACAAGTGGGGTTTAGGTTTGGTGGATCAGTGATTAATATCAGTTAATATCATTTTTTAGGAAGACGGTAAAATTTCTTTGTTAGAAGAAGAAGATCAGAATGGGCACAAAACTCTATTGATTGTTACTATATTCACCGAAAACGAACATCATATACTAAACACTTAATTCACTGAAACACAACATTAATTACTAAGGCGTGATTATTGAGTGTATCCCAGTCGCCTGCTCAGACCAGCCCCCTGTTCACAGACTATTTCATCTCAAATGTGAACTTGCATAAATATCTCCACCATAAGCGGAGCGAGCAGGTGTTAAACGTCAGGTTAGGATAAAGTGGTACAAACGATGTAGAGAAAATGGAGTAGACGATCTCCCCAATGCGGTTCATGGGCAGGACATATCACCCATGTCTGCTGGATCTCTTGATTAGAAAGAGACGACTTTCAAACGTCTGCCCATCTGATCTAAGACTTGCTTGATTGGATGGCCATTTAAGGATTAAACAGAGAAGACAGGTTGAGGTAGAAGCCAGGCGACGTCACTGTTGCCGCACATTAGTGACACCTGATATTGGCGACGGAAAGAAGCAAACATTTCCAGTCAGTCTGGAATCACGGACCTGGCATCTGATATATCTAGGTCTTCCCAACGGCACAAGGTCTCTTAATTACATACAATATTACAACTTTAATAGCACAAAAAAGAAAGAAGAATGGAGATAAATAGGCAAATTTGAGTCCCTGCAGGTGTAGGTGCTAGCCCAAGGGTCCTCTAACGTCCAGCAGCACTTTCAAGAATGAAGCACCACAAGTTGGAGAAGATGGGTCTTCTCGCGGTTGTTGCCAGGCGAAGAAAACATGCCTAATGGAATAAGGAAAACCCCAGGAAATGGCAGTTGGATTCGCCTAGATTTTAGAGTTGGCACATGGTGTCAACATCTGCCACAACCAGATGTTTCGTTTTGCACGGCGTTGCACTAGAGGTTCACACACCCACCAGCAACATGAAGTTTCTATTTGCACAACTGGGTCTAATTAGTGAAATCTTCCAACTTAAGGACCTTTAACTTTTAGCGTGGACGTTGGGTTAAGGTGAGCTTGAACTCGTTTATAGGATATTTCGAAGACTGGACATTTTATAATCAGATTCAACATCAGCATATATTGTGAAGAAACGAGAAACTGGAGAGACGAATTTGAACAGAAAATCTCTTACTGCTCTTGTCAGATATTTCTTATTATATATAGTGCAAAGGAAACAAAAGTGTAAGCGGTCAACTAACAACATTTACTTATATACAACAACAGTGTAATAAATGGGAAGTCATGCAGACGCATGCAGGCGCAGCTTAAACATTTATTAATGTTTGAAGTTCGTGAGGACGTGCTCGGTGCTCGGGAGACTTGTTCTGCTCGGCAGATTTGTTCTGCTCGGGAGACTTGGTCTGCTCGGCACTGCTGGTGCATATAGTGTCGTTATCACGCCCCCGCAAGCTCAAGGGAGCCTGGATCACATTGAGCTTGGACCGTAACTCAGAGAAACGCAGTCTTGGCAAGGACTTTGTGAAGATATCGGCACGTTGGTCCTTAGTAGAGACATAGGTAACAACCAGCTCCTTAGTCGCAACCCGTTCTCGAACAAAGTGGAAATCAATTTCCACATGCTTAGTACGTGCATGAAAGACAGGATTGGCTGCTAGGTAGGTTGCCCCAATATTGTCGCACCAGAGAACAGGAGGTGGAGTATAGAAGCCAAGTTCTTTTAAAAGAGACACCAGCCATAAGAGCTCAGCAATAGTGTTTTCCATTGCTTTATACTCAGCCTCTATACTGGAACGCGAGACAGTGGGTTGTTTCTTGGAGCTCCATGAGATTAAGTTGCGACCGAGGAAGACTGCGTAGCCACCAGTGGACCGCCAATCCTGGGCGGACCCTGCCCAGTCGGCGTCACTAAAAGCATGAAGTTGATGAGGTGAGTGGTGATGTAGAAGTAGCCCATAGGTGGAGATACCTTGAAGATATCGTAAGATTCGTTTAACATGCGCCCAGTCCTGGGTAGTGGGAGCATGCATGTGTTGACAAGCTTGATTGACAGCAAAAGAGAGATCCGGCCAAGTAATGGTAGCATACTGGAGAGCTCCAACCACGCTGCAGTACTGCTGAGCATCCTCAAAAGGGGAAGCCAACGAAGGATCTTCAGATTTTGCGCTTGCCATAGGTGTGGAGATTGGTCGTGCACTGGCCATCCGAGTGCGTTGGAGAATGTCGGTGATGTACTTGGTCTGAGTGAGCAAACAACCAGACGGATGAGGAAGCATCTCAATGCCCAGAAAGAAGTGAGCGGGACCGAGATCCCGTATGGAAAACTCCTGAGCAAGTGCGTGGATAAGAGCAGAGACGCCCTCGTGATCGTTGCCGGTGACAAGATATCATCCACATAAACCAAGATAAAATTTTTGGAGGTTCCATGGCAGCGAAAGAAGAGAGACGTGTCTATCTTAGAACCTGTAAAGTGTTGATGAAGAAGCCAGGTACTCAAGCGTTTAAACCAGGCTCGGGGTGCTTGGCGTAGACCATAGAGAGACCGATGTAAGTGACAGACATGATCCGGCAGCTTAGGATGAGTAAAGCCAGGTGGTTGTTCCATAAACACAGATTCCTCCTAGTCACCATGGAGAAAGGCATTAGAAACATCGAGCTGCCGAAGAGGCCAGTTAGAGCTGACGGCGATAGCCAAGAGAAGACGCACCGTGGTAATTTTGACAACGGGGCTGAACGTATCAAAGCAGTCAATTCCAGGGAGTTGTCGGAAACCTTTGGCAACAAGACGTGCTTTGTGGCGTTCGATGGTCCCATCAGCTCGTTTTTTTACCTTGAACACCCATTTGCAGCCGAGGACATTCATTGTGGCATCTCGAGGAACAAGTGTCCAAGTGCCATTGCAGAGAAGGGCATCAAACTCCACGACCATCGCTGCACGCCAAGCAGGTACTTTGACGGCCTGGGAAAAACATGTGGGCTCTGGAGTTGCAGCAGTGAGATAAGTGGCCGGTGAAGAACACAAGGCGGAGGGCTGGAGTGCTGAGGGTGGACGATCGCCAGGAGCCTCAGGTACTGATTGAATAGTGTGCTCATAATATCCCGGAGAGACCTGGTGCGGGCAGGAGGATCCGTGGGCAGCTCGGATGAGACAAAAGGGCCACTCGGTGTTGGCTCAGCATGATCCAGCAGTGGACTGTCAGGAGAAGCTAGTGGCAGGCTGGCTGGAGGGGGGGCCCCGAGGACATCGTGGTGCAAGCATCCGAGGTCCTAGGGAACAAGGAGGAGCCCTGATAGCAGATAACGGCGCCAGGGGAATGAGAACACCACCAGTAGGTACCGGCCCGAGAAGACCATCTGCAGGAGCTAGAGAGCCAGAGCGACCTGCAAAAGGGAAAACTCCTTCATGGAAGATAACGTCTCGAGAAACATAGATGCGGCCGGTGGCAGGATTGAGGCAACGATAACCAAGGTGATTGGAACTATAACCGAGAAACACACAACACTCCGAGCGAGGGCTTAGTTTGGTGGATGTGTAGGGACGCAGCCAGGGATAACATGCACACCCAAAGACGCGGAGGAAGGTGTAATCTGGGTGATTGCCAAAAAGGGCATGATGAGGGGTATCCATATGAAGTAGTGGAGTAGGAAGACGATTAATGAGATATACGGCGGTATGAACAGCCTCGTCCCAAAAACGAGATGGGACAGAGGCGTGAAGGAGCATAGCAAGGGCAGACTCAATGATATGCCGATGTTTCCGTTCAGCCGCGCCGTTTTGCTGAGTGTGGGGGCAAGAAACCTGATGCAGAATCCCAGTGGAATCCAGGTGTGGTCGGAGGGCCTGAAACTGGCCACCCCAGTCGGAATGAAAATTTTTGATTTTTCGATTAAGGAGGCGCTCAACATGACGCTGAAAGCGTAGAAAAGTTGCACATACATCTGATTTGAGACGGAGAGGAAATATCCAGGTGAAGCGGCTATAATCATCAATAAACAAAACATAATATTTGTGACCAGAGTGAGAAATTTCTGGCACAGGACCCCAAACATCAGCATGGATAAGGTCTAGAGGACCCGTCGAACGCGAGGTGGACCGGGGAAAAGGGAGCCGATGAGACTTGGCTTGCATACACGCATGACATAGAGAAGATGTAGAAGATAAGCAGGGAAGACCATAGGTGGATAAAACACGATGGACAGTACGGAGAGCAGGATGACCCAGTCGTGCATGCCAAGAGGAGGAAGCAAGCGCGTTGGTGACTGCAAGTGCAGAGGGCGTGGGTGGTGGCGTCATAGAGGATTAGCGTGGCGGTAGAGGTATGCGATACAGGCCATGAGCATCAAGATGTCCGCGTGTCAAAACCGTCCCCGACTGGCGATCCTTGACAAGACAAAAAGAGGGATGGAATTCAAAAAGGATATTATTATCCTTGGCCAGTTGATGAACAGAAAGAAGGTTGCAAGTAAGTTCAGGAACATGCAGAACATTTTTTAAGATAAGGGGGCGAGAGAGAGAGGGAAGCGTTGTGCATCCACGGTTAAGAATCCGCAAACCTGTACCATTCCCAACGCGCACCGTATCCGAGCCATGGTATGGAGACGTCGTCAGAAGCTGGCCATAATCAGGAGTGACATGATGTGTAGCACCCGAGTCAGGGTACCATGCCAATGGCGAGGCAGGTGGGCCAGTGGTGGCCGTCATGGCAGCAAAGGATGTCCCGGGCAGCAGAGGTAGAGTTGGTGCTGCAATCTGTTGTGGCGAAGGTTGAGAGCGTGGTCCTCCAGCAAACTGTTGATTAAAGCGTTCCGGGCACTCGTGGGCATAGTGCTGACCAGCAACAAAACAAATTTGGCAAAAGGGGCCTCGTCCACGACCACGGCCTTTGCCACGACCACGGCCAGAGCGACTGCCGCCACGAGGTGTCCCTTGACGCATGAGACCCTCGGATGTGGAAGTACGTTCGCGAATAGCAGAGTGAACAGAAGAAAAGGCTGCTTCCTCAGAGGGTTGCTCACAGTGCTGCATAAAGCTTTCATGGGCCAGCAGCATGGCATGCAAGTCTTCAAGAGAAACGTCGCGGATACGAGTAGTGACGGAAGGGATGAAGGTATTGTAGGCAGGACCAAGACCAGCAAGAACCTGCATAACTAAATCTTGGTCGCGAACAGGTTCACCAATGATGGCGAGGCTGTCAGCAATCCCTTTTATTGTCTGCATATACTCAGTGATAGTGGAAGAACCGCGACGGAGAGACTGCAGCTGAGTGCGCAACTGGAGAACACGAGCACCGGAGTGGGAGGCCAGAGCACGAGCAAGAGCAGTCCAGGTAGCATGCGCCGTCCCGCACTTCGGAACAAGGGCGGCCACTGAATTTGTCATAGAAGCCAACATCCAAGAGAGAACAAGCGCGTCCCGCTGTTGCCAAGAGATGTGCGCAGGATTTGGGCAGTGGGTGCTATCCGGTCCAGGTATAGTAGAGGGAGGACAGATAGAAGACCCATCAATAATGCCCAGGTAGCCAGTTGCACGAAGTGCTGCAGAGAACTGGCGACGCCAACGGACGTACTTGTCATGTGTGAGTTTAATAGTAAGCAGGGACATGGTGCCTGGCATAGCAGGGGGATTTGTCATGCCCCGCTAATTTAGCAGCGGAATAAATCAGGGAGGCATGAACAACGAGTATGGTAATGAAAATTACGCATACATTCGCAAATATCAGAGCATCTAATGAACAATAATTGCAATAGAACTCATCATTTTATTGATAATTCCTCTAAACTATTACAACCACTAATTCAAAGCCAAAACATAGGGCTCAATGACATTATTACATTGGAAAAGAAATCTAAAGCAAATATCTAACTAGACTCTAAGGTACTAAGGACATTCCATCACTATGACTTTAGGACGCTCATCACTCCAGTCCAATCCCGTTGTTGTGTGTAAGGTTGTCACTTGACTTACCTGAAAACACAATAACAAATAACGAAAGGTGAGCGATAACGCTCAGTAGGACTTAATATCTCATGTAAACAAGCATGCTTTAAGTGATTAATGTCTTGTAACGCAGGTTAACTAGAGAGAACAATCATGTATAGTTGAGAGAGTAATAGTACAAGATAACAAGTGAACGATAATACATTTCTCAAGAGTATTTCAAAACTAGGATGACAATATAACGAGATAGCGTGTAACAAGATAGTGTATAACAAGATAGCGTGTATCAAAATGACATGTAATAGGATAGCTTGTATCAAGGTGGCGTGTAACGAGATAGTTTGTATATCAGATAGCGTGTAACGAGATTGCATGTAAAGAGATAGCGTGTATGGTTGCACAATAGTGCACTAGTCTAGTATGACAATAGTCACTTTGGGACAGTAGCCGTTTAACGATAGTACATTTCGTCTGAACTCCTCAACTAATGTTATAACAGTCAGTGCTAGCACAATAATAGCACCGAAATGGTACATTATGTCTGAACTCCTCAGACTAATAGTATAACAGTTAAATGTCTAGCCAATGTCGAGATAGTCAGAACCGGTGCAATGCAGAACACCGTCAATAGCCCCTGCAGGTATTTTCGGGTGGCTCTCTGCCCCCAGGACTAGATTGGAGCCCCTCGGACACTCTCCGTGCCCTGCACAGTATGCATTCAAGTCAGTAGGGTCACCGAACCCATATTATGGCGCTAGACAGTCATGTATAGTACAACGATAGGAGCCACAACAGCTCAACGAGTCTCAAGAGAGTACTAGATGAATAGACGAGATAGTAGAGTGAACGTGAAAAGATGAGAGTACAAGGATAGTAGATGAGATAGGGTATAATCGTAAAATAACGAAAAACCACGATAGTAACGGTTGCACAGTACCAGGTCGGATACCGGCAGTCTGGTAGAAGTCACAACCGCCCCAATAGCCGTGCCGCGTACACGAGCCAGGTGGTTCGACGTGATCACAAGATAAGAGAGATCTTACTAAGGCTGTTTGGATCGTACTGATCCCTAAAAGTGTAATCAGGATTTAAAGGGTACAACCAACTCGTTGACTAAGGACGTGCGCCAAAGCCAAGAAGACTTACGGAGGTCTTGACAAGGAGTCCCTAGTCCAGTCGAGAGTATTCCCGGTGGAGAGGTGGTCCAAGTCAAGGGAAAAGTGTGTAGAAAATGGGTCCGTCGTGCCTCGAGTGCTCGAAGGCCGAGGGAAAACGGTAACGATGTACAATCACGCGAATAAAACGAAGACATGTGTCATTTAAATAATAGGGAAAATTAGGTAATTAATTTCACATAATTACCAGATACATTATTGAGTAATTTACTAAGATTTAATGGCAACATGATGGTTAAGTGTGTGCAAGTGTATGAAATCAAAAGAGCATGATGGATTGTGCACGTCTTTTAAATTAATTAGATTCATGCAATTTATTACACATTAATATTTATTCAGATCAAATTATGAATAACAATGTTTAATTAAGGCTAAACAATAGATAATTAACAAGTAGAGCAAGGGTATATAAGCAATATCGGGCTCTGGCTGATTTTCTGTTAACGCGACGGGGGTACCCATCGCGACTCCAAGTCGCGACAAGGCGGCTGGGCGCGACAAGTGAACCGGCCGGTCTGGCTCGGTTCGGGGTGGATATCGCGGTGGTTTAGGTCACCGTGTTCTTAACGCGACATGATGGCGGGACGCGACCCGGCTGATATCGCGGCGGATCCCGCCGTCGCGATATCAGGAGAGTCCGGCCCCTTTTTCCCTTTTTCTAGGGTTGATCAGATTTGAAACAGGGCTCTTCTAAATCCAATATAAAATCGTATAATGACCCAAAAATCACGAAGCCAGTTTCAAATGAAAGTAGACACATAGATCTATCAGCATGCACGATTAATTTGAAATTAGACAAGATTTAGGCATGCTTTGAACATGTTACATTCTGATGACCTAAACAGGCGCAGTCAGGGTTCAATGAATTTATTGGAGATGAATACTTAATGAAAAATTATGAAACCAGTGGCGTCTGAAAGCTAACAAGATGTAGTATTTTATAGAATTTTATCATGACAGAACATCAAGTATGCACGAAGTTCAAATGTTATCATGAAGAGTCGGGTACATGCTGCAGACAGGGATTCAATGATTTAATTCTCCCTCAAGAGAGATCGAAATCGAGCAAGACCAGGTGTGTTTGAAAGATAATAAGATGTAGTATATCTGAGAATTTTATCATGGCATAAGAGCATGTACACATCGGGAATTAGAGAAAACATGAGATCTCAGTTCATGAGAACAGCAGGATTTCACGAATTAAATTTGCCCAAATGGGTGAACGAAATACCATGAAACCATAGGGCTTTTGAAGAGGTACATGAAGGCTACCTAGGGTAATTATTTCACGATTTTATCTTGAGAGATTGCCTACCTTTTTGTGCTATAAAGATCCTAGGGTTGAGGGGTGACGAATTTCGAAGTTCTCCTTGCTCCAACCTCCTTCTTCTCCTTACTCCAACCCTTCTCCTCATGCTCCAGAGCTCCAGCCACGAAAATGGGGTTGATAGGGTCAAATGAGAAGTGTATAGGGTGGTAATAGAGTCCACACAACTCCGTACTCTTCCCTTCTCTCCTAAATTTCGAAAATTCATAATTATCCTCTATTTTTCTACCATTTATCCACCTAATGGGTAGGGGAGAGGTTTAATTTCGTGGGTAATGATTTAGGATAGGATTATGACTCTTATTAAGATATATATGAGTCATATTAGTACTTTAATGACCCCTTTTTAATTAAGAGATAATATAGTTACGAATTTCCCTATTTAATTTGGGTCTCTTATATTTAACCCAATTGTCTCTTATCTAAATCCCAATTTTAGATTAGGATAGAGTCCTATTGAGTTATACTAGGTTTAGAACTCTTTCTAAGATGATTAAGAGTTAAAATACTCATTATCTTAACCTTTTCTATTTATTAATATTTTAGGTACGAATTTCACTTATTTAATTCTCATCTCATGGTGGACTCTTCATAATTGGGCCCAAAACTTTATGCTAGGACCATTAGTAAAACCCATTACTAATTTGACTTAATGGGTATTGATTTAATTCTAATTATTCACCATTTATCCTTGTGCTCTATGGGTTTGGTTCCAGTCTCATTGCTGAGACTCGCTCCTTGTGCGATGGTCTTCGACTAGCTCTAGATCACGGTTTCCATTTGGCTGAAATCAGATCTGATTCTCTCACTCTAGTCAACTCTATTAGCAGCATGAAAGTGCCATCCTAGAAGTGCTTACATTGGTGGAGAGATGCTGTGTCCATTATTCAGACTTTTGACATCAATATTAAGCACACTTACAGACAAGCTAATCAGCTGGCTGATGCGTTGGCTAATATTGGCTGTTCGTCCCAGTGTAATGTTCTTTATTTTTCAGCTGGTTCTCTTCCTCCTTCTTGTAAAGGTCCTCTTACTATGGACCGGTCTGGGGTCCCTTCCCTACGGCTCGTTTTCTAGGGGTTTCCCCATGCTCTGTATCTTCAAGTTTTATGTTATAATCCAGGCCCAGGTGATCGCACTGGTGGGGTGGTTTTGCTCTGCTCCCGGGAGTAGGGTGCACCCTCTGGTTGCTGACCCTGAGGACCTTTTTTGCTATAAAAAAAAAATCCTTATGTAAATCTATTTACCACACTTATTCAAGTAATTTCATATTTTTATTTCAATTAAATATTATTCATGCCAATATTTCTAACATTCATCATTTGGGCTCTTACTCTTGGCCCAATAACTCGTGTGAGCTTAATTGTACAACCCATGTACTTACTTTACTTATTGGATTTTTAATTATCCTTTTATTAGAGAATTTATTCATGGGCCAAGATTGTCCATTGGTCCAAATATCATTATGGGCTATCATCCGATATTATTTAAAGTCTACCCACATGTTTATTTTTATTTATAATCTACTTTGGGTCATAAAATAATGAGTTCTTCGACTTATTCCTTAATTATGCTAATAAGTCGCATCATTTCTTAAACTCGATCCAAATGATTTTTCTATGCCCAAATTTCATGATGGGTCATTAGAGAACATTATTTAAAGTATAACTACTATTTTTACGAAAATTTTTTATAGGGGTTTATACGCATGCAATAATGATGCGTACTTTTTAACTAATTGAATTTATTAATTGATAAAATTTTGATTTATCATAATTTTAATTAATAGATTTTTTTTCGGGGTACTACAGGATTGGTGTTCAAAGAAAGAGATTCAAGAGGAAGATCAGTGAGAGAGGTAGTAGATGGAGAGGAGAGTGACGCAGTAGAGGAGTTAGCAGCCATGTCAAGAGGAAACACAGATCAAGAGCTGTGAAGCAGAGAGCTCTGATACTATGTGAAGAAACGAGAAATTGGAGAGACGAATTTGAGCAGAAAATCTCTTACTGCTCTTGTCAGATATTTCTTATTATATATAGTGCAAAGGAATACAAAGAGTTACAACTGTAAGCGGTCAACTAACAACATTTACTTATATACAACAAAAGTGTAATAAATGGGAAGTCATGCAGACGCATGCAGGCGCAGCTTAAACATTTATTAATGTTTGAAGTTCGTGAGGACGTGCTCGGTGCTCGGGAGACTTGTTCTGCTCGGCAGATTTGTTCTGCTCGGGAGACTTGGTCAGCTCGGCACTGCTGGTGCATATAGTGTCGTTATCATATATATGTAGAAAAAAGATATACCAAAAGTAATATATTCTAATTTGTTCAAAACTCCGTGTTATTTCATACAAGCGCATAAATAAGAACCAGGTCATTTGGGTTTTTTTATCATCAAAATCTATAAGACATCTCAATTGTACAGAAGATAATTGGAAGACTGTCAAAGCAATTTGCAGAGAAGTTCCATAAAACGGGTGAGCGGAAACGTGGCGGAAATGAGACGCCTAGGAGGAATGACACAACAGGCAGCTGCAAACAAATAAGACGAAGTGATCTGTACAAGGTTCAAAGGTAGGCACATATATAGAATGGAAATATATTGAAATCAAACAGAAGTGCCCCTAGCTAGCTACTTGTATTGCATGTGTAGTTCCTTAATTTCTTGACTTCATCAGTCGAAAGAGTTCTCTTTGGGAGAATTCTTAACTCCTCCCCTTAGTTTTCAAGATTCCCACCTTGCCAATTTATTCCCCTCTGTGGAGCTTTGACATCACCACAGTACTTTCCCATCATTAATGCATGCGCAATATATATATATATATATATATATATATATATGGTATGCCTGGAGAACAACGGATAACCATGAAAAGATGCGAAAGAGGACGGGATGCCTCTGGTGAAAGTCCCTACAAGCGCATACACATTCATATATGCCACAGTGCATTGGCAGAAAAGCTTTACATTAATTGTATAATTAGTTACACACTGATAGATGCTTGGTTCCCTAGGAAGATGAAGATTAATAAAAGATCGATCATAGGAAATCTAAGTTGTTGTGAAAGCAAGAATGAATCTTTGCGTTTTCCTATTTGTCTCTTCTGAGATCGAACACATTTGAAATTTGGAGGGTTTGGTTAGCACTTGTGTCATGAACTTATTACGTCATTTGTAGGCTTGTAGCCATTGCAGAAGACTCCTCTTTGGCAAGGGGAGGGTTGGACACCATCATCACTGAGAGGGATTCCTTCCCCACCTTCCCATGATCCTGTGCTTCCGAAAGGTTGCGAGCTTTAGTTGTCCTTTATTCTCTCTCTCTCTCTCTCTCTCTCTCTCTCTGCTAGAGTCGGCGGTTGTGTGCAATATTCCCCCACCACCGCCACACTCCTCTCTTCCTTCCTATTTATAAGGAGCAAAGGTGTGGCCGTCTCCCCAAAATCAACATCTGAAGCCTTCTCTCCCTTAACTAGCTACACTGCCTTTTCCCCAAAAGATAGCTTCTCCTCCTCACTACGGGCAACTCCCCCCATCAAGCTTTTAAGCCATCGGAGGAAGGCAATAACACAATCGTACGCCTTCCTATACTGTCATCTTGTTAATCCCCTCCGATCCAGCACAAACTCACCAAACAAGGCATAACCCGTTTTGAGCAAAGTTTACGTTGATGGCGTCCCGCTCCATGCGCAGCTCCGGCTCGTCGTGGTCTGCCAAGCAGAACAAGCTGTTCGAGGAAGCCCTCGCGGTGTACGACAAGGACACCCCCGATCGCTGGCAGAATGTGGCGCGGGAGGTCGGCGGCAAGTCGCCCGAGGAGGTGAAGCGGCACTACGATGAACTCGTCCGGGACCTCAAGTTCATCGAGGCGGGCCAGGTGCCTTTTCCCAACTACCGCTCCTCCGCCTTGAAGGGTGGCAGCCCTATGGCCAACGACGAGCAGAGGTACGTGGTAGTAAGATCCAACTTCCATCATAGCCATACGTATAGCTTCCCCTACATATCCACTACTGTCATACGCATTCTTTCTCCCCACCCAGTAGCGAAGTTACCTTTTGCCGTCACCATTGCATAACCAAACATAAACAGCTGGAATGGATATAAACTGCATGCTTAATTTGCCTACAAAGCAAATCACTATATCAACGTCTATCCCTCCCCCACTTCCGTACTGTCCGTCCTGGCTTGGTTTCTGATGACTGCTTCACTCCTTGCAGGCTCCGGTCTCTGAAGCTCCAGTGAGCTGGGGCAAAAGTGTCCACAGTGGCTAGTGGGAACCGTGGTGGGGTAGTGCTCCCAGCCACGTCCGGAGACATCTCCGTGTCTCTCCTCCTCCACCTCCAGGTAGTATGTTCTCTCGCATTGTATTGGTATTACCTCCCCGATGTATATACAAATGTGGAGGCAAGGATGAGGCAAATGACCACAGCCCCCCTCCATCATCCTGCACTTGTCATGTCAAAGTCATATTTATGTAAAGTTTCTATGTTTTATTGGGAAATCCGGTTTCGTCAGCCAGAGATGGCTTTATATGTTTCTTGCTGGTGGTAGCACTAGGAAGCTTGGCAATCAGCATCCGTACGAAAGAATCAATTGATGACATACGTATGAACAACAAAAAAAAAGATATAAAAACCCTCCCAAAAAAATGTTTTTTGGGGACGGAGACGAACGACGGGCGTCTCCCACCTTCCCCACGGGAAGTACCATAGATAAGCTAGCCACCGGCGAAGCAACGTGACTCCGACACAAATCCCCTGCAACGGACCGCGCCGCCACGGAGACGTCCCATCCTTTCTCTCTACATCACTTAGCGTGAACCAGAGCCATTAATTGTTGAAGTGTTTCTTACTGTATTTTTCTGCTTCCCCTTTCAAAAGATGAATAGATGGGGAGAAACTGAAAAAAGGATGACAAAGATATAGAGAATCCCTGCCTCTGTTAGAGCCATGGGAAAATGGCAGAAGTGTCAATGGCCTTAGGCCACGTTCTGTCTGCTGGAAGGGACGGGGGCCGGAGTGCGTGGACATCCGTCACTATTACAAAACACAGTTTTACCTACGATCAAAAACGTCAATAATACGACAAATATCGTAGATATATATGTCTACCTACGACATTTCCTACGGTTTAGCTAGGTCGTAGGTAAAGTACATGCTGGTAATACTATTACCTACGACAGAGTCGTACTTTACCTACGACGTTTAATATCGTAGGTTGTGTTTACCTACAGAATGAAACGTCGTAGCCTATAACGTTAAATGTCGAAGGATTTTGTATATTTAAAAAAATATATCACCTGCTTTTCCGCCCCATATTCTTACATATACATTATTCATTCACCTACCTTTCCTCCTCGTATTCCTACATATACATTCATAAGAATCACAATACAACATTCACATATTCACATCATCTTATTCATTCATACACTTCATCAATAAAGCCACATTCATTCATACACTTTATCAACATAGCCACATTCATTCATTCATACACTTCATCAACATAGCCACATTCATTTATGCATTTCATCAACATAGCCACAATATTCATTCATTCAAACAAATATTGTGGTCATTCACAGCACTTTTCATATTAATGTCAAATATACATCCACAACATCTATTTGTCCAAAATTATACCAAAGTATTTCCAAAGTCTTTACAAAGTGATATATAGCCCTAAACAAAAGTTGATATGTTCTGGTCAAGTTGAAGAAACTGGGCAGCATGAAGTGAAGAAAAGATATCCAGAAGTAAGAATAGCATCCTGAAAAATGTTTCCAATAACTTGTCAGCAAACAAAACACAAATCAATAGTATGTGTATAATGTACTATCAAGTTCGTATTGTAGCTCAATGTTCTTAGTAAAATTTAAAACCTTTGAAAGCAATAGAATGTAAATACTACCTAAAGAAAAAACTTGCACATAAGGAACCAACTGCTTGCCTCCACTGCCTATGTAGTCGGCTAAGCAATGTGAGTGTTGGCCAACTCAACTCAGGACAACACAACAGCCTGCCAACTTCATTCTTGTGAGATCCATATTTCACATTCACATTATCTCATTCAACATTGCCACATTCATTCATTCATTCAACACATAACCAACTTCATCAGATATTGTGTTTAGAAAGTGTTTGCAAATATATACATACACAACATCTATTTATCCAAAATTATACCAAATTTTTTTAAAGTGTTTACAAAGTGCTAACCACTAAATAGTGTTCGTTTTGCCTCATCCACCAATACCTACATAGAAAGAAAATAATAAAAGAAGTTAACAAAAGTGGTAGATGATTTGTTAGGTAGTATAAATTTTTAATAAACAAAAACTTACATAATCTCGAAACCATAGAATATGACTTCCAATGGCATCTTTGATTCGAAATCTATGGTCATCTTTAACAAAAAAGAGAGCATCAGGTTTGTTTGCATAATGAATTGAGACTTCACAGTACACAGTTCCAATCGGTCTCCCCATAACAATTTTTGCTGGATCCATACTCGTAACAATTCCTTCTGCCACTTTTCATTCTCCAAATCCAGCAATTTCACCTTCTTCCCTGTCATCTGAAATTGCATAAAAGTTAGTCATTAATTATAATGGAAAAAATATATAAAAATATTATAACTAGCTCATGTTGAACGAAAATAAACCACTGTTGACCAGATTTTTGGAAAATGGTTACTTACTTTGTTGTTCCTTGTACCACTAACCACATTCTGAGATGCAAAAATGGAGAACAAAAACTATCAACTGACAAGCATAGTCTTATTTGAGAATGTGTAGCCATTATGAAGTCACTTGATGTATGATGAGGACCACTTCCTACTGGTTCTATTTATACTCTCTTCCAAACCATACAATTACAGCTAAAAAAATGCAGTATTTCGAGGGATTACTAACTATGCCAATTACATGTGTTTGTAACCATAGGAAAATCACATAGTTCAAAATTCGTTTAGGAATCTCAGATTCTTCTACCAGTCATTATAATTACATCAACTCACCTAGATAAAGGGATGATAAACTCCTCGCCATTGTTGTATTACTGTAGATGCAAGCACTTAATTGCTTCACCCAAAACATTCCAAACATGTCAAGGCATTATAGTAGGTCAATTTGACATTGAAATCATCATGGATTAGTTATGTAATTTCATCAATTCCTACAGATAACCGTACTTAAGGGAGAAAATAGAGAAAGACTGAATGAGTAAAGAGAATCCTTTTTTCTTTAAGCAAACCATGCACCATTTTCAGTTCCCATTTCCAGATCCTCCAGCGAAGTCTGCACTCAACTTTAGAAATGTAAACTACAGGAGCAACTGTAGTATGGACAATTGGCTACTGCATTTAAAGGTAAAAAATTATGCACACATTCCACACATTGGCAGACTTTTCTATCTATTGGCACTATCAAATTAAAGTGAGTTAAAAAAAAATTATCACTCACCGGGTCCTTACTCGATGAACACTCCTTACTTGCCATAGATGAGGCGAAAAGCCCTGGTGAGTCTCTATGCACTTGTGACTCAATCTTTTTTACATGAAAGAATAAGCAACCAGTTAATATTAATAAGTGAATCAAATTTATGCAGTAATATGCAAATAAATATATATCTCTTCCAATTCCTTGTTCTCAAGTTTAGCAAATTTCTCCTCAAGAACTTTGATCCGTTGATGCAATGTCTTATTTTCAGACTTTAACATTTCATTTTTTCTTCCCCACAAACTAACTGGTGTTGGCCCAGTGCCTACTCCTCGTATTCTACCAGATTTTTCTTCTCCGAACACCTTAGAAAAGGCATCATCTTTCGCTACCACTAGATTTGAAGAGTTGGCTGAAGGTTGAGTTTGTTTCATAGCTTTAAGCTTTTCCTGTTTAAACATTGGGATATGTGACATGTGAAAGATATTAAAGAAGATTTACAATGGCATAAGCATTAAACAAAGAGATATTAAATAAGACTTACAATGACATAAGCATTACACATAGACATATAATTAAAGAAGACTTACAATGGCTATTGCACATTCCTCATTTATGGGCCTGCCATCTTTTCTAGTGTGTGTGATAATGAAAACCTCAGCTCGATCTGGATCAGTCCCAATTTTCTCCTTCTGAAAAAAAAATACACATCTTCATCTTTATTATATCATTCATATAGAACTATATAAAAATACATCATTATCATGACAAAATTCATACATTTGCTCATTAATAAAAGAGACAGAGGACAAGACACAAATAGTGGACACCAAAAAATTTGGATAGGAAATGTACAGATAATGCAAGTGTGAATATAAATATATATATATATATATGTATATATATGAACATAAAAAACTGTGAGAGTACTTCTTGATTTTATAGGTGTTCACCTCAACTTGTCGGATGTCTGCATATGATCGAGTCCCTGCACAATGGAACATGGTTTGGACGCTTTTATTTTTCGTATTGATTTCACTTTTTCTCTGCACAATAAAAATTTTCAGTTATACATGATGTTCATACTTATAATTTTCATATGTAAAACAACTTACCCAAAATGCAGAAGATGTCCATACTTTAACCGCTTCTCTCCACATGTCTTCATTAATATGATACCTACTTGGTGGTTGTATTTGAACGCCTTTTTTATCCTACTTCAAATATTTCCTTCGTAGATCATACTTGTGAAACTTTCGCTTAAATGATAGATCTTTCATAACCCAATTCCTATACAAGTCTTCATTAGGAACATCATACTTTCTCTACAAAGAAAAGAGAAATGTTTCATTAGGAACATCATGCAGAAGATCATGAATTCAGCATATATAAGGTTCAAAAGAAATACAATTACCTGAATAAACAACCACACATCTTCAATACAAATTTGTGGTATTTTATCCCAACTTTGAACGTTAATAGGACACTTGTCTGCATTTCTTGCCACTGTTCCCAAAAATGTCCTCAATGATTTACCACCCTTCCCCATTCGTTGACCAAGATCATCCCACTCCACACAAATTTTTTTCCCATCTTCCAAAGCATGCACGTCATGACACATTGTAGGTCCTCGTCCTTTCCTCTTCATCCCCACATCATGATCCTTCACTGTGCTATCACCTTCATCTTCCAACTCTTCACATGGCATCGATATTACAGGTGAATCATTTATTGACAGATCTGCAAACTTCCTGATCTTGTACTCAAATGCATCAATTTCTGAATATGAAAACCAAGCGGTAGTCATCTGTAGAAATTTAATTTACATTTTAAAAACAAATAGGTTAAAAAAAGTTTGAAGACGCTACTAAACAATATGAAATGGAAAGTTTGAGTTTAGAACTTATACAAAATATGGATATGACCTAAATGAAAAAGTGGCTGGAGCACTTTTTAGAAAGAGATATATGTAATAGAGCGTGAATACACCACACTCCTCTCCATCCCTTTGTTGTGGTACCTATAACAATTTAAAACACCATTCAAATGCATTCTAGAGCACAATATAATAATTATCAATATTTTAAATATCTTGGATACCTTCGGAAGTAAAAGCGGAATAGAAGCAATGCTACGAGAACTAGCCGACTTGCCCTGTGTATGATACAACTCCTTTACAAATCTACAATAAGAATGCATCTATAGTTAAAATAAATGTCAGAATTAAGAATGCATCTATAGTAAAAACTATTACTAATACCTTCTAATTGTTAGCTCTGCTTTCAATGGTTCTAAAATTATAAGAGAATCTATAAAGATCATGCACGGACTGTAATTATTGTTGAATGAATTTCCCAAGTTGCACAGGATAAGAAGGTTCTAATGCCCCCTACAATAGGTAACCTTTAGTACATGCATCCATTTTTAAAGATGTTAGGAAACAAGATTACTAATTTAACTCACCCATCCACAATAGGCACAAATGTATATGTCTTTGAGAAGATGCCTTTTTCTTTAATCCACTCCATGACTTTTGGAGAACCATTCAAATACATATGATACCAGAAACAATCTAATATTGTTACATCTACAAGCCGTTCTTCTCCCAATGTCCCCAACATATGCCTAAACATATTATAGTAGCGTAATTAGTATGAATAACTTATATGAAAAAAAATCAATTGACTCACTCCAAATATTGTTGAAAACTACTGGTATCTAATTTTCTTTGCTGCGGTTGTGAGACATCATATTGTTATGGTCTGGAGACATCATAAATATCTTCATTGTTTTTCACTCTTTTTGGTGGTAGGGGATGTGAAGATGATCCAGGGCCCCACATGCCTTTCTCAGCTGAAGTCGTGTGCGTAGAGGTGTATGATAAATTTTTCATGATCTTTTTACCCCTGTAAATAAAGTATTAAAAGTAAGATATGAAAGTCAGAGATATGCAATATGCTAAGCAGGCTAACATCATTGAAAGTATGAAATTCAGAGATATACATACTTAATTCTTGAACATCTTAGATCTCTATTCCTTCAACATCATTTCTTTTGCAATTTAGACTTAATTCATCAACATCTTCACCATTCTTATCACTGTCAAGACAGAGAACCAAATTTGTTGGCTTAATGTCCAGAAAATCTTCTTCATTATCATGTTCTCCTTTTGCCATGTCAAAGAATTCACGTGGCAATGTCTTTCGAACAACATACCAACCACTATTTCGAAGATCTTCAACGTACCAAACTTGCTCTACTTGTGATGCCAACACATAAGGTTCATTAGTTCTTAATTTACATAAAGTAATGACAATGGTGATATTGCCTTCTTTTTTTACCCCTCGATTGCCATCAATCCAATTACACTTAAAGAGAACAATTTTCATCTCCCTATAATAATCAACTTGCACGATCTCATCAAGTACATCATAATATGTGACATTTCCCTGGATGGATTGTCTATCCTTTGAACTTAAGAAACATGATGTGGTTGCAGACATTATAACACCAGAATTTTGAGTAACTCGGCGACGTTCAAGATTTCTTGTATGAAATCGAAAACCATTGACTATGCATGCTTCATACTTTTTAACCACTTCAAGTGGGCCATCTTTAATCCACAGATGTCACGCCCCGACGCGGAATATCGGAACGCGAGGCAGTTGCAAGTGAACGAGTATAGAGTGAGTACTAGACATCAAACCATTGCACATTGAATAATACTAAAGCAAATCTTTCTCATTAATAACCTTTCCAATGTCTAGTTACAACCACTAATATCAGAGCCAATCTATAAGGCCCAATTACATGCAATAAAAGGAAATAACTAACTACAACTCTAAGATAACATCATGACTCGAGGGTACTCCTGGCTTCACTCTTGGTCATTCCCTTCCTCGTGAGTGTATGTGTCATCCTCGGTCTCACCTGAGAACACAACATCAAATAACGTAGGGTGAGCGATAACGCCCAGTAGGACTTAAATCTTAGGCTCAAGTAGGCTTTAAATAATTAACGTATTTAATGGCAAAGTATCTAAAGATAGCAGGTACAAGAGAGTCAAAATATAGCAAGAGATAGCACAACAGGTAACAGGATAGCACAATAGCACGAGATCGTGTATAGTTTCCAAAAATAGCACAAGTATCGAGTATAGCATGAATAGTAGGATGGCCATAGCACAACTAGCAAAGTATAATAATAGCACGACAAGTATAGCACTTGTTTATCATTCTAGACGTCGAGAGAGTATAACACGTTTTGTGTTTTGATTGTCATATAGATAGTCGAGATAGATATCACTTGAGTGTAATGCCAAACACTCTGATCATTTAACTCCCATGGGCACTAGCACTTTCGGGCACACATCCCAGGACCAGATCGGGCCCTTTATATATTGCCAGGCATTAGTTATATTGTTTATCTTTAGACAATCAGTCAATGGCCAATATAGAGTACCAAGAATAGTTAAGAGCACTAGATGAATAGATGAGATAGTAGAGAGAACGTGAATAGACGAGCGAGTAGAGTACAGATGAGAGCTAATGGACATTGCAAGTAATGCAACGAGTAAACAAGCGATAGTAACAGTTGCACAACACGCGCACGTCGTATTGGTAGTCAGGTGGAATTCACGATCTTCCCGCTGGCCATGTTACGCACAAGTCCAGAGGTCCAACGTGATTCAAAGTAAGAGCGAACTTCTAATAGCCATTTGGATCATATCGATCCCTAAAAGGTGTAATGGGTGTTAGGGTACAACCAGCTCGTCGACCATGTGGGAATCCATGATCAGAGGAGACTTACGGAGGCCTTGTGCAAGGGTTCACTAGTCCGACGAAAGGAATATCCGATGGAGAGTTCACCACAAGCCAAGTAAAGTGTGTTTATAAAAACAGGTGCTCAACGTTCTAGAGGAATTCTAGAACAGTGGAGCGTCGATGTCGGTATATAAGCAACGCAAGAAACGAATACATGTCCTTTAAAAATAGGGCAATTAATATGCTTTATTGCAACAATTTACCAGATACATTATGAGATATTTTCTGCCAAATTTCAGCCACATATGGATGGTTCATGTGTGTGCATGTGTAAGAGAAATCATAGCTAGAAATAAGTCGTGAATATGTATTTTAAATCATTCAATGTAGCTCCATTTTTTTTAAAACAAGTTTTTACTGGGGGTATAACTGTAAAAAGGTTTATGGATTTTCATCAAAAACCTGTGAACGCGACATAGGCCAATGAGGGTCGCGACAGGTACTAGGCAGATCGCGACAGGAGCATGTAAGGATCGCGATAGGGCTTGCGAATCAGGTACTGGAAACGCGACGGCTTACCTGTCGCCTTCTTGGTCGCGACGGGTAGGCTGTCACAATCGGACCCCAGAAGGCGACACATCGGGCAGTCGCGATCTGGTGGTCTGCGCTTGACTCTGACAGGAGTCAGACCAGACATTGGATTGCGGACCAGAACATTTAAATTTTGATATAGGTTTGTTTAGAAAATCATAACTAATTATATACATGATGAAAAATCACGAAATCAGTGGCAAATGGAACTAGACATGCGAGAGTACTTCCAGAAATTTGGAATTTGAGAGAGAGCATGGTTTGAAAATGAACAAGAACGAGTAACATAGAATATGACATAGGGAGCAAGACATATTTAATTCGAGTAACATGCTCAACAGAAATTAGGGCTTTCAGGGTCAAAAGATCCCTAACAAGATCAAGTGTTTACAATAAAAAATTCATAGCATGGGATCAAGTGTACAAGGAGATAAGAATTAAACATGATGTCTTGGGGTTATCATGTTTGCAGAACTTCAAAAATCAAGAACAAAATATTGGCCCGATGAAAAATTATGAAACAAGAGGGTTTTTGTTCCTGGTGATTGGAACTACCTATAGACGGATTTGATTTGGTTTTGCTTGTGAGAATGCCTACCTTTGACTCGATTTATCTTCTAGGGCTTAGAACTCCAAGAACGAGGAAGAAGCTCCAAGAACTCCTTCTCCCCACGAGATCCTCTCCTCCTTGGCCTCTTCTCCACGGACAACAACCTTTGGCAACGAGCTAGGGTCGGCCATGAGGGTTTAGGAGGTGTATTTATGTAAACACAAGTTCTTATTCCTACTACTACTCAAATTCCTCTTAATTCTGAGATTTCCTAACTCCACCTTTCCTCTTTTGCTTTCAAATCTCTAATTGGGTTAGGATAGTATCTAAATTCGTGCTAGACTATATGGGGTAGGTTTAGGAATCCTATTCCAACTCTAATTGCCACTTTTATTGCATTAATAACCCCTTTCCAAATAGGAGATAATTAAACTCCGAATTTATGGTATTTTCTTATTATTCCCCTTTTTAAAATCTCTATTTTATCCCACTAATTTGTAATGGGTCAATATAGCAAAGCCCATTACTCCTTTTCTTTTAGTGGGTTTTATTTAATTCCCTCTTTGATTTCCTACATCTTCCTTTTATTTGATTTCCTAATTAAATAATATAAATTTTTATTTTCCCGAAAATTTAGGGTTGCTACAACAGAAGCATTGCTGAAATTGACCCATGCCTTGTCTCTTGTAGTTTGTGCACCTTAAAATTAAGAAAGAAAAAAGCTTGGATTGTTTTCAATTTGTTTAAACAAAAAAAAACATGGTGTGTAGAAATGAATATACTTGAGTTTTTAGCCATGTTAGAAATTCAGATATATGGATACGCTCTATTTCCATCTCCTGTAATCCATGATACATGTCCTTGACCTCAAAAAGATGATCACTACATGAAATAAAAAAAGTTCATCTTTGTGCTCAATTAAAGAATGCAATTAAAGATTAACACATTATTGAAAAACTTACTTTACGTATTGCTCAAGAGCCTTGCAATTAAATATCACATATCTATGGGCTTGAAATAACTCATCAGCACTTAATGTACTGCTAGTGGCTGCTCCAATTAGGCGACATGTTTGTGAAAAAATCTCCCATCCTTTCCCAACCACAATAGGATGACATTCTACCTGTCTTGGGGGCCTATTCAACCATGTCTCCATTTCATCATCCAAATATCTAGATGCAAATATGAGTACCTCCGATATGATATAACCCTCTGCAATTGACCCTTCTGTACATGCTTTATTTCGCACAAAAGATTTCAACTTTACTAAATACCTACAATATGAATAGGTCATTCAATAGTATAAGTCAATAATCATGTTCATCACAATCAAATTTTGAAAAGAACCTCTCAAATGGATACATCCACCTATAATGAACTGGTCCAGCAACTCTAGCTTCATCTGCCAAATGAATGATCAAGTGTACCATGATATCGAAGAAACTAGGAGGGAAGATCATCTCACACCGACACAAAATGAAGGCAACTCGGTTTCCAAGTTGATAGAAGTCATCAGCTGGTGCAATTTTTTAACACAAGTTCAAAAAGAAATGGCATATGTCGCTTATAACATCGGATACTTGTTTATTCGGTAGTGCTCGAATAGCTATTGGGAGTAGTTGCTGCATAATGACATGATAGTCATGACTTTTCAAGGCCACAAGTTCTTATCTTTGTTGCAAAACCATTTTACAATGTTAGATGAATAACCATCTGGAATCTTCACAGTTTGAAAATTTTTGAATATAGTTTCTTTCTCTTTCTTGCTACATGTGAATTGTGCTGCTGGCAAAATGGTCTTGTTTGAACCAACCTCTCATGGATGAAGAGATGTCCTTATACCCAACATTTGCAAGTCTTGACGAGCTTTCACACCATCTTTATTCTTCCCTTCAATTGCTAATAAATTTCCAATAATACTCTCACATACATTCTTCTCAATGTGCATCACATGTAGATTGTGTCGGAGTAACAAAGATTTACAATATGGTAAAGAGAAGAAAATACTATGTTTTTTCCAACCCAAATATTTATTAGGATCAACTTTTTCCACAATCTTTTTTCTCTTACCTTTCTTCTTGATTGTCTTTTTCCCATGCCTGAAAGTTAGGTCTTGTAGTAGTAACAATACCTCATCCCTAGATAATGGCATGGGTCTATCACCCCACTCCTCATGCCCATCAAATTGTTGACTCATTTTCTGAAATTTATGATCATTTCTTAACCATCTGCGATGCCCTGTGTAACAAAATTTACCACTAGCATTCAACCACTTTGAACAAGTATTCTTATTGCAAGTAGGACAAGCTAATCGACCTCTAGTACTCCAACTTGACATGTAGGCGTATGCTGGAAAACCATTAATAGTCCATAATAATACTGCTCGCATGCAAAAAAAAATCTCATTTTTAGCTGCATCAAATGTGTCGACACCATGCCAAAGAATCTACAACTCTTCTATAAGTGGTTGCAGATACACATCAATATTATTACCAGGACCTTTTGGGCCAGATATGAGTAGGCAAAGTATCATATTTGTGCTTTTCATGAACTCCCAAGGTGGCAAGTTATATGGAACCACCAAAACAGGCCAAGTACTATGAGTGATGTTCATCGTCCCAAAGGGGTTAAAACCATCACTTGCCAAACCAAGGCGTACATTTTGACAATCTAACCCAAATTCATTGATGGCATCTAAAGCTTTCCAACAAGGAGAATCAGCAGGATGCCTTAACACACCATCCTCTTGACGTTCAATTTCATGCCAAGTCATACTTGTAGAAGTTTTAGAAGACATAAATAATCTCGGTAGTCTTGTAATAAGTGGAAAATGACGAAGAATCTTTTGAGGTACTCTTTTCTTTTTACTTTCCACTTTATTAGACTTAACACTTTTCCATCTAGACTCTCCACACTTAGGACAACAATCAAAATTCTCATTCTCTTTCCAATATAGGATGCAATCATTTGGACATGCGTCAATTTTTCGATCCCAATTTATCAAGCATCTTCTTAACTTCATAGAATGATGAAGGTAATGACTCACCTTCTGGAAGCAACTCCTTCAACAACATTAACAACATGTCAAAATGCTTGTTCCTCCATCCTCCTAAGCATTTAATGTTCATCAATCTAACCAAAAATGAAAGCTTGCTAAATTTTTTGCATCCTGGATAGACTGGTTTTGCAGCATCTTCCAATAAATCATAAAAGAACTTGGAATCCTTATCAAGCTGAAATTCTTTTCTTTTCTGGGAAGATATTCGAAAGGCATCAACCAACATTTGATGCATAGATGTGTTGCCACCAAAATTTTCTAACATCTCATTTGATGATCCTTCACCATAAAATTTCCAAAAGTCTTTGTCTTTTATAACACCATCCAAATACAAGTGCTCTTTAACTGTCTCTTTTTTCCACTTTTTCAGACAAGTGCATTTGATACAGGGGCATCTATTTTTTTTATCCGGTGGTAAATGTCTGTAAGCAAATTTGAGGAATGCATCTACACCATCATAATAACCAACAATATTTCTTGGCAAATCCATCCAACTCCAATCCATCTCTCTATAAAACATGAATATACAAGTAGAATATGTAAGAAACTACAAAATAAAGTTTAGGTGAGATGAGCAAATAATAATATATTGATAAACTTACAGCATACTTTGTGAAGTACTACTTCACAGTACGCTCTTATTGTCGCTAGCACTGCAGTCGATCGATGGCCGAACGGAAAGCAATTAGCACCGCTGTAAAAATATTAAAGACAAGAAGATAGGAACATACACACTCTCAGACCCCCCCACTGCCCCCTCCCCCCTCCCCCACAAAACTAGTTGAAATTCAAACTTAAATTGCATGATGACAGCAGGACAAAAATATGACATCCAGCAAAGAACAGATAACAAACTTGGGTGGTCATGAGGAAATTGCATGACATATGATGTTACTGGTTTTTTTTTTTTTCAGTTGTTCAACCAAAACATGGGTGGCCATAGGGTTGCTAACAAAAATATGACATCCAGCAAAGAACAGATATCAAACTAGAGCCAAAAAACCCAATATATCACTCCATTTATCAAAATGAGATATATATATATATATATACGGGTGTACAGTATCTCCATTGGTACATACATCATTCAAAATCTTTTTTTTTAATAATTAAGTGAGACGCAAAATTTATTTAATAAAATTTGGAGAGAACGAGGGGCATGGTCAAAAACGAAGATCATTGTTATATTAACCTGACAGTAACTTGAACCAACATATGCACTGACAGGAAGAAGAAGATTATAACCAAGACATGTTAATTTAAACATGGAAAACCTCACATGCTAATAACCAAAAAATAGTGCACTGATAGGAGCATGGTAATAAACAACACAAAATGTGAACATCAATGGCTATAAAAGAACTACTCTCACCTCAAATACTAAATTCATAGAGTAGAAATCACATCATCCTTCGTTCAAATTACCATCACAATAGTACCATACAATCCTGGAAATCGCATTAATGAAGCAAAAAAAAGGATAGCAAAATACCGAAGTCTGCTTAGACTACCCTTCACGCACTGGCCGCGGACTGCTTCCTGGGAGTGGTGGCGACGCGATGGAGACAGCAGCGGCACGGCAGCAAAGGGCGGCGGCAGCGGCGATCACGACGGTGGTGACCTCCTCCACAACACAGACCAGGGGAGGAAGAAGCAGGGCGGTGACAGCAACTCCACCAAAGGTCTCCTGCGGCGGCGACACCCAGCGAGAGAGAGAGAGAGAGAGAGAGAGAGAGAGAGAGAGAGAGAGAGAGAGAGAGAGAGAGAGAGTGCGCGATAGAGAGCGAACGTGAGAGAGAGGGGAAGAAAGAGAGAGCGGCAAGCGAGAGAGGATGAAGGAGAGGGTCGGGAAAGGAAGAGGGAAAAGTGGAGGGGGGTTTGACCACTTATCGAAAATGGTGAGGCCGCCTTTTTTCGGGGCTCCTTGCACACAACTTGCACACCCAGTCATCTTCCTCCGGATCGCCTTCACGCTCCAGTTATCTACGCCAAAGTGAAACATGCAAACACCATTAGACCAGTAGAAGCACCACGCCTCAAGGAAACTGGCGGAAATGGAACAGATCCGGGGAGGGGAGGCTTCTACCGGGCGAAGGTGTAGCAGGAAAGGTTACATTGTGGATCTGGCTGGAGGGGTTGCCGCAGGCGCCGCACCGGCTCTTCTGGAGGTGGAAGCTGCGGCGGCCGCACCAGACTAGGAGCGTGTGCGTCTTCTTGCGCTGCTTCCCCTGCAAACCATAGCGCCGCCATCCCGTAAGCACCTCCCTCTTCCTCGGCGATGGTGAGGCGCAGCCGTTGGCGAAGTAGGACAGAAAGGGGGAAGAAAGCGAGAGCAGGGAGCGAAAGGGAGGAAAGGGAAGAAGCGTGCGGGGGGTTTCGAGCCAGAAAGGGGGAAATGGGGAAAAGCGCTTCGGGAGGGAAAAGAATAAAAAAACGAAAAAAAGAGGTTTATACCTACTATAAAATTTATTGTAGATATACTTCTTATTTGACGTAGGTATATCCTTCTAATACCTACCACTATCAAACGCGTAGATACATGGTGTAGGTAGAAGTCAGTTTTCTTGTAGCGTGCATGGTCTATCGCAAAAGGGAGAAAACTTTCCATCTTTTCGGAGAGGGTTCTCTCTTATTAGTTGTAATTGAGATCACATGTGGACCGATAATGGTAGATGGAGTACATTGTGAAGTAGGAAGTTGGAGTAGAGGATCTCAATCCGAAAAATAGGCATCCAGATCTCATCAAAAGTGAGAGGAATCAGATGTGGAATCACAAGAAAACTAGAGCTAAATGTAAATGAACATCACTTGCTGATTATGTACAAAAATAAACAACAATATCATAGCAAAGAAGTAGTGTATTAAGATGTTCTTGGATTAATTTAGGGGGTGGGGGGGTGTGAGTGGAGCTTTAGACTAATTTTGGAATATCAAACTAGTCAAAAACTAAGAGCAACAATCTATGATTGGTGATGCAACTAAGTCAGTCTCCTGACCTACTTCTAGTTCCAAGAACGGACCAGAGATTTATCACTAGATATTTATTATCTAGTGCATAAGTCAGTCCAACGTACTCATCAGATGCTGAGGCAATGATAGCCACTAATATTCACCACCAGAAAACCAACTTTTAATGACACCTATAGTTGCACTAATTGTTGGCCGCCCCTATTTCCCTTTTTTGCAACACATATTTAATTCTACTTCCCTTAATAGAAGGTATCTATGGTGGAATTTTAGGTCTGACAGAATAGGGATTCTTTTGTAGCGGGAGCTAGGTAACCGCCGAGGGTTTCTACTCCTCTCGCGGTGGTGTTTCTCATCCAACGGCACTCCAAACTTCCTCCATTTCCCTCCAATGGGAAAATTTCTCCCCGTTAAAAATATCCTCCGCCCGCATGTCCCCATGTCTAGGTGAACGCGATGTTGTCCATATGTGGGCACCGAGGATCGTGTAGGTTTCTACTATGGCTGCTCTAGTGTCTCAAAGGTGATGTTTTTGGGGATTGGGTTTGATCAAGGACGACGCCTCACGTCCTCAGCAACTATAAGATCCTCAGGCGCGCCTTCCCCCTAGACCTTTTGATGTGTGAGCCTTCTAACTTTTTATGGTCCATCTCCCATCGCATTTGACAAGGAACAGGTCCCTCTTTGAGAAGGTGCTTCTAACGTTGGAGGAGAAGGTTCCTTACGAGATGAATCTAGTGGATCTCGGCAACGTAGCCTCAGTGGTAGGACACGACCTTTTACAATACAAAGCTGGTCGATCTGGGCTACAAGAGCCTCAGTGGTAGGACATCATAGCTTCAGCACTTCGCACTTGCCAAACTATCATTTTTTCACCTTTCTTTGGGATTAGCGAGACAGATCGGCTCACCTCAACTCTCCAATGTGGGGATTTCTAGGTTTTGCAGATAGGTTTTTAGAGATCAATCCTGACGGAAAAGTGTCGGTGATCTACTTCGGTGGTGGATAGTGGATTGCAGGCTCTGATGTTATCACACAACTGATTGAGGAGAAGCAACCTGAGCCCTCCCTGGCGACCCCCCCCCCCCCCCCCCCGAGTTTGCATTTGTGCTCTCCCCCTCTGACGTTTGACTATATCTTGATGTCCATTATCCTATTTTTCTAGCTTATCTATTGTCATATTCTCATCATTTCAGTTCTCTTACATGGCTCCATGTTTAATTTTTTGTGTGTTCATTATTTCATAGTTGACACGAATTCATGGGTTATTACATATTTAATTTTCTTTTGGTATGAGAATATTCCAACTCACTTCATGTGTGCTTTCTTTTCTTTTTTAACAGGTTAATGCCTTTGGCATAAAGATTAAAGGTAGTACTCAAATTAAGGTTTAAAACTATTAGTAGGTTTGGAGGCTTTCCAGCATGATGCTGCATCAAACTACTTTATTGTAAAAGTATGCCTTTTTATTTTAATTATATAGCACACATTTCTGGTTTCCCCCTTTATAAGTGCTTTTTCTCCTCAAAATTAGCTTTAATTCTTCAGGAGGGTCTTCATAGAAACTTATCCATGGACGAATCAATGAGGATGGGATAACTAGGCATTTATCAATTAATCATGGGATAACACAATTAAATGCCTTGGGCTCATCAAAAAGCAAGTCATTTTGAACAATGAGTTTTGTTTGGCACCAAAATGCACATCCTCATCTATTAAAAGTGGGTGACCTCTTCTCCCACGTAGGCTGAAGAACCTCACATTACTTAAACTTAGAGGTAGAATTGCAGGAAAAAAAATCCTCATTCTCACATGATGACAAAAATGACAGCAAATAGGACAACTACGATCGATAATTTTTAGAAAAATGGGGATTGTTTGGTTAATAAATATATATATATATTATAAAAAAATAATCATTTATATGAATAATGGTAAATTTTCTATTCTTTTATGCATAATCTCACCATGAAAAGATATGTTCAAACATACCTTTGTCACTATAAGTACCCTAATCAACCGTCAAATAAATTAACTCAAACTAAAATCTAACTATAAGATAAGAGCATAACTAATTTTCTTATTTATTACCACAAAAATAATGTGATGGGATTAGTTAAGCCTAAAATTAACCCTACTGCATGAAGGTAATTGCCAAAATATCATTGTATAAGTGCATCATTATTTGTATTTATGAAGGTAACTAACCACATGTATTTTTGCATGGAACAAGATTATTCTAAAATAATATATATATCATAATTTTATAACCATTTCTATAAAATGATAATTTTTTTACATACTTCCAAGCTACGTATTTCCATAAAGATTAAAGGTAGTACTCAAATTAAGGTTTAAAATTAATAATAGGTTTGGAGGCTTTCCAGTATAATATTAGCATGATGATGCATCGACACCTCATGGAGCTTAAAATTTGTGAATTTCTATTGCTTTCAAACATGTGATAGCATGACAAGTTCCTCTTGCAAGTGGTTATGCTTGCAAATTATTCTTGTTCTTGCCAATCTGTTCTATTGCTCCTATCAAATCGCTTCAGTTCATGTCTATACCTATCTTATCTTTGCTGCAAAAATCATAGAAAACTATGGAGTTCTGCTGCAAATGATGTTTAGATGTAGCACTGACTTCAAGATGAAGTTAAGGAGCTTCTCTTTGATCTCATATTTTGGAGGTCTTAATGTTTGCATATGTATTCTGAGTGGACTTACCATGGATGTTTGTTTGGTTTTTGTGGTTTCCTTATTCTGTCTAGATGCTTGATAAGTGAAAAAAATCTACCTAATTTTAATAGTTTGGAGAGGATACATTTTCTTCATTGTGGCTTCTTTTTCTAATGTGTGGCTTCTTTTTCTACTATTACCTAATTTTTCTCTTTCTTCCTCAACATATGTGTGTTGTATAATTATTATTCCCTTATATAGATAATTAGATCTCCTCTCTTATCTAATAGGAAGTACTTGAATATCTGTGTACTTGTAGAAGCTAACCAAATTTGGAAGGAAGTGGATTATAGTTGTCATAGTTCTAAATAGATATGGATAAGAGTTGGATAACAAAGGCCAAGGTATATAGGTCTTTCTTTCTGTTTATTACCACATTTTTATTAAATATTATATTAAAAGTAATTGACAATTCATATTCTTTTTTAAAAAAGGCGAGCAAGGAATATGTAGACAGAGTTAATTCATTTTTTGTGTTTGCATTTGAAAACACATGTGCAAAAATATTGTGTTCATGTGTAAAGTGCAACAATTGCATCTTTATGAATTGCCAAGATGTGTTTACACAACTTGTGTGTAATGGATTTGCTAGAAATTATATCCATTGGTATTACCATGGTGAAACAGTTCCATGCAAGTCGACATCCAATCAAGGTTTTGTAAATGATTGTGAAACTCAAAATGATAATAGGCATGGAATGTTAGAAGACATTTTCCAAACCTCAACATGCGAGGACATGGCAGCTAGATCACCAACTGAACCAAGAAATACAGCAAATGATTAACATAAGAAGTTGTTAAAGTTGATAGAGGATGCTAAGCAAGAGTTATGTCCTTGATGCAGAAAGTTTACAAAACTCTCATTTATTGTTCGACTATTTCACATTAAATGTATGAGTGGATAGAGCATCTCTTCATTCACACTATTACTTGAGCTATTAAAAGAACCTTTTCCTGAAGGGAAGACATTAACAAATTCTTACTATGGGGTAAAGAAGATAATTGGTGATTTGGGTCTTAGTTATAACAAGATCCATGCATGTCTGAACGATTGTCAATTACATTGGAAGGAATATGAAAATGTTGAATCTTGTCGAACTTGTGGTGCTTTAAGATGAAAGTTGCGTGAGGAAGAATCAAGCAAAAATTCTAAAAAGAAAAAAAAATTGCAACAGAGGTTTTACAACACTTCCTTTAGTGCCAAGGCTTGAATGTTTGTTTATGTCAACTAAAACTGCATCATTTATGAGATGGCATGAAGAGGGGCAAACTAAAGATGCCTTAATAATCCATCCTACTAATTCTCCAACTTGGAAGACTTGTGACTTCCATAATCCAATATTTTCTTCTATGGTTCGCAATGAAAGATTTGGGTTAGCAAGTGATGGGTTTAATCTGTTTAGAACAATGGCCATTACACATAGCACATGGCATGTTCTTTTGGTCGTATATAATTTGCCACCTTGGATGTGCATGAAGTAACTTTTTATTATTATATCATTGCTCATAGATGGTCCATCAGCTCCAGGGAATGATTGATGTTTATTTACAACCCTTGATAGATGATTTGAATGAACTATGGGAATTTGGGATAAGTACTTATGATGCCTCAAACAAGGAAACATTTCAGATGCATGTTGCTTTACTATGGACAATTAATGATTTTCTTGCATATGCTAATTTATCAGGATGGAGTACTAAAGGGAAGTAAGCATGCCCATGTTTCTACAAAAACATAGATATTTGCATTTGCCTAATTGTCAAAAATTTTGTTATATGGGTGTCACGTCCCGACATTTAATATATCTAAAAATATTGTAACATGAGTGAATAAGAAATCAAGGATTAATCTAAATAATTAACTGTCATTTCTCTAAACTAAAGTATCTCATGATTTTGAAACTATAACTCGAAGGGAAGACGTGGTAAGGGTTGATCTCTTAGCACACAATTCTCGATGTCCTACCTTCTAGAACTATTGATTACCTGAGGGAAAAGGTAGGTATGAGCAGTCTTGCCCAATAGGATTTATCCTCCAAAATCAAGGAATGCAAAAGTATACATGAGTCAAGGATAATTGTTGTACAGGAATGTAACAAATAGTAGGGTACAAGTAAACGAAGAGCAATACAAATCAGTATATAGAAGAATTAAACCATGATGAAGTAATAGTAACAAGAATAAAATGGTCTGCCAATTAACTGAGCTGGGAGAACAAGGATCAAACACATAATGACATTTCGTCAAATATTATACGTGTAATAACTACCTAGCAGTTCTCCAAACAAGTGATGGTTGTTCATGGCAATTGTTGATTAAGTTGTATAAGAATGAGGAAACAACAACGTATAATGGAATGTTCGTTAATTTAGAATATAGCAGTGTCAATGTCAAACACTAAAGCAGTAGATTCATTAACGCTCTACAGATTAAACACATTCAGGTGCTCCTCCCAGGGACTAGACTTGACCCTATTTGTGATGATCAGTTTATCCCCATGTAATTTAAATTAATTACATATCTATTTTGGTGTTTAACAAAACAATGATAAATGTTTAATCTAACAATTTATTATGAGATTTTAAGCACAGGAAATAAACCAAGAGTAAACAAGCAAATCAACCATGATGTAAGTATTCATCACTCTACAACAATGTAAGTTTGAAGCATCATATTTGTCTAAGTTCTTAACGATTTCTATGAAGATATAACGATTTTCTTACATTCATAAAGATTTCATATTCGATAAGTGATCGCAATGATTTGCCCTCACAACGATTCGATAAGTGATCGCAACGATTTTGCCCTCACATCGATTCAATAAGTGATCATAACAATTTGCTCTCATAACGATTTGCTCTCATAACGATTTCCTCTCGTAACGATTTGCTCTCATAACAATTTCTTTAGTAATCATAACAATTTGTACATCGATTTGCTTATAACGTCATAACGATTTGTACATCGATTTGCTTATAACGTCATAACGATTTGTACATCGATTTGCTTACAACCTCATAACGATTTGTACATCGATTTGTTTATAACATCATAATGATTTGTACATCGATTTGCTTATAACATTACAACGATTTGTACATCGATCTGCTTATAACGTCATAACGATTTGTACATCGATTTGCTTATAACATTACAACGATTTGTACATCGATCTGCTTATAACGTCATAACAATTTGTACATCGATTTGTTTATGACTCTATAACGATTTGATTATAACGACTTGTTGATAACGATTTGCTTATAGAATCATAACAATTCACTTAAGCCAAATATAACGACTTGATATTTGACTCACTTTTGACTGCGTTGAAAAGTCAAAGCTTTCTCGCACATCTTTCTAACGTCTGTGCATTTATTACTGTGATCGTATCTCTGTATTCATGCAGACGATATCTTCTATTCTCGTGCTTATTCTGCAAACATCTTTTTGGAAGAACATAATGAAATTTCTACTTCTGTATAAAATCAATCTAACGTTGACTGACAACAAGAGACAGCTTAGCTGTCTATTGTCTAGCATTTAATGTATGCAGGTTTCTGACAACATTAGTCATACAACGTTGGACAAAATAGAAGCCAAAGGATACTACAGAAGATCCTATCTCTTTGTGTGCACAAATGGATAAAACACTGGTGACTGGAAACTTCTACAGTACCATGCAGTCTAACGTACACTTATGCATAGAGACAATGGACACTCCAACATTCAAATTTCAAACATTGATATATATAGAAGAATGAAGTTCGACAATGGAAGATAGTCAATGAATAACAACCTACAACGCCTTCAACCTTCGGCAAGCCATTCTTAGAGCCAAGCATAAACTCTCATTAGTTTTTAGCTCTTGCTCTCGGTGCTAAGTTCACATCTGTGTGAGAGCCTTTCGGTCTGAGAAGAGTCCTTGATTGTAGATCTCTTCTTCTTCTCAATCCTTGTTTCAGATCAAGCAGTGTTCTATAAGCTTGATCTAGGGGCATCATCTCCTTGATCACTATTTCTTGAGTTGTTCCTTTCTGTTGTGAAGGAAGACCTGGTGGGATCCAGGGTGTGTCTTTCCCTTCATGTTGAAGGAGGATCTGGTGTGGTATCCAGGGGGTTGTAATTCCCTTCGGGTTGAAGGAAGACTAGCTGCGCCTGGGTGTAAGGGTCCTTAAGGGGGACTGTACAGTTGGTAGTGAAATCTTGAGATTTTACTCAGGGACTGGACGTAGGACTCCTAAGGAGAGGAGATCCGAACCAGGATAATTCCTTGTGTTGTGTGATTATCTTTGTGTGATTGCTATTTATCTTCACTATCACTAACATCCATCGAAGTGTGTTTTGTGTGAATGTTTTTGTGTACAGGGTTAGTAGACGAAGTTTTAAAGCCCCATTCACCCCCCCCCCCTCTGGGTTTGCTAGCTGGGCAACAAGTGGTATCAAAGCTAGTCTCTTCAACAAAGAAAAAGATCCAACGATCTGAAGAGAAAAGATCAAATGGCAGCTCAAGGAAACATTGAAGGTCAGTCTGTCAACCGACCTCCTCTCTTCGACGGTGAAGACTACACTTACTGGAAGACCAGAATGGAGTACTTCTTGCAAGGATTCAATTTTCAGATCTGGTCTATCATAGAAGAAGGAGATCTCGTTGTCTTAAACTCAAGGCAGAATTGGACAGACGATGATAGAAAGAAGATCTCCCTCAACTGCAAAGCTAAGAGTATCCTGTGTTGTGCTCTTAGCAAGAAAGAGTTTAACAGAGTCTCAGCTTGCAAATTTGCAATGAAGATGTGGGAGAAGCTGAGAATCACCTATGAAGGGACTGATAAAGTCAAGGAAACAAGAATAGATATACTAGTGGCTCAATATGAAAAGTTTCAGATGCAGCCGAGAGAATCTATAAACCAGATGTTCAGCAGGTTTACAGATATAACAAATGGGTTAGCTGGTTTGGTAAGACATATGAAATTGGAGAAATGGTAAGAAAGATTCTAAGATCTTTACTAGCAGTATGGACTCCTAAGGTGACAGCTATAGAAGAGGCTAATGACCTAAAGAAGATGTCATTGGAGAAACTCATTGGGTCCCTCATGGCCCATGAGATAAACATGGAAAGATTAGGAGAGTCATCAAGCAAGAAGAAACACACCAATGCTCTCAAAGCAGCAGAAGGCAGCTCTGAGGAACCATCAGAAGACGAAGACAGTAGTGAAAATAGTGAAGATGAAGAAGCAATGCTGTCTAGGAAACTGCAGCGGATTTTGGCCAAGAAAAGGAAGTATCCATCTGGCAGACGATATTTCAAAAAGGGAAAGGATTTCAAGAAACCTGAAGCAAAGGACATCAAAAAGAATGAACCAACTTGTTATGAGTGCAAAAGGCCAGGACACATCAGGGCAAAGTGTCCAAAACTCAAGAAAACTGAATTCAGAAAGAAGGACAGTTCAAGAAAGTTCAGAAGACATAAGAAGAAAGTCATGGCAGCAGCTTGGGACAACAGCAGTGACTCAGACAGCGAGTCAAGCTCAACCAGCGAGGAAGAAGAAAAGGCTAACCTAGCCTTCTGATGATCAGTCTGTCCCCATGTAATTTTAATTATATATTTATTTTGGTGATTAACAAAACCCTATCAAAATTTCTAACATATATTTCATAAGTCTTAAGTACAAGAAATATACCAAGGTCCAACAAGCCAATATTGGTAAGTATCACCTCTCTGAAGCATTAATCATTTCAAGATTATATTTCTCTAAGACCACATCGACTTCTGTTGAAAGTCACAATGACTTCCTTTATGTATATCGATTTCAATAAAGCTATAACGATTTCATAAGTATCTTAACGATTTCTTTATAAGACAGTAACATCGTTTGGTTACAAACAAGTCACTCCCGTAACGATTCCTTAAGTTATCGCAACGATTTCTTTAGAACTCGTAACGACTTGCCCGTCATAACGATTCCTTAAGTCATCGTAACGATTTCTTTAGAACTCGTAACGACTTGCCCGTCGTAACGATTCCTTAAGTTATCGTAACGACTTCTTTAGAACTCGTAATGACTTGCCCGTCGTAACGATTCCTTAAGTCATCGTAACGATTTCTTTAGAACTCATAACGACTTGCCCGTCGTATCGATTCCTTAAGTCATCATAACGACTTCTTTAGATCTCGTAATGACTTGTTTGTCGCAACGATTTGCTGAAGTGTTCACAACTATTTCTTTAGCGCTTATAACGATTTACTTTGCGCAACGATTTCTTTAGCGCTTACAACGAGTTCTTTAGCACTCATAACGATTTGCTTTGCGCAACGATTTCTTTAACGCTCACAACGAGTTCTTTAGCGCTCATAACGATTTGCTTTACGCAACAATTTCTTTAGCGCTCACAACGATTTCTTTAGCGCTCATAATGATTTGCTCTCTATAACGATTTCTTTAATATTCATAACGATTCCTTTAATGAATACAACGATTTTCTTTCTATAACGACTTGTTAAGTGCTCATAACGATTTCTTCTATAACCACTTATTCATAACGATTTCATAAGTCATATAGGCATCGCCTTTATGTTTTATATCGACTTGATATTTATCTTATTTCTGAAAGCGTTGAATAGTCAAGTCTTCACATATCTATCTGACTGTTGTGCATTTAATGAAGACAGAACGCATCTCTGCATACATGCAGATGATATCTTTTCATTATCGTGCATATTCTGTCAACATCTTTTAGAACAAGCTATTTGGCATTGCTATTTTGGTGAATATTCACATCAACGTCTTCTGACATCAAGAGATAGTCTAGCATTCTACTGTTCTAGCATTTAATGTATGCAGGGCCCTAAAGACATTATGTCATACAACGTTGGACCATATAGACGCCAGAAGACCCTATCTCTTTGCGTGCTCAAATGGATAAAAGATTGTTGACTAGAAGCTTCCAAGTGTCAAGCAGTCTAACGTCTACCAAACTAAGAGACAACGGTTACTGCAACGACTACATTTCAAATTGGAGATATAAATTCAAGATAGCAGCTCCAGAAGAAAACATATAGAAGAGAGAGTCTTACTATTGTAGAACAAAAAAACTTTGCAGATCTTCTAAAAGAATCCGAGAGCCAAGAATTCAAATTCCAGTGTGTCTTTAGCTCTTTGCTCTCTGTGCTGTAATAGAAATTCTAAGAGAGACAGTGTAGTTCTGAGAGAGTGCCTTGTTTAGATTATTTGCTCTCAGTGCTAGTAGTTTCAGATCTTGACTTGCTAAAGCTTGATCTAGGGGCTTGAATTCCTCCTTATTCTTTTGTGTTGTAGTTCCCTTCTGTTGTGAAGGAAGACCTGGTGGGGACCAGGGTGTTGTGTTCCCTTCTGTTGTGAAGGAAGACCTGGTGAGGGATCCAGGGTGTTGTAGTTCCCTTCGTGTGAAGGAAGACCAGCTGAGCTGGGTTTGTATTGTCCATAGGGGGACTGTACCCTAGTTAGTGGAATCCTGAGTTGTTGCTCAGGGACTGGACGTAGGACTCCTAAGGAGAGGAGGTCTGAACCAGGATAATTCCTTGTGTTGTGTGTTTGCTTATTGTGTGTTTGTCTTTTATACTAACCTTCATCGAAGAACATCTTTGTATGAATGTTTTTTAAGTATAGGTACTAATCAAATATAATTTTGAAAAGGACCCATTCACCCCCCCCCCCCTCTGGGCTCGTCAACTGGGCAACAAGTGGTATCAGAGCGAGTCTCTTCGACAAAGAAGAAAGATCCAACGATCTGAAGAGTAAAGATCCATGGCAGCCCAAGGTAACATTGAAGGTCAGTCTGTCAACCGACCCCCTCTCTTCGATGGTGAAGATTATGCTTATTGGAAGACCAGAATGGAGTACTTTCTCCAAGGTCACGACTATCAGATATGGTCAATAGTAGAAGAAGGCGATCTCCTGGTCACAAATGAGAAAGCTCAATGGACAGATGAAGACAGGAAAAAGATCTCCTTGAACTGTAAGGCTAAGAGTATTCTGTGCTGTGCACTAAGCAAAAAGGAATTCAACAGAGTTTCAGCCTGCAAATCCGCAAATATGGGAAAAGCTTAGAATTACCTATGAAGGCACAGACAAGGTGAAGGAGACAAGAATTGATATTCTTGTTACACAATATGAAAGATTTCAGATGCAATCAGGTGAGTCCATAACTCAAATGTTCAGTCGATTTACAGATATTACAAATGGATTGGCTGGACTGGGGAAAACCTATGAGATTGGAGACATGGTGAGGAAAATTCTTAGATCCTTACCATCCTCATGGACCCCAAAGGTCACAGCTATTGAGGAAGCTAATGATCTGAAAAGGATGTCTTTGGAAAAGCTCATTGGGTCCCTTATGGCCCATGAGATCAATATGGAAAGGCTAGGAGAGTCCTCAAGTAGAAAGAAGCACTCCAATGCTTTAAAAGCTGAAGAAGACTCATCAGAAGCAAGCTCAGATGAAAATGAAAGTATTGAGGACAGTGAAAATGAAGAAGCAATGCTATCAAGAAGACTGCAGTGGATTTTAGCCAAGAAAAAGAAATTTCAATCTGGCAGAAGATTCTTTAAGAAAAACAAAGAGTTTAAGAAGTCAGAAGGAAAGGATCTGAAGAAAGGAGAACCAATATGCTATGAGTGCAAGAAACCTGGACATATCAAGGCAGAATGTCCAAAGCTCAAGAAAGATAGACACAAGAAAAAGGACAACTTCAGACGATTCAAGAAGTACAAGAAAAAGGCAATGGCAGCCGCTTGGGAAAATAGCAGCGACTCAGACAGTGAGTGAAGCTCAAGCAGTGATAAAGAAGAAGCCAACCTGGCGTTCATGGCAAATACAGATGATAAGGTAACATCTGACTCCTCCTTTGATTCCTGCAATAATTTTGATTCGGATAATTTAGATGAAGCATTCAATGAACTATACAGTAAATATAGAGAAGTAACCAAAC
Organism: Colocasia esculenta; assembly: GCA_014218235.1. Classification (NCBI taxonomy): domain Eukaryota; kingdom Viridiplantae; phylum Streptophyta; class Magnoliopsida; order Alismatales; family Araceae; genus Colocasia; species Colocasia esculenta. The sequence goes on from CM024757.1 coordinate 153,129,125, forward strand.
TATTAAAAGTAAGTAAGAAAAATAATGCTTGTCTAGAAAACATAAATTCAGATCTAAAATCAGAAAATGAACAACTAGAAAAACAATTAACTGAACTTAAAAGAAGAAACAATTTATTGTGTGAAGATCTAAAGGATAAGAATGAACAAATAATTAAATTTGAAAAACAAGCAAGCTCGGATGAACTAAAAACAGAGATAAACTCATTAATAGAAGAGAATAAAAAGTTATCTAGCACATTGGAAAAATTTACAAATGGTAAAAACTCCCTCATATTAAAAGGTGCTAGAAGATCAGGTAAGAAGAAAAATGGATTAGGATATACACCCCCAGATAATGAAGAAACTATAGTTTATCCTAAAATATATCCAACACCAAAATTTGTACCTGAACAAGACATTGCATACAAGGCAGATTTCAAATATATAGAAAAAGTGACAAAATTGTCCTGCTGTAGTCACTGTAACAAATTAGGACATATCATAACTACATGTCCAACTAAACATAAGAAATGGATAATAAAAAGGGAAACCAGTGATACTAACCAATCAGGACCCAAAAGAACTTGGGTACCTAAAACTTAATGTTTTCATTTCAGGGTAACTCTCGAGCATCCAAATGGTATCTGGACAGTGGATGCTCAAGGCACATGTCAGGTAATCGAAAGCTATTCTCTCATCTTCAAAATGAAGAAGGAACTGTTACATATGGAGATAACGGAAAAGGAACAGTGATAGGCAGTGGTTCTGTGAACAATAAAGGAAAGACAGTTATTGAAGATGTATTGTTTGTCAAAGGGCTAAAACATAATCTTATTAGCATCAGCCAGCTTTGTGACAGAGGCCATCAGATTCAGTTTCAAGAGTCAAAGTGCAGCATATTAAAAGATGGAGCAGTAATTTTCGAGGCAAATAGAAAAAGAACTTATATGTGCTCTATCTTGAAGAACTCAAAGATCAAAATGTTTGTTTAGCAGCAAATAAAGATCAATCAACTGAATTGTGGCACAGAAGATTGGGACATTGCAGCATAGATGGTATGAGAAAGTTGTTAAAGAAAAATCTTGTGGAAGGTCTGCCAAAAGTCAGCACTAAGATGGAAGGTATTTGTAGACCTTGTGCCAAAGGAAAGCACTCTAAGAGCTCCTTCAAGTCAAAGACTGTGGTAACCACCTCAAAGCCTTTGGAACTCCTTCATATGGATTTGTTTGGACCAATGAGGACCACCAGTCTTGGAGGAAAGAATTTTGGTTTTGTTATTGTCGATGACTACTCCATATTTACATGGGTGTCATTCCTAGAACATAAAGATGATACATTTGAAAGCTTTATCAGTTTTAGCAAGAAGGTTCAGAAAGACAAGAAATTCAGTATTATTAGTATTCGATCAGATCATGGAGGTGAATTTCAGAATGAGAAATTTGCAAAGTTCTGTGAAAATGAAGGGATTGAACACAATTTCTCAGCACCAAGGACACCACAGCAAAATGGAGTTGCTGAGAGGAAGAATAGAACTTTATTGGACATGGCAAGAACAATGTTGTCAGAATATAATTTGCCAAGATACTTTTGGGCTGAAGCAGTGAACACAGCAAGCTATATTATCAACAGAGTAATGATCAGGCCAATCCTAAAGAAGACTGCATACAAACTGTTTAAAGGAAAGAGACCAAAGATCAGCCACTTTAGGACATTTGGATGTCCTTGCTTCATTCACAATAATGGAAAAAGGGACATTGGTAAGTTGGATGCCAAATCAGATGAAGGTATCTTCATGGGGTATGCTTCTAAACCCAAAGGTTATAGAGTATTTAACAAACGTACCCTATTAATTGAACAGTCTGTGCATATTATTTTTGATGAGACTAACCCTTCCTTGAGGAAGGAAGAAGATAGTGACAATGATGATGCAGACGAACTGTCCAAGAAACTAAAGGATACCTCAATTGAAGACAGGGATGATCCACCTCTGGAAGACTTGCAACAACAAGATATTACACATGAAAATCTTCCAAAGGAGTGGAGATACAAGAAAGATCACCCACCTGAGAACATTATTGGTGATCCATCTGTAGGGGTAAGAACAAGAGGTAATGTAATACCTTGTGATTATCTAGCATTTGTCTCTCAAATAGAGCCTAAGACAGTCAATGAAGCTCTCACTGATGAATCCTGGATTATAGCCATGCAAGATGAACTTAACCAGTTCAAGAGAAACCAAGTATGGTCACTTGTTCCCAGACCATCAGACCATCCAGTTATTGGCACCAAGTGGGTGTTCAGAAACAAATTGGATGAGGCTGGTGTGATCTTAAGAAACAAGGCCAGGCTGGTAGCTCAAGGCTACTCCCAAGAGGAAGGCATAGATTTCGATGAAACTTATGCACCTGTAGCTAGACTTGAGGCTATTAGAATTTTATTAGCATATGCATCTGCTTTGGATTTAAAATTATTTCAAATGGATGTTAAATCCGCTTTTTTAAATGGTTTTATTAAGAAGGAAGTGTATGTTGAACAGCCTCCAGGTTTAGATGATACAGAATTTCCAAATCATGTTTTTAAACTTCATAAGGCATTATATGGTTTAAAGCAAGCACCAAGAGCCTGGCATGAAAGGCTTAGCTCTTTTTTATTAAACCATGGTTTCACTAGAGGGATAGCACTCTATTTGTAAAATCGAAAGTTAAAAGCATATTACTTGTACAGATTTATGTAGATGACATTATCTTTGGATCTACTGATGAATCCCTTTGCAAGTATTTTGAAAAGTTGATGCAGGGAGAGTTTGAGATGAGCATGATGGGGGAGCTCAATTATTTCCTTGGACTACAAATCAAGCAAGGAAAAGATGGCACCCACATCTGTCAAGCAAAATACACCAAGGAGCTTTGAAGAAATTTGGATTCGACAATGCCAAGCCACTGTCAACACCTATGAGTACATCAACAAGGATGGATAGTGACAAGGATGGTAAGAAAGTAGATCAAAAGATCTACAGAGGTATGATTGGTTCATTGCTTTACTTAACGGCCAGTAGACCCGATATTCTATTCAGTGTATGCATGTGTGCTAGATATCAAGCAGATCCTAGAGAATCTCATTTAATCTCCGTAAAAAGAATATTTAGATATTTAGCTAGAACTCATGATTTAGGTCTGTGGTATCCAAAATCCTGTGAAATTAATTTAGTAGGATACTCTGATGCTGACTATGCTGGATGCAAAGTAGATAGAAAAAGCACCAGTGGTTGTTGTCAATTCCTTGCAGGGTGTTTGATATCCTGGTCCTCCAAGAAACAAAATTCAGTGGCACTGTCTACAGCTGAAGCTGAGTACGTGGCTGCTGGAAGTTGCTGTACACAACTCCTATGGATAAAGCAACAACTTGAGGATTTTGGACTAAATATCAAATCAATTCCACTATTGTGTGACAACACCAGTGCTATCAATCTCACCAAAAATCCAGTCCAGCATTCAAGGACCAAACATATTGAGGTTAGATATCATTTTATTCGTGATCATGTAGCAAATGGTAACATAGAAATATCCTTTATTGACACAAATGGTCAGTTAGCAGATATTTTCACAAAAGCCTTACCCGAAGAGAGATTCACATCTCTTAGAAGGGAATTGGGCATGTGTAATTTGTGAAAAGATTTCTGTGTAAAACTGGCATATAAATTTTAGAATTAAGTAAATTTTCTCTCCATGGCTTTAAGCAAAAGAAATTTAAATTATCTTTCCTGGCCGCTCTCTTTATAAAGTCTGTTGAGTTGGTCAAACTTATTTGTCGTTTTCTGCCACCTTTTGGCGTCTCACTTTTCGGTAAAGCTTTTATTTAACTCCAAAATCGATGTGGGAACGATTCATCTCCTATCTTCTACCTTTTTCCCTCTTTCGTCTGGTTGCCTGAGCCGATGCCCTAACGACTCCGACATCGACTCTCTGCTCTTTGAAGCTTCGCTCTCGTTCCCGCGAAGAATTTCTTGAGGGCTTTCACTCCTCCTTCCATCCCAACCCTCCAGAAACCTTTTTCACCTGAATCCATGGCCGCGTCCGTCATTTCCGGCAGTCTTGGGGGCTACGGCGCTGAGTACCTCTCACCTGAGCAGCAGGAGAGGTTCACGTTTGTGAAAACAAAGCTTTGTGGCAATAAAGCAGTGGACGTAGCTGATCTTGAGAGGAACGACATGCACAGCTTAGTGGCCGCCATGAGCAGAATGCAGTGGTCAGTCATTTCAACCTTCTTAGAGGTAAGCTATCCAGACCTCGTGAAGGCATTCTATGTTTGTTTGAAATCAGAGGCAGATGGGTCCCTGACATCTTCAGTCAAGGGAACCCCGATCAAGATTGATCATGATCTCCTGAAGACTCTGTTTGATGTAAGCACGACCAGTCACAGTGGAATTCACACTGTGGATACCCAGGTCAAGGGTCTCGGAATCATTGGTCCTGAATTTCGGCTGAGAGATGGGAAAATAGACATAAATCAACTGAATGCATTCAACCTTCTCCTGCATTTTATAGTCTGTCAGATACTCATTCCCAGAAGTGCTACTTTCTCTACCTGTACCAAGGCTGATTCGGACATGATGTTCTGGGCCATCCAGAACAAGGAGATTAACATGGCCGAAGTGATTATAGAGAGGATGAAGTTTGCTCGTGATCAAATTTGGGACAGAAGAGCAAACTGAATGTTTCTCTGCCCTACGCCCATTTTCTCACCAAGATTTTCAAACACTTTGGTGTTGACCTGTCTGGGGCAGTAGTCGAAAAGATGGGCCAGAGCATTAGGTCCAGAAATCTTCGAAAAAGTGGTTTCTCAGTCTTCAATGGAGTATGGTCCAAGATCTCTGTGGCTGAGGGTGAACCCATCATCGGGGAAGCCCAAGACGTCCAGCAAGAAGTAGCAGCAGCCATAGCAGAACTAGCAGCTGTGGCCTCAGTAGTTCCAGAACTAGAGGATGTGGCACCTGCAGTACCCCCTGTCATGGCAGCAGCAGCAGAAGAGCCATCAGTAACAGCAGTCTCACAAATTGTAGAAGATATTCCGGAAGCACCAGCAAGAATAGCAGTGGAAGTTACTGACACAAGGAATGAGGACATTTCTCCTGAGGTGATTGTCCCCATTGTATCTACAGCAGCAGATCCTCTACCCTCCTCCATTGTAGCTTCTATACTTCGAGAGGTATTGGATTCCATTCATTCCACCCCAGTCACTCCAGAATCTAGTGGAAGGTCAGTGGAAGAGGCTGTGGCATCAGGCCACATTGAAGAATCGGTGGCAGCAGCACCAATTCAGGAGGAGCAAACAGTTGCTCAAGAAGATACTGTAATGGGAGATGCTCCTATTCAGGGGGAGCAAGAGAGTATTGAAGGAGATGCTCCTGTTGAGGGGGAGCAGTCAAAGGAAGATCAAGCGGAGACAGCTGTGGCATCAGGCCACACTGACATTTCTATGGCAGCAGAATCAGCTCCAGCAGCAGAAGCAGCACACACTAATGTGCCCATGAGCAGTGTGCCTGCTGAAGAAGTTTTTCCTCATACAGAGGATGATGGACCTCAGGGGGAGAGACATGACAATCCCTCAGATAATGATGCTAGAGATGGGGAGACTGCTAGCTCCTCAGAATCTGATGATGATGGTCAGCAGCCTCCAGCAACAGAGGCAAGGAAGAAAGGAAAAGAAGTGGCATCCGGAGTCCCTCTCCTAGCAGACACTCCTTTTGAAAGCAGGTGAGACAGAAGATTGTCATAAATTTGAAGCCTGTCATTGAAAGATTAGATGCTCAAGGTGAGATCTTGTGCTCTGTTCAATCTGATGTGAACTCCATTTTCATGAGCCAAGCATCCACCACTAAGGAGATTTCTCAAATCAGAAATGCCATGAAGTGGTTCAACAGAGAGATGGGGAGCATGAAGACAATGTTGTCTGAGTTTTTGAAGGTAGTTGGAGCTCAGAACATTGATGCTGATACCCCTAGGCCATCAGGGCCATCTGTTCCAGAGTCAGGGCCACCAGGGCCAGCACCAGCAGCAGCAACAGCAGAGGTCAGTATGCAAGGGCCATCCATGCCAGCTGAGCAGGTAGTAGGGTCACCAGGGGCAGCTGAGAAGGTGTCAGGGCCATCAGGGCCAATGGAGTCTGAACCTGTGCAGAGTATGGCTGAAGAAGAGATCTTGGCTCCTGTGCCCCCAGCTCCATCTTCTTCTCAAACACCTGTTCCTCCATCCCCACCTTCATCCTCTACAGCTCCACCTGCCCCACAGACCTTCAAGAAACCTCATCCCAGACCTATCTCTTCACCAACACCCTTTCCCTCTGAATCCACCTCTTCTCCTGCCTCCTCTACTCATATTCTTCCACCTCCTCCTGTCTTTGAGGCTCCTCCAGCATCCTCTGCTGGGGCCTCATCCTCCTCTGGTCCCTCCTTTGGACCAGTTGATGACATCCCTTCTTCTTCTGATTCATTTCTTCATCCTTCTCCTCCACCCTCCTTCATTACCATAATTCCTGAGCGAGCTCAACTTGACTCTCCCTTTCTTGCAAAAGTAAAGGATGAGTTTGAAGAAGCAATTCTCAGGTCGGTCCTGAAAGTTGGGGATCACATTCATAGGGCAGAATCTTCCAGTTCTGCTCCTAAAAAGAGGAAAATCTCTTCTACTTCATCTCTTTCCTCTGAACCCCAATTTCCACCTCTGTGGTTCTCTCTCACAGTGGACAACAAAAATAAACCACTGTATAGGGAGTATCTTCAGAAGGTTGTCTTTGCCACCATCATCAACCTTCCATTCCTTAACCTTACAGACCACTTAAACATTGTTCTCCCCTATACTCCTCTTACCAAAACTGAAAAATCCAAAATCTTCTCTGTTGCTCATTCCAAAACTGAAGAGCAATGGGGCAAGGGCCACAAAGAACTTTTCAAGAGATATCTTCTCGCCAAGTCTGCCAGATTCCCTCCAAGGGACCATTCCCTCACCCTCTCAGAATGGTTTCAAATCCACCATAAAGATTCTTGGGGCCTTTCATTCAGAAAGAGATCAAGATGGTCAGACACTTCCTATTGTTCAATAACTACAGATATGTCCATCGACTTCCTGAAGTTCAACTGAGCCAGTTCAAGCAGGCTATCAAAGCTCTCAGTCCAGGCATTGCCCACACTGAAGCTGTTCAGATAGACTTTGCTACCCTTCAGGTGCCTGATGAGATTTCTCTTCCCCAGATCCACTTCCTTATCATGGAATCCTCTGTTGGGTCTATCATCTTTGAACGCTTTGCCAGAGTGATGGGAAGAATCAAGGTACAGAAAGGCTTTCTGGTTGCATTTCATAGATTTCTCTTTAGAGAATATCACCAGGGCCATGTCAGTGCTGAGGTTCTTGCACCTATTCTGTCAGAATGTGAGAGACTGACTCCCTCAGAGTGGACCAGATTCTATCCATTATCTGCTCAGAAATTATCTGATCTGAATGAAGCTCATGTCAGGGAAGGGAAACCTGCAGTTTCTCCTGCTACCTTCTTGGACATGAACTCCATTCACCTTGTAAATGATCCCCTTAAGGCTTGGGAGGAAAGGTACAAGGTGTTTGTAGCCATGCGCCAAGCTCTCAGGCAGAAATAAAATTACTACCCTGTGACAATGGATCAGTTTCTTGCTTGTGCCAGTTTTGGGTCAGTTCTCTTCCTCAAAATAACCATGGATAAGGACTCATACGCTGATTTTCTTTCCCAGCAACTCACTCTTCATCTCCAAAGGATGGCTCCCTCCATAGGACCAGCCTATTTTTTATCTCCTGGGGTGTTCAAGCTGTATTTTGAAAAGCAGGAAGAGCAGGCATGGGAAACCATTTCTCATTTTGCCTCTCTTTTGTCTCCTGCTTATTATTTACCTGTACCTCCTCAGAATTAATGAAATATCTTTGCTTGCATGTCCTTCAATCTTTTCTCTTCATTCTTTGTCTCAGATTATCTTTTTGCTTAATGACAAAAAGGGGGAGAAAAATACTTAGCATGTTTGAAATACATTCCGCAAATATTCAAATTTTTATTCATGCTTATTGATAAGTTTTGTCATCACCAAAAAGGGGGAGATTGATGATCAGTCTGTCCCCATGTAATTTTAATTACATATTTATTTTGGTGATTAACAAAACCCTATCAAAATTTCTAACATATATTTCATAAGTCTTAAGTACAGGAAATATACCAAGGTCAAACAAGCCAATATTGGTAAGTATCACCTCTCTGAAGCTTTAATCATTTCAAGATTATATTTCTCTAAGACCAAATCGACTTCTGTTGAAAGTCACAATGACTTCCTTTATGTATATCGATTTCAATAAAGCTATAACGATTTCATAAGTATCTTAACGATTTCTTTATAAGACAGTAACATCATTTGGTTACAAACAAGTCACTCCCGTAACGATTCCTTAAGTTATTGCAACGATTTCTTTAGAACTCGTAACGACTTGCCCGTCGTAACGATTCCTTAAGTCATCATAACGACTTCTTTAGAACTCGTAACGACTTGCCCGTCGTAACGATTCCTTAAGTCATCATAACGATTTCTTTAGAACTCGTAACGACTTGCCCGTCGTAACGATTCATTAACTTATCGTAACGACTTCTTTAGAACTCGTAACGACTTGCCCGTCGTAACGATTCCTTAAGTCATCGTAACAATTTCTTTAGAACTCGTAACGACTTGCCCATCGTAACGATTCCTTAAGTCATCATAATGACTTCTTTAGATCTCGTAACGACTTTCCCGTCGCAACGATTTGCTTAAGTGTTCACAACGATTTCTTTAGCGCTCATAACGATTTGCTTTGCGCAATGATTTCTTTAGCGCTCACAACGAGTTCTTTAGCGCTCATAACGATTTGCTTTGCGCAACGATTTCTTTAGCGCTCACAATGATTTTTTTAGCGCTCATAATGATTTGCTCTCTATAACGATTTCTTTAATATTCATAACGATTCCTTTAATGAATACAACGATTTGCTTTCTATAACGACTTGTTAAGTGCTCATAACAATTTCTTCAGTAACCACTTAATCATAACGATTTCATAAGTCATATACGCATCGACTTTATGTTTTATATCGACTTGATATTTATCTTATTTCTGAAAGCGTTGAATAGTCAAGTCTTCACGTATCTATCTGACTGCTGTGCATTTAATGAAGACAGAACGCATCTCTGCATGCATGCAGATGATATCTTTTCATTATCGTGCATATTCTGTCAACATCTTTTAGAACAAGCTATTTGGCATTGCTATTTTGGTGAATATTCACATCAACGTCTTCTGACATCAAGAGACAGTCTAGTTGTCTATTGTTCTAACATTTAATGTATGCAGGCCCTAAAGACATTCTGTCATACAACGTTGGACCATATAGACACCAGAAGACCCTATCTCTTTGCTTGCTCAAATAGATAAAAGATTGTTGACTAGAAGCTTCCAAGTGTCAAGCACTCTAATGTCTACCAAACTAAGAGACAACGGTTACTTCAACGACTACATTTCAAATTGGAGATATAAATTCAAGATAGCAGCTCCAGAAGAAAACATATAGAAGAGAGAGTCTTACTATTGTAGAACAAAAAAGCTTTGCAGATCTTCTGAAAGAATCCGAGAGCCAAGAATTCAAATTCCAGTGTGTCTTTAGCTCTTTGCTCTCTGTGCTGTAATAGAAATTCTAAGAGAGCCTATGTAGTTCTGAGAGAGTGTCTTGTTTAGATTATTTGCTCTCAGTGTTAGTAGCTTCAGATCTTGACTTGCTAAAGCTTGATCTAGGGGCTTGAATTCCTCCTTATTCTTTTTGTGTTGTAGTTCCCTTCTGTTGTGAAGGAAGACCTGGTGGGGAACCAGGGTGTTGTGTTCCCTTCTGTTGTGAAGGAAGACCTGGTGAGGGATCCAGGGTGTTGTAGTTCCCTTCGTGTGAAGGAAGACCAGCTGAGCTGGGTGTTGTATTGTCCATAGGGGGACTGTACCCTAGTTAGTGGAATCCTGAGTTGTTGCTCAGGGACTGGATGTAGGACTCCTAAGGAGAGGAGGTCTGAACCATGATAATTCCTTGTGTTGTGTGTTTGCTTATTGTGTGTTTATCTTTTATACTAACCTTCTCTAACCTTCATCGAAGAACATCTTTGTATGAATGTTTTTTAAGTACAGGTACTAATCAAATATAATTTTGAAAAGGACCCATTCACCCCCCCCCCTCTGGGCTCGTCAACTAGGCAACACCTTCATGGCAGACGTCACAGAAAAGGTACCTCTGACTCATCCTTTGATTCCTGTAATGATATCTGATTTAGATAACTTAGAAGATGCTTTTAATGAATTATATGGTAGAGAAAATATCTAAATTACTAAAAGCTAGTAAGAAAAAGTTACATATCTAGAGAATACCAATTCAGACTTAAAATCAGAAAATGAACAACTAGAGAAGCAATTAATGAACTCAAAAGAAGAAATGAATTGCTATGCGAAAATCTAAAGGATAAAAATGAACAAATAAAAAATTAGAAAAACAAGAAAGTTCAGAAGAACTAAAAATGAAATCAAAATTTTAACAGAAGAAAATGATAAACTATAAATACCTTAGAAAAATTCACTAATGTTAGAATTCTCTAATACTGAGAGGTGCTAGACGATCAGGAAAAGGAAACATGGACTAGGCTATACGCCCCCAGATAATGAAGACACAACAGTATATCCTAAGACATATCCAACTCCAAAATTTGTACCTAAACAAGACATAGCATACAAAGCTAACCTAAAATATCTTGAAAAGTAACTAGAACAACATGCTGCAGTCACTGCAACAAACTAGGTCACAACAAGACTACATGTCCAACTAAATATAAAAGGTGGATAATCAAAAGAAAAATGATGATACTAACCAACCAGGACCCAGAAAAACTTGGGTACCTAAAGCTTAATGTTTTTATTTCAGGGAAACCTTCGAGCATCCAAATGGTATTTGGATAGTGGATGTTCAAGGCACATGCCAGGAAATAAAAACCTATTTTCTCACCTCGAAGCTGAAGAAGGAACAGTCACCTATGGAGACAATGGAAAAGGGACTGTTATTGGCAGTGGTTCAGTAAGCAGCAAAGAAAAAACATTAATTGAAGAAGTTTTGTGCGTGAAAGGTCTGAAGCATAATCTCATCAATATAAGCCAGCTTTGTGACAAGGGTCATCAGATAAAGTTTCAAGAATCCAAATGCAGCATCATGAAGGATGGAGTAGTCATTTTTGAAGCCTACAGGGAAAAGAACCTATACGTGCTATATCTTGAAGAATTAAAGGAGAAAGATATCTGTTTAGGAGCAAGATATTTGTTTAACAGCAAGCAAAGAGCAATCAACTGAGCTGTGGCATAGAAGATTGGGCCATTGCAGTTTGGATGGTATGAAGAAGTTGATAAAGAGAAGCCTGGTGGAAGGTCTACCAAAGGTTAGCACAAAAATGGATGGTATTTGCAGACCATGTGCTAAAGGAAAGCATGCTAAGAGCTCCTTCAAATCAAAAACTGTGGTAACCACCTCTAAACCCTTAGAGCTCCTTCATATGGACTTATTTGGGCCAATGAGGACCACGAGTCTTGGAGGAAAGATTTTGGATTCGTTATAGTTGACGACTATTCCAGATTCACATGGGTCTCATTCTTGGAACATAAAGATATATTTGACAGCTTTGTAAGTTTCAGCAAGAAAGTACAAAGGATAAGATATAGCATTGTTGGAATCCGATCAGATCATGGAGAAGAATTCCAAAATGAAAAATTTGTCAAGTTCTGTGAAGATCAAGGAATTGAGCACAACTTCTCAGCACCGAGGACACCACAGTAAAATGGGGTTGCTAAGAGGAAAAATAGAACTCTATTTGACATGGCGAGAACAATGCTATCAGAATATGATCTGCCAAGATACTTCTGGGTTGAAGTAGTGAACACAACAAGTTACTCATAAATAGAGTAATGATCAGGCCCATACTGAAGAAGACAGCTTATGAGCTGTACAAAGGAAAGAGGCCAAAGATCAGTCACTTCAGGACATTTGGATGTCCTTGCTTCATCCACAACAACGGCAAACGAGATATTGGTAAGTTAGATGCCAATCAGATGAAGGCATCTTCATGGGGTACACTTCTAAACCCAAAGGCTACAGAGTATTTAATAAACGCACCTTATTAATTGAACAATCTGTGCACATTATCTTTGATGGACTAATCTTTCCTTGAGAAAGGAAGAAATAGTGATAATGACAATACAGATGAATTGTCCGAAAAGCTAAAGAATACATCATTTGAGGACAAAGAAGATCTACCTCTGGAAGATCTGTAAGAAAAAGAAATTCCACATCAAAACCTTCCAAAGGAGTGGAGATACAAAAGGGATCACCCACCTGAGAATATAATTGGTGATCCAACTGTAGGGGTAAGAACAAGAGGTAATGTAATCCCTTGCGATTACCTAGCATTTGTTTCACAAATAGAGCCTAGGATAGTCAATGAAGCTCTCACTGATGAATCTTGGATTTTAGACATGCAGGATGAACTGAATCAGTTTAAGAGAAACCATATGTGGTCACTTGTTCCTAGACCATCAGATCATCCAGTTATTGACACCAAATAGGTGTTCAGAAACAAATTGGATGAAGCTGGTGTAATCTTAAGAAACAAGGCCAGATTGGTAGCTCAAGGCTATTCCCAAGAGGAAGGCATAGATTTCGATGAAACCTATGCACCCATAGCTAGACTTGAGGCTATTAGAATTTTACTTGCATATGCATCTGTACTAGACTTGAAATTATTTCAAATGGATGTCAAGTCTGCATTTCTAAATGGTTTCATTAAGGAGGAAGTTTAGTAGACATAACGCACCTCCAGGTTTTGATGACACTGAATTTCCGAATCATGTTTTTAAACTACACAAAGCACTATATGGTTTAAAACAAGCACCTAGAGCCTGGTATGAAAGGCTTAGCTCATTTCTATTAGACCATGGTTTCAGTAGAGGTCAAGTAGATAGTACACTATTTATCAGTCCAAGATCAAACATATATTACTTGATGACATAATTTTTATTCAACTGATGAATCTCTTTGCAAGTACTTTGAAAAGCTTATGCAGGAGAATTCGAGATGAGCATGATGGGGGAGCTAAACTACTTCCTTGGATTGCAAATCAAGCAAGGAAAGATGGGACCCACATCTGTCAAGCTAAATACACCAAGGAACTCTTAAAGAAATTTGGATTCGATAATGCCAAGCCACTGTCAACCCTATGAGCACATCAACGAGGATGGACAGTGACAAGAATGGTAAGAAAGTAGATCAAAAGATCTACAGAGGTATGATAGGCTCCTTACTTTACCTAACAGCAAGTAGACCTGATATTTTATTTAGTGTATGCATGTGTGCCAGGTATCAGGCAGATCCTAGAGAATCTCATCTAATTTCAGTAAAAAGATTTTTAGATATTTAGCTAAAACTCATGATTTAGGTCTTTGGTATCCAAAGTCATGTGAAATTAACTTAGTAGGATATTCTGATGCTGACTATGCTGGATGCAAGATAGATAGAAAAGCACCAGTGGTTGTTGTCAATTTCTTGCAGGATGTCTGATATCATGGTCCTCCAAGAAACAAAACTCAGTAGCACTGTCAACAGCTGAAGCTGAGTACGTAGCTGCTGGAAGTTTTTGTACACAACTCCTATGGATCAAGCAACAACTTGAGGATTATAGGCTTCATATCAAGACAATTCCATTGTTATGTGACACACCAGTGCCATAAATCTCACCAAAAATCCAGTACAGCACTCAAGGACTAAACACATTGAGGTTAGATATCATTTCATTCGTGATCATGTAGCTAATGGTAACATAGATATTTCATTTATTGATACAAACAATCAGTTAGCAGATATCTTCACAAGGCCTTACCTGAAGAGAGTTTACATCTCTTAGAAGGGAATTAGGCATGTGTAAATTGTGAAAGATTTATCTGTTTAAAATTGAAATATTATTTTTCAGAATTTAAATTATTTTTCCTCCCAAAATTTAAGCATAATTCCAATTATTGCTAATTCTTTTATTTTGTCATGACGGTTCGATATTTTATAAGAGTTTATTCTTATCGAACTAGTCATTTTTGTCGTTTTCTGCCATTATGGCGTCTCTAAATTCTAAAAGTCATTCTTTTAATTTTCCTTTATATCCCAAATCTGTGCGGCAACGATTCACATCTCTTCATCGTCTTCTTCCTTCTGCCTGAGGCGATACCCTATCGACTCCGGCATCGACTCTCTGAAATTTCAAGCTTCCACCTCTTTCCCGCGAGAAATTTCTTGAGGGTTCTACTCCTTTCTCCATTTCGATCATCCAAAACTCTTCCCATCCAAACCATGGCCTCTTCTGGTGTCTCCGACAGCGTCGGGGGCTATGGAGCTGCATTTCTTACCGCCGAGCAGCAGGAAAGATTTGCTTCAGTAAAGACCAAGCTATGCGGCCACAAAGCAGTAGATGTGGCAGACCTGCAGAGAATGGAATGGACAGTATCGTCGCAGCTATGGGCAGATTGAAGTGGACAAAGATAGCCACCCTATCAGAAGTAAGTTATCCAGACCTTGTGAAAGCCTTCTATGTTTGTCTGAAGACAGAGGAAGACGGAACCCTGACTTCCATGGTCAAGGGAACTCAGATTAGGGTCACACAAGCCTATAGCATCTCTCTTCTCTCTGATGTGACTACCTCGGACACAGTGGAGTTCATACTGTGGATATCCAGGCGAAAGGTCTAGGGATTGTTGGTCCCGAATACAGATTGAAGGATGGAAAGCTAGACATCAACCAGTTGAATGCGTTCAATCGCTTATTGCATTTCATTGTGTGTCAAATAGTAGTCCCAAGGAGTGCCACCTTCTCCACTTGCACAAAGGCGGATTCCGACCTGATGTTCTGGGCTGTCCAGAACCAAGAAATCAACACTGCAGAGATCATGATTGAAAGGATGAAGTTTGCAAGCGCGCAAGTATGGGATACAAAGAGTAAGCTGAACGTTTCTCTACCTTATGCTCATCTGCTCACCAAGATATTTCAACACTATGGCATCAGTGTGGTGGGAGATGTGTCTGAGAAGATGGGCCAAGCTATTCGGTCCAGAAATTTGAGAAAAAGTGGTTTTTCGGTTGTCAATGGAGTTTGGACGAAGACTTCTGTGGCTGAGGGTGAAGCCATCATTGGTGAAGCCCAAGAGGTCCAAGAAGCAGAAGTAGCAGCAGCAAAACCACCACCACCAGCAGATCCAGTAGCTCCAGCAGAAAGAGTAGCAACACCATCTGTGGAAGCAGTAGTAGCACCACCAGCAGCTGAATCTAGCAGCAGGATTGAGGATATCCCTCCAGAGTATTGAGCCCGTTGGGCATAGTTCAGAAATCCTCTTCCCTCTTCCGAGTAGGCTCAGTACTCAGAGATGTACTGGAATCCATCCAAAGCTCTTTGAGGGATCCAGTAGTTAGTGAAGTTCAAATTGCAGAAGCCGTGGCATCAGCCACATTGATTCGATTGTTTTGGAAGAAGCTCCCATTCAGGGGGAGCAAAGAATAGAGACTGAAGATGTGCCTATGGAAGATGTCCAGTTCAGGGGAACAATCAATTGAGAAAGAGGCAGCAGCAGTTCAGGGGAGCAAAATGCCAATGCCCCCATTGATGATCTGTTTAGAGAAGGCATTGTGGAAAGTGCCTCAGAAGAAGAAATTGAAAATGTTGATCATGAAGAGCCGTGGTTAGGGCAAGAGAAGACAGGAAAAAATGTGGCTAAAGAAGTTCCTCTCCTCACCAGTAAGCCACACAGGAGATCTGGAAAAAAGAAGTTGAAAATCAATTTGAAACCTATTGTTGAGCGCCTGGATGAGCAAGGCAAAATTTGTGTTCCGTGAGGTCAGATGTGGCCTCCATTTTTATTAGTCAAAGCTCATCTGCCCGTTCATTAGGGGCACTTCATCTGAACTTGAAAGCCTTCGAAAAGATTATGACAGTCTGAGGAATATTTGTAGATTTGTCAGCATTTTTGAGGGAGCACTTACCATCTCATGCCCCTCCTTTGGTAGTGCAGGGCCATCAAGGCCAAGTGAAGAGTCTAATAGGCCATCAGGACCTGTCATTGCAGAGCAACAGCCAGAAGAAGAGCGGCCATCAGGGCCTTTATCTGAAAAACCTGCAGGGCCACCAGGGCCAATTCCTGTTGAGGATGAGCACGCTGAACAAGTAGTTGCTGCTGAGGAATCTGGGCCAGCAGGGCCAGTAGAGGTTGCTTCACCTCCAGTGGAATCTGTGGCTGCAAGAGAAGAAGATCAGGCTGTAGCTCCAGAGCCCTCTGTCCTTCCTACCCTTCCCACTCCAGCACCTCTTTCTCCACCCACCTCATCCACTGCTCCTCCAGCTCCTCTCACCTTCAAACGACCCCGCTCCAGAACCATTTCCTCACCTACACCTTTCTCTTCCCAACCTCCTTCATCTCCTACTTCCTCACCATCATTCCTCCACCCTTATCTTCTGTTGAGGTTCCTCCTGCATCTTCTTCAGCAGGAGCCTCTTCTAGTGGTCCTTCTTCTTCAGGGCCTTCTGATCTCCCTTCCATCACCCCTGCTTCCCTCTTCCATCCACAAACACCCCTTCTTTCATTACTATTATTCCTGAGGGTGCCCAATTAGCTCACACAGAAATCCAGGACATCAAGGATGAATTCGAAGTAGCAATACTTCGTTCAGTCCTGGCTGTTTGGACCCACTCTCATAGGACAGGCTCTTCCAGTCCTATTCCTAAGAAGAGGAGACTCACTTCCACCCATCCTGTCTCTTCTGAACCTTGTTATCCTCCCCTTTGGTTCTCTCTTTCCATTTCCAATAAGCAACAACCTATCTATGAGGAATTTCTTCAAAAGGTAGTGTTTGCTCACCTCTTTGGCCTTCCTTTCCAAAATCTTTCGGCCCATCTCAATACCATTTTCCCTTATGTTTTTCTTTCCAAGGCTCAACAGTCAAAAATTTTCCATGACTGAAGCCAAAACTGAAGAACAATGGGCTCGGAGCAACAGAGATCTGTACAATCAGTTTCGTCGTACTCAAGCCGCCAGATATCCACCCAGAGAAGCTCCTCTCCCTCTCTCTGAATGGTTTCAGATTCATCATAAAAATCTTTTTGGACCCTTCATTCAGAAGGAAATCAAGTTCATCCGGCAATACAAAATGTACTGCGATTACTGCTATCTTCACAACATTCCCGAGGTGCAGCTGGGCCAGTTCAGGCAAGCCATCCATGATTAAGTTCCAGGTTGCTCACACACGAACCCCTCCACGTTGACTTTGCCACTTTGGTCATTCCTGATGTGGTGTTCCTTCCTCCACTTCACTCCCTGATCATGGATTCATCTGTGGAACTCTCATGTTTGAGCGAGCTGCTCAGGTTATGGCTAGGCTCTCTGTGCAAGAAGGTCGTAACCTCGCTTTTCATAGATTTGTCTTCAAGCAGTATCTTCAGGGTACCTCAAGGCAGATGTCCTTGCCCCTATTCTATCTGAATGTGAGTGTCTGTCACCTGCTGATTGGGAAAGCTCTACACTTTGTCCGCTCAACAGCTTCAAGAGTTGAATACTTCTCAGGCTCGCTCCCATCAACCTCTTCTGACTCCCGCTGAATTTCTGGATGCAAGCTCTCTTCACCTGTCTGGGACTCCTTCCTGAAATGGGAAGAACGGTACAGGATCTTTCTAGAATTAAAGAAGGAATTTCGGCAGCATCAGATCTTCTATCCCTTTAAAATCACTCAATTTCTTCAGTTTGCCAGTTTTGGTTGCTTCATCTCCTACAAGGTAGCTCTTGGCAACGACAAATACTGGGATTTCATATCAGATCAGAGACAGCTTCACATCAAGAGGATGACTCCCACCATGGGACCCTCCTATTGTATTGAGCTTGGAGCATTTCAAGCCTATTTTGAAGAGCAGGAATGCCAAGCGCTACCTATCATTAGGCGCTTTGCATCTCTCGTCTCCTGCCTTCTATCTCTCTGAACCCTCCAATGCTCCATAAATCTCTTTGTTTCTCTCTTTCCTTGCTCTTTTCTCTCTTTCTTTGTCTCAAGCTCTTGTATATTTTTGCTTACATGACAAAAAGGGGGAGAAATATTGCATTTCTGAAATATTTCCCTTATATTCTTTTCGCAAGACTGCTTAGAGTTATTTCAAATCATCTTTGCTAATTGTTAAGTTTTGTCATCACCAAAAAAGGAGGAGATTGATGATCATTTTATCCCCATGTAATTTAAATTAATTACATATCTATTTTGGTGATTAACAAAACAATGATAAATATTTAATCTAACAATTTATTATGAGATTTTAAGCACAGGAAATAAACCAAGGGTAAACAAGCAAATCAACCATGATGTAAGTATTCATCACTCTACAACAATGTAAGTTTGAAGCATCATATCTGTCTAAGTTCATAACGATTTCTATGAAGATATAACGATTTCCTTACATTCATAAAGATTTCATATTCGATAAGTGATCGCAACGATTTGCCCTCACAACAATTCGATAAGTGACTACAACGATTTTCCCTCACAATGATTCGATAAGTGATCGCAACGATTTGCCCTCACATCGATTTGATAAGTGATCATAAGGATTTGCTCTCGTAACGATTTGCTCTCATAACGATTTTCTCTCGTAACGATTTCTTTAGTAATCATAACAATTTGTACATCGATTTGCTTATAACGTCATAACGATTTGTACATCGATTTGCTTATAACGTCATAACGATTTGTACATCAATTTGCTTATAACGTCATAATGATTTGTACATCGATTTGCTTACAACGTCATAACAATTTGTACATCGATTTTCTTATAACGTCATAACGATTTGTACATCGATTTGCCTATAACATCACAACGATTTGTACATCGTTCTGCTTATAACGTCATAACGATTTGTACATCGATTTGCTTATAACATCACAACGATTTGTACATCGATTTGCTTATAACGTCATAACAATTTGTACATCGATTTGTTTATGACTCTATAACGATTTGATTATAACGACTTGTTGATAACGATTTGCTTATAGAATCATAACGATTCACTTAAGCCAAATATAACGACTTGATATTTGACTCACTTTTGACTGCGTTGAAAAGTCAAAGCTTTCTCGCACATCTTTCTAACGTCTGTGCATTTATTACTCTGAACGTATCTCTGTATTCATGCAGACGATATCTTCTATTCTCGTGCTTATTCTGCAAACATCTTTTTGGAAGAACAGAATGAAATTTCTACTTCTGTATAAAATCAATCTAACGTTGACTGACAACAAGAGACAGCTTAGCTGTCTATTGTTTAGCATTTAATGTATGCAGGTTTCTGACAACATTCGTCATACAACGTTGGACAAATAGAAGCCAAAGGATACTACAGAAGATCCTATCTCTTTGCATGCACAAATGGATAAAACACTGGTGACTGGAAGCTTCTACAGTACCATGCAGTCTAACGTACACTTATGCATAGAGACAATGGACACTCCAACGTTCGAATTTCAAACGTTGATATATATAGAAGAATGTTCGACAATGGAAGATAGTCAGCGAATAACAACCTACAACGCCTTCAACCTTCGGCAAGCCATTTTTAGAGCCAAGCACAAACTCTCATTAGTTTTTAGCTGTTGCTCTCGGTGCTAAGTTCACATCTGTGTGAGAGCCTTTCGGTCTGAGAAGAGTCCTTGATTGTAGATCTCTTCTTCTTCTCAGTCCTTGCTTCAGATCAAGCAGTGTTCTATAAGCTTGATCTAGGGGCATCATCTCCTTGATCACTATTTCTTAGTTGTTCCCTTCTGTTGTGAAGGAAGACCTGGTGGGATCTAGGGTGTGTCTTTCCCTTCGTGTTGAAGAAGGACCTGGTGTGGTATCCAGGGGGTTGTAATTCCCTTCGGGTTGAAGGAAGACTAGCTGCACCTGGGTGTAAGGGTCCTTAAGGGGGACTGTACCCTTGGTAGTGAAATCCTGAGATTTTACTCAGGGACTGGACGTAGGACTCCTAAGGGGAGGAGATCCAAACCATGATAATTCCTTGTGTTGTGTGATTGTCTTTGTATGATTGTTGTTTATCTTCACTATCACTAACATCCATCGAAGTGTGTTTTGTGTGAACGTTTTTGTGTACAGGGTTAGTAGATGAAGTTTTAAAGCCCCATTCACCCCCCCCCCCCCCCGCTGGCTTGCTAGCTAGGCAACAATTTGCACTGGCATCTTATCTTGTTGGAGTCCGAAGACCCGAAGAATGTAGACACTCCTTGTCGTTATGTTTCCAGACAGTTATTCGTACATCAATCCAGAGTCAAGAATAAGGCAATATATATGGAAATTGCACATGATTGTAGGTTAACAAGATTAGGAAGATTTAAAAATGGTCAAAGTATGTGTTCAAAGTTTCAAGTTAAAATATATCATTAAATTGTTGTTTTTATTCAGAACTAGAAATAATGTCGTATTAGCGTAAAAGTTACATCAACCTAGTACCAAATTAAAATGAGGTGTGATATAGAAAATAGAATTTTCATATAACAAACAAATCATAGGATTGTTGCTAGGCTTACTTAACTTAATTCAGGTTACACTGGGTATAGTCAACTCAGAATCAGTTATTTGAAAGTTAAATCAATTGTAGCAACAGTGATACTAGAATATCAAGTTGAGATACGATCCAAACCATTGAACCATGTTACCTAGATGTAGGTTGACTAGTAGCATTTAAAGTTTAATATGTCATATGGTATCATAATTCGAAATTCTAGACAAGGTTACTATGTCAAAACATCAATCGTAGAATAGCTCCTATAACATGACACACATGCTTACTATAACATATTAGGTCTTATAACCTTTATTGCAAAATCAATGAAAGGATACATCACAAAGAACAGTTCT
Source organism: Colocasia esculenta (assembly GCA_014218235.1). Taxonomy (NCBI): domain Eukaryota; kingdom Viridiplantae; phylum Streptophyta; class Magnoliopsida; order Alismatales; family Araceae; genus Colocasia; species Colocasia esculenta. The sequence continues at coordinate 153,150,138 of CM024757.1, forward strand.
GAAATCAGTTAAACTGGTAGAATTGATCGACAACTAGGGTCTGTCTATTGACAGGCTGGGGTGTCTGTTGACAACAAGAATTTATCTTGACAAACTGTTATAATTGGTCGATCGAACTTTCAAAATCGGTCGTCCATTTTTACTAGTAAAACCAACATTTTTTTGGTGATGATCGGTCGACCAAAAATGTTAAATTAGTCGATTGTTCAGGAAACATCAGTTGACTGGATAATCCATTATAGATTGTTCTATGCAAGGAAGGAATCGGTCGACTGATATGACCATGTTGGTAGACAAAATTCGGTAAAAATCCAGAATCATAAAACCCCAACTGCACATGTTATTTATACTTGGGAATAGAAACAAGTTATTAGAAATTGTAGAGAGGAACCTACTTTAGAGTTGGGAACCACTATCGAGTCAAGATGAGCTCCTTAGTCTTCTCATCTCTTTTCTTTCTCTCTCCTCAGCATCTCTCTTTTTTGTCTTTTTTATTTCTTCTTCAGTGGCTTCAACAGTAGCTCTCTCCCTTTTCTTTTCTTTAGCATGGTGGTGAAGAAGCAACGAGGAAGAGAATGAGATGTGGTGGTAATAGGAAGAAGAAGAAGAAGAAGAAGACGTAGGAAGAAGGAGTGGTGGTCGTGAAAGGAAATGTGAAGAGAGCTATTTATAGGGTGGCCAAGCTCTACATGGATGCCACGCGAGAGAGGTGATGGATGAGGAAAATCCTCATCATCCTCTGAAGCTCTCTCCTCAAGCCACGGTTTCTTTTCAGCCAACATCCAACATGTAGGTTTTCTTACCCCTAAGATTGCGTAACAACTCTTATGTCGAAAAGTTATATACAATGTGTTGTAAAATCAAATTAACTCATCTAAGTTTATTTGGAACACTAATTTTGTATCTAAATAATGTTTAATTAAGGTAAATTTTTAAATATAAACTAATTAGAAGGTGACACAAATTATAGTGATTTTTGTTTTGTTTTTCAAAAAAATTTAGTCTCGAGTGAAAATTGCCCCAAAAATTGTTAGGTCGACTTAATCTCGTTATCCGCATACTATCGGTTCTCAATATTTATATTTAGAATTAGCATATTCTTTAGTAATTATGCTATTTTTTGTATTTTACTTTTGTTATCGAATTTCGATAATGTCTTATCAGAGTGCGCACATCTGAAGACAGTACCGAGATTACATTAATTATGTAAAAATATTATAAATTTAAATGTAATCATGTTTCATGTAAGTACTTATGTCTTTCATAGGAATCAATATCTTTTCTAATTTATGATATCATATTATTATTTTGGTATTATTTTGGGGTGTTACATTTCCTCCCCCACTAAGAAAAGAGTTTGGTCCTCCAAACTCAATGACTACTTTTGATGGCACCCAAGGATTATCCTTCTTGCCATTTTGAGTCTTATTTATCTAGGTTAGTCTTAAGAACTCCATCATGATTATCAAGTCATACAGTGTGTGCACCCACTATATATCGCATAGTCACAACATCATTCATTAATTGAAAATTAAGTATTAACATTACTCTTTAGGGAGCCAAGTTGCAATTTTGGGTTTAATTGAGTGCAATCTCCGCTATGTTTTTCATTTCTGATTAATAACATTTTAGGTGTTTAACTATCTCTGATAATAACTTCCTATATTTGAGGTCTCCCCCACTAAAGAGTAGTCTTGATTCTCATAATTTTCTTGACAATGGTGATAGGGAATGTCACAAAAGATGAGCATGATGAAATATAAAACCATTTGTACTTTTTATTACATAGGATTTTTGGTATAAGCAAACTCACAAAGTTACGTAGATTCTTAACTAAACTCTAGTATATTGTTTAACTGGACTTAACTACTTCTACCCTTGTAGTCTGAGTGTGAAAATTGTTTTCAACAATCTCCTCCTCCTCGATCTTGGTCCGCTTCCCCTAGGGCTTGCAGTCTTCCTGGCCGTTCTATTGTTGTTCTGAGGTGGGTTGGTTAACCTTGCATTTGTGGACAATCTGAGATGCGATGGTCTTGACTTCCACATTTTAAGCATGCACCGACCTTTCTCCAACATTCATTTGCCTCATGTTTGTATCTCTAATAATATATGCAAACTTCTTTCTTCTTCTTGAAATTGTTATTGTGTCATATATTTTTATCTTCCATCTCCCTTCTGTTGTTCTTGAATCTTTCATCTTCAAGATTGGACATTGGGTCATTTTGCTGCTCTGATTGGGTCCTAGGACATCCTGGGATTCGATGATCTGCCCCTTGTTTTTGCCAACAATTGTCTTTGATATGACATGGTTTATGACAACATGCACAAGCTTCCTTGAATTGTGTCTTGGTTTTCTCTAGCCTATTGGGCTGCCTTCTTGTTTTCCTTCCTTATTTCTCTTCTTCACCATATTATATTTATCTAGCTTAAAGATGATTAACTAAAACTAATTATATTTATCTAGCTTAACCATATTCTTACTATTCATCTTCAAAGGTTTCTACAGGATGTCGAAGATCAAAAACTTTCAAGTTATTGAGTCATCGAACGAGACTTTGTTACCACTCTATCACGTCCTGACATTTAATATATCTACAAATGTCGTAACATGAGTGAATAAGAAATCAAGGATTAATCTAAAATAATTAACTATCATTTCTCTAAACTAAAGTATCATAGGATTTCAAACTATAACTCTAAGGGAAGACGTGGCAAGGGTTGATCTCTCAGTACACAATACTCGATGTCCCGCCTTCTAGAACTATAGATTACCTGACGAAAAATGTAGGTATGAGCAGTCTTTCCCAATAGGATTTATCCTCCAAAATCAAGGGATATATAAGTATACATGAGTATGTCAAGGATAATTGTTGTACAAGAATGTAAAAAATAGCAAGGTACAAGTAAATGAAGAGTGGTACAAATCAGTATATAGAAGAATTAAACCATGATCAAGTAATAGTGACAAGAATAAAATGATATGTCAATGAACTGAGCCGGGATAACAAGGATCAAACATATAATAACATTCCGTCAAATATCAAACGTGTAATAACTGCCTAGCAGTTCTCCAAATATGTGCTAGCTATTCATGGCAATTGCAGAGTAAGTTGTATAAAAATGAGGAAACAACAACATATAATGGAATGTCTGTTAATTTAGAATATAGCAGTGTTAATGCCAAACACTAAATTAGTAGATCCATTAACGCTTTATAGATTAAACACATTCGTATACTCTTCCCAGGGACTGGACTTGCCCCTATTTGCATTGGCATCTTAGTCTTGGTGAGTCCGAAGACCCGAAAGAATGTATACACTCCTTATCGTTATATTTCTAGACAATTATTCGTACAACAATCTAGAGTTTCAAGAATAAGGCAAATATATGGTAATTGCACATGATTGTAGCTTAACAAAATTAGGAAGATTTAGGAATGGTCAAAATATGTGTTCAGAGTTTCAAGTTAAAATATATCGTTAAATCATTGTTTTTATTCAGAACTAGGAATAATGTCGTATTAGCATAAAAGTTACATTAGCCTGGTACCAAATTAAATGAGGTGTAATATAGAAAATAGAATTTTTGGATAACAAATAAATCATAGGATTGTTGTTAACCTTTATTGGAAAATCAATGAAAGGATACATAACGAAGAATAGTTCTAAAATCAGTTAAACTGGTAGAATTGGTCGACAATTAGGGTCTATCAGTTGACAAATTGGGGTGTCTTTCGACAATAGGAATTTATCTATCGATAAATTGTTATAATCGGTCAACCAAACTTTCAGAATCGGTCTTCTATTTTTTCGAGTAAAACCAACATCTTTTAGGTGATGATCGGTCGACCGGATAATCCAATATAGACCGTGTTGTGCAAGGAGGTCGATCGATTCTGATAAAAAATCCAGAATCATAAAACACCCACTGCACATGTTATTTATACTTGGGAATAAAAACAAGCTATCAGAAATTGTAGAGAGGAATCTACTTTAGAGTTGGGCACCATTATCTAGTCAAGATGGGTTCCTTAGTCTTCTCGTCTCTTCTCTTTCTCTCTCCTCAGCATCTCTCTTTTCTCTCTTTCTTATTTCTTCTTCGGTAGCTTGAACAATAGCTTTCTCCCTTTCTTTTCTTTAGCATGGTGGCGAAGAATTAAGAAAAGAGGAAGAGAATGAGATGTGGTGGTAGCAGGAAGAAGAAGAAGACGTGGGGAGGAGTGGTGGTCGTGAAAGGAAATTGGAAGAGGGCTATTTATAGGGTGGCCAAGTTTTGCATGGCTGCCACACGAGAGAGGTGGCGATGACGAGGAAAATCCTCATCATGCTCCTAAGCTCTCTCCTCAATCCACAGTTTCTTTTTAGCCAGCATCCAACAAGTAGGTTTTCCTAACCCCTAAGATTCACACCACACACCTAATTACGTCACAACTCTTACATAGGGAAGTTACGTAAAATGTGGCCGGTGTAAAATCAAATCAATTCATCTAAATCTCTTTGAAACACTAATTTTGTTTCTAAATAATGTCTAATTGAGGTGAAATTTCAAACTTAAGTTAATTAGAAGGTGACACAAATTATAGTGATTTTGGTTTAAATTTTCAAAACAATTTAGCCTCGAATGAAAATTGCCCTTAATCTTGTTATTCGTGTACTATCGATTCTCAGTATTTATATGTCTAGAATCAACATTTTTTTGGTAATTATAGTGTTTTTATATTTTACTTTTATTATTAAATTCTAATGACGCTCTGTCGGAGTGCGCGCATCTGAAGATATTACTCGAATCACATTAATTTTGTGAAAATATTCTAAATTTAAGTGTAATCATGTTTCATGTAAGTAGTTATGTCTTTCATGGGAATCAACATCTTTTCTAATTTTAAAAATTATAATATTATTTTAATATTAGATTTGGGGTGTAATATTTTTTTATTTATTTTTTTATTTTTTTATTTTATTTTTTTGAGTAATTTGGTCTCTCTCTCTAGATTCTAGAGAGAGAAGCTTTGAGGAATCCTAGTGTGTCCTGCCCTGGCCTACCGGCGGCCTCTGGTTGCCGGCGGGCTCTGGTCCTTCCTGTGAGCGTTTGGCGTATTCTGGTCCAGGGAAGATGGAGAACCGGTCCTTTGCTGCGGCTTTGGCTTCTACTTTGCGACCTCCTAAGATCGACATTGCTCTGAAACCTCCGGCATTTACTGATGATGGTCAACCAGCGGTCTACTTCTCCAAGGAAGAAATGCGAAAATCTGAACAACCGTTGAGGTTAGCTATCGTAGCTAAGTGCTCTTATGGCAGACCTTCGATCCCCGACATTAAGAGCTGTCTATCTCAAAGGTTAGATCTTAAGGGTGATTGCACCATTAGTTTGTTGAACCCTAGGCACCTTCTCTTCTGGTTCTTTGATGAGGACGACTTTTTGAAGGTGCTGGTGCGCAAGAGTCTGTACCTGAAAGGCTTCCTGTTCCGTTTTTTTAGATGGTCTGGGGATTTTGATTTTGCAGCTGATCCTACGCTTATTCCTATCTGGGTGGGTTTCCCTAACCTACCTGTAAACCTTTACAATGAAGATTATCTTAGATGCATTGCTGGTAATTTCGGTGAGATCCTGCGTATCCATGATTCAACTCTTGCATGGACTCAAACCGCTGAGGCTCTGATTTGTGTTGATGTTGATATTGCAAAACCTCTCCCGGATCGTATCTGGATTGGTAATGGCGATGGAGGGTTTTGGCAGAGGATTAACTTCCACAGGGTGCCTCCTATCTACAGCATTTGTCGTAGACTGGGCCACTCTCAGAATGACTGTAAGAAGAAGGGGAGGGACGTAGTTCCCATTGACAACAGACAGCCTATGGTGCATGCAAGCATTAAAGAGAGTACTAAAGACAGCGATAAGGAATGGCGTATGGTAAAGCGCAAAGGTGTTCCCATGCAGATCTCGGCCTTCAATAACTCTACTATTCCGATTTCCATGTTTTTGAAAGGTTATCTGATGATATTGGTGCGATGGATGCCCAGCCAGTGGTTCTTCCAGGTGATTCTCACCCTATTCAGACTATTCTGGATCCCCAGATTACTCATCATATTCCTACTGCCCCGACGATCGACGTTAGCGTGCATGGCGCTGTTCACGTTCAAGACTCTCCATCTGTCGAAGCGTCTGATACTCCTCATGCTACTCAGGCGTGCCTGCCGGCGATGTCGCCGGAGACAATGTCGGTAGTCCCATCTCCGAAGCCCCAAAGCTTTCCAAATTCTAAGGTGCCACCTGTCCTCCAAGATTTATCAGAATCCTCCAGCCATCCAATTATTGATGCTTCTACAGCTAGTATCGAACAGTCCCGGGGCAAGGCTATTTCTTTCGAGGGTAACAACATCACTCCAGTATCTTCCTTTGATCATGGTGATGGAAACATTGCATCCTCTGCTTCTAAACTTGCCGTTTCTGAGAATATTCTAATGGCTAATGTTAAAATCTTAAAAGACGGTGTGATGGCCCCGGAACGGGGCGTCTGTACGAGATCTAAGGCTAAGGCTGCGGTGGATTGTGGATATCGATCCTCATGAATAGTCCAGCTCTCTTTTGGAATATCCTCGGGCTCTCAAACATGGCCTCCAGGAGAACTTTGAAAAGACTGATAAAGACTAATAAGGTGCAGCTCCTTGCTATTTCTGAACCGAAGATCCCTCTCAGTTAGGCTGGTGCTTTGTGTCGCTACCTTAAGTTACATGGTTTTGCTGGGAATGATGGTGAGAATTCAAAAATCTGGATTATGTGGTCCAGTTCTATTGATCTCCATGTCACTGATAGCTCTGACCAATTTATCTCAGCTAAGGTTATTCATGATGATAAACCTGTTAGCCTTATCACTGCAGTTTACGCTGCATGTAATGTGACCTCTCGTCGTGAGCTTTTCCAATCGCTTCTTGATCAGGGGGATAGCTTAAGTCTTCCTTGGCTCGTCGGGGGTGACTTCAATTGCGTCACCAGTGGCTCTGAGAAGAAGGGTGGTGCTTTGGCTCGTCCTACTGCTATGCTCGACTTCAACTCTTTCATTTCTGCTGCGGGTCTGCTGGATGCGGGTTTCATGGGTCAGCCTTTTACCTGGTCCAACAATAGGGTTGGGCATGCCTCTGTCAAAGCCAGATTGGATCGGATCTTAGTTAACTCCCTTTGGAATACTTCTTTTCCAGGCCTGTGTGTTAAACATCTGCCGAGGGGTCCCTCGGACCACGCTCCTCTTCTTCTTAATTTTGTTCCTTACAATTCTAAGGCTTCCAGATTCATCTTTCAGAAGATGTGGACGACGCACGAGAACTTTCTTCAGTGTATTCGTGATGCTTGGACCAGTACTAATGCTACCACCCCTAATCCGTTTGTTGCCTTGCAATCTAAGCTCAAAGATACAAAGATCATGTTGAAAACCTGAAATAAAAATATTTTTGGGAATATTGAGGACAATGTTCGTTCAGCTGAGGACCTTGTGACTGCCAAACAGCTATCTTTTGATGATGACCCGTCTACTGCAAATAGGGAGGGTCTTAATGCTGCAAATGCTAAACTCAGGCGTGCTCTCATGTGTCAGGAAATTTTTTGGGCCCAAAAAGCTAGGGTGCAATGGATCAATGATGGTGATAAAAACACTTCTTTTTACCATGCGGTGGTTCAGGGCAATAGATCTAGGAATTACATTAATCGCCTTAAAATTGATGATGTTTGGTGTGATGAGCAAAATGCCCTATCTGTGGAGGCGGAGAAGTTTTTCTCTCAGCTACTCACTTCCGAAGCGCATGATATTGATGATTATATGCTTCAGTTTATTCCAAATCTTATTCAAAAGAACCAGAATGACCTCCTTACTTCTATTCTACTGATGATGAGGTGAAGATGGCGGTCTGGGCAATGAATGGTGATGGAGTGTAACGACCCTCTTCATACCGGTACGATTATACCAATCCCCATCGGTAAAAAGGGCGTCGTCACAGTGGGACATGTACCCAACACTGGTCAATAGGTTGATATGTACCTGGATAGCAATAGAGTACAGTGGAATAAAATAAACAACTCAACTCTTAACCCATCACCAACACACATTCCACAATCTAAATAGCGAAATGGAAAGACAATGTCCACATTAATACAAAATAAAGAGAACTACAATATCCAAATATTGTTCATACAATAATCCTTTTTGTGCAAAAGAAAGGTACAACTGGTGACAGCTCCACAAAATAGTCTTCTATATGATGATCCTCGTCACGCTTCCTTCTAGTGCACGATACCTGTCAACCTGTACGCCGAAGCAAGAGTGAGTCCAAAGACTCAGCAAGCAACACTACCCATAACATACACGTATAAGTCATAGGGGTTTTACATGCACATTCACAATTTTCAAAACATGGCATACTAGTCATTTCCGAAGTTTCAACCTATCATGAAAGTTTGACAAGTTTATACATGGATCATGCTTTCATATGTTGTAGGAATAAAATTTACCTATCACATGCTCTCTATTCATTTACTTATGAAACTTGTCTTTAAAGAACCAGGACATGAGAGCTACTAACATGAACATCGTGCACACATGAAAGGAAACACAACTAGCATGGATCTTACATGTTTTTAGACAAATACATGGACATTTCTACATGCTTTAGGTTGCTGATTTCACATGATTCAATGGCTATAAATCTACACATGAGAGCTACAACGTTGCTTAAAACATATCATGTGAACAAAATCATGCTATCTTGTACACAAACTCATTGGTTACCCCTAACATGGATTCTAGACATTTTTGCCCATAATAACATGATGATAATAACATAAATTCACTAATTTCACATGATTTCAGATTTGTCTCATATGGGTTTCAATAACATATTCTCGCATTTTCAGTTTCACATGATTGCACACTTACTCATTCACATTGTTCGCTTTTACACATTTGACATGTACGCATGTTCACACTTACACAATTTACTCATTTCCACATCATTTTCTCTACCACTTTCACTTATCACATATCACGTCGATTGCACTTACCACGTGCATCTTGGGCACTTACCACATGCCATGTTCACATAATTCACACTTTATTCCTTTCTCATTACTTAAACGATTTGCCATGATACATAGTCCTAACCACCAGTAGAGGACACTAACAAATATTTCATAGCTCGTGCTCATTCCTTAGCACAGCTCTCAACACAACTCATAACACAACACATGACACAACTCATACACATACTCACCACCTAGGCAATACAGCGGTGAATCTTGGTAACTGCGCAGACCGGGAGAAGCCCTCTCCACCCTATCCAGTGGTACTTGTCCACCTCCGGGGTTTTCCCAATGCCTTTGGGACAAACTTATATCACATGGAGCCTTCTATAGGGACTTTTCTATATACGGCTCCCGATGCCTCTAGGGTAGTAGTGTCACATAGGCACAACTTTTACACTTTACTCATACCGAGTTTTAACATGTGTTTTACACATAACACTCACATCTCCTTCGTTTTCTCATGCACAATGTGTCTTTGTTTTTCTCCTAAACATGCTACTACAGATTTCAGGAGTTTAACACAGTAAATTCACCAATCAAGTTGGTTTTAGACAATAACTAATCACATTTCAATAGTATACGTAGATTATCACATTTCACATGGAAATACATAACTTTTTATTTACTGATCCAAACGACCTGAAATTTTAACCACATGCTGTTTTCGGGTTCAAGATCATACACTCAAATTTTCAGATTTTTCTGAGCTAAACAGAATTTACAGAAAATAAAATACCTAATTAGCATGCTATCAACAACTTAAGTTAACATGAGGTCTAACACATCTTGTAATTTAGCCACTTGCTGTTTAAACATAAGTTACTAACATATGCAGAATTGAGGATACAAAATTACCCTAATTCATACATCTATGGATGAAACCCTACAAACCATTCTTGCATGCTTTTATTTTACCGAACCGAGCTTATTCACAAATTACACAAGCATGGATAAGTTACCAAAATTTGCAAACACATATGCTGACCCACTATTCTTCATGATCAAACCGAAACTAAGGCATTCACACTAATCTAAATCATGAATCATGGATTTTGCAAAATTGTCTACAAGTCATGCTCACAAGTTTACAAGATATCATTATCCCACATTCACCATCACATCCCACATTCATTCACACACCACAACTAACCATATACATAGAGTATAAGCTTTACCATATATCCTCATCGCATAAAACATACCGAAATTACTGCATAAGTGGGACAGAACAGCCCACTGTTCTGTCCAGAAGAACTAGGCGGCGGTCTCTGGCCGCTGACTCAGGGTCAGCGGCATGGTCGATGGACGCCAAGCAGGAACTGGGCGTCCAGGGACCTTGCCGTCGAATCAGGTCTGTGCAGAAACACAGACCCGAGCTTTAAATCTTGGGTGAAATAGAGGGTCTAGGACTCGAGGAAAATTCCATAAAAATGACAAAAACCACCTAGACTCATACGGGGACACCATGGATAGGTCACTTGCCTTTCAAAAATTCATCTAAGGGATTTATGGCTTGGTGAAGACCTCCTTGGGCAGTCCCAAGAAGTTGCAGAACCTCCCTCTAGATCGCCTTCCTCCGGGTTCCTGGGTGATCTCCACGCCGAGGGGATGTCGGGGAAGCCTTCCTCGTTGGTCCAGCAACCTCCTTGCAGCAGGGGGACGCCGGATCAAGGTCCAGGGGTCGGATTTTGAGGGTTCTAAAATGGGTTTTTCTCACAGCTCACCTAGGGTTTTTCTCTCCTATATTTCTCCTCTTGCAAGTGAAGTGAGAAGTGGGAGAGGCCAAATTCGGGTTCAGACCTAATGAGAGCCCCTCACCCACTCACCATACCGATTTGACAAGCTGAGAGCCGTTGGGGGACATCCCCCAATGGAGGCCATGCCTTGCTCCCGGATTTTCTGGCTCTGCAACGCATGCAGGTCAGAGAAGTTGGCGTCCATATCGCTGGACGCCGGAGTTAGTGTTGGCGTCCATGTCTGGACGCTGACACCAGCTCAACGGCCTGGGCTTGACGCCAAGGTGGCCTTCGGCCAGAACCCTAATTATGCAGAAAACCATGCATACCAAGCTTATATACATGCAATATGTATATGGTATTATATCCATACTATCACCAGGCAATACATACCTTATTTATATTTAATATAAACACATTGACGCTGATTGGCCCTTCGGCCAGAACTTAAAACATGCAGAAACCATGCTTACTCTATATATATACATACAACGTATAAGGTGTAACATGTACATTACCATACCAGGCAATCAATATCATTCATACCTAGGCATACACAAGCATACATAAATACACTAAGATAGATGTACGTAGATATCTACCTATGCGTACATGATGTTTTACATAAGTGTGACTCAACACCCGGCAAAGTAAATGACAAGAATTATGAGGGCTTCGCAAATCATTAGGAGGTGATATGAATTATGTTAGCTAGGAATAATCTATTCGATAAAATAGTCCTTGCACACACACACTTGATTTGACCTATATATAGTATACACACACGGGTGTAGCATACTTATGTACATTATGCTTGGAATAGATGGGTACCACATGCGCACCGGTAATTAGATTAACTTACACAACTTTACCTAACATTGCTTAAGTACTACATGCATAGGATTCCTTAATATGTACTACATGCATAATTTAGCCAATTGGCTATTCTCACCTAAATATCATAAAAATACATGCATGTTATTCTTGAGGAGTATAGAATTTCAATATAAACCACTAATTATACCTACCATGCTTGAACTCTTTATGCATATGCAATGTACGTAGTACAATATTCACATTAGCTAAACCATGCAAATGAGCAACGCTTACAACTAATCATACACATGCATACACAAATACACCAAGGTGTTATGCATGTAGAATTAGGTATACAATTGTCACACGCATAAGATAACGTACATATACATATCTACTTCCTATATTCTCATACCAAATTCCATGAAATAGGTAGTATAGGATACTCTTCAATATTAGATAGCACACGCATAGTATTATTCATAATACACCTCTAATTAGTTAATTGTTCGCTTCCACATTAATCATCATATACACCTATGTATACATATATAGATATTCGCACATGCTCATGTTCAAAAGAAGGATAAAACTTATAGTAGGCACAATGAACTACGCATGCTAAGCACACAACAACCGAACACCCAACACACCATTCATATACATACAGATATATAAAGAGAGTAAAAATCCGTGGTCTTACATGGAGCCCCTGGTCCGGATGGGTTCTCTGGATGCTTCTTTCAAACATGCTGGGAAATCATTTCGGTGGATGTTATTGCTGCTGTTCGCGGCTTTTTCATGGGCTTCCCCCTTCCACGGGGTGTGTCTTCGACTCTCATTGCTATTATCCCCAAGGTCCAGTATCCTTCTTCCTTTGGTGATTTCAGACCGATCAGCTTATGCAATTTCTGCTTTAAAATCATTTCTAAGATCATCTGCTCCCGCCTCTCGGACATCCTACCCCTTATCATCTCTGAGGAGCAAGGTGCTTTTGTGAAAGGCAGAAATATTGTGGATAATATTGCTCTTTCTAATCAGCTTATTCAGGATCTTGGAAGGAAAGTCCGGGGTCACAATGTCATCCTTAAACTTGATATGCTGAAGGCCTATGATAGAGTTGAATGGGACTTCCTGTTTGCGGTGCTCAGGCAGTTTGGTTTCTCCAATCGGTTTATATCTCTTATTGGCATGCTAATATCTAATTGTTGGTTCTCAGTTATGTTCAATGGTTCTTCTGTTGGGTACTTCAAATCCTCCAGAGGTCTGCGCCAGGGAGATCCTCTTGCTCCTGCCCTCTTCATCATTATGGAAGAGGCGCTCAGTAGGGGTCTGAAGCACATCTCTTCTTCCTCTCTTCTTCCTTATGCTGGGCCTAGGAGATGCCCTACTGTTTCCCACCTGCTCTTTGCGGATGACACGCTTATTTTCTGCAATGGCCAGAGTTCTAATATTCAGAAGCTTCTTAATTTTCTGCGCAGATATCAGAATTCTTCGGGGCAAAAAGTCAATCACCAGAAGAGCACCTACCTTATCTCTCCAAAGGCTCCCTCTTTTCTTGGCAGAAAATTATCTATCATTACGGGTTTTCACCAGCAGGTGGGAGCTCTGCGCTACCTTGGCGTTCCCATTAGAGTGGGAAGAGTTAAAGTGGCTGATTTCAAATTTCTCCTGGATAAGATTAACGCTAGGATGACTTCCTGGAAGTCTAAGTTCCTGTCCCAGGCTGGCAGGGCAACCCTCATTAAATCGGTTCTATCTTCTTTTCCTATTTATTTAGCTGCCGCTATTTCTATTCCAAAGTCTGTGATTAACTACATTGAAAAATACTGTGCAAATTTTTTTTGGAATGGTTCGGAAGGTACCCATCGGAAGCATTGGATCTCTTGGAAGGTCATTCACCACCCTATATCTGAAGGAGGTCTTGATATTAAAAATATGCGGCACATTCAGCTTGCTCTGGCTACAAAGCAAATTTGGAACATTTACAATGGTCATTCTATGTGGGCTTCTTACGCTCGGATCAGATTTCAGGTTAAGGATGGAGCGCCCTTCAGGCATTCCTTTCCCCGTGGTATGTCTAAGGCGGTTTTCAATTTAGCTATTCAGGCAGTTCTAACTCATTCTAGATGGATTGTTGGAGATGGTAGATCTGTCGATTTTCTAAGAGATGTTTGGCTTGGTCAGGACCCTCTTGAAACTATATTGACCAGACCTTACCATGGTCCTAGTATCACTGTTCGTGAGGTTATCCTTGATGATCACCATCCCATTCGGAGTCTTATCGCCTGCCCATCCATCCTTGATGACATCCAACTTTCTGATCACTTGGACCGCTGTGTTTGGACTGGATCTCCAGGTGGCGCCTTTACAACCTCTTCTGCGTACAGGAATTTTTCTTCGCATGGTGTGATCAGGAAGCCTATGACTCGCCTATGGCACCATTCCTTTTACCACCGGGCTTCCCTTTTCTGCTAGAGATTGCTTTATCGTGCGGTGCCGGTGGACTCCAGGATCGTGGACCAGGGTATTGCTCTACCCTCTCGCTGCTCTTGTTGTTCTAACCATAATTCGGAAGATTTAAATCACTTATTCATCACAAGTGAGTTGGCAACTGATCTGTGGAATTGGGTGGCCCCCATGCTCGAGGTTAACTTATCTTCTCAGGATAATATCACTGCTCGCCTGTGGCACTTGGTGAAGTTCTGCAACATGTCCACCCCGCATGGCTATGTATCTCTCTATGTGTCCATGTTGGTTATATGGGAAATTTGGCGCTGTCGCTATAGCATGCGCTTTGAAGGGAAACGGTGCACCATCCACAGTATTGTTCACAATATCCGCTTCATGATTTCTACCGCCCTTGCCTCAGTGACCTTTAATCATTATGCACCTGGTAGATGCAGTACTGACCTTTGCTCCCTTGGGTTCGCCCCCCTTATCAAAAATAAAAGTTTCAAGCTTGTTAGATGGATTCCTCCTGAATCTGGTTTGGTCCTTAATGTGGATGGTGCTAGCAAGGGGAATCCGGGTCACTGCGGCGGTGGAGGATGTATCAGAGACAGCTCGGGCTCTCTCATTCTGGCTTTTTCTCATTATTATGGTTTTGGTGGTAGTCTGGTTGCTGAGGTGCGGGCCTTGTGTGATGGTATTCGGCTCGCCACTGAATATGACCTCCCTTTATCTCAGATTCAGTCTGACTCGGCCTCCCTTGTTGCTTCTCTGAAATCTGGTAGCTCTCCTGCTTGGGACTGTATGCGCTGGTGGATTGAAGCTCACAAGTACATTCGCTCTTCTACTGTTCAGATGGTTCATGTGTATAGAGAAACTAACCAAGTGGCCGATGCATTGGCCAACTTGGGCTGCAAATCCCTTAGCAATATTGTATTCTCTTCCCCTACATCTTTGCCTCGTGAATGTAAAGGTCCTCTTACCATGGACCGGTCTGGTCTTCCTTCTCTCAGAATTGTTTAACTGGGGTATGCCCCTTAGCTTTTGTATTGTCCTTTATTAATAATTTTGGCCCAGGTGGTTCGCACTGGTGGAGTGGGAACATTTTACTCCTCTGGAGTAAGGTGCACTCTCCTAGTCGCTGTCCCTGAGGACCTTTTTGATTAAAAAAATAATAATAATGGGTCACCGATGATTTCTAGAATATGATCACAAATTTTGACATGATAAGACATCATTTATTGGAGGAGACTATTTTCGACCTTCACCATCATGTTTATCTTGCCTTGAAGTTTTTAGATGAGTTGGAAGGAGTTAATGTTGTTTTTAGAAAGCTTCATGGAAAATTTTAAAAAGGAAAAATAGTTGCAACTAGTGAACATTTACCATATAAAAAGCATATTTTTTCGGTTGCCTTATTGCAAGCATAACTTACTGAGACACAATTTAGATGTCATGCACATTGAAAAAAATGTGTATGATAATTTGTATAACACCCCGAAAATTCAGTCATTTAAAAATTAAAATAAATTGAAAATGATAAATTCAATATTATCGAAATAGTACAAACGTACATGCCATTATCGTTTGTACGAGAACATATCGAAAAATTGATCCTTCAGCATGGGGCAGTTGGGGGTGCGATGGTCACAACTTTTACATCGTAGGCAAGCACGAAATTTCTTCCAGCACGCATCCTCTCGGTGTCCTGGCTTATCGCAGAATTTGTAATTCTCTACAATTGATTCCCCTTCCACTTTGATCTTCTTATCATTGCCTGCGTCGTTTTCTCCATTTGGTCTCTTGTTACCCTTGTAGTTGGAGTGAATGGTCTCTGCAGTATTGGGTGCTTCCTTTCTCATAATACTTCCCCTAATGGTTTCTGCCATTGCCATGCAATCTTCTAGTAGTAGAGCCTTCCTAACCATCTCGGGGTACGTTTGTAGATCCATAGGTCCCAATTGCATGATGTACTGAGGCCTGAGTCCGTTCAAGAATCACTTGACTTTCAACCTTTCGATTTGGACCAAGTGAGGTGCATAACGAGATAGTTTGGAGAATTGGACTTCATATTCAACTACCAAGAGCCCCCTCTCTGTCTCAAACTAGTGAATTTTGTTGCTTTCCTTTCCTGCACTCTATTAGAGAAGTACTTATTGTTGAAGTACTCTAGAAATTGTTCCCAGATGACCTGTGCGTCACCCAGAGTTGCCTCAACAGATTCCCACCAAGAGCGGGCTTCCCTTTTAAGTTGATATGTTGCTAGTGTGACCTTATCCTCATTCGTGCATCTCATGACACGGAACGCACATTCCATCTCCTTAACCCAATGTTCAGCTTTATCAGGATCAATGCTGCCACCAAATCTTGGTGGATTCATGCTGCAAAAGTTTCAATGAAAGTCCCCATAGTTTTGACCCCTACCTTGGGTTGCTTGCAGCTGGGCTTGGGTCAGGGTGTTGATTGTCCTCTGCATGTCTCTTTCACGTGCAGCGGCCATTGAAATCCTTCAAGATAACCATATTACGTTCATCAGATATTAACTTCATCACAACTTAATTCTAACTACATGACTTAGCCTGTGTTTCTACCCCAATCTCACCGTTGATTTTGACAAGTCGACACATGGAATTTAGTTTTGACAAAGTCTGACAATTTCCTGTTTGCCTAGAACTTAAGGGAAAGCCTAGTCTCTGATACCAACTGTCACACCCCAACATTTAGCAGCAGAAATAAATATCAGGATGCGTGAGCGATACAAGTGTGTGTATCACAGTCGAGTAATTCATAGTAGCAACTAAATATAACACAAGACGTGAGACAATAAGATTTCCAGCCAAATAACCTTTATTTCATTTCCATTAAATTAATTTAAAACCTTACATCATCAGAGCCAATAACAGGGCCCAATATTGTATCTCAAGTACATCCGACTCAATAAAAGGAAACTAACTATTACAGACTCTTGAATACTAATCTTCTCAGCTGACTAGCTATATGGATGGGTACAGTTGTGCAGCTCATCACTCGTTCCCGGTCCCATCATTTTTCAGTTCCTCATAATCATTACCTGAAAAGATTAAGGAAAGCAGGTGTGAGCGCACTAGTGCCCAGTAGGATTTACATCTCATGGTGCGGGCATGCTTTGCCTAATTAACATGTTAATAGTGGCAATGCTATCATCCAATACTCATGTCAATAACGATAGTGACAAACCCAAGCTATAACATGTATGAGAACGGTTCAGTAAACAGATCAGATGATGATTCTCATATGGCAAGGAATGATTATCAATGAGATAGATGACAATATGATCACTTGACATATAGAAGAGATTCAATAGCATGTAGCATGTACAATGGATATCTCAAGTTGAATTCCGTAGAATTCCAATGGACAATGACATATAGGGTTCATTAATGATGACATGTACAATAGATTTGGCCATTTCACATATAACAATTCAATCAATCAATCAATCATTCAATAGCAATGTGGAAATTACCTAGATCAATCTTGCATTCAATTAGGTGATTGCCAGACACCTCAATGGATCATATACTCTCACGATTTATAAGTATTTTGGGTGCTCCTCCCAGGACTAGACTGGGCCCTATTTGCACAGGCATGGTTATGAACCGAAGTTCCAATAGTTTCTGGTAATTTCATTCATTCATTTATGGCCAATACAAATTCCAATCAATAGACAGTGTGTACTAAAGATCATGCCAATGATTATAGAGAACAAGGCAAGTGGACATGATCCTGAATAAATTTCGGCAGCATAACGCTTAATCACTTTAGTTCAATCTTTACATTTAATGGCTTGGTTTCAATGTATCAAATCACGCTCACGAGAAGGAGATAAGAACGGAGGTGCTTTCTATCTTCTGGAAACTTCAATGGTACAACCAACAAGGTCTCCATGAGGGAATCCATGAAGTACAGAGAATTACGGAGATCTTAGAGAAAAGGTCACTAGTCTGCCGATACGGAATGACCAGCCGAGAGTTTCCAAATCCCCAAGAGAGGGCTGCCTATATGTGCAATATGTCGTGTAGAACGTGTCTCAATCCACGATCCATTGATTTAAAATAAGACAGAAAGCAATTAACATGGACGCATGACGTGGTATGCAATTAAGTCTATCACAAGGTTCCTATAATTTTTAACATGTAGCACTTTTCAGTTGTAAACAAGCTAGAGTATGGACATAGCTCATAGCAATCACATGGTAAATGGAATCAAACAATCATTAAGAATACTTAGAATAGAGATTCATGTTCTTATAGTTTTCATGTAGGTTGATAACTTTTAGGCCATGGAATAACTAAATGACATGATAGAATAGTATGACATGCACATGGTTGACTGTACAACTAAAGAAAACAGCCTCGAGTCGGCCTTTAAATCGCGACGGGTTCAGACGTCGCACTTCAAAGGATAGTACACTGTCAAATACGACTCTGTAAGTAATCTCTAAATCACGACGGTCTTACCTGTCGTGTTTAAATAGCGACGGGTAAGGTGAACACGTTCATGACAATCGATGTAAGCAATGATTACTAAACCTAAACGCGACGTTTGTAGCTGATGCGTTCATGCAACGGTCCTTAAATATGAAATAGTCCCGAAACTCGAGGGCGGGAAAATGAATCTAATCACGATGGTACCACCGGTCACGATTCAGATTTGCACAGAAAACTTCGTGACACACCTTTTTATGAAACGATATCTTGTCAGAACGAAGGAAAAATGCGACAGCTTAAACGGTCGCGTTTATAATGGGACAACCAACGGGTCGCTACGACTCAAAATCGTGACCCCTCAAAGCATCGCATTCTTGAGAGGTTTTCAAACTCTGAATATAAAAACATGCATGGAATCCATGGGCAGAAACAAGTCAAATCGCGACGGTACAACTGGTCGCGTCCTCACAGTTCTAAAATGGCCAAAAATTGAAAAACCATGCAAAACAAAGCATATGGGGGTTAGGGTAAACCTATAAGTCATGATTTGTCAACTGGAAATCATCAAAAATGTGTCAAGTTCACGACGGACACAGTCGTCATGATTTAAGTCACTGAATCGCGACCACTGGACTAGTCGCAATTCAAACCGACAAACAGATCACAGACTGGGTTGCGAGATCTCGTGTTTTGGCTCGAAACTCAAGGTGCTAGGGGTTTTGAGACGAAATGCTCAACATGAAACTTGTTGAAACTTGGAGAGGAAGAACCCTGTCACTTTGGTTTCACCTAATTTGACCGAGGTATAAGTGAATCATGAGATTAACAAGGAAATCCCTAAAACTGCGCGGCGATGGCAAAATGCTTAATACTCTTAACATAGACAATGAAAATTGGGAAAAATAGGGGCAAATGAATGTAGACTTGAAGAGCTTTCTGATGGTACATGCCATGTTAAGTTTAAGCCCGAGATCACCTACCTTTGGGTTGTTCTAAGACAGGTTGCCTCCCAGGTCACAGTAGCACGAGGGTTGGAGAAGAAGCTCCATTTGTGGTCAATCCTCTCCTCTTCTGGTGCCCTAGACCGACCTCCCATGACCCCAACATGTTGGTAACCCTTCCTCAAGAGTCTCTTGACGATTATTTATAGATTTAGGGTTTATTCAAGTCCTAATGTGCTTAGGAAAGGGGGTTACGGTTTTAACTTGGGTACCTTCCATGATTTGAGGATTCTCCTCCCAATAAGAGTAGTAATGCCATTAGGAAATGTCCTAATATAGTTGGGCACGAATTTAGGTTGCCATGGAAGTCTAATTGCCTTGGAGTTTTTCCTAATGGCCCTTTCCAATTTATGTCCATTTATACCTATGAATTTTGGGGTTTTAATGCCAATGGGTTTTATTCTTTGGTCCACTAAGAGTGGTTTGGCCCAATAATATTAATTAGTTAATTCAAATTCTTGGGAGTCTAACTATGATTTTATTTTTATTTTTGGAGTTCATTAAGTACATGTGATAATTATTTTTCAACTTATTACCTAATTATGATAATCAGTCGCAAAATGCCTTCAACTTGGCTAATCGGATTTTATTTTTCCTTTGAAGAAGAAGAAGAGCAAGGCAGCGGTGGCGTCCAGGGACGAAGGCGGTGGCGATAGCGGAGGAGAAGAGAAGAAGACTCGCCCGCTCTGGTATGAAAAAGGAAGAATGGACTGTTTGGCCGATTGATCGGCCAAATAGGGTGCTTAAAAGCACCCAAGAAATCGGTTCCGGATTGGCCAAAATCGACCGATCTGGTCCCGATACCCAGCTGATAAGGCTGATTCTGGTGGATGAATTTCAATGTGAATATTCAATGCCCGGATCAACTAGATTGGTCCTAGATCGGCTGATCTTGACCGATTGGGATATCTTCTCTTGCTGAAATAGCCGTTTAGATGACCGTTGTCTCTAGCTCTGGTATACGTTAGACTGTATGGTATAGGTGAGAACCAGGTATGCTTTTCGTTAAACACCTTTTTGTTCTATGCATGCAAAAAGTAGATCCTTCTAGATGTCTTTCAGCCTTTATTTGGTCCGATCGTTGTATGAGGTTGTGCTGTCAGAGAGCATAATAAATATCAAACTATAGACAGCTATGTTGTCTCTTGTTGTCAGTCAACATTAGAAGCCATGTAGTAGAACTATTCACCAAAATAGAAAAGTCATTCTGCTTTTAGAAAAAGGTTTCTTATAGATGTATGAGAATAGAAGATATCCAGATACGCATCGTGCAGTGAAATGTACAGTCCCATCAAATGCATGGATGTTAGAGAAACGTGCTGGAATACTTTGACTCGATATTTGAAAATATATTTGAATATCAAGTTGATGTAATCTATGAAGTCGTTATGATAATGAAACAGTTGTATAACTTATGAAATCGTTGTGTGAACATGTAAGCCGTTATAAGCAAATCGTGTTTCACACATAAGAAAATCGTTGCAGGTATCGAATTGATGCAGTGATCAAATCGTTGTTTGCTTTATCGAATCGTTACACTGACCAAGTCGTTATCGTGACTTATCGAATCGTTACAGAAACCAAATCGTTGTGTAACTTATCGAGTGTTACAGCGACCAAATCGTTATGTAACTTGTCGAATTGTTGTGGTGACCAAGACGATGTGAAACTTATCAAATTGTTACGACGACCAAGTCGTTATGTAACTTAGCAAATCGATGTGAAAGCAAATCGTTATGAGAGCAAATCATTGTTCTTGTCACGTCCCGACATTTAATATATCTATAAATGCCGAAACATGAACGAACGAGAAATCAAGAGTAAAACTTAAACTAATTGTGCATAAATTTGCTCAGAGGCTTCACTAAATAACAAGTATTATTTGCCATTCAATAGGTGTTACATGATTCTTGATTTACAATTTCAAAAGTAAAACGCCGCCAAGGTTGGTCTCTCCACACACAAATCCCGAAGCTCCGCCTTCTAGAACTGTAGATTACCTGAAAAAGTAGGATTTGGTGAGCTAACTAGCCCAGTAGAATTCAATTCCATGAAATAGAAAGGGTTCACATGAATAATCTCAAGATAGGAACATGTATATGGTTAACACTAGGTGTTCAAGATTATGAACGAATGAATCAAATCAATAACACATGTATAACAAGAGTAATGTAGAAGCATGATCAAGAATTCAAGATGACACTGATGTTCCGATTCAGATATATATATTCACACACACAAGTATGATATGACGACTAATCAAGAACGTAATAATGTATGCCAACTCCAGATGTCCTCATTGCCCCCGCGCGGCCACTGACAAATTCGGGTGCTCCTCCCAGGACTGAACCAGCCCCATTTGCACAGGCACAATTCTCAAATGAGCCCAAAGACTCACAACTTGTCATCATAACACACTCTGGTAAATCTCAAGTAGGGTACACAAGTACTCATCATATTTCACACAACAGGGATTTGTAGAATACTTTCACTGATCACAGAAGTTAATAACTTCACAAAGGTCAATCGTAATTGGAACTCTTTAGGAGACGACTCATGGTAAGAATGAAGAAACTTGAGTGGTTTTATCAAGTATCTAGGTGGTAGAAACCACAAAGAATAGGAAGGCAAAAGATTAGATTAATTGGGTGTTTTTTCAGCAAGGATTGGAACAAGGTAAATGTTGAAAACAGGGTCCTGGCAGTGCCTGTCAACAGCCAGGAAGGTACCTGTCGACAGATGCTGTCTTTCCAGAGTCCAGAAATGAAGATCTATCACTGCCTGTCGACAGGCCAGAATCGGTTGTCGACAGGTGTTGTGTAAATCTTCAGAAGATGTTCAAGACTACTAAGGAATGTACTACCAAGCTTACCTACAACTCCTATCATGTTTATGGCATTACATAGATACAATCTAAGCCTCAAAACACTAGGCTAATAACACAAAAGAATTATGTGAGGAAGACTTAACATGGTGTACATAAAAGCAACATCCTTAAGGAAGAAGACTATTGAAAGAGTAGTTCTTCTAAGACAAATTCCTTTCTACTTAAAAATCAATTACTTTACACAATTGAGAGTATCATAGTCTTGGATCAACTTATGGAAGTAGAAAAGAACTAACACACAACTTTTTCAAGATTGAACAATGGCAGCACATGGTGATGAACTCAACTTCTAACATGGAGTTCAAGAACAAGATACAGGAAGAAGAGAACAAGAAGTGAATCTTACAATAACACATGATGCACATAAGTTTCTTAGAGGTACTTATGGAAATCAAATAAGAACCTGAGAGTTTGAACACCTAAACAGTAAGTTCTATGGTATGTTCAAGAGTAGGAGTAAGAGAGAAAGAGAAGGAGACTGAATCCTACAGACACACAACTAGAACATGATTATAAGGGATGGATACACAGTTCAAAAGAGAATCCACAAGTTTAAAACAAGTAAGTAGGTGTTCATGACCTCTTTAGCAAAGGTAGGAGTCAAGGATTTAGAAAAGAGGAGAGAAAGGAAGAGAATCCTATAGCTAGTTAGCTTAAAACTTAACACAACGTGATACTGGAGGAACACTCCTATAACAACAATTAGGTATTCAACAAGAAATTCTACAGGATAAACTTACACTTCTAAGAGTGTTTATAGAGTCAAGCAACAGTTTGAGGAGGGAACCACCTACACAGAAGGTTTCCTAACAAGTCAATTGAGTAAGATTGAAAGAGAAAGGAAAAGAATTCTACCTAGCTTGAAGAATGATACTTTTCACTTCAGTGATTTCATAACTAGAAGAAGGACGAGATGCCAAGGTGCAGTACAGCAGCTTCCTTCAGCTACAACTGGTAGCACCTTCGCCAGGAGCAGTAGAAGCAGCAGCTCATGCAGGAGCAGTTTCTACCAAGACAAAGCATCTCTCACAGCAGGAAAACTAGTAGATGCAACAGCAGTGAAGGAGAAGAAAAACTCCCACGAAGGTGAGAGGGAGCTTTTATAAGCCCTTCCCTCCCTTGCCTGCCAGACACGATAACCATGTAGGTGTCACAGTAAAATCAATTGGGTTTTACTGTGGACACATTTTTCATGCATGTATCCTGGTTTTAACACCTAAGGTAACTACGTGTTACCTTCACCCTTAGTGTGCTGGCCTTCCCAGGGCCTCCCACGTAGGCACCCAAAAATCCCAGAAAAGCCTCACCGTAATTGGACCATAATTCGGCTGGCCCAATAATCCACATTTTTTTGTATTCAAACGAAGTCCATTTATGATAAAATTTCAACCATAGACTAATATGATCGTTTTACAAATTATGGTAATTTTAGTTCAATTTTTAGAATTTATTTTACATTGGGTAAAAAATTACTCGAAAAATAGTTGCGTTGGCTTAATCTCGAAATCCGTACGTCAACAAATCTAGATATTTACATTTCTGATACCATCATATTTTTCTGGAAATTATGGTGTTCTCAGATTTTAATTTCTTATAGTTTTTCCTTGTCGCCCTATCGGAGCTCGCACCTCTGTGTACGTCACTGGTGTAACATTTATTAGTGCTGATTAATCTGAATATTAATTATTTCAATCACATAATAATAATCAAGTCTAATAATCATATTATTCATATTTTCTAATGAATAAAATTTTATGGGGTGTTACACTCTCCCCTACTAAGAAAAGAGTTTGGTCCTCCAAACTCCTTGACTAGTTTGGATGGATCACAAAGATTAAGTTTTGAACCTCTTAAATTTTATTTAATCCAGATTAGTCTCACTAATCTCATCATGATTGTTATGTCGTACGATGTATACATCTTCTATATAAGGTATTACCATGACATCGTCAACTAATGGGGATTTGAATATTAATCAACATTTGTAGTTATTAAAGAACCATGGGTTCAATTAGATACAACATTTACTGTGCTCTTTATTTCTGGCAGTAGTATATTATACCTAAAGTTTTCCCTACTAAGAAATAACCTTACTCCTTAGAGACTTATGTAAATACATATTACCTTGGGAAGGGTAATAAAGTATGATAAGAATGATGAGTATTATCAATATAATGATAAACAACAAAGATTTTATTTAACTAACTCATAAAGTTTCTAGTTATTTGATACATTAACCTCCATGATTAAATGATGTCTTTTCCTTGTAGGATTTTGATATATGACAAATGTTTTATATTGTGTTCCTGGTTTTGATAAATCAAGCAAAAGGTAATAAATATTTAACATAAGTCTTTTATACTATAAGGAAGTTCATAAAGTCAAAAGGTCTGTTAAGTGTGTTGACCCTGATTACTTCTTAGGTTGACCCTACATGGAGATCAGGTTAACACTAGTTAAGTTTCTAATTAATGCTTAGAGAAAGATACGGCTTGAGGTTAACTCCAAGTGAAGATTAAGTTGACTCTACCATTATGTGAGGTTGACACTAGGATATTACAAGATCAACTCTACGTGATGGATAGTTAGTCAAAACTGTTATTCCTGAGTGTGGTCGACTCTAGAAGACATGGAGTTGACTCTACTGATACTTTTCCTACTGAGTCCAAGTCCAGTTGTTTGTGTGCGTTGACACGCCATGCTGTTTATTAATTAAAGCAAAACTTTAGGATTTAACTCAACTAGGAGATATTTGATCCTTCTATTACAATCGGAATAAGAATTTGATGAGTTCAAGCCTACAGATGATGTAATTGGAAGTTCAAGGAATCATCTTACTAAGTCCAGATTCTAGTGTAAAGTATTTGCATATCCCTGCATTTCTTCAAAAATTTCCCTCGTTGGATTTTTCTTACTTTTCTTCTTCACTAATTTGTTTGGTTGTCTACTCCAATAGAAGTAAACAGATTCAATCTTACACTGTGTATATAAGATTCGTGAGATTTAAAACAATCTTAAAATTTAGAGTCATCAATTGTGTGAGTGTTCCACACATTTGAGTTATTAAAGAGTCTTACTTGGTTTAGTGTAAATGATGATTTAATGATTCATCTCAATGGTATAATAATTTAGAATTCAAGAAAATGGGAAAGTCAACGGAAGAATATATCACGAGAATAATCATGAAGTTTATATGATCGATTGAACCATTCATTTTCTAATTCTTATTTAGAGTTGGAGGTAATACTGTGTCAATGCAAAAGTCATATTGATGTAAATAAAGGGATGAACAGGTTTGACTTTTCTTTCAGTAGGAGAGGGCTCCCTTGGAGAAGTCATATGTGTGTTTATCATTTTTCACTGGACCTTGGATTCTTAGCATTCTACTAGGTTTGTTTGAATTATGAGACTTTCAGGTAGGCCAAATTGTAAGAAATTAGAAAGATGTTATTTTCATGGAATCGCAAAAATCCCATTTTTCTTCTTCGGTGAGAGAGTTGACTTTTTATTGGTAAAAGATATAATTTTTCTGATATTCACACACACATGTATTATATGACGACTAATCAAGAACGTAATAATGTATGCCAACTCCAGATGTCCTCATTGCCCCCGCGTGGCCACTGACAAATTCGGGTGCTCCTCCCAGGACTGAACCAGCCCCATTTGCACAGGCACAATTCTCAAAGACTCACAACTTGTCATCATAACACACTCTGGTAAATCTCAAGTAGGGTACACAAGTACTCATCATATTTCACACAACAGGGATTTGTAGAATACTTTCACTGATCAAAGAAGTTAATAACTTCACAAAGGTCAATCGTAATTGGAACTCTTTAGAAGACGACTCATGGTAAGAATGAAGAAACTTGAGTGGTTTTATCAGGTATCTAGGTGGCAGAAACCACAAAGAATAGGTAGGCAAAAGATTAGATTAATTGGGTGTTGTTTCAGCAAGGATTGGAACAAGGTAAATGTTGAAAACATGCAGATGATGTCTTTCCAGAGGCTAGAAATGAAGATCTATCACTGCCTGTCGACAGGCCAGAATCGGTTGTCAACAGGTGTTGTGTAAATCTTCAGAAGATGTTCAAGACTACTAAGGAATGTACTACCAAGCTTACCTACAACTCTTATCATGTTTATGACATTACATAGATACAATCTAAGCCTCAAAACACTAGGCTAATAACATAAAAGAATTATGTGAGGAAGACTTAACATGGTGTACGTAAAAGCAACATCCTTAAGGAAGAAGACTACTGAAAGAGTAGTTCTTCTAAGACAAATTCCTTTCTACATAAAAATCAATTACTCTACACAATTGTGAGTATCACAGTCTTGGATCAACTTATGGAAGTAGAAAAGAACTAACACACAACTTTCTCAAGATTGAACAATGGCAGCACATGGTGATGAACTCAACTTCTAACATGGACTTCAAGAACAAGATACATGAAGAAGAGAACAAGAAGTGAATCTTACAATAACACATGATGCACATAAGCTTCTTAGAGGTACTTATGGAAATCAAATAAGAACCTGAGAGTTTGAACACCTAAACAGTAAGTTCTATGGTATGTTCAAGAGTAGGAGTAAGAGAGAAAGAGAAGGAGACTGAATCCTACAGACACACAACTAGAACATGATTATAAGGGATGGATACACAGTTCAAAAGAGAATTCACAAGTTTAAAACAAGTAAGTAGGTGTTCATGACCTCTTTAGCAAAGGTAGGAGTCAAGGATTTAGAAAAGAGGAGAGAAAGGAAGAGAATCCTACAGTTAGTTAGCTTAAAACTTAACACAACGTGATACTGGAGGAACACTCCTATAACAACAATTAGGTATTCAACAAGAAATTCTACAGGATAAACTTACACTTCTAAGAGTGTTTATAGAGTCAAGCAACAGTTTGAGGAGGGAACCACCTACACAGGAGGTTTCCTAAAAAGTCAATTGAGTAAGATTGAAAGAGAAAGGAAAAGAATTCTACCTAGCTTGAAGAATGATACTTTTCACTTCAGTGATTTCACAGCTAGAAGAAGGACGAGATGCCAAGGTGCAGTATAGCAGCTTCCTTCAGCTACAACTGGTAGCACCTTCGCCAGGAGCAGTAGAAGTAGCAGCTCATGCAGCAGCAGTTTCTACCAAGACAAAGCATCTCTCACAGCAGGAAAACTAGTAGATGCAACAGCAGTGAAGGAGAAGAAAAACTCCCACGAAGGTGAGAGGGAGCTTTTATAAGCCCTTCCCTCCCTTGCATGCCGGACACGATAACCATGCAGGTGTCACAGTAAAACCGATTGGGTTTTACTATGGACACATTTTTCATGCATGTATCCTGGTTTTAACACCTAAGATAACTACGTGTTACCTCCACCCTTAGTGTGTTGGCCTTCCCAGGGCCTCCCACGTAGGCACCCAAAAATCCCAGAAAAGCCTCACCGTAATTGGACCATAATTCGGCTAGCCCAATAATCCACATTTTTATGTATTCAAATGAAGTCCATTTATGATAAAATTTCAACCATAGACTAATATGATGGTTTTACAAATTATGGTTATTTTAGATCAATTTTTATAGTTTATTTTACACTGGGTGAAAAATTGCCCAAAAAATAGTTGTGTTGGCTTAATCTTGAAATCCATACGTCAACAAATCCGGATATTTACATTTCTGATACCATCATATTTTTCTGGAAATTATGGCGTTCTCAGATTTTAATTTCGTTATAGTTTTTCCTTGTCGCCCTATCGGAGCGCGCATCTCTGTGTACGTCACTAGTGTAACGTTTATTAGTGCTGATTAATCCTGAATATTAATTATTTCAATCTCATAATAATAATCAAGTCTAATAATCATATTATTCATATTTTCTAACGAATAAAATTTTATGGGGTGTTACAGTTCTCACTTATCAAATCATTGTGAGAGCAAATCGTTGTTCTCACTTATCGAATCGTTGTGAGAATAAATCGTTGTTCTCTCTTACCAAATCGTTGTGAGAGCAAATCGTTGTTCTCACTTACCAAATCGATGCAGCGACCAAATCGTTATGGCACACGAAGTCGTTCTGCTGACTTATCAAATCGTTATGATATCGAAATCGTTATGCTCACTTAACGAATCATTGTGAGACTGAAAACAATGCAACACTTATGAAATCATTATAGAACTGAAATCAATATGATACTTGTGAAATCCTTGTGAAACTAAAATTGATAGAAGTGTAGAAATCGTTGTGTACTTAGAAAAAACTATATGCTCTGAACTTTAAATGCTACAGAATAATAATTACTTACATATTTTCTTGATTTCGCCTGATTTATTTTCTGTGACTAAGCTTCATAAAAACATGTTAGATAATACTTTATTGAATTTTTGTTAATCACCAAAATAGATATATAATTCATGAAATTATATGGGAATAGACTGATCATCAAATCATAGTTCTAAACACTTTAGACTGATCAGAAGATGTAGCAACAACGAGCCTACCAAAACATCTAGCGCACAAGCAAGCAAACCACAAGGACACAGTGATTTATGGTGGTTCGGATTACACAATTGTGTATCCTACATCCACCATCCACACACACACACACAATAAGGCTTATGTTGCCATTTCAGAAAAACAACACAGATCAACACACACACTCTGAGATGCAAAGATCTCAGATCTGACCACACACACGTGAAATTGGGCACAAGGATTGCACCAATATCACAAACCACACACAATGAGATGAAATTAGGATGAAGAACCAGACTAGACAATCGAATTGCAAATTGGAGATGTCTGGTTCGAATCTCCCTGTTCTGCTTCCAGGTGGGAGATCAGCTCTTCTGCTTCAACTCTAGGAAGAAGACTCTGAAATCTGGTGATTCTTCTTCAGATGGATCATCCAAGGTGCTTGAAGCTTCAATTCCTTTAGATCTGGATGAAATTCTCCAAGATGAAGCCCTCTTCTGAAATTGCCTGAAGCTTCTGGGAGTTGGAAGAAATGATGCATGTGTGTGCCTCCAAAAGTGAGTGGATAAGGAGCACTTATAGTCCCATGGGTCCACTGAAGGATCGATAAAAGATGTGGACAAGATCTAGAAGGGGGGGTTGAATAGATCTATGCCAATTAATGCAGAAGCTAAAACCAATTTTGAAAGTCCTTTGAATCAGAGTTAGATTGAAAGCAAATTTCACAGATCTGAAGAGAATTAAGTGAGTTAAGCAATTTGAGTGAGTAAACAAGTTGATTATATGGATTCAAACGTTCCTATGCATTCATCTAACGAAGAGAAGAATCAAACCACAAACAGACCAATGCACAGAGATTTTTAGGTGGTTCGGAGATCACACCATGTGACTCCTACATCCACCCCTCACACACAGTGAGGATCCACTAACAACCTGGGTTACACACCCCACACAGGAGCCTGACAACTCCACAAATGAGTTAGACAACTCACACACTACCTAGAGCAAGACTACTCTAGACTCTGAGCAAGACTGCTCAACCACACAACTTGAGTACGACGACTCAAAAACCTGAGCACACAGGCTCACAACCACTTGCTAGAACACAAACAACTAGATGCAGATCCTCTAGCAATGATCTGATCTATTAAGGCCAATTCAAGAGATTGATGCAATAGATTATGCACAATCTCTAGAATAGCCAGGAAGAAACAAGAAAGACTTTAGACTCGAGGTTGACAATTCTTGTTCTTCAAGAAAACTCCCTTGTAGAGGCCGAATTGGAAGAATCTTGATCACTTGAAGTCCCTTGGTCGATGCTCTGCAACTTTGATGGTGGGATCTTCCTTGAGAGCTTCGCAAATGCTGGCTTCTACTTGATCTGCTCCTTTGAAGTTGATCCTAGTGCTTCATGTTGATCAAACTTCGATCCTTGTGCTTGGAGAAGGTGAATTGAGGTGTGGAAGCACAAGAGAGAGCAAAACAGGGAGGTGAGACTCTCTTGCCGCCGCTTGCAGGTTTCTGGAGGCTCTAAAGAGATTCTCTTGGGATGAGTGCCCTTAAGGAGGGTATTTATACCCTAAATATCGAAAGATACCCTTGGGGTACGTGGGCACATGATCCAATGTTGATCTGACATCTCCCTAGGGTGCCACGTGTCCAGGAGGAATCTTAAGTCACAGAGATTCCGGAGTGTGTCGACCTGCCCATGAGGTGTGTCGACACACTCTCCCAGACTGGCAGAACAACTCCCTGGGAGAGGTCTCTAGTGTCGACCTGATATCATTTGGTGTCGACCTCATGACCCAGACAGCAAAACAACCTTTCTGGGAAGGCTCTCTAGTGTCGACCTGATCTCATTTGGTGTCGACCTGCTGGCCCAGACAGCAAAACTGGCCTTCTGGGAAGGCTATCTAGTGTCGACACTGCCTGATTTGGTGTCGACCTGAGATGGCAATCTGTTCACATATTTCTCTGGAATCTGTCTCTAGTGTCGACCTGCTCTGGACTCGTGTCGACCTGAGATGGACTTTTCTTCACATTTCTGCCTTTGTTCTGAACCATTGTGTCGACACCAGGGATGGTTGTGTCGACACTACCTTTGCAGAAAATGTTTGTTCCTGAGAAAATAAACACATAAATCATTAGATAAATATATTATCATGAATATCAATGATAAATGTGCTTGGAAACATGCTTTTTGAATATTGTAATTTCAGGTGATGTATTTTACATGTTCCAATGGTTATGCATTAAAATCACAACTTGTCATCATCAAAATGTGAGGAGAAATGAATTATATTCACACTCAACCCAACAATCTCCCCCTTTTTGATGATGGCAACATTAAGTTCATTTGGAATTGGAAATTTTCAATGATATGTGATTTCAAGCATTTTCATTTTCTTTTATTTGTACTTGTCAAGGACCTTTGAACATTTTTAGTGACATTGAGATTTGTACACATTTGAAATACACAGGTCAAGCAGCTTGACAAGCATTCATAACATTCAAATTAATTCAAAAGATTTGCAATCACATTCAAGGCACATAGATATGCACAGAAATTTCTATTCATTTCATTTCATTCAAGATGTGAACATTACAATTTCAAACAAACTTCTCCCCCTTTGACATTATCAAAAGAAGTTACATTACTGAGGAGGAGGAGGAGGAGGAATGGGTAACAAAATAGTCTCAATATCCGTTAGCCTCTTTTGCATTGAAGTTAGACTAGACTTCATTTGGGCTTGGATGGTTGAGAGTCTTGTGTGCAGAAGATTCTCCATTCTCTCTGAGTTTTCTGTCATTGAAGCTTGAAGTGCACTGAACTCATTTGACCTTGGCTGTGAAGAGGAAGATGAACCAAATGACCAACCAGGCCTATTCAACACTTTGAATTCTTGCTTGAGGGCAGACATCTCTTCATCTATGTGAGCAGAGAGATTCTTCATGCTCTCCAAGTTATCTACCATATGTGCAAATGATAGTCTTGTGCTGGTGATCTCATATAGTGTCTGCTTGGTGTTGAAGACATCAGCTTGGGAATTTGCCAAAATTCCCTGAAGAACTATTTCCAGCTTTTGTTGGTGCTCCTTCAGCTCAACTGAAGCATCTGCCATTGTCCCAATCAACCTGTTGAACCTTTGGGCAGCATAATCTGAGGCTGTCTTTTGCTCAATAAACTTAGCAGATACTGTGTTTTCCAATCTCTGAATCCTCAACTCAAAATTTGATGACATGGTCTGAATGGAGTTGTTCAAGGTGTCAAATTTGTCATTTAGGAAAGTGAACAACTCTGGTGGAACAGAAGGTCCACCAAAGGATGAGGATGCATGAACTGGATGTTGTGGAGAAAAAGATGGTATTTCAGTGTCAAAGTTCATGGAGGAGGAAGGCTGAAGTTGAGGTGAATGAGGGGCAATAATTGGGTCATTAGCTTGAGCTGCCATAGGAGGCTGATCCTCATTGATGGGAGGCTGGTCCTCTTGCATTTGAGGCTGGTCCTCTTGCATTGCAGGCTGGTCCTCTTGCATTTGAGGCTGGTCCTCTTGCATTGCAGGCTGTTCCTCTTGCATTTGAGGCTGATCCTCTTGGACTACAGGGGCCTCTACTGCAGCTGGCCCTCTTCTCACTTGATCACCAACAATTCTAAATCCCATGAATTTCTGCACATGCTTAAAGCAGTAAATGTTTGATTTAGGGATTTTCTCAGATTTTTCATTCTCTAGAGGCACACCAAAGTGCTTGAAGACTGCAGTCAAATGGGCTGCATATGGAAGTGATCTATGCAAGTCTGCCCTGGTGGTCTCAGAGATTATCTGGTACATGATTACATGAAGGTTTATCTTCAGGTTCTTGCTCATACAGAAAAGGACAAACCTTTGGATGTCTGTTAGCCTATCTCTCCCACCACCTTGAGGTGTGATGATGGTAGTGAGCATGTGATGAGTAAGCCTCAAGACAGGGGGAAAGGTGTTGGTGTTGAATTTGGTGACATGGGTTTGCTTAATATCAGTCTCATCTGCAGGCAAACCAGTCATTATGGTGTAGGCTTCATGGAGGTTGAATTCAAAATTATGGTAGTCTTCACCTTCATCTGGGACTTTGAAAATTGAGGCAGCTATGTCTGTTGGCATGTCAATAGCAATCCCCTTAACCTTTGACTGAAACACTTCATCTGTGCATTCCAAATTCTGATAAAATTCTTGCACAAGTCTAGGGTAAATGACTCAAAATTCTGATATGAAGGACTGCCAAGACTGGAAATTGAAGAAGTTTAAAACTTCAGGAAATGCAGCTATCAATTCATTGTCATCCAAATCCACAGCTCTTGGTTTCAATATTGTCTTCCCGGCACTGAGGGGTTTGGAAGGGGGTCTCCTAGAGGGCTGGGAGGTCTCTGATGAGGAGGATGAGGATGAGGATGAAGACTTCTCAGAAATCTCAGGAGAAGAGTCTAGGGTTTTTCTCCTGGGGTACATGGACCCTCGACCTCGACCAGAGGAGGATGCCCTACCTCTCTTAGCAGAAAAAGATCTTGGCTGCTCTGCAGGATCATGGCGATGCTTGGATCTCCTTTCAGTGGAAGGAACCTCATCCGCCGGAATGGGCCTTGCAGAGGCCCTTGATTTTGCTCCACGGCGAGGAATCTGCTTGGGTGCCATGAGAGCAGAGTGGAATCGGGATGATGGAGAGAGAGGAATGAGAGAAGATGGATGGAGATGAGATGGAGGAGAGAGAGGATGTAGAGAGTTCAAAACCCTTGCCGGAAACCAGGAAGAACCAGACCGTCGGGTCGACCTGGAGAAGAAAAAGGGGGTTTTTAAGGTGTGTTACCCCGCAGGTACAACAAAGCCTTAACCGGCGCCCACGGTGAAAAGGAGTCTGGCAGGGGTCAGTGTCGACACTAGAGGAGGTTAGTGTCGACCTGACTCAAAGTGTGTCGACACTAGATGGAGTAGTGTTGACCTGGCCTGATGAAAAAAAATTGGATTTGAGTATGGAAAAATTATGTGACTTTTGGGACATCTTTATAATGATAAGCAATGGGTGGAATAATCATTTCAAGGATATTTAAGAGACTAAAAAATTCATTTGTTAAATTTTGCAAAAAATCAACACAATTTAAGCTTTACACAATATCCAACAGGATATGAGCATTCAGTGACTTGAGTCATGAAAATGATAATTTGAGGGATATAAAACATTTAACAATCAACTTCACACTACCATATTCTTCAATTCCAAAGAGATAAAAAAAATCTTTTAGACTGAAAACAAGTGTGTTGACAGCAAACATTTTTAAGGAACAACTTGATGATGGATAAGAATGATTCTTTAAAACAAATTCTCCAATGACATATATATTTTGATTTGAAACAAACTATCAAATGAGATATATCTTGTTCACTCAAGAACTAATGCTTTTTACACACTGTAGTCCCTGGATATTGAAGATTTATCCATTATCAAGTCTCAAAGGGGTAAATGATGACCTTTCGACATGAAAATATACATTTTTTAGACACCAATATTTCCAGTTACTCAGTCATCATAAAAAATTGGGCATTTTTATTTTGTTTTCATTTATTTTTAATTTTTAATCCCCTTTGAACAGAGATAGCATTAGTGCCTCATGACTTACATGGCACTTCATTCATTGTGAAGGTGTGCAGTTTCTCAGCACATGTGCCATTGCTCTGTTGAATGGACAGATTTTGGAGAGTTTTTGACAAAAAGATATCATCTATATCCAACATCAATTGCAAACAAAAACATGTTTAAGATCAAGACACACATTATCCTTCAGTCTTAGAAAGAAATCTGAATTTCTGTAGTTTTGACGAATATAGGTGAGAGTTGACAAATGAATGTAGTAGATCACTCAAGGGATCATTTTGAGACTCTAGACACCTGAATGAGGACATCATGCAAGGAAATTGATGTAATGCAAGAAAAGTTTTGAATTTTGCAAAGGATATAACTTGTGAATTCTTTAGCTCCCCCTGAGATGAAGATTTCAACCATTTTTCATCAGAATAGAGATATGCAAGTTTTTGAAATCAGAAATAATTCTCTTTGAGCAACAAAAGCTCCCCCTCAACAATTGCATATTCATTTCTTGGTACTTGGCGGAGACATATACTCTCGCATAGTGAAAGTGTCCAGACAAGCAGAACTTGTCCTTCTTCAAATCACCATTTGATATACCAAGAAGTTCAACACAATGTGAGGTGAAGTGTTCATTGACCAAAAGAATTAGAGATGAAGTGGAGAGAGATATGATGAATCAAGGAAGCAAAGGAGTATGATGATGCAATGAACTCCCCCTCAGGAAATGCCTAACACTCAACCCAATCCCAATGGACATTTACAAAGACCAAGTTCTCTCCTTAAGGATGAGAATCTACTGTCAGGAAGGGGTTTTGTGAAAATGTCAGCAATTTGCTTTTCAGTTTCTATGAAATGGAGTTCAAAAGATTTCTTTGCTACCTCATCTCTCAAGAAATGATGCCTAATTTCAATATGCTTAGTTCTGGAATGCTGAATGGGATTTTTAGACAGATTTATTGCACTTGTGTTATCACAAAGGATGGGAACACAACCTAACTCTTGGTTGTAATCAAGAAGTTGATGTTTCACCCAAAGAATTTGGGTTCCACACCTACCAGCAGCAACATACTCAGCCTCTGCAGTTGACAGAGCTACTGAATGTTGCTTCTTAGAAGCCCAAGAGATTAGGCACCCACCTAGGTACAAACACAAGCCACTTGTGCTTTTTCTATCTAATTTACAACCAGCATAATCAGCATCACAATAGGCAATCAAATCTAACTTGCAATTAGCAGGATACCAAATTCCTAAATCACATGTTCCAACAAGATATTTGAAAATTCTTTTAACAGCTAGCATGTGACTTTCTTTAGGATTTGATTGAAATCTAGCACACAAACACACACTGAATTGAATATCAGGTCTAGAAGTTGTAAGATAAAGTAGAGAACCAATCATACCTCTGTAGGTCTTTGGGTCTACTGACTTACCATTTGAGTCTTCTTCTAGTTTAGCATTTATAGCAATTGGTGTGTTGGAGTGCTTGAGGTTCTGAAAGTCAAACCTTTTCAGAAGTTCTTTGACATACTTGGTTTGACTGATGAAGATCCCCTCATGAGTTTGGTTAACCTGCAATCCCAAGAAAAATTTTAGATCTCCCATTAAACTCATTTCAAATTCATTTTTCATTTGATTGGAGAATTCATTACACAGGCCTTTATTGGTTGATCCAAATATTATGTCATCAACATAAATTTGGACAACAATTATTTGATTATTGACTTTTTGTGAACAAGGTTTGATCAACAGTTCCTCTAGAATATCCTTTTTCAAGCAAAAAAGAACTCAAACGGTCATACCAAGCTCTTGGAGCTTGTTTAAGACCATATAGAGCCTTATGAAGCTTGAAAACATGGTTAGGATGTTTTTCATTTTCAAATCCAGGAGGTTGTTCAACAAAAACATTTTCCTTGATATATCCATTTAAGAATGCACTTTTAACATCCATTTGATAAACTTTGAATTTCATGGAGGATGCAAAAGCAAGGAAAATTCTAACTGCTTCTAGTCTAGCTACAGGGGCATATGACTCTTCAAAATCAATTCCAAACTCTTGATTGTACCCCTTTGCAACTAGCCTAGCTTTATTTCTTATGACTTGACCAGATTCATTCAGTTTATTTCTGAAGACCCATCTAGTGCCAATGACTGTTTGGTCACTAGGTCTAGGTACTAATTCCCATACTTGATTTCTTTCAAATTGATGAAGTTCATCATGCATGGCATTAATCCAATCAGAACTTGATAAAGCTTCATCAATTGACTTTGGTTCAATTTGGGAAATTAGAGCTAGTGGGTCTTCTTCAATAGCAAGCATAAATGATGATCTAGTCCTAACTCTATCATTCAAATTGCCAACAATATTATCTAATGGGTGATCTCTCAAAATTCGATGTTCAGAAATTACCTGTTGAGGGGTACTTAAATCTGGAGCAATGTTACCTGATCCACTTGAAGATGGTGAATTGGTGTTCAAGATCTCACCAGTGTCTTCAAGCTCCTCAACAGTTGGTGAAGAGTCCACAATGAAGTCATCCTCTTCACTGTCTTGTTTTTCCCTGCAAGATTTAGAAGAGTTAGTTGAAAAGGAATTTTCATCAAAAATAACATGAGGAGACTCTTCAACAGTTTTGTTTTTGAGAATGTACACTCTGAAAGCTCTTGACACTTCTGAATAGCCAAGGAAGATGGCTTCCTGACTCTTAGCATCAAACTTGTCAAGATTTTCTTTACTATTGTTGTGTACATAACATTTGCACCCAAAGATTTTGAAATAAGAAACAGTTGGCTTCTTGTTTTTCAGTAATTCATAGGGGGTTTTCTTGATTTTTGGTCTGACCAATGCTCTATTGAGAATATGATTTGCTGTGTTTACAGCTTCAGCCCAGAAGGATTTGGGCAAATTACTCTCAAGGAGCATGGATCTAGCCATTTCCACAAGAGTTCTGTTCTTTCTTTCCACAACTCCATTTTGTTCTGGAGTTCTTGGTGAAGAAAACTTGTGGAAAATTTGAAGTTCAGCACATAAATCAGAAAAGGATTGGTTTTCAAATTCTCCCCCATGATCAGTCAAAATATTTTTGATTTTATATGAATAATTTGTTAGGGCAGTGGTACAGAATTTCCTGAATTCAAGGCAAGTATCACTTTTGTGGGACAAGAAAATGACCCAAGTAAATCTAGTAAAATCATCAATGATTACAAACCATATCTCTTGCCACTTAGACTTAGAATTCTTGTTGGGCCAAAAAGGTCCATATGAAGTAGTTCTAGTGGCCTAGATGTGAGTACCTCATTGAAGTTCTTAAAAGATTTCCTGGTTTGTTTACCTTGGGCACAGATCCCACAAACTTGATTTTCAACATTTGAAAAGGATTCAGGAAGACCCTTAACCAATTCAGCCTTAACAATTTATTCAGGTTCTGAAACTTGCATGGCCAAGTCTTTTGTGCCAAGTCCATGCAATTTCATCTTTATTTGCAACAAAGCAAAGATTTTCAGAAAAGTTTTTATTAAGGTCAATCATATAAACATTGTTCTCCCTTTTACCAAAAAATTTGATTTTATCAGTTGATGAATCAATTATTTTGCAAAAATCAGATTCAAACACAACTTTGTGACCTTTGTCACATAGTTGGCTGATACTGAGCAAGTTGTAATCAAGACCATCAACTAATAAAACACTATCAACAGAGTTTGAGGAAGTTTGACCAACCTTTCCAGATCCAATGATCTTTCCTTTATTTTTACCTCCAAATGTCACTGAACCACCCTCCTTTTCTAGCAGGAAAGAAAATTTGGCTCTATCTCCAGTCATATGTCGTGAACACCCACTGTCAAGGAACCACACATTTGAATTGGGTGCACGACCTTCCTGCAACATCAATTAGTGGAGAGAAGATTTTGGTACCCAAACAGAGTTGGGACCATCAGAAAGTTTGGACAATGTTAACAAATCTTTTCTCATCCAAATTTGACTTGTTTTTGACTTTTGTTTTATTACTTTGGTGTTCTCTGTCTTTTTCACTTTCTTCTTTTCTTTTGGGATGAAAACACCAGTATTTTTGTTTTTGGTAGGAGGGGTGTTTTTCATTTGAGCATGAGAATTCAGATGAGGAGGTGGAATCCAAGGATTTTGTTGGTACATCAGAAAGTTTGGATAGAAAAATTGAGGATGATACCAACATGGGTTGTTATACCATTGGCTCCAAGAATTGGTCCAATCAGCTTGATATGCTGTCTTGGAGGTCCAAGGCTCTTCATTAAAGACTTCCTTTGACTTTTTCTTATTTTTCAGATTTTTATTTGAATTTTTTATTTTGTGGTTTTTCTTGGTTGATGTTGAGCAGGTCGACCTCTCTTCGACTGGTGTCGACACTACAGCCACAGAAGCCTTCTTCTTGTGGACTGGTGTCGACCTGTCAGGAGATTGTGTCGACCTGGTTGCCTTGTCTTTGTTCTGAGTTTTTGAACTTTTTTGTGTTTTGCTTGATTTTTGTTTGACTTCTGTATTTTCAAGACTAGGGCCCTTAACAAATTTGATTAGTGGTGCTTTATCCTTCTTTTCACCGGATTTGTCTTTCTTAGATTTTTGCTTATCAAACCCTAGTCCATGAGAGATTGATTTCATATTTGTTCCCAACAAGGCCTCCAAATTATCTTTGCCATTTGTGAATGTTTCAATGACTTCATCTTTTTGTCTTAGCTGGTTTTCCAAAATTTTGATTTCTTCAATCTTTTGTTGTTTATCTTGATTTTCTTTTTCCAGCTTTTCAGATAAGTCTTTGAATTCATTGGTGGCCTTTTGAGAAGCTAGCTTAAGTTCATCAATCAGATTCAGAAGGTTTTCTTTTTCTTCATTCAATTCTATCACTTCATTTTCTAGTTCACAAATTCTTTTGTTTGAAGATTGGTTATGATAAATATTTTCAATTTTCTTTTTGAGATGCTTATTTTCTTTTCTCATTTCAGTATAGTTTTCAACTAATTCAGCATAAGCATCCTGCCAATCTTCAACAGAAAAATCTTCAAAGATGTGCTTACCTTTCCATCTGAGCTGTTTGCCATGAAGCAAATCTCCTCACTTCCAGAGCTTGAGGATTTTTCTTCTTCTTCATTTTCACTTGTGTCCTCATCAGACCAAGTGGCTACCATGGCCTTCGGCTTCTTGAATTTGTGAATTTTCTTGTGCTTCTCCTTCTTGTTCTCAGGACATTCTCCTTCATGTGTCCTGGTTTGTTGCACCTGTAGCAAATGACAATATCGTCAGATTTTTTATTCTTGTTAGAGTTTGCATTAGAAAAGGATGTGTTTCTTTTACCTGAAGAGTATTTCTTTTTACCAGAAAATTTTCCTTTTCTATATTTCAAGAATTTTCTGAATTGCCTGGTCATGAGGGCAATTTCATCCTCATTTGACTCAGACTCATCAGAACTGGTTTTATCCTGACTTTTGTCCTTGTTACTAGATGAGGCCTTTAATGCTACTGGCTTGGTTTTGATTATGTGTTCCTCATTTCTCTTTAGATTAATTTCATATGTCATTAAGGATCCTATCAACTCATCCAAAGAAATTTTGGACAAGTCTTTAGAATCTTCAATGACAGTGGCCTTGGTGTGCCATATTGAAGAGAGAGAACGCAGGATTTTTCTTACCAAGTCAGCATCCGTATAGTCCTTACCTAAGGCCTTCAGTCCATTGACTATGATCATAAACCTGGCAAACATTTCAGAGATTGTCTCGTTAGATTTCATCATGAACAACTCATATTCAGAGACAAGTATGTTAGCCTTGGTTTCTTTAACTTGAGATGTCCCCTCATAGAGTACCTCAAGTTCATCCCACATCTCTTTGGCAGATTTGCACATAGAGATTCTTGAGTACTCTTTGGGATGAACAGCACATTGAATCATGTTCATGGCACTATAATTCAATGTAGCTCTTCTTATCTGTTCCCTAGTCCAGGTTTCTTCTTCTCCCTGGTTTTCATAGGGACCTACTTCCACTACTTTCCAGATTTCATAATTTTGGGCTCTTAGAAACACTTCAATTCTATTTTTCCAATATGAATAGTCCGTTCCATTAAAGAATGGTGGCCTATTTATGGAATGACCCTCAGCTATGAATCCTCTGGAATCCATTTAATTAGACAGATGGTGCAAGGAAGGAAACACTCAGCAAAACAAACAATCAAGCAAACAAGCAACACAGAACACTCAGAAACTGCTCAGATCAGATCAGATCAGATCAACTGTAAACCTGCTCTGATACCAATTGAAGGATCGATAAAAGATGTGGACAAGATCTAGAAGGGGGGGTTGAATAGATCTATGCCAACTAATGCGGAAGCTAAAACCAATTTTGAAAGTCCTTTGAATCAGAGTTAGATTGAAAGCAAATTTCACAGATCTGAAGAGAATTAAGTGAGTTAAGCAATTTGAGTGAGTAAACAAGTTGATTATATGGATTCAAACGTTCCTATGCATTCATCTAACGAAGAGAAGAATCAAACCACAAACAGACCAATGCACAGAGATTTTTAGGTGGTTCGGAGATCACACCATGTGACTCCTACATCCACCCCTCACACACAGTGAGGATCCACTAACAACCTGGGTTACACACCCCACACTGGAGCCTGACAACTCCACAAATGAGTTAGACAACTCACACACTACCTAGAGCAAGACTACTCTAGACTCTGAGCAAGACTGCTCAACCACACAACTTGAGTACGACGACTCAAAAACCTGAGCACACAGGCTCACAACCACTTGCTAGAACACAAACAACTAGATGCAGATCCTCTAGCAATGATCTGATCTATTAAGGCCAATTCAAGAGAATTGATGCAATAGATTATGCACAATCTCTAGAATAGCCAGGAAGAAACAAGAAAGACTTTAGACTCGAGGTTGACAATTCTTGTTCTTCAAGAAAACTCCCTTGTAGAGGCCGAATTGGAAGAATCTTGATCACTTGAAGTCCCTTGGTCGATGCTCTGCAACTTTGATGGTGGGATCTTCCTTGAGAGCTTCGCAAATGCTGGCTTCTACTTGATCTGCTCCTTTGAAGTTGATCCTAGTGCTTCATGTTGATCAAACTTCGATCCTTGTGCTTGGAGAAGGGTGAATTGAGGTGTGGAAGCACAAGAGAGAGCAAAACAGGGAGGTGAGACTCTCTTGCCGCCGCTTGCAGGTTTCTGGAGGCTCTAAAGAGATTCTCTTGGGATGAGTGCCCTTAAGGAGGGTATTTATACCCTAAATATCCGAAAGATACCCTTGGGGTACGTGGGCACATGATCCAATGTTGATCTGACATCTCCCTAGGGTGCCACGTGTCCAGGAGGAATCTTAAGTCACAGAGATTCCGGAGTGTGTCGACCTGCCCATGAGGTGTGTCGACACACTCTCCCAGACTGGCAGAACAACTCCCTGGGAGAGGTCTCTAGTGTCGACCTGATATCATTTGGTGTCGACCTCATGACCCAGACAGCAAAACAACCTTTCTGGGAAGGCTCTCTAGTGTCGACCTGATCTCATTTGGTGTCGACCTGCTGGCCCAGACAGCAAAACTGGCCTTCTGGGAAGGCTATCTAGTGTCGACACTGCCTGATTTGGTGTCGACCTGAGATGGCAATCTGTTCACATATTTCTCTGGAATCTGTCTCTAGTGTCGACCTGCTCTGGACTCGTGTCGACCTGAGATGGACTTTTCTTCACATTTCTGCCTTTGTTCTGAACCATTGTGTCGACACCAGGGATGGTTGTGTCGACACTACCTTTGCAGAAAATGTTTGTTCCTGAGAAAATAAACACATAAATCATTAGATAAATATATTATCATGAATATCAATGATAAATGTGCTTGGAAACATGCTTTTTGAATATTGTAATTTCAGGTGATGTATTTTACATGTTCTAATGGTTATGCATTAAAATCACAACTTGTCATCATCAAAATGTGAGGAGAAATGAATTATATTCACACTCAACCCAACATCCACAATATCTCTTGGGTTTTGGGGGCACAAAGATTCCCGCTCAAAAGCCATGAATCACACCTATCCATATGTCCCTGTATTTCAGATCTGGAGAAATATCCAAGGTGTGTCGACACCACACAAGTATGTGTCAACACACAATGCACTGGCTTCAAACTGGGTTTCTGGAAGGGACAATGAGTGCCGACACACAGGCAGGTTGTGTCGACACTACTGGCTATTGGCTTCTGAGCAAGCTTCTGGGAGGGACAGTGAGTGTCGGCATACAGGCAGACTGTGTCGACACCACTGGCCACTTCTTCCTTTACTGATTTGCTGGATACATGAGCTGTGTCGACACCACTTGAGTTGTGTCGACACAACTGGCTTGCCTTCTTGATTAATTGCACTGAAAATGCACTATGTGTTGACACACCATCTGGACTGTGTCAACACCACTGTCATTGCTTGAGCATTTATTTGAGCTACACATGGAAAAATAGTGTTAAATATAATTGAAGCATGATTTCCACATTTGTATGAATCATATTTAAACATCATCAAAACAAGAGATCCAACAGCATCTATGTAGAGGCATGTCCTACGACACAGACTAACATTCAAGTTAACAGAAAATAACCCAGTGGCTAGCAGTGCTACTTGTACTTCCTATGGGACTTTGTGTTGTCACTTAGTTCCATTACAAGTCTTGATAGACCCCTTGCTCTGATACCACTGTAACGACCGCGACGCCCGAACCCCCGGCTCCCACAAACGAATCGACCATCGGCACCGCCGCCCATAGGCCCGAATACCCGGAAGGGATAATGGACCAGTCTAACAAGATATGTAACAAGAGTAAGTAACAACAACATGCACTAAAAGCACCAACCAGTGAAGGAAAAGTGTCCAACATAGAGTACAAGTCTAGTACAGTCCCAAAGTAAGAAAAGTACAAGTGCAAAAAGAAAAGGGAATAACAAGTCCCTTAGGGGCATACCACAAGGGTGAAGAAACAAGTACTGGGGAACACTACTCACATAAGACGTCGCCTACTATGGCCCCGTCTCCTCAGCCCGCCGCGGAGGGTGCTGCTGTGAAGTCTCACCTGTAAAGGAGGGAATGAACTTCACGAAGAAGCCCAGTAGGGACTACCAATCTCCCACTGGTTCTAACAGTAGAATAGATCTATATGTGCATAATTTAAATAAAGCGAGTAAATCTATTCTACCAACAGAGTAAGTGTGAAAGTGTAAAGTAACTACACGGTCATCGGTCTAAGCTAAACGTCGGGACCAACCCGTGTAAACCACGGCACTGGGAAGAACCCAATGCTGCAAACACAAGCAGTGAACAACTGTCTGGACAGAGACACTAGCCACAGGACAACTACACTAGTCAACTAGTCAGGTGCGCCACGCGCCTTACCCTCGACCGCCACTCCATGTCTAACACCTCCCGTCGGAGTGAGACGCGGAACTAAAGTAACCACAAACTTCCGTAGTCTGGCCGGACTACGGTCCCACGCCTGGCCCCTCTAAATGGTAACAAAACCACGTAGAGTGAGGCAGTGAGAAGGACTAGCTAATCTGTGTTAGAAGAGCATCAAACCACCACGGCATCCCAGGCCAGCTATGAGAGCTCTATAAACGACTCTACGCTGTTGTCCCTACCGATTTCCCCTCTGCTACCAGAGTTTGTGACTCGAGCTCACCCGTTGCCCGGAGAACTCCCTCAAACAGGCACGCGGGGAACGGGGGTCCAGGTAATAGTAACAACCTCTCAACGGACAAGCCCACAAGTGCCTAGCACCGGCCTAAAGACTAGAGTAGGACCGTGCTAGGAAATAGCACAGGTGCCAAGAAATAGAGTCATAGCGGAAGTAAAACTCCGAGTAGGACACCAAGCCGTTCTCTGTCTGAGAAGGCGACGCGAGGGCTGTCGCCACCTAAAGGTGACACCTTGTCTGTCGCGACCTGAGTCAGAAGGCGATGGGGGACCTATCGCGACCTAGTCATGACAAGGGCATTGTTGAGACGACAGACAGAGGTCCAGGTGACCACCTGAGACCTCCTCCAACACATGGGGAAAATAGGCCTAAAGGCGACGGCCACCCTATCGTGACCAGAACGCGACAGGGTAGGCGTCGCTTTCTCTACCAAAAGGCGACGTGTCGGGCTGTCGTGATATGGGTCATGACAACAAACGTGTCGC
Source organism: Colocasia esculenta (assembly GCA_014218235.1). Classification (NCBI taxonomy): domain Eukaryota; kingdom Viridiplantae; phylum Streptophyta; class Magnoliopsida; order Alismatales; family Araceae; genus Colocasia; species Colocasia esculenta. Next base: position 153,194,855 of record CM024757.1, read on the forward strand.
GACCACAGACATACACACTCGAGAGCACCTTCCTCAAGCCATACACCCCAAATCCGGAAAACACCAAGGGAGGGGAGCATGTAGGATGATGTAAACATGTAAATATAGCTCAAACCACCCTCATAAAAACCCATGCATGACAATGAGATGGATCTACACTCCAAAACCTCACATGCAAGCATGAAGGAGCACTCAAACCCAACCCCCATAACAAACACCATCAAGCCAAACAAGCAATCCACATACCTCGCATGTTTCTAATGGCTTGGAGAAGGGGGTTTGGAGGTCCTAGCATGGTAGAACTAGGGGGAAGACAAGGGTCCCTACCTCAAAATGAAGAGCCAACCCGTTGGGGTCTTCTCGTGTGCATGGCCACCTCCTCCTCACTCCAAGCTCTACGAAGACACCGTCCACGAGCCATGAACATCCTCCTACAAGTCGGAGAAGAGGTCACTACCACAAGGGGAGAACACCACAGTCGGAGGAGAGCACCATAATGAGAAGGAGAAACCCCAACACAAGCACAAGGGCAACACTCCCTACACAAGCCTTCACACTCTCCCTCAAACTCACCAAAGAGGAAACAGACGTAGGGGAGTCAGAGAAGAGGAAGAATAGCTGGAGGAGAGGAAGAAGAAGGTTGTTCTGAGGCCTCAGCACTTTTAAGCCTCAGAGTTGAAAACGCGACAGCTTACCTCTCGCGTTCACTTACTAAACACGACGGCTAACCTGTCGCGATCCGAAAGTCTTGGTCAACTAGACCAATGGAACCGCCACATGTCATCCTTATAGACTTGACACCATGAAGGCGACACCTGACAAGTCACCTTCATGTTGTCAGTGGTTGACACTTGTCCCGTCCGTCCTGACAGCAAGATGAAAAAAATGCATGTTGTGGTCAGAGGGCTGAACGTGACAATGTGCCCGTCGCATTCACAACTAGAACACGATAGCCACCTTGTCGCCTTCAGAAGGCGACAGCCCGATACGTCGCTACCTTCATCAGAAGGTGGCTGACCAATTGAGGGAGGATGTTACAAGTCTAGCCCCAATGATGACGAGTCATAAATATACTGTTAACCATAGGGTATAATGATTACTGGTGTAACGTCGCGCATTTTTCGGACCTTCGTGGATCCGTGTTTAGCGGGTTTGGTGGCCGATGTGTGGCCCATGAGTTTGAGTTTCAGGTATATATGCGCGTTGTGAGGCTTGGAGGGCTGTCATATTAGGCCCAAAGCACTCACAGGTTTTCTGCCTGTGAACGCGATAGGGGTATGCGTCGCGTTCTGAATGCGACGACCCTGGGGGTCGCGTTCTTATTACCGCCGTTGAGCGGTCGACATCTGCATGCGCGCCACGCGTCGCGCGTTGGGCAGCCTGATGACATCGGGCTTGAGAAGGCAACGGCCGCCTACGTCACATTCAGATTGCGACGTAGGGTTACGTCGCGTTCTCAACTGCAATGCGTTTTTAAGGAACCCTGGCCGAACAGAGCTTCCACAGGCTCTGCTCGACCAGGGGGAGCTGCCACGGGGTTTCTCCGAGTGATTCGAGGTTCTAGAGATGTGTGGGGCATGTTCTCGCCACGAGGACGTCTAGTGGAGAGGGGGAAATGCCGAGTGATCTTCGGTTTTCGTGTTCTTCATGAAGGTAGGGTGTTTTACCTCGTTTCGTGTTGTGGATTGTATGTTAGCACGTTTATCACTTTGAAAACAGTAGTTACCATGTTAGGGTATCCATTAAAGCATGAAAAATATGAATTAAGCGTGGTTTGAATGGTCCGGAATGGTGATCCGTGGAGTTGCTCTCAGATTAGGGTTTGCGCCTGTGAAGGCAACGACCCAGGGTGTCGCATCCTGAACCCGATAGCCTGACCCGTCGCGTTCATGTTATGAACGCGACAAGTCGATGGGTCGCATTCTGAAGGCGACCTGGCCCCTTGTCGCGACCTTAGCTGAGAGGTCTGGACATGAATGCTTTCAGTGTTGTGGTTAAACAATTATTCATATTTGTTGTGCATGGCAATGACAGGAGGAGCCAGTGCACTTGTTACGCTCATGGAGCGTATTGCTCACGAGGTGGGCATGTTTTACGTGGTTAATGTGTTATATACGTAATCGGCTTGGTGTTTACGTAGTATGTGTGGTGCGTTGGCACCTGTAGCGCTCTTGGAACGTGTTGTCCATGTGTTAGACATGTTGTTTACGTGAATGACGTGTGGTGCACCTGGTTGGTGTATTATACACGTGGTGTCTACATGGTTTGGATGCCATGCATGTGGTTTGGGTGTGCATGGCACACCGTACGTCATTGTGTTTATTGTATCTTAATTATTGTGGTTAGTCCGTAGTGTAGTGGCGGTGAGGTTCACGTTTGAGCCTAGCCTTGATCCTTTAGGATCTTTTATAGATTATCCTTGATGGATAATTAGTAAAGTATAAGTATGATTATTACATGATTATCGTGTACTGTGTTTAGTGTGGTAGTGGAGGTCACAAGGTGACCGATGACAGACCGTGGTTATTATTAATATGGTTTATGTGTATGATTGTGTAGGTTAGCTTGTAAGTCACAGGGTGACTGGAACAAGCTATTCCTAACATATGTACCGTGATTGGTAATAGAAAGTGTTTGTGTATATATCGTGGTTTGAGCTTGCTGAGTGTGGTGGTCCGGCGCCTGTGTCGGAATGCCTTTCTAGTCGGGTACCCTAGGTTCTTTGTGAGCCACGCACATGTACTTGTTGTGCTTGGGGTTGGTCCCGATACTGTGTGTACCATCGAGGTCTGTGTCGTCTTCCTGGACACCCTCACTCCTTTGTTTGAGTTGTATGTCCGGCTGAGGGAAAGACGACAGTGGGCAGCGACTTGTGTTTGTGGGTGTGCAGTCGCTTGTAGCGCGCTCGTAGTTGGGGGTATGGACACCAGTAGACGTCACTGGTCCCCAGCTAGTCCTATTTTCCAGTGCCTCACTTTAGGGTGCTCCGGCCAAAGACCCTAAAGGTGCCAAGTATAGACCTGCGGTTGTGTGTCTGCAGGTGTGGTGTTGGTTGGTCTCCACGGTTGTTTGGCTTGTTCTCATGGAGCAGCAGTTGGACCTTTCGTCTGTGACTACAAGACTGAGAGGATGTTCTTGTGTTGTGTTGTCCGGGTTGGATACTAGCCTGATCAGCTAGTAGTTCGTTCCCATATGGTGGCGTCGTTCTTTCCGACTCATGCTTTGCCGGCTCTGGTTGTAGCTTGTATGACTCACCGGTTGAGGTTTCACTTGTAATGTTGTGCCTAAGTGATGGCACAGTAAAGTTGTGGTTCTGTGTGGTGTTTACCACCTACTTGTACCCTTCATACGGGTGTTTATGTTGTGGTACCTCGAGGTAGTAGGTACATGTACCCTTTGTGAGTTGCTTTGCAGTTTTATAGTGTACACAACCTTTTTAGGTATTGAGGTGATACTCTTGTTTATGTGGATGGAGGTCTTATGGATTGACCTGCCACCTGTTGTATTTTATCCATTTTAAGTAAGTCTCCGTTTATGGTTTATTGTGAGGTGGATTGGCTTGTGGTTGCCAATCCTGTTACCCTTTGTGGGTAATTTGTCGATGAGGTTTATGGCCTAGGCGTACTATGGTTTGGTGGAGCTGTGCTTCGTGGAGGTCGTGTGATGGGACCTTCCACTTGTTGTGTTTTACCTTTCTTTAGGTAAGCTTTCGATTATGGTTTTAGTGTGTGATGGATTGGCCCGCTGTAGCCGATCATGGTACCTTGTGTGTGTAGCTTCTGATATATCGTGGTTTGGGGTTTAATGGACCAACACTTGGTTGGCTGTCCTATTACCCACGAGGTTGTGGTTCGCCTGGGAAGCTTGCAGCCTAGGCAGTGTGTAGTGCCCTAGAAAATTTTCTTAAGTTATTTGGAAAATTGTATGTTTACTTCTGCATGAATTTGAATGCTGGTTTGCGCGGAACTTGGCGTCAACATCTCTTGACGTTAAGTCCTGTTAGCGGCAAGATGCCTGCCATTTAATTCCTATTAACGACATACTCTTGTGTCGTTTATTACTTTCTGAATTTCTTGAATTTTCGGCAAGCTTGTAAACGACACTATCGATGGACGTTTACATTGTTCCTGACGACAACCTATGTTGATGCTAAGCTGACTTGCCTGTTTTTGATAATTCCATTCCGAGAGAGAGAGAGAGATCGGCCATTTTAAAGTGAGTTTAATGCGTAGATCTGAGCGTTTCGCATCCTAGAGTCAGGATTTGGGCTAGCCATTATAGGAGAGGTCTTTATAAGACCGAATTTCGCATCTAGATAAGCGTTTTCATGTTGGTTTTTGGAAGAGAGAAAGAGGGCCGAGGAAAGGGCTTGCAGTGCTGGTTCGTGCGTTCTTGAGGATTCTAGACCAAGGTGGTGCATCCAGCTTCGTGATCAGGAACTCATCCAAGTGAAGGAGCCACGTTGGAGGAGTATTGGAGCAGTTGAAGTCGAAGGAAAGGGACTGTCTCACAGTCGAGGCGGGCATCTTCGAGCTTAGATTCATCACTCCTGTAGGAGGGAAAGAGGCAAGTTACATGGGGGTTCAGTTTAGGATATATACACTACGTATTTACCATTTTTCCATATTTTTAAAAGCATGAAAATAACCTACGGGAAGGGGTAGAAGTGGCGTTATTCCATGTAGGGTTTTCTGTGTTTTCTGCGCATAAGAACTAGACGTCCAGATCGCTTGCCGTCTATTTCTTATTAACGGCGGCAATGATGGCCGTCTACTTCATGTGAGCAGTATTCATTTTCCGACCTTTATTATATGTAAACGGCGCTATGTGCCACTGCTAGTATAAGTTAACGACGCTATGTGCCGCCGTCTATCGAGGCTTAACGACAGTGTGTGTGGACGTCTACTTCAGTAAACGCCATATACCCCGCCGTTAAGTTTATCAGTACCATGTTTCGCCTGAAAAATTGATTTTAATTGCCTATCTATGATCCATGATGCTATGGGGTTTCGGCCAGGTTATGAATTGTGAGTTGTATTACTGTTATATTATGGACAGGTTGTTGTAATAATGTTTAGACCGCATGAACGTGTGAATAAACATTTTGTTATGTTAGTGAGATTAATAAAAAGAAAAGCAAACTGATTGTCGACGTGATTCATGTTAGAAAGTTATAGTTGAGACTACAATATGATGATATACCAGTTCCTGTACAGAATCATATAGTTTTCTCACTGAATGTATCATGCTAGTTAGGTTAAATTAGTGAAATTCAATTATGAAAAATATTTACGTAGTTCAGAAAAATGTAAAATTTTGCATGTGCATAGTATATCCTGATTCTGAAATTTTGTCAAAATTTTGGAATTTTTGGACATGTGTACCTACTGTAATAAATTTCCGAATAGTAGATATCATGTAAAAATTGAATAAATATGAGAATATGTGCATGAAAGAACGTGTTACATTTAGTGCCATGTTAGGGGTCTGACATACTATAGATCATTTCATTTTCATATGTTAGAATTGCATGTAATGTAAGGATACCATATATATATATATATATTAGAAGATGCGTTGAATTGAATGCCAATGAGACATTGCTATATTAGAGATTCCTACGAGGAACTACACCATAGATGCCCCTATGGTAATGGTTCACCTACATGTAAATGATCTATTGAATCCGTGGGCAACGGATTGAAATCCTAGAGGTAGACAAGTTCTACTGGTTAAGGTGGGAAGGACTTTCCCCGGTTTTGCGCAAATACCATGACTTCATTACTGCATTGCCTAGGTGATAAGTGAATGTTAAATGACTACTTATCTCTATTATAGTGCGGGCTATGTCTTGGCAATTAATTGAAAATGTCTACATGTCTACATGGCCTACATGCTATATGCTACATGTTACATGCTACATGCCTACATGAACATTGTTTACAAGATTACATGCCATATGTTAATGTGTTAAATGTTACATGCAAATTGTTATGTAAAAGAGTTGTCACATGTTTAAATGTTCAATTGTTATACGATAACGGTTACATATTGCATAATGTAGCATAAGGCTTTCATTAAAATGGTTTATATGTTACATGACAATAATTAGATTCCATGATAAGAATGATTACATGCTATATGTAGGGACTTGTTGAATTAATTGTTAAAGAATAAGATGTGAATTTTATGCATTACATGACATGTTCCATTCCATGATAATTAGAAGTGTTATAAAATATGCGATTTCCAATGGACTTAGAAATATGCTAGTAGGAAAAAGTATATGTTACCAAAGATGTGAATGATATTATACTACCATGTTTTCAAATCTATTATACCCTTAATATCTTGAATTGTCTTTCATGTAAATTGCTGAGTCTTGTAGTCTCATACTTGCTTAACAATTTCAGGAGAATCAGAGGATACTCAGGAGTTAGTATACTCTGACTCGGGGCGAGAGGACGTGGAGACCTAGATTGGTTGAGAGATTTTAGAGTGACTCTTGTATGTGAGGACTATATGTATTTTCCTTTATGAATTTTGGGCTATGAATTGTAATAAATTCGGGACTATTGTCATTTCTCCTTTATGCACTAGACTTTATAATTGAGTATAATGTTGATTACCATCAATTAGTTCCATATTCTGTTGCTTATTATTGGAATTGAATTATCATTTGTGTATATCCCAACCTGTACCGTCAAATGTTGGATTTATTCCACTATAATACCTCTGTTAGATCCAATGTGAGTTGGTGAACTGTACTGGGTCTAAGAGGGACGTTACAGAGATTGGTATCAGAGCGATCCAGGTTGAGCATGTACATAAATGAAATATTGTAACGCCCGAAAAATTTAAAGTGTTAAGAAAATATGAATAATGTGGTTATTATACATTAGGATTGTTATTAAATTGAGATAATTAGATTTTAGGATTAATTAGTAGTAACGTATGTTACCCCAGTGTCGTACACAGAGGTGCGCGCTCCCACAGGGCGACACCGGAAAACGACAACGAAATAAAAATCTGAGAACACCATAATTTCTAGAAAAATGTGGAGATCTCATAAATATAAATATTCAAATTTTTCGGCATGCGAACTTCGAGGATAAGTCAACGCGACTATTTTTCGGGTGATTTTTCACCTAGTGTAAAATAAAATATAAAAATTAAATAAAAATCATCATAATTAGCAAAACCATTTATATTAGTCTATGGTTAAAATTTCATGACAAACGGATAACATTTGAACATGTTTACATTAAGATTAATGGCCCAGCTGAATTTTTGACTATTTACGGAAGAGATTTTTTTGGGAAATTTAGTGTCTACGTATGCAGCCATGGGGAGGCCAGCACACTTGTTGGAGAAGGTAACATGTACTTACCTGAGGTGTTTGCTGGAGGATTGCGTGTTTAACATGTCAACAGTAAAAACCAAATGGTTTTTACTGCGACACATAAGGGGTTGTCGTGTCGTTATGCATGGAAGGCACCTTGGGTTATAAATACACCTCAAAGGCCATCGTAACTATCTTTTCCACCTTCCTCCCATTAGGCTGCTGCTATGTTCACAAAGGTCCATAGTGGGTTACTAGCTGGAGCTGTTGTATTCTTGTACCCTGTTCCAGAGCAAGCCACGACTGGAATTCTTGTTGTATGTTGCTGCTACTTGGTCTACAAAGGGCCCTTATTCTTCTAGTGCACAGTGCATCTGTTAAGACTTTCAGATGTGCAAGCTTTCTATTCTTTCCTTTGGTTCTGTGGATTTCCATAGTGAAGAGATATTGCCACTACTCAGTGAGGTAGGATTCTCTTCCTACTCTTTACCTATTCATCTTACATTTCGACATAGTTTAGGTAATGTAAAGTGATCCTTTACCACGTGTGTGCTATTTTGCAGACTTGGAAAGTAGTTCCCTGCCAAGAATTGAACCATCATCATGACTAAATTTGTGTTTGATTATAGGAGATCACCCATCATTTCTTTTTCATTCCCAACATGTTTCAAATCTGAAATCATATCAATTTTCCTGTGTAGTGTAGACGGAACCATAACGGTTCTTTCTCCTTCGTGAGATTGATTCATTGAGAGGCCATGGAGGTCTCAAGTGAGTGTACTTGATAAGTGATTAATGGAAAAAGAGAAGAGAGTTCTAGGAGAAGTGCTTTCCCATTCAATTTCCCTGAGCTTAACTTTTTGCTAATCATCCATGTGATTTATATTCCATGATCTTCCTTCCATCTTCTTGTCATGTTACATTGAGTTATAAAACTGAAATCATACTTGTTCAAAGTCCTAATCATGTTACGAATGATAGAAGAGCTTGTTAGTACAATTTCTAGTTGGTTTGAATCGATTTTTGAAAGTTTACACTGAATCTGTCGACAGACAAGCTTCTGCATGTCGACAGGATCCTCATTCCAGAACCCAGAAATCACCACATGTGTGTGGCTGTCGACAGCCCCATTACTGGCTGTCGACAGATGCATACAGAACTAAAGTTTTGTCTCTGGAAACCAGCCCCTGTCGACAGCAAGCTTCTGCCTGTCGACAGGTACTGACAGGGTCATGTTTCCAGCACCTGTTTTGCTCCATTCCTTGGTGCAAATCTTACCCAATTGTTCCAACTAATAGTCCACCTAAGTCTTGTGGCTTTTACCCCCTAAACACCTACTAAAACCAGTCATGTTACCCTTCTTTGTACCATGAATCATTTCTTCAAAGTTTCGAACAAAATTGACCTTAAAGGATTATCAATTTCTGAAATCAGTAAGGAAACAGAGTTCCTTCACTCTTGAGTGTAAACTTTGAATGAACCCTTGTGTATCCTTGACTCATTACAGTGATGAGTGTGTGATGATGACAATTAGTGAGTCTCGGACTCATTTAAGAATTATGCCAGGCAAATAAGGGCTGGTTCAGTCCTGGGGGGAGCGCCCGAATTCATCAGTGGCCGCGCGGGGGTGATAGGGACATCGTGGATGTTGGCATACATCAATTTGTGTTTGATTAGTCATCATGTCATGCTTGTGTGTGTGGAAATATGTTTAGTTCAAAATTTAAGCATCATCCTGAGTGATTAACCTTGCCTCTATAAAGGTTCTTGCCCATTACGTACTATTGATTTGTCTTGCTTGTTCATTATCTTGAACACTCCATGTCAGAAATCTATACTCATCTTGCCTTGAATATATGCATCTGAATCCTTTTGAATTAAAGGAATTGAATCCTACTGGGCTAGTTAGCTCATTCAATTTAACATTTTCAGGTGAACAAGATGGAGATATTGCTTAAGGGGGACTTGTGTGCTGAGAGGACCATCTTATGCCAAGGAGTGCAGTCATCTTTTGCTTTTCTTAATAGATAGAATGAGAATGTAATAGGCTACAGTTTACTTTTGCTTGTTCCTCATTCAGACGACAATGAGGAATACCATGTAATAAGTTCCGCTAAACACGTTGTTTATATACAAACGTTATGTTAGCTCTTGTAATTAATATCTGCCATATTCAGTAAATGTAATTTTGCTAGAACGTGATAGTATTCATGTTTTAAGTCTGCATAAAGAATTAGTCCAAAATTATGTAGAATGATAGGTCATTAAATTGGATACTTATTTTGCAGACTATGGCGACTCGTGGACGTAGAGGAGCTGTCCCGACCCGGGGCGATGAGTCAGCAGGAGGTTCGCAGGCTCCAGCTCAGCAAGCTCAGGACCAGACTGGAGTACCTTTACCACCCCCACCACCACCTGTGGACTATGGAGCATTGATGCAAGGGTTGGTGCATGCGATGCAGACTCAGGCTCAGACTACTGCGGCATTGCAGGCGCAGGTGCAGGGTCAGGTTGGTAGATGAGAAAATTAGTTGAGGTGTGATATAAGGGAATTTATCTAAGAGCTTGTCTTGGATTGTAGGCGCAGGAACTTGCTCATGAGGCAGTCTTTGGAGGAGTGCCTATGATGGAGAGATTCAGGAGGATGACCCCACCCTTCTTTAAAGGGGAGAGTGATCCTATTCTGGCAGAGAGTTGGCTTAGGGAGATGGAGAAGATCTTTCGTGCCATTCATTGTGCGGAAGAGGAGAAGGTGACCCTAGCTACTTGTATGTTGCAGGTAAAAGTTGGTTTTGAAGGTTATGTGTATGTTGTTTGAAATGTACCCTTAGTTGTATTGATCTTTCTTCTCAAGAGCGTGCCGATGTGTGGTGGTCATCTGTACTACGCACACAGTTTGCAGATGGGGCCATGGAGGTTGCTTGGGCTAAGTTCATCCGTTTGTTCAGGGCGAAGTACATTCCAGAGCATGTGCAGGACCGTATGGAGCAAGAGTTTCTGACGTTGACCCAGGGGTCAATGAGTGTACTTGAGTATGAGGCGAGGTTTGCGGAGCTGTCCAAGTATGCGCCCCACATAATGGCAGATGAGCAGAGGAAGGTAAAGAAATTCATTATGGGGTTAAAGCCGTCCTTGAGGACGAGATTGGTGGCTTTGGGACATCGTACCATGGAGGAGGCTTTGTCAGCGGCATGCATGCAGGAGGCAGAGATGGAGGTCTATCTAGAGGAGAAGAGGGCTTCTTTAAAGAGGCCAGCATCAGCTTTCCAGAGACAGGACATAAAGAAGAAGGCTCCAGCTTTCCAGCAGAGAGCAGCTGCACCGGCGAGAGTGGCTACACCGACACCAGGCGGAGGCACAGTTGTAGAGAAGCCAATGTGTACCCAGTGGGAAGCGCCACGGAGGCGAGGTATGTTGGGTGACTTCCGGGAGATGCTTGAGGTGTGGTGATAAGAACCACAAGATCAAAGACTGCCCGAAGATGGTGTAGCAGACTGCAGTGGCAGCAGCACCAGTAGCAGTGAGACCGGCACCGAGAGCAGTAGGGAGACCGAGGGCTCAGGCTCGAGTGTTCGCCTTGGCGAGAGACGAGGCAGAGTTGGCAGAGCATGTCACCGAAGGTACAATTTTAATTATGGGAATGCATGCTAGAGTCTTGTTTGATACCGGTGCCACGCATAGTTTTGTTTCCGAGGGTTTTGCCAAGGTCTTGATGAAGGATGATGGTTTAGTTCCGGAAAAGTTGGAGGTTCCCTTGTCTGTGCATACTCCAGCAGGAACTATATTGACCGAGCATTCTTCACTTCCGGTGAGCATTGAGGAGCATATTTTGCCTGGTAGTTTCTATTTGTTGAAGATGAAGGATTATAATGCTATTTTTGGGCTTAGATTGACTCGAGGACCATTATGCTCTGATGGATTGTCGGCGGAAGCTTATTATTTTCCGAATTCATGGTAGGGAGGAGTTTGTTCATCCTTTGCCTAAGAGCATGTCGGGCAAGTTTGTTATTTCTGCTTTGAAGGCAGCCCGGATGTTGAGCAAGAGTTGTAGCGGTTTTCTGGCTAGTGTGGTTGTGTCCGAGGATTCGAAAAAGGTGTTATCTGTTCAGGATATTGAGGTGGTCAGAGATTTCAGCGATGTTTTTCCAGAGGATTTGTCTAGTTTGCCCCCTGCAAGGGAGATAGAGTTTGGCATTGAGCTAGTTCCTGGCTCAACACCTATTTCCATTTCACCTTATCGTATGGCTCCGACGGAGTTGGCAGAATTGCAGAAGCAGCTGCAAGAATTGCTTGATAACGGCTTCATCCGGCCAAGCGTTTCGCCATGGGGAGCACCTGTTCTCTTTGTGAAGAAGGATGGATCGATGAGGCTGTGTATTGATTACCGCAAGCTCAACTAGGTAACTGTCAAGAATAAGTACCCCTTACCTCGTATTGATGATTTGTTTGATCAGTTGCGAGGAGCTTCGGTGTTCTCTAAGATCTATCTTCATTCTGGCTATCATCAACTCCGAATCAAGCCGGAGGATTCTGCTAAGATGGCTTTTAGGACGAGATATGGCCATTATGAGTTCCTTGTCTTACCCTTTGGTTTGACGAATGCCCCAGCAGTTTTTATGGATTTGATGAACCGAGTTTTTTGGCAGTATCTGGATTCCTTTATTATGGTCTTCATAGATGATGTTCTAATCTATTCGCCTGATGAGGAGACTCATAGAGAGCATCTGAGGATTGTGTTTGATGTTCTGAGGGAGCACAAGCTGTATGCTAAGTTCAACAAGTGCAACTTCTGGATGAAGGAGGTCCACTTCTTGGGTCATGTCATTTCTGGTGAAGGAGTGTCTGTGGATCCGGCTAAGGTGGAAGTTGTCCTTGGCTGGGAAACACCGAGATCATCAGTTGACATCAGGAGTTTTCTCGGCTTGGCTGGCTATTATAGGAGATTCATCGAAGGATTCTCTACTATTGCGGCTACCTTGATGAGGTTAACAAGGAAAGGCGTCAAGTTTGAGTGGTCAGAGGCTTGTGAGAAGGCATTCCAGAAGCTGAAGATTTGTTTGACCTCAACGCCAGTGCTTGTTTTGCCCAATGGTGTAGATTCTTTCTCTATCTACACAAATGCTTCGAAGATTGGGCTTGGCTGCATTCTTATGTAAGGAGGTCGAGTTGTGGCGTATGCTTCTAGGCAACTCAAGGAGCATGAGCGCAACTACCCGACCCATGACTTGGAGTTAGCGGCAGTGGTCTATGCTTTGAAGATTTGGAGGCATTATCTATATGGAATTAGATTTGAGCTCTTCTCAGACCACAAGAGTCTCAAGTATTTGTTCTCGCAGAAAGAGTTGAACCTGAGGCAGCGGAGGTGGATAGAATTCTTGAAAGATTATGATTTTGAGCTTTCTTACCATCCTGGGAAAGCCAATGTGGTGGCAGATGCTTTGAGCAGGAAGAGGTAGTTAATGAGGCAAGATTGGAAGATGCTAGAAGATGCTTCGGGTGCTTTGGCTGTTCTGGAGCCTCAGTTGTGCAACTTGTTCATGGCTTAGTTGTAATTGAGGTCGTCTTTTCTTGATCGGGTTATTGCTTTGCAAAAACATGACCCGTTATTGCAGGAATTGGTTGGAAAGACCGGTATTACCAGAGATGAGGATGATGTGATTCGCCTGAAACTTAGGGTGCGTGTCCCTAATGATGCTGATCTGAGGAAGGAAATTTTGGAGGAAGCGCATAGGTCTCAGTTCTCTATTCACCCAAGCAGTGGGAAGATGTACAAGGATCTGAGCGTTCCTTCTGGTGGCTTGGCATGAAGCGAGATGTGGCTGATGTTGTGGTGAAGTGTCTAATTTGTCAGCAAGTGAAGGTAGAGCGTCAACGACCTTCAGGTTTGATGCAAAGGCTGGATATTCCTCAGTGGAAGTGGGAGCAAGTAACCATGGATTTTGTGTTTGGATTGCCTAGATCGGCTAGTGGAAATGATTCCATTTGGGTGATCGTTGATAGATTTTCAAAGAGTGCTCATTTCCTTGCCATGAAGAAGAAGCAATCTGTAGAGAGCTTGGCCAGACTTCACATTGATGGCATTGTGAGGCTGCATGGGATTCCAAAGTCGATTATCTCAGATCGTGATCCGAGATTCACTTCTATGTTTTGGCAGAGTTTGCAGTAGGCTTTTGGCAGTCAGTTGAAGCTAAGTTCGACATTTCATCCACAAACGGATGGACAGTCCGAGAGGACTATTCAGACGTTAGAGGATATGCTTTGGGCTTGTATTTTGGAGTGGAAAGGTGATTGGGAGCGCCACCTAGCTCTAGTGGAATTTGCATATAATAACAGTTTCCATTCGAGCATAGGCTGGCACCATTTGAGGCCTTGTACGGGAGAAGAGGCAAAGGAGGAGGAGAAATAAAACCCAGCTAAAGGGATATTCAATGAAAAGGGCATTAAATAAAACCTATTAAATGGAAAAGAGTAATGGGCTTTGCTTAATAGATCCTCTATAACTTATTGGGTCAAAATATGAATTTACAAATAGGAAATAAAAAGGAAATACCCTAAATTCGGAGTCTTAATATCTCCTAAATAGAAAAGGACTCTTTAAGCATTAAAAGAGGCAATAAGAATTGGAATTGGATTCCTAAACCTACCCCATATAGTCTAGAACGAATTTAGATCCCAACCTAACCTAAATAGAGGTTGGAAAGCAAGAAAGGAAGGTTGGAGTTAGGAAATCTCGTAATTAAGAGGAATTTGAGTAGTAGTAGGAATAAGAGCTTGTATTTATATAAATACACCTCTTAAATCCTCTTGGCCGACCCTAGCTCGTTGCCAAAGGTTCTTGGACGTGGAGAAGAGGCCAAGGAGGAGGAGAAATCGAGGAGAGGAAGATCCATCAAGCTTCTTCCTTCGTTCTTGGAGTTCTAAGCCCTAGAAGATAAATCGAGTCAAAGGTAGGCATTCTCACAAGCAAAACCAAATCAAATCCGTATATAGGTAGTTCCAATCACCAGGAACAAAAGCCCTCTTGTTTCATAATTTTTCATCGAGCCAATCTTTTGTTCTTGATTTTAGAAGTTCTACAAACATGATAACCCCGAGTCATCATGTTTGAATCATATCTCCATGTACACTTGATCCCATGCTACGAAATTTTTATTGTAGACACTTCATGTTGTTAGGGATCTTTTGCCCCTGAAAGCCCTAATTTTTGTTGAGCACGTTGCTCGAATAAAATCAATCTTGCTCTGTGTATCATGTTCTATGTTACTCGTTATTGTTCATGCACAAACCATGTTCAAACCATGCTCTCTCTCTAATTCCTATTTATAAGAAGTACTCTCGCATGTCTAGTTTCATTTGCCCTTGGTTTCATGATTTTTCATTGTGTATACAATTAGTTATGATTTTCTGAACGACCCTGTATCAAACTTTGATATTCTGGACCGCAATCCAAGACAAAGCAGAACTCTGTCAGACTCAGTCCATGGGCCTGAGAACACGACGGCCTGACAGGTTGCATTCTCAAGCCCGTCGCGACGCCTCTTCTTGTCGCGTTCTGAACGTGACAGGAGACCCCGTCGCGTTCTGGCCGCCTGAGCAGACAGCCCTGTCGCGACCCGTACAGGACCCTGTCGCGTTCCATCATGACCCTGTCACGACCCTTACATGGGTACGTCGCGTTCATAGGATTTTGCATGAAAACCCATAAAATTTGTTACTCTCACTTTCTAAAATATTCTTACGCCTTGTTAACAGTCACATACGCAGTAAAAACACCTGTTTTAAATTGGAGCCATATTGAATGCTTTAAATCACATATTCACGACTTCTTTTCTATCTATGATTTCTCTTACACATGCACACACATGAACCATCCATATATGGTTGAAATCTGGCATAAAATATCTCATAATGTATCTGGTAATTTATTGTAATAACGTATATTAATTGCCCTATTTTAAAGGACTTGTATTCGTTTCTACCGTTGTTTATATACCGATATCGACGCTCCACTGTTCTAGAATTCCTCTAGAACGTCGAGCATCTGTTTTATATACACTTTACTTGGCTTGTGGTGAACTCGCCGTCGGATATTCCTTTCGTCGGACTAGTAAACCCTTGCACAAGGCCTCTGTAAGTCTCCTCTAATCATGGATTCCCATATGGTCGACGAGCCGGTTGTACCCTAACACCCATTACATCTTTAGGGATCGATATGATCCAAATGGCTATTAGAAGTTCGCTCTTACCTTGAATCACGCCGGACCTCTGGACCTGTGTTTAACATGGCCAGTGGTAGGGTCGTGAGTTCCACCTGACTGCCAACACCAAGTGCGCGTGTCGTGCAACTATTACTATCACATGTTTACTCGTCACATTACGTGCAATGACCACTAGCTCTTATCTGTACTCTACTCGCTCGTCTATTCACGTTCACTCTACTATCTCATCTATTCATCTAGTGCTCTCATATACTTCTTGGTACTCTATATTTTCCATTGACTGATTGTCTAAAGATACAATATAACCAATGCCTGGCAATATATAAAGGGCCGATCTGGTCCTGGGATGTGCGCCCGAAGGTGCTAGTGCCCATGGGAGTTAAATGATCAGAGTGTTTGGCATTACACTCAAGTGCTATCTATCTCGACTATCTATATGACAATCAAAACACAAAACGTGCTATACTCTCTCGATGTCTAGAATGACAAACAAGTCTATACTCGTCCTGCTATTATTATACTTGTGCTAGTTATGCTATGGCCATCCTGCTATTCATGCTATACTCGATACGTGTGCTATTTTTGGAAACTATACTCGATCTAGTGCTATTGTGCTACCCTGTTACCTGTTGTGCTATCTCTTGCTATATTTTGACTCTCTTGTACCTGCTATCTTTAGATACTCTGCCATTAAATGCGTTAATTATTTAAAGCCTGCTTGAGCCTGAGATTTAAGTCCTACTGGGCGTTATCGCTCACCCTACGTTATTTGATGTTGTGTTCTCAGGTGAGACCGAGGATGACACATACACTCACGAGGAAGGAATGACCAAGAGTGAAGCCCGGAGTACCTCGAGTCATTATGTTATCTTAGAGTTGTAGTTAGTTATTTCCTTTTATTGCAATGTAATTGGGCCTATAGAATGGCTCTAACATTAGTGGTTGTAACTAGACATTTGAAAAGTTATTAATGAGAAAGATTTGCTTTAGTATTATTCAATGTGCAATAGTTTGATGTCTAGTATTCGCTCTATACCTTTTCTTGCAACCGCCTTCACGCTCCGATATTCCGCGTTGGGGCATGACAGTTTTGTGGTATCAGAGCCTAGGTTATTCTATGTATAAGGTGATCTAGGTTGACCAGCCTTGACTAAGAGTCAGTAATCCTACCTATGAGAGATGTGGGTAGAACCATGGGTAATCAGCTAAAATAAACTCACACACGCACAAATTAAACTTTTAATCAGCATTATAACTATCAAACTATTTTGTAGGAACTAAACAGCTACAATGACTGCGGAACGTGCCCAGATGAGAAGCATGCAACAGTCCCTCCAGGAACTGACTCATGCCATACTACAAGCCACCTAGCAAGGTGGTGGTAACCGCGGAGGGAACCAACCAGGTGCAGGCGAGCTGCATCGCAATTTCAGGGGTCTGAACCCACCTAGGTTCAGTGGGTCTACGGATCCAGATGAAGTGGAGCACTGGCTAAAGGAAACGGAAAGGATCTTTCGTGTAATGCAATGTGCGGATGGAGACAAACTCCTATTAGCAACATTCCAACTGGAGAAGGATGCCCGCACATGGTCGGAGTCCGTGGAAGCCACAAAAGCTAACGGCCAATTTACTTGGGCCGAATTTAAGGAAGCTTATAATGCTAAGTACTTCTCTGAACGAGTACAGGAAAAGAAAGCTGCTGAATTCGCTGCTCTTAAACAGCGAAGCCTGACAGTAGCAGAATACGAAGCCCAGTTTTCTAGACTGGCAAAATATGTTGTACATCTGGTGAACACCGAGAGGATGAAGGCTAAGCACTTTCTAAATCGCCTTAAGCCTCAGTACATCACTCAACTCGCACCGTTCGACATCCCGACCTACGCCGAGATGGTGAAGAGGGCTCAGCTGCTGGAAGATGCTACGGACTTCACCGACCGTATCAAAGGGAAGTTCGTCAAGAAAGAAATGACATCGGGAACAGCATCTGCCAAGCCGACCAACGGCAAAAAGCGTCCTTTCCACCCAACTGAGGGATCCAGCCAAGATAGGAAACCCAAGGTCTTCATCCCCAACACTCCAACAAAGAGCCACTGCAAACACTGTGACAAGCCTGGTCACATGGCTGATGAATGCTGGAGAAAATCCGGGGCGTGTATACACTGTGGAAGTCGTGAGCATCGCATACCCGAGTGCCCGATGCTAAAAGAAAATGAGAAGCGCACTGCTATGCCTAAGAAACAGGGCAGGCTGTAAGCCCTGCACAATGAAGAAACCATCGAGGAAGGTGGCGTGGTAGAAGGTATTCTGCAAGTCTTTTCTTTGCCAGCATTTGTGTTATTTGATACTGGAGCTACTCATTCATTTATATCTCAACACTTTGCTGATACCCTGACTGCAAAACCTACAACCATGGGTTGTGAATTCTCTGTCACAACACCCTTGGGGGAGAAGGAGAAACTAAACCAATACTTTCCATCTGCCGATGTAATGATCGGAGACCTTAACCTAAAGGCCGACCTGGTATGTATGTTCATGGAAGGGTATGATGTCATATTGGGAGCCGACTGGTTGTCCACATATGGGGCAAGCGTTGATTGTAAGAAAGGAAGGGTGACGTTTAGTGACTTTCCTAAATTAGCATTCACTGGGATTAGACATAAGAGACGAATGTCTCTAGTCTCTGCCATAAGAGCCCATAACATGATAAGGAAAGGATGTTTTGCTTTCCTTGCGGCCGTCATAGTCGAAAAGAAGGGTTCAAAAATAGAAGACATCCACATAGTCCAGGACTACCCAGATGTATTCCCTGAAGACTTACCCAGAGTTCCCCCTGAACGTGACGTCAACTTCGCCATTAAGTTGACTCCTGGAGCTGCCCCGGTATCGCGTCAACCATACCGGATGTCACCTGCTGAGCTGAAGGAATTGAAGGCACAACTGATGGATCTACTAGAAAAGGGGTTCATCAGACCGAGTACTTCCCCATGGGGAGCACCTGTGCTATTCGTAAAGAAAAAGATGGATCGATGAGGCTGTGCATCGACTATCGACAACTCAATCAGCTTACCATCAAGAACAAATACCAATTGCCTAGGGTCGATGAACTATTCGACCAGATATCTGGAGTGCAATATTTCTCCAAGATCGATCTTCGATCTGGTTATCATCAAATGAGGATCAAGGATGACGATTGTAGACACCCATTTTTGGCCCATAAGTCGAGCAAATTCCATGTCATATCATTAATGCCCCACGTTGGCTCATCATCGTCAAGCTGGCTTTCTCCAATCATGACATCCTTTTCATAAGTTCATCGCCCTGGTGGGTTCTTCATGGTCAAACTCAATCCTCTTCATCATCACCTCGTAGCTCTCCAAGTCAAGAGTCCGGCATTTCAAACCGTACGTCATTCTTATGCCCGTGCATGGAGATTGGACACTTTGCATGGCCGCATGCTGAAGAGGCCCTGAAGGCGACAGCACCACCGTCGCGTTCCAGAAGACGACACCTCGATATGTCGCATTCATAAATAGGCATTCTAATTCCCTAAAAAATCTCCAGAAATGACTTAAAGTCACCTTCCATATAAGGAAGGTGACATGTCGAGGTGTCGCCACCCTGATAGCGACCATAAGCCCGTCGCGTTCTGGACCTCATACAGAAGATCCTTTCCGAGCCTGACTTGAACACATGCCATACATGGATATTTCCCCTTTTGGTCGACCAAATCGTGCCCAAATCTTCCTAAATTTTGGGGAAACCTTCCTAACACCATCCTTTCCGAGTTCCAATTGCCCACGCATGGCCATACATACCCAAACTCGGACTCTTGCCCGTTATTCCTCTCACAGCCTTCCCAAGAATAATTGGCCATAAAACCTTCGATTCTCCACCTTTTTTAGCAAGGCCAGAGTTTGCTTCTTCCTCTCCCAGAGAGCTCCAACTCCGAAGAAGAGAGTTTTCCCTCCAGACGACTGAGAAGAGCCCTCCAGGGCATTTTTCCTCCGGCTACACAATCCCTCTCCCTTCTCTTTCATTATTTTCCTTCATTCATGCATGCATAGTTCTTTTCTATTCGTAGATTGGCATTAGAACACGTCCACACACCCATCTTAAAACACCCACAGGGGTTAAAAACCCCACCCACGTGAGTTCTTGTCACAATAGTGCATGATTACATGTGTTTCATTGAATAGATACTACATGCACGAATTCCTAATGGGTGTTTCTGTGTTTTTGTGATCTTGGAAGGTACTAGAAGACAAAGAGAAGCGTGAGGCTCTTGCCCCTCGGCCGGCTGAGGAGCAGGAAGATCAGAACCCCAATCTCCATCCACAGAAGAAGAAGGCGACGAACAGGCCGTCGCGACCCAGAAGGCGACCGTACTCGGGTCGCGTTCAGGTACAAGCATCGCGACACTCCTTCTGTCGCGTTCATAGGTACGCCTTCTTCCTTCTTTTCCTTTTTCAACGTAGTCAGCCGTCCTTTCAATCATACATCTAGGGCGACTACTTGGTGGCGATCACGGTACTTTTCCTAATCCTTTATATTCATAATTTTTCAAAAGGGGAGCACAATCCCGTGATTACACCTTTTGGCGATCACGGTGGGACATCTAATGCCCATCACGCTTTGCTCTTGTCTTTCCCTGCCTTTCCTCTTCCTTTAGGTGTGTGGTGTTTGTTTTGCTTTCCTTTTGTTCACTTTTTTCTTTGAGTTCTCCTAAGTTCTGCTGCTCTGGGTGAGGCGGCGACAATCAGTGAGTCGCGATCAAGGTAGCGACGGTTTGGGTGTCGCGATCAGGTTAGTACACAGCACCCTTCCTGTTCCTTCTCTGTGTCCTATGGTGCTGTAAAGGAAAGTGACAGACGTGGTGTCGCGATAAAGAAGGCGACATTTGTCATCGTCGCGATCAGGTCAGTACCCTGGTTTCTGATTTTCCTTGCAATTTTGGGTTCATTCTACATACTCCAGCCATACTCCATGTCATACCATGCTTATTCCATGATCTTGAGAGTCTGTCGGTCTTGTGTGATATAGGATTGTTTGATTTCCGTGCATAATTAGAACCTAACTGTTCTTTGTCCACTGCGAGAAGGAACGCAACTGGCTACTTGTCGCTATCTTTGTCGCGACAGGTGTCTTGTCGCCTTCTGCCTCTGAGAGCAGTTAGCCCTAATTTCTGTTTTGTTAGTACTTAGGCTAGATTTTTTTGCATGCACTCCGGTGCACATAGGATCTGCATACACGTTTCATATTCGTAGTATAGGTTGTCCTCCTCAGTGACGCCTGCTCTCTCGGCCACATACTCCTTGTGTCCGACTAGAGCACTCGCTCGAGGGCCTCCGTAAGTCCCCGCTGACCGTGGATTCCCACACGGTCGCCGGGCTGGTTGTACCCGTCGCCACCTAGTTGTCAGTCCCATTCATTTTTTTAGCAAGGTTGCGAAATCCTGGTCACACCCGAAGATTGGAAGCCTTCTCCCATTAGGAACTTTCCTTATTTGGAGAGAACTTGCTAAAAATCAATTCGTTAAGAGGCAAACTTGAAACAAATAAAAGAAACCATCATCATTGCCAACTGCTTTTTTTGGGTGAGACGTTTTCCCTTTCCTTTTTGTTTGCATAAGATTGTCTGTTTAGGAAACTAGGCATCTATTTAGGTTAGGCTCTCAAGTCTGGACAGGCGTTCCTCATTTTGGCATACCCACCTGCCAAATATGGAGTCATATCTGAACCCGGTCTACGATGAGAATCAGGACCCTGCCTTCTACACCTCCCAAGACTACGAGGACTCCCTTCCTCACGATCTCATTGGGGAGTCAGCCCGCCCTTGGGTCGCCACAGTCCGCACTACCGAGAACCACCATCCCGATGATGGTGGCCCATCTCAAACCATCCACCCCCATGAGTCGGACGATCAAGCCACTCAGCTCCTGCGCTTAATTCCCCAGCTTGATCAGTCCCAGATCTGAACCCTCATGACGGCCCTCAAAGGAAAGGCCGCTTCCTCACCCTCACCCAGAGCGGGTGCGTCACACCCCGTAGAGGCTACATCCGGCCCCCATGTTGTCATGGGACAAGCCGACAACACTCCTATTCGGCCGCGGGCCATCCGATTCACGCCATTCGAGTCTGATCATTACCATCCCCGTGAGTCGAGGCCCCGGTCTCCACCATATCAGCTCTGCTATTCCCCTCATCATCCTGAGCCACGCGCCAGGCCCACCTCTCGTGCCTCTTCCATGTACGCTCAGCCATCCGCCGCCCCGGACATGAGGTCCAAGTGGGCGTCCATCAAGAAGGAGCTCCAAGAGCTCCAAAAGCAAGTCGACCCTAGGCAACACCACGACGTGCATATGCCTAATTTCAATGGCCTATGGGTCCCTTCTCCATCCGAGCTTCCGAAGTACCACAAATACAACGGCTCAGGCAATCCCTACACCCATATCAAAGACTTCATCTATGAGTCTGCCCCCTACCAGCATGATCGCCGCCTAATGGCCTATCTGTTCCGCCGGTCGCTGGACGGGCATGCCTTAGATTGGTTCTACTCCCTGCTACCTGAGGATGCGGAGGACTTCGCTATTGTGAAGGCCAAATTCCTCGAACAGTTCCAAGATAGGGTTGGGCCTGAATACTCTCTCACGGATCTCATGGCCGAAAAGATGAAGTCAGATGAGGACTTCACTGCATATGCCGATAGGTGGAGACAAATGGCCACGCGAGTTCCGGGGTACCTTCTAGAGGGGGAGAAGGTGAAAATCATCATTGCCAATGCAACCCCTGCCTTTAGAAACATCCTGGAGATGAATGACATCACCACCATGCATCAACTCTACAACCGGACCCGGTTTATCCAGACTCAGCTCAAAGATTCTCCCATCCATTCTATGTTCGAACCCCAGAAGTCCCGGTTCCAGAGAAAGCCTCAGGGGCCAGTCACTGAAGGAGTCCAAGTGAACGAGCAAGTGAGCGTGTTTAACCCTGCCAGCCAGAACCAAAACCGCCAACCATACACTGCCCAGGGTCAAAACCCCACCAATCCTTCACAAGGGCAACAACAACGCCAACACAACCAGGTGTCGCCTCCTGATGGCTCTCAACAAAGGCGTCCCATGGGCCCAAGAAGAACTCACTACCCACCACTCCCGGAGACACTCTCCGACATGTTCTTGGCCTTGATCTCCACAGAAGCCATTAGACTCCCTCCTGAGAGACCGCTGAACCCAAGTGTGGACCAAACCCGGTACTGTGTCTTCCATCGGCAGCCCGGTCACACCATTGACAAATGCTTCACATTCAAGGACTTGGTGTATGACTTGCATGAGCAGAACAGAATAGATTGGACAGCCCTCCGGTAAGTGATCGGAGAAATCAAAGAGAGGCAGAGACAGCAGCAGCTGCGCCAACCACCCCCTCAACAACAACAGCAGTAACAACAACAGCCGTTGCAGGACCTCGGCATCGTCCACAACCCCCTACCAAATCATCCACCAGCTCCAAACCCACCGCAGCCACCAGCCCAAGTAAATCCCATCGTCCACCACCTTCCTCCTCAAGCAAACTGGACGTATGATGATGAACTAGACGTTCAGCAGATGATGGCCATTAACCACCAATATCCCCTTCAATCCCAGACAATACAGCCAGCCTACACGGCTCCCCAGTCAATCCCTCATGTAGTTTCCATGGCCAACACCGTCATTCTGCCCGTCGGTTCAACATCCGCGCCAGTCGCTAGTCCACCTATTATCTTACCCCTCGCTCCACCTGTCTCCGTACCTCTACCACCCATCATATCTACTCCCTCCCCCATTATCCTACCACCACCTGGGCCAGACCTACCTTCCGCTGCTACGCTATCCTCCACCAGACAACCAGCCGTCCAACCTACCACCCTGCGGAGCGGGTGGGTCTTTCGCCGTCCGTACCCGCCTATCTCCACTACCTCCGCCAATCAAAGCAACCCCCAACAGGTCCTGCAACCGCCTCAACAACAGCAAATTCAGCAGCAAGATGAGGGGGTGATTGAGCCGTTACCAGGGACTCACTACGACATCCTCAAGCATCTGGATCACGTGCCGGCCAAGATCTCCATACTGGAGCTGATAAAGAAATCCAAAGAGCACCAGGAGGCCTTGAGAGATTTCCTGCAGAAGGTGGTAGTAAATGAGGACATGCTAGCTGACAAACTACCGAGTGCACTAGCCATGGTGACTCGCGGGCCAGCAATTACCTTTGCAGAAAGCGAATTAGCACCCCAGAAGCCAGGAGGCTCCCTCTCTGCGTGACTCTAGTCATCAACCATGTGGCAGTGGGGGCAGCGCTGGTCGACACAGGGGCATCAATAAATGTTTGCCCGTTGAGTACCCTGAGAGCCTGTGACCTGTCAGAGGGTATGCTGAGGCCAACACCCACCACCATAGCCGCTTACGACAATTCAGAAGATCCTGTCATGGCATGGTGACTGTGCAAGCCGAACTGGGGCCGCTCGCCGTCACGGTGGATTTCTATGTCCTTGATATTGATCCCATGTTCAAGGCCATTCTGGGACGTCCATGGTTGGAAGCACTCAGAGCTGTGCCGTCCACTGCACATCAATGTCTGAAGTTCCCCTTTCAAGGGCGCATCATCAAAGTCAAGAGCATAGCCACCACCCACTCAGTAGATGCCATCCATGACACCCACCTTCCAGCCGTATGGCCTGCTAATAAGCCTGTGGTCTCGGTGCTAGACATCAACTACCCCTGGAGCTACTCATTCCAGTCCAAGCGAGAGGTCAATCTGGTGCAAGTCCATGCAATCAAAAGAAAGGAGCCACTAAGCACCAAGGGGTGGCAGATCATGATGAAGCTCAGGTACGAGGAAGGCAAGGGTCTAGGGACAGAACTGCAAGGCATAGTCAAGCCTATCCCAGATATTGTCATGAAAAGCCGATGGGGCTTGGGTTATAGGGAGAAGTCCAAACCATGGACATCCAGCACATCCACTCTCAAGGCCGACCATGAACCACTCACCTGGACACTCTGGTGTCATTTCATTAGGGGGCCTACCCAACCTGGGTACAACACCATGGTAGTTGAGGCGGAGTTGTCACAGCACGAGGTGCATGGCCGAAACTTCTCTCGGCACATGGCCCCTCTGTTAACCTATAGAGCATTAGAAGCACTTCGTCCAACCAGGACGAGAAAGATAGGGGACCCAGAGGCTGAATGGTACCGTTGGTTTGACATAGAAGACATCACCATTGCCTTCAGCCGACTGTTCTAGGAAGAAGAAAGGACGTGGCCGCCAGCTGCAGCAGACCTATTAGATCCACCCACAGCCATCATGAGCGACACCACAGACATAGGAGAGCCGGATATCCCCTTCGAAGAGGGGAAGACCGTAGATGAACTCTGGAGGGGCACCTGCCTAGCCATCCACCCGTCCCTCTTAGACTCCCTGCTTCTCGGTCTTGTCCCTTCCTCTCCTCCCCTACTCATCCAGCTGACTCCCCAACTTCTGATGGCTGCACACAGCCTCCTCACACCCGAGCTCCCGCCTACAGTCTTCTCTGCCCTGCAGACCGATCCGGGTGACCACGAGGTCACCCTCTCTTGCTGCATGCTCTCCACTGATCTCAAAAAAAAAACGCCAACTTTCAAATGCACATTGAGGTCGAGGAGCCGGCATACTTCCTTCACCCTTCTGATCAGGGGCACCCCGCGACTGGGGCTTCCGCTCCTGCTCCTTCACTAGGGGCCATCCTCTTCGAGGACACCATGTCCTCCACCAGTCCTGTAGAGTCGTCTAGTCTAGAAGATTCTAGGGTAGAAGAGTCTAGTCTTGGCTTAAATAGGCCTAGGTCAGAGTGTCAGGTCAACCCAGCGCCCATCAAGTCCAAACGTCGCCTTAGGAAGCAAAGGGGCAAGGTCATTCCCCAGAGATACCTTCAAGAGCTACCTCGGCGATGTCAAGCATTATTGCTGATAGAGGAGTTCACAAAAGAAGCGCTGGTGTTGGAAGAAGAGTTTGTGCAGGATGGGGTGCTCATAGACGACGGATTCGGAGTCTACGAAATCATGAATGACGAGGACCCAATCGATGAAGAGGATAGCGAAGTAGATGACGCTGCCAAAAAGTACGCCAGTGGCGTAAGGAGATTCGACGAGCCCACCACGGCAGTGGATGAACCTACTAAGGAAGTCAACCTCGGAACAGAAGAAGAGCCCAGGATTGTGATGATCTCAGCAAACCTCCCTCCTGATGAAGAAGAAGAGTTGGTGCAAATCTTAGGGGAGTACAAAGATACATTCGCTTGGTCATACGAGGACATGAACGGTCTAGACCCCTCACTAGTGGAGCACCGACTGGTATTGAAAGAAGGGGCAAAGGCCATAAACCAAAGACTTAGAAGATTCCACCCACTCATGGCCCTAAAGATGAAGGATGAAGTAGACAAACTCCATAAGGCCAGATTCATCAGGGTAGTGCTATATCCAAACTGGGTGGCAAACATCGTCCCTGTCATGAAAAAGGATGGTAAGGTCAGAATATGCATCGACTTCAGGGACTTGAACAAGGCATGTCCGAAGGACGACTTCTCGCTTCCTCATATTGACGTGTTGATCGATAACACTGCTGGATACGAGACCCTCTCATTCATGGATGGATATTCAGGATATAACCAAATCCGTCTAGCTCCTAAAGATCAAGAGAAAACATCCTTCACCACGCCCTGGGGAACATAATGTTATGTAGTCATGCCGTTTGGGCTAAAGAATGCCGGCGCTACTTATCAGAGGGCAATGATGGCCATCTTCCATGACATGATCCATGTTTATGTAGAGGTTTACGTGGATGACATCTTGGTGAAGTCGAGAACCAGGAGAGAGCATCCCGAAATTCTTGCCAAGGTATTGCAGAGGTCGAGGGAGTACCAATTGAAAATGAATCCGAAGAAATGCGTGTTCGGGGTAGCATCGGGGAAATTACTAGGCTGCATAGTTAGCAAGCGAGGCATTGAGATCGATCCAAATAAGGCCAAGGCTATAGCAGAAATGCCATCTCGTAAGAACATCTCACAATTAAGAGGGCTAATAGGGCGCTTGCAGTTCATCAGAAGATTCATATCCCAGCATTCGCAAAGATGCCGCCCGTTCTATGATCTCTTGAAAGGAGGGGCAAAATTCGAATGGAATGATAAATGCCGAGCAGCCTTCGATGAGTTAAGGAGTTATCTCATGAACCCCCAGTTCTTCAGCCTCCTGTACCCGGAAACCGCTTATCCTATACCTCTCGGTCATTGAGGACTCCCTAGGTGCTGTCCTTGCGCAACATGATGAATCTGGCAAAGAAAGGGCAGCATACTATCTCTCTAGGCTCTTCAACACCTCCGAATCCAAGTACACCACTGCGGACAAGACTTGTGCCGCGCTCGTGTGGGTAGTCCAAAAGCTCAAGCACTATTTCCTTGCCCACGAGGTCAAGCTGATCTCAAGGATGGATCCACTCAGATATCTTCTAGAAAAGCCTGTCCTCTCTGATCGGCTCGCACGTTGGCAGAGCTTCCTCTCACAGTTCGACATTTCCTTTGTGGTCCAAAAAGCCATCAAAGGGTATGCCATCGCCGAGCATCTCTCCCATCTTCCACTCCCTCACAGCGATTCTGTTCGGGAAGAGTTCCCCGATGAGGAACTCTCAGTTATCATCAAAGACCCCTTCTGGTCCCTTCATTTCGATGGCACACTCAATTCTCAGGGACGGGGCATTGGAGCCGTGCTGCTCACCCCGGAAGGCATTACCATCCCCGTCACTTATCAACTCACCTTCCCCGCTACCAACAACATGTCCGAGTATGAAGCTCTCCTTGTTGGTCTCAAGCATGCTTACCTGCTGGGGGCATCGCACCTCAGAATCATAGGAGACTCTCAGCTCGTCTTGCGGCAGGTGCTCTCAACTTACCACACTAGTGACCCAAAGCTTAAGCCATTTCAAGACCTGGCCACGCTGTTGGCAAGGCAGTTCCGCAAGCTCATTTATATCCATACTCCTCGTTCCCAAAATATCCTGGTCGACGCTCTGGCGTCGCTAGCCTCATCTCTATCCTTCCCCCTGAGTCGTCGGACTGAGACAATCGTCGTCCAACGTCTCGATGTTCCATCTACCCAGGACCCTTGGTTCAACGACCTTAGGGCAACCATAGAAGAGAGGGCTAGGAAGAGAGGAGCGCAGCAAGTCATGCTAACTGAGCTTGAGGAAATCCTAGATGAAGAGGAGCTGCCTTGGTATTTTGAGATCGAGCAATACTGTAAGGACGGGACATATCCCGAAGGGGCAAGCGCAGAAGATCGCAGGGCCATAAGAAGAGCCGCCTTGAGGTATACAGTCATTGGAGAAGTCTTGTACAGGCGGGCTCTCAATGGAGTTCTCTTAAGATGTCTAAGCGACGATGAAGCTTGGAGAGTGGTGGAAGGAGCCCATGCTAGTGAATGCGGAGGGCATGTCAACAGTCAAATGTTGGCAAAGAAAATCATTAGGCAGAGCTACTACTGGCCAACCTTAGAGGAAGACTGTACCATCTACGTCCGTAGGTGTGTCAAGTGTCAACTCCATGCTGATAAGATCCATGCTCCTTCCTCCTCGCTACATCCTCTTTCCACACCTTGGCCATTCTCCATGTGGGCTTTCGATATTGTTGGCCCCCTTGGTGATCGTAATGCTCAAACCAAACAGAAATCATTTATCCTAACAACAACTGAGTATTACACCAAGTGGGCAGAAGCAGAATCGTTTGCAGAAATCAAAGCATCCACAGTGTGCCGCTTCATCATGAGGAATATCATCTCGCGGTTCGGAGTGCCAAGCAGCATCGTCACGGACAACGGACCACAATTCATCTCGCAAGAACTTCAGGACCTCTGTAAGAAATATAACATCACTCTGTATCATTCATCTCCATATTACCCACAAGGCAATGGCCAGGCTGAGGCAACAAACAAAACCCTTCTTAAAATCTTGAAGAAAACCTGTGAGTCGCATAAATTCACCGATTGGCCAGAAAAGCTAATAGAGGCTCTATGGGCTTATCGTACCTCCGTCTGTACTCCCACGGGACAAACCCCGTACACCCTCACTTATGGGATGGAGGTGGTAGTTCCATACGAGATCCTAATCCCTTCACTAAGAGTCCAATTAGACAAAGAACTTAATCTTGACGAACGTCGAGAGGCGTTGCTAGTCCAATTGGAGCTCTTGGATGAAATGCGGCTTATGGCAGCCAACCATGTGCTCTCTTATCAAAGGCGAATCTCAAGGTCTTTCGAAAAGAAGGTAATTGAGCGAAAATTCCAAGAGGGTGATATGGTCTTGAAACGCATTTTTATCAAACCCGGAGGTCCTAGGTCCAAACTGCAACCTAATTGGGAGGGTCTGTATGTTGTGAGGGAAGTGTACCCCGAAAATGCTTATCGCTTAACTAATGCTGAGGGCGTCGAATTGTCTCATCCATGGAATGGGTTGTACCTCAAACGATTCTATCCTTAGGCATATAGGTGTGAGGCCACAACACCTAGATCGGGGAATAACCCCGTGTTGAGAGTCTAAAGTCCCTCCCTAATCGTCAAGGGTCGCTCTAAGTTAGGATTAACACACACACACGGCAAGCCCGGGTAATTGCACTTGGTAGAGGCCGCAACTGTGTGGGTCCTACTCTAGCGATGCGTCGGTTATTCTCTTCTAATCGGTCGAAGTGTAGGGGCAAAGGATTGTAAGGGTAAGGTCGTCAACCTAAAGCATATCCTGACGAGAGGAGGTCTCAAACAGGGACGGTCAAAATAACCAGGGGCAAAGAAGCAAAGAAGAAAAGAAAAAATCCATAGCGCGATAGGGGCATGGCAAAGAGTGGCAAAGTCCCCGCGGGACGCTCATGAGCCCGGTCGTACGCATGCCCCAAATAATGCAAGTCCATAGCAAAAGACCATAAAGTCCCTCCACAACAGACCCAATCTCTGAAGGGTATGCTGTAGGAAGTAGTCAAACCCAACATCCTGAAACCTACACGAGACTTTCCTTAGATAATCTTCCATTTCTCCCTATAAAATCGAATCACCTCTTAAGTATGGCTTAACTAGTCGCAGCGTCAATAAAGGGTAGTTCCCGAGGCATTGTCACCCCTCAACGCACGTCTTAGCCTAGTGAGGCCCGTGGCGAGAACCAGAGGTGATCAAGACTCTAAACTGGCGGCTTGAACCGGTATAAGTGTTGTGGCCCAAAGGGTTGAGTACCTTCCGTCTCGTGCGTCTTATTCCTGGAAGGGCTAACGCCAGTTTTAGGCGTCTTTCAAAAAAAAAAAAACTCCAAAAAAATCAAATATTTCAAAATTCCCAAAAAAATCAAATATTTCAAAAACTCCAAAAAAATCAAATATTTCAAAATTCCCAAAAAATCAAATATTTCAAAAATTCCCAAAAAAATCAAATATTTCAAAACTCCAAAAAACCAAATATTTCAAAATCCCAAAAATGTTTTCAACCACTCCACTCACCTGCTCATGCATATCATTTATTTATGCCTTCTTGCCTATTTAATAAGGCTTAGCCCCTTGACTAATTATCAAGGTCGGTCACTCGTCACATCTTAAAGTAAGGGGCTAAGCCTAAGAACATATCTAACTTGTCTTTTGGTTGTCTAAGTGTGCAGGGCGCAAAAGAAAGAAGGCGGCACTCGCGTCTCACCCGTCGCTCTCACCTCTCACTCAGTCGCAAACCATAAAACAAAAGAAATCTGTTCCATTCCATTCCATATCATCATCATAACAAAAGGGGCAAACAAAAGTACAAGCCCTCAACCGCTCTCCCCTGTACCCTCAGGCGGGCGGGGAGACGGAGGGGCCATCACCCTCGGTCCAGTCTCACTCCCCTCTAGCGCTCTCTCCTGCCGTCGCGCCTCCTCCTCGTTCCTCCGTCGTCCGGAGGAACCGGTCAAATAATGTCCAGCGGACCCGCTCGGGATGCCGCTCCTTCTAGCCGCCGAGCGGCTGCGTCCGACCAGATCTAGGGCCCTCTCCAAA
Source organism: Colocasia esculenta (assembly GCA_014218235.1). NCBI lineage: Eukaryota > Viridiplantae > Streptophyta > Magnoliopsida > Alismatales > Araceae > Colocasia > Colocasia esculenta. The sequence continues at coordinate 153,225,470 of CM024757.1, forward strand.
CCCTTCATCTCGGACCACAGCAGCTCACAGCGGTGTCTCTCCTCCCCAAGCTGTGTGCGGAGGTCCCCGGCCTCCTGGCGCCACCGCGTCGCCTCCTCCGCCTCCTGGCGCCACCGCGTCGCCTCCTCCGCCGCCTCGCGCCACCTCGTCACCTCCGCCGCCTCTGGGTGCAGGCGCAGTTCCGCCATCTCTGCCTCCAGTGTGGTCGTCCGCGCTAGGGCGTTCCTCAGCTCCATCTCCTGCAACATCAAACATCTTGTCAGAAACTCCAAAGGAAGTAAAAGTTAAGGGGAATCTAGGTAGTAACTTACCCGCTCCTGCAACTGAGCAAGGGCGTCCTCCGCTCGGGCCACTGCCGATGCCAGCTGGCCCTCCAACACGGAGCGGCCGGGATCCTCTCGGGAGGAAGAAGCACCTCCCACCGTCCGCTGAACCCTATCCAACTCCTCTCGCTGCAAAGGAAAACAAGAAGAGTCAGTCAACCAAAAGCTAAAAATAGAAAGGTTAGGGTGTAAGGCACTCACCAGTTGGGTCACAATCTGTTGGAGGTTGTCCCTCTGCTGAATGGTAGAATGGAGGACGCCCTCGAGCGAAGCAATCCGCCCCTCAGGATCGAACTGCAAACATAAGTCAAGTCAGTCAAGCAATTAATCAGTCAAACCAAACCTAAGAGAGCTAAAAGCAGTTGAAACTCACCGGTCGTTGAGACCCCTTGTAAACCTGGGCCCCGTACTTCAGTGCATAGGCCCGGAAGTAGTCCTCGTCGCTAGTGGCCTCTGAGACCACCTCTCTGCCGCGCTGCTCCCAGTCAGTGAGCTGCTCGCGGACCCGGATAGTCCAGTCAGTCTCCTGCTGGATCCCTCGGAAACTCCGGCCCGGTCTCTCCCATGGCCTCTGTCAGGTGGGGAACTCCACTACTGACTGATGGAGCCCCAAGGTGCGCGCGACCAGCCGGTGGTGGAGCGGTACCACCGTGTTGAATGAATGAAGCCAAATGTCCCTACCAAAGTAGGGACGGCCCCGCTCCACCCACGGCTGGGCGGCGTCGTCCTCCCCGACATAGGGAGTCCACTGAACCTGCACACCACAAACAGAGAGAGCAGTCAGTCAACCTATCAAGAAAGCAAAGCAAAGGGAAAGGACTAAGGCTAGAAGTACTCACATGGCCGAAGGGCGTGCTGTCCAATGCATCATGGATCATAGTCACCTGCCGGCGCAATGACTGCTCGTCCCGGCAAAATCTCCAGCGTCGTAGGAGGGGCACGACCCCAGCCCGTCTCGGCTCACCACGACCCAAGGAAGGGAGGTGGTGATACGCCCACACCTGCAAAACAACTCAGTCAGTACCACATTTAATCAAAACAAGCAGAAGAAAAGTGAAGGGTAAGGGTAGAGAAGTGTACCTGTAGGAGCGGGAAGAACCCGACTACCCCGGTCACCCTGCTGGAAGTGCCCAGGCTATCGAAGAGGTGGGCCAGGAGGGCCGCACCCCACGCATAACTGCCTACGCGAGACAGATCCTCCAGCAGGGGCAGGCACCTGCAGCTGACCGGGTCCCCTCTGGTCCCCAGAATTAACTTCTCGATCATGAGGATCAGGAAGCACCTCAGGTCGCGGTCTGCTGCCGCTCCCTCCTCCTCCGCCAACGCTGCCCTGGCGTCCTCTGTCATCCTCTCCATATAATCCACCTGGCTCTCTCCTGTCTGGTGGCATGTGCTCACCACCCCAAGGCTCGCCTGCAGCGCAGTCCGCCGCACCAGGGATGACCTCTCCCTCATCACCTCCAGCCCGAGCAGCCTCTCTACCTACTCCTGGTAGCTCGTATAGGTGACCCCGGTCACCGCCTGGCCGTCCACGCGTAGGCCGGTGATACGTACCACGTCCTCTAACGTGGGGATCATGTGCCCCACGGAAAGAGAAATGCGTGGCACTCGGGGTCCCACCTCTCCTTCAGGGCCTGGATCAGGGCCACATCGGGAGTCAGCTCATCCAACCGTAGAAAGGGGCCGAACCCCATCTCCTCCAACTGGGCCCTCTGGAAGTCCGGCAACCCCCGGTAAATCGCCCGGACAACTGCCCATCCCAGCCTGGACCTCAGCTCACTCTACAAAACAAACATAAAAAAAGGTCAGAAATCAGCAGGAAACACCCAAAACCACCCTCAGTCCTGTCATAGCGACAAGGGCTCTATCGCCTTCTGAAGGCGACAGGGGGCCCGTCGCATTCAGAAGTGTGGGTCGCGACGGGTCGTCCCGTTGCCTTCTAAAAGGCGACAGAGAGGTCGTCGCCTTCCTACTGGTAATGCGACACCCCCCTTGTCGTGTTACCAGGATGACCGGAAATGAGAAACACCCGTCCCACGGCCGTTTCTCTTCGGGCAAGCGCCCTACATATGAGTACCTTGCACTCCCACCATCTCTCATACAGGGTTTAGGGCTCGAGGACCTACCTTCTTGGGTCCGACGGGTTAGTCCTCACCCGGCACCGCCGCCGCAGTGTCTTCCTCCATTGGCACGGCCGGAGGATCTTCGTACGCCACTCTGGACAGGCCCTCTCCCGCTTGACGGCGTCGAATTGTCTTCTTGGTCCGTCGCCGGCCGCCACCTCCGTCACCGCCTCCGTCGCCGCCGCCCTCCATCGCCACACCACCGGGGGAAGGAGAGAGAAAGGAAAGAAGGGGAGGGGAAGAAGAAGCTGCCACCGGCGAGTGATCGCCGGGGCAAGGCCGGAAGGGAAGAAGGAGAAAGGGGGGAAATTCGTCGCCGGAGAGGAAAAGGGGAAGAAGAAGAGAGAGGAGCACGAAAGGAAGAGTGAGGAAGGGGCGCTGGGCCCCAAATTCAAACCCCTCTCGGCTCTGTCAACGCAACAAGGGACCTGTCGCCTTCTCCTCAGGTCGCGACATACCATATGTCGCGTTCACTTTAAGAGTAGCGACCGTTGACCTGTCGCGTTCATGGTAGCGACACTAGCCTATGTCGCCTTCTCAGTCAGTGCACAGAACCTTCAAAAATCAATTTCCATTGCTATAATTCCAATGCTTACATCAAATAAAAGCAAAAATCTCAAGTCTCACTACATCATGTCCCATCAAGATCTCTCAAAGATACAATCAACTCTCTCTCTCAAACTCATGGTCCCCCAAGCGGCCGAATCTTCTCATGCTCTAGGAGGTACGCCTGGTACGTCTCCCGCTCCTTCTGTAGTGTCGGTGGAAGTGCATGGGTGGTGCACACCTGCCACAAAGCCAACGCACTCCGCACGGCTTGCTCGTCCTCCGGATCTCCCAAGCGTCGCTTCTTCATCGGCGGCAAGTGAGATGGTGGAAGCATCTTAGTCCTCGGCTTCCTAATCTGTAGGTAGCATCGCTGAGGGTTGTAGAGCACTGTTGTCATGTTCCCTATAAGTTGGAGGTCCAATCCGCGTCCAAGAGGAAGCTGGATTTCCGCTCCACGTAGTGCCGCTATGCCCAAGGCAAAGTGCTCCACCGGGAGGGTATTGAAGTAGTGCCGCCATGCGCCCCTTGTCTTTTTGTCTGCCGTCCTACACACAACCTTGTCGGGGAATTTGGCTGCCCCGCCAATAAAGTTCAATGGATGGCATCCGAAGATCCGGCTATCAGTGGTAGGGTTATCTACAGGTTTGAACTTTATCCTCACTCCCAACCAACACTCCAAAAGGATCATAGAGCCGTAAAGTGAACCCCCCGTAGAGGCCGAGGTGAGACCCGAGTATAGGTAAGCCAACACGGCATGAGAGAGAGAAAGACCCCGCCATACCCCACTTATAGCACTCAAACTCACGTAGTCTATGAGGTGATCCATAGACGGGAAGAGTACCACCCCACACAAACATACGGCTACGGCCTTCGCTATTTCACGGTGGTCTACACTCTTGTCCTTGCATTTGAATATGACCCACTTAGACAACGGCACGAGATGGATGAATTGGGGGCTAATCATGGTATACACATCCCCGGGGCCGGTCATGAACTCACCAAGGATAAGCTTCGGGTTGATAGGTTCAACGGTGTAGCTTGTGTTATGCTCATCCCCCCGCTTAGTCTTAGGCAAAGCTAGGAAAGCCTCGACCTCCTCAAGGAGGATGGTCGCCTCGAATTTTGGAAAAATAAAAGTGTGGGTTTGTGGGTGCCAAAGCTCGATCAAAGCTGTGATACTATGCCAATCAAAGGAGATCTTGTGGTAATTATGGGCCGCTATCAAAACCCCACCCAAACCCCACTCTCTTAAGAACCGGATAACGAACATAGGTAAGGCTTTGATCATAGGGGCGATCCATGTGAGCTTAGAGTAACGGCGGGAGCCGGGGAAGAGCTAGAGGAGAAGAAAAGAAAAGGCAAAAGAGAGGAAGAAGAAGAACAAAAAATTAATGAGAAATTCGGAGTGGAAATTCATGAAAAATTCAAAACATCAAACAACTTACCTCTCTCACTTCCATGTTCTTGCTCAAGTGGTTGGGGACGCCCGTCAGCCTTGTGAGAGCACCATAGACCATCCGAGCGCGCTTCGGACCTTCATAAGAAACCTCCTCCCCCATGAAAGCACTTGGAGCTCTCTTCTCACCTATGAGAACTTGAAGAGTTAAAGAAAAGAAGAGAGAGGAGAAAAGCTGCGAATTTGGGAGCTTCTCATCCCCTATTTATAAAGTCAAAAGATTTCCATTCATAGTTGGAAAGGGTAGAGAAGACCCATTAGCATTGGGACATGGTTTAGAGAGCACTAGAAGTCCAAATGGGAGTCAAAGTGCCAAGTCCGGATTGCTGTTTGATCTCGGACTGAGAAACCTGTAATCGCGACCCATCGACATGTCGCCTTCAGGGTGGCGACACAAGTCGCGTAGCCTTTTCAACAAACAGGTAGCGACAGGCCCCATGTCGCTTTCTGACCTGTATGCAACACATGGAGTATCACTGTTTGATTGCTTGTTTGCACATATGTTGCAAAGTCTATTCATTATTTCGTGCACTTCGTTTTGTATCCTATCTTTATTGCTTTAGTTATTGAAAACCCCATAAAAATCAGAAAATGCAAGAAAATCCATAAAAATTAGAAAATCCAAAAGAGATGGTTCGTCAGGTAAGTACAGGTAAGTATTTCTAACCCTGATCCCTCCGCATTACTATATGGTATCTACGCTATTATATTGTCTCAAGGACCGGCTGGTTCTCAGTGTGTTCTGGGATCTGAGTTCCCCTTCACCAAAAACAAGGATGATCTAGGTGCACACTGCTAATCGCTGGATAGGCCGTTAGGTGATATGACTCGGGGACGATGGATTCTATCGCACGTCGGGAATGCGAAGTGTCTTGACCCTTGCTCATATTGTCTAGCAATATTATCCTTGAATATTTGTTATTTTCTCCTTTTCTTCGCATTTGTTTTTATATTTTCCTCTTTCTTTAGCCCAGCATGCATCATTTAGGATTTTGAGCTTCATGCGTCATGATTTGTCAAAGTCAGCTTCCAATGATGTTTCAACTAAGATCCTCATTCTCAGACAAGAATTGCATTCCATTCCGAATTTGAAAGTTTTCCTCGAGCTAGTTGCTCGGTCCAGTTTGCCAGTATGGTTCCTATTCAGGATTCCTCTCATCACCATTCATTATAACAGTCATTCCTTTATCACCGATCCACTCATTAGTCGTGAACCGCTCAAAGGCCAAAGTCGAATCGACCCGCCGAGCAGCACCAATCCCCTAATGAACGAAACCTGCACGCTAAAGATAGCCAGGGTACCTCTTGAATCGAGAGGTTGATCATTTCTTTTCTTTTGATTTTTATTCGTCCCAAGTAGGAACCATCCTCGCATTCGGTTACCAGCCATGTTCGAAGTTAGCCGGAGAATTCCCGCTGCTTATTCGTTCAGAATGGGTGTCTCTTTTACCTTGATGCCCGCTTTTCAGCTCATTCCGCTTCACTCCGCTACATCTCCATTTCATGCCATCTTCGCTCCACTACCGCTCCACTCCCTTGCAAAGCAGGCATCAAGGAGGGGCAATCTGTAGACACCCATTTCTAGCCCATAAGTCGAGCAAATTCCTTGTCATATCATTGATGCCCCACGTTGGCTCATCATCGTCAAGTTGGCTTTCTCTGATCATGACATCCTTTTCATAAGTTCATCGCCCTGGTGGGTTCTTCATGGTCAAACTCAATCCTCTTCATCATCACCTCGTAGCTCTCCGAGTCAAGAGTCCGGCGTTTCAAACCGTACGTCATTCTTATGCCCGTGCATGGAGATTGGACACTTTGCATGGCCGCATGCTGAAGAGGCCCTGAAGGCGACAGCACCACCGTCGCGTTCCAGAAGACGACACCTCGATATGTCGCGTTCATAAATAGGCATTCTAATTCCCTGAAAAATCGCCAGAAATGACTTAAAGTCACCTTCCATATAAGGAAGGCGACATGTCGAGGTGTCGCCACCCTGATAGCGACCATAAGCCCGTCACGTTCTGGACCTCATACAGAAGATCCTTTCCGAGCCTGACTTGAACACATGCCATACATGGATATTTCCCCTTTTGGTCGACCAAATCGCGCCCAAATCTTCCCAAATTTTGGGGAAACCTTCCTAACACCATCCTTTCCGAGTTCCAATTGCCCACGCACGGCCATACATACCCAAACTCGGACTCTTGCCCGTTATTCCTCTCACAGCCTTCCCAAGAATAATCGGCCATAAAAGCTTCGATTCTCCACCTTTTTGAGCAAGGCCAGAGTCTGCTTCTTCCTCTCCCAGAGAGCTCGAACTCTGAAGAAAAGAGTTTTCCCTCCAGACGACCGAGAAGAGCCCTCCAGGGCATTTTTCCTCCGGCTACACAATCCCTCTCCCTTCTCTTTCATTATTTTCTTTCATTCATGCATGCATAGTTCTTTTCTATTCGTAGATTGGCATTAGAACACGTCCACACACCCATCTTAAAACACCCACAGGGGTTAAAAACCCCACCCACGTGAGTTCTTGTCACAATAGTGCATGATTACATGTGTTTCATTGAATAGATACTACATGCACGAATTCCTAATGGGTGTTTCTATTTTTTTGTGATCTTGGCAGGTACTAGAAGACAAAGAGAAGTGTAAGGCTCTTGCCCCTCAGCCGGTTGAGGAGCAGGAAGATCAGAACCCAATCTCCATCCACAGAAGAAGAAGGCGACGAACAGGCCGTCGCGACCCAGAAGGCGACCGTACTTGGGTCGCGTTCAGGTACAAGCATCGCGACGCTCCTTCTGTCGCGTTTACAGGTACGCCTTCTTCCTTCTTTTCCTTTTCCAACGTAGTCAGCCGTCCTTTCAATCATACATCTAGGGCGACTACTTGTGGCGATCAAGGTACTTTTCCTAATCCTTTATATTCATAATTTTTCAAAAGGGGAGCACAATCCCGTGATTACAACGATATCTTCAAAACAGCTTTCAGGAGCAGGTATGGACATTACGAATTTGTTGTTATGCCTTTTGGTCTAACCAATGCTCCTGCAGCCTTTATGCAACTCATGAATAGCATACATCGGCCATACCTTGACAAATTTATGGTCGTCTTCATCGACGATATCCTCATATATTCAAAGACCAAGGAAGATCATGAAGAACACTTGAGGACCGTACTGCAAGTCTTACGAGACAACAAACTATATGCAAAATTAAGCAAGTGTGAGTTCTGGCTCGAAGAAGTGTCTTTCTTGGGCCATGTCATCTCAAAGGACGGCATCTCTGTTGATCCCTCCAAAGTCGAAGCTGTACTCAACTGGGAGAGACCAACCAACGTCACTGAGATAAGAAGCTTCCTAGGACTGGCTGGCTACTACAGACGGTTCATCAAGGACTTCTCAAGGATCGTTGTTCCTCTCATGCGTCTGATACGAAAGGAGAATCCATACTCCTGGAGTAAAGAGTGTGAGAAGATTTTCCAAACTCTCAAATACTACCTTACCTCAGCACCTGTTCTCGCTCTGCCAATAGAGGGAGAAGGTTTCTCTGTCTACACCGATGCCTCAGGAATCGGGCTAGGATGTGTACTCATGCAAAAGGAGAAGGTCATCACCTATTCTTCAAGACAACTGAAGACACATGAAGTCAACTACCCTGTACATGATCTCGAGCTGGTTGTTGTGGTCTTCGCCTTGAAGATTTGGAGACAGTATCTATATGGCGAGCAATTCACTGTCTACTCAGACCATAAAAGTCTAAAGTACCTATTCTCCCAGAAAGAACTCAACATGAGGCAGAGAAGATGGTTAGAATATCTAAAGGACTTCGATTTCAACATCCAATACCATCCAGGTAAGGGAAACGCCGTGGCTGATGCTCTTAGTAGGAAGCCAATGGCATCTATCTCAAGTCTAGTCCTTGGGGAGATGCAATTACTTGAACAATTCACGAGGCTAGACATAAATATTGAACATAGGGATGATCATGTTTTGATTGCCAATCTCAAGATCCAATCTGATCTGCTGGAGGAAATCAAGATGCAACAGTACAACGATCCATTCTTGGTTCGTGTCAAGGAAACCTTAGTGGACAGACCGGATTTTGCCATGACTGAAGATGGAAGGTTAGTATTCCAAGGGAGAACTTGTGTCCCAGACAATGAAGCCCTAAAAAGGATACTAATGGATGAAGTTCATCAAACTAAGTACACTATTCATCCAGGAGGTACCAAAATGTATCAAGACATGAAAATAACATTTTGATGGCCGAATATGAAGAGGGAAGTAGCCGAGCATGTAGTTCATTGCCTCACATGTCAACAAGTGATGGCAGAACATATGCGCCCTGCCGGTGTGCTCAGACCACTAGATATCCCAGAATGGAAGTGGGAAAGCATTGGCATGGACTTCATCATGGGTTTACCCAGAACTCGTGGTGGACTTGACGCCATATGGGTCATCGTTGACCGGTTGACCAAATCTGCGCACTTCTTACCCATAAAGAGTACATGGTCTGTGGAGGTGCTAGCTGCATTATATGTCAAGGAGATCGTGCGGTTGCACGGTATTCCGTCATCTATTATCTCAGATCGAGATCCAAGGTTCACCTCTCATTTTGGAAAGGTTTGCAAACTGCCCTTGGTACGAAGCTTAATTTTAGTACTGCCTTTCACCCGCAGACTGATGGGCAAACTGAGAGGACAAATCAAATTGTAGAAGACATGTTAAGAGCCTGCATTATAGATTTCAATGGTCATTGGAATGAACACTTACCCTTGATTGAGTTCGCCTATAACAACAGTTACCAGGCGAGTATTAAAATGGCACCATTTGAAGCACTTTATGGCAGGAATTGTAGATCTCCTGTGTGCTGGAATGAAGTGGGAGAACAACAATGGTTAGGACCTGACATGGTACAAAGTACAACCCGGGATATACAGATGATACGAGATCGACTCAAGATTGCTCAGTCTAGGCAGAAGAGCTATGTTGATAAGAGAAGACGGAATCTAGAATTTCAAATAAGAGATCATGTGCTATTGAAGGTATCTCCTACCCGTGGTATTCAAAGATTCAGAGTGAAAGGAAAACTTAGTCCAAGATTCATTGGTCCTTTCGAAGTACTTGAAAGGATTGGTGAAGTTGCTTACAGATTGGCCTTGCTGCCAAATTTGGCAAGTGTGCACAATGTCTTCCATGTCTCCATGCTTAGAAAGTATGTGTACGATCCTACACATGTCATTCACCATGATGATCTGGTGTTAAACAAGGACATGACGTATGAAGAGAAGCCGATCAAGATATTGGAACGGAAGGTACAACAACTCAGAAATCGTCCCATTCACGTGGTGAAGGTCTTATGGAATAACCACGGAGTGGAAGAAGCCACATGGGAACCAGAAGGAATTATCAGACGCAACTACCCCGATCTATTCGGTAAGCCATTCTCTCCTGTAAGGTCATATGAATTTGGGGACCAAATTCTTTTAAGAGGGGGAGGATGTAGCAATCTGAATTTTTAAGAAAAAAAAAATAATAATAATAAATTAAAAACTCAGCTAAAGGGGTATTCAATGAAAATGGCATTAAATAAAACTCATTAAATGGAAAAGAGTAATGGGCTTTGCTTAATGGATCCTCTAGAACTTATTGGGTCAAAATATGAATTTACAAATAGGAAATAAAAAGAAATACCCTAAATTTGTTGTCTTAATATCTCCTAAATAGAAAATGACTCTTTAAGCATTAAAAGAGGCAATAAGAGTTGGAATTGGATTCCTAAACCTACCCCATATAGTCTAGCACGAATTTAGATCTCATCCAAACCTAAATAGAGGTTGGAAAGCAAGAAAGGAAGGTTGGAGTTAGGAAATCTCGTAATTAAGAGGAATTTGAGTAGTAGTAGGAATAGGAACTTGTATTTATATAAATACACCTCTTAAACCCTCTTGGCCGACCCTAGCTCGTTTCCAAAGGTTCTTGGACGTGGAGAAGAGGCCAAGGAGGAGGAGAAATCGAGGAGAGGAAGATCCATCAAGCTTCTTCCTTCGTTCTTGGAGTTCTAAGCCCTAGAAGATAAATCGAGTCAAAGGTAGGCATTCTCACAAGCAAAACCAAATCAAATCCGTCTATAGGTAGTTCCAATCACCAGGAACAAAAGCCCTCTTGTTTCATAATTTTTCATCAAGCCAATCTTTTGTTCTTGAATTTAGAAGTTTTGCAAACATGATAACCCTGAGTCATCATGTTTGAATCATATCTCCATGTACGCTTGATCCCATGCTACGAAATTTTTACTGTAGACACTTCATGTTGTTAGGTATCTTTTGCCCCTGAAAGCCCTAATTTTTGTTGAGCATGTTGCTCGAATTAAATCAATCTTGCTCTGTGTATCATGTTTTGTGTTACTCATTATTGTTCATGCTCAAACCATGTTCAAACCATGCTCTCTCTCTAATTCCTATTTACTGGAAGTACTCTCGCATGTCTAGTTTCATTTGCCCCTCGTTTCATGATTTTTCATCGTGTATACAATTAGTTATGATTTTATGAACGACCCTGTATCAAAATCTGATATTCTAGACCGCAATCCAAGACAGAGCAGAACTCTGTCAGACTCAGTCCACGGACCTGAGAACGCGACGGCCCGATAGGTCGCGTTCTCAAGACCATCGCGACGCCTCTTCTTGTCGCGTTCAGAATGCGACAGGAGACCCCGTCGCGTTCTGGTCGCCTAAGCAGACAGCCCTGTCGTGACCCGTATAGGACCCTGTCGCGTTCCATCATGACCCTGTCGCGACCCTTACATGGGTACGTCGCGTTCATAGGATTTTGCATGAAAACCCATAAATTTTGTTACTCTCACTTTCTAAAATATTCTTGCGCCTTGTTAACAGTCACATACGCAGTAAAAACACCTATTTTAAATTGGAGCCATATTGAATGCTTTAAATCACATATTCACGACTTCTTTTCTATCTATGATTTCTCTTACACATGCACACACATGAACCATCCATACATGGTTGAAATCTGGCATAAAATATCTCATAATGTATCTGGTAATTTATTGTAATAATGTATATTAATTTCCCTATTTTAAAGAACTTGTATTCATTTCTAGCGTTGTTTATATACCGATATCGACGTCCACTGTTCTAGAATTCCTCTAGAACGTCGAGAACCTATTTTATATACACTTTACTTGTCTTGTGGTGAACTCTCGTCGGATATTCCTTTCGCCGGACTAGTAAACCCTTGCACAAGGCCTCCGTAAGTCTCCTCTGATCATGGATTCCCACATGGTTGACGAGCCGGTTGTACCCTAACACCCATTACATCTTTAGGGATCGATATGATCCAAACGGCTATTAGAAGTTCGCTCTTACCTTGAATCACGCCGGACCTCTGGACCTGTGTTTAATATGGCCAGTGGTAGGGTCGTGAGTTCCACCTGACTGCCAACACCAAGTGCGCGTGTCGTGCAACTATTACTATCGCATGTTTACTCGTCACATTACGTGCAATGACCACTAGCTCTTATCTGTACTCTACTCGCTCGTCTATTCACGTTCACTCTACTATCTCATCTATTCATCTAGTGCTCTCATATACTTCTTGGTACTCTATATTGGCCATTGACTGATTGTCTAAAGATACGATATAACCAATGCCTGGCAATATATAAAGGTCTCGATCTGGTCCTGGGATGTGCGCCCGAAGGTGCTAGTGCCCATGGGAGTTAAATGATCAGAGTGTTTGGCATTACACTCAAGTGCTATCTATCTCAACTATCTATATGACAATCAAAACACAAAACGTGCTATACTCTCTCGATGTCTAGAATGACAAACAAGTTCTATACTCGTCCTGCTATTATTATACTTGTGCTAGTTATGCTATGGCCATCCTGCTATTCATGCTATACTCGATACGTGTGCTATTTTTGGAAACTATACTCGATCTAGTGCTATTGTGCTACCCTGTTACCCGTTGTGCTATCTCTTGCTATATTTTGACTCTCTTGTACCTGCTATCTTTAGATACTCTGCCATTAAATGCGTTAATTATTTAAAGCCTGCTTGAGCCTGAGATTTAAGTCCCACTGGGCGTTATCGCTCACCCTACGTTATTTGATGTTGTGTTCTCAGGTGAGACCGAGGATGACACATACACTCACGAGGAAGGAAATGACCAAGAGTGAAGCCCGGAGTACCTTCGAGTCATTATGTTATCTTAGAGTTGTAGTTAGTTATTTCCTTTTATTGCAATGTAATTGGGCCCTATAGAATGGCTCTAACATTAGTGGTTGTAACTAGACATTTGAAAAGTTATTAATGAGAAAGATTTAATTTAGTATTATTCAATGTGCAATGGTTTGATGTCTAGTATTCGCTCTATACCTTTTCTTGCAACTGCCTTCGCGCTCCGATATTCCGCGTTGGGGCGTGACATTTTCAAAGAGTGTTCATTTCCTTGCCATGAAGAAGAAGCAGTCTGTAGAGAGCTTGGCCAGACTTTACATTGATGGCATTGTGAGGCTGCATGGGATTCCAAAGTTGATTACCTCAGATCGTGATCCGAGATTCACTTCTAGGTTTTGGCAGAGTTTGCAGCAGGCTTTTGGCAGTCAGTTGAAGCTAAGTTCGGCATTTCATCAACAAACGGATGGACAGTCCGAGAGGACTATTTAGATGTTGGAGGATATGCTTCGGGCTTGTATTTTGGAGTGGAAAGGTGATTGGGAGCGCCACCTAGCTCTAGTGGAATTTGCATATAATAACCATTTCCATTCGAGCATAGGCATGGCACCATTTGAGGCCTTGTACGGGAGACCCTGTAGATCCCCATTATGTTGGGAGGAGTCAGGAGATCGGCATCTGGTTGGACCAGAAGTGGTGCAGGAGACTTCAGCGAAGATCCAGATGATTGTGCAGAGGTTAAAGGCAGCCCAGGATCGTCAGAAGAGTTATGCAGATACAAGGAGGAAGGACTTGGCTTTTGAGGTTGTTGAACCACTTTATGGTTGTCCTTATATTTTGGTGATAACAAAATTTATGATGATTTCATATATATCTTTGTTGATTAAATACTATTGAATATTTTGTTTCATCTGTGTCGCATCAATCTCATAGCAAAATGCTAAGTCTCTCATTGATGCAATATGGCGCACTAAAATGACAAAATCGATGTTTAATCTATATATACATCGATTACAGTTCAAGTGCCAAAATTAATAAGCGCTATAACGATTTGTTAAGAAATCGATCTCAGAACGATTCGCTAAAGTGGCCATAACGATTTGTTAAGAAATCGATCTCAGAACAATTCGCTAAGTGGCCATAACGATTTTTTAATCTATCGATCTCAGAACGATTCATTTTATAGCCACAACTATTTGCTTGCATAACGATTTCATAAGTGATCACATCGATTTCTTCAGGTGATCATAACGATTTGCTTGCATAACGATTTCATAAGTGATCACATCGATTTCTTCAGGTGATCATAACGATTTGCTTGCATAACGATTTCATAAGTGATCACATTGATTTCTTCAGGAGATCATAACGATTTGCTTGCATAACGATTTCATAAATGATCACATCGATTTGTTCAACGATTTGTTTACAAATGAGCAACGACTCTTCACATTCATGCTCATAACGATTTCTTCATGGATTCTATTCAAACACAGATTGCCTTTATATTTCAAATATGCTTGGCACTTAAATGAAAAGTCAAATATCTTCTGACAAAAAGCTGCAAGCATATTTTAGAGTCTTGTCAAATAGATATGAACTACTATTTTCAGAATGTTAGCAGAAACACAGTAGCATGCACTGATATCTTATAAACACTCTCTTATGCTAACACTCTCTTCTATGCTGACAGATCTCGAAGACCACCAGAGTCTGATTAAGACAAATGAAGAGAAAGATCAGCAATGACTAGAAGAGCTCCAACGGATCTCTTCAACGGATCTATTCTAAAGCTGCTCATATAAAAGATGGAGCATTGCTGAAGAACAGAAACTGAAAATCCTTCAAGGAGTGTACAACTGTGAGAAGAACCTTCACGCCATAAACACTCAGAGAAAGAGAGAAGAGCTCGAGCCAAAAATCTACATAAGCTTTCAAAGCAGAAGTCTTCATCGCCTTCAAGCCTTCTTCTCTTCCATTCTCCCTGTGCTCATTGTAATCTTGGGGGAGAGTCTGTGACTGTGAGCTAAGTCCTTAGTGTTCATCTTGTAATAGCTCTCAGTCTGATCTTTCTTTTCTAAGAAAGATTTTTGTCCAGTTGTAGGACTGTATACAGTGTGTAACCTAGGTAGAGGTTAGTGTCTAGCAGAACCGCACTGGGGTTTGTTCCAGGAGGTTTACTTCTGAACCTATAAAAGAAGTAGGTTTGCTTCTGAGCCTAGAAAAGAAGTGGGCTACCTTCTTGCCCGAGAAAGAGAAGAAGACCTGGTGGGGTATCCAGGGTGTTGTAGTGTCCTTGAAGGGGACTGTACCTTTGGTTAGTGAAATCCCAAGAGTTTGCTTGGGGACTGGACGTAGGACTTCCATGTGGGAAGGGCCGAACTAGGATAAATCTCTTGTGTCCTTTTGTGTGATTGTTCTTTTGCTTCCGCACTACCACTCTTCATCACACTAACACTAACCAAACTTTTAAGTGTTCACATTTTGATTTCAGATTTCAGAAAAACCTATTCACCCCCCCTCTAGGTTACCTTGCTGCCGTACATAAAGGGCCAACAAGTGGTATCAGAGCGGGTCTCTGAACATTCAAAGAAGATCCAACGATCTTAGAGCAAAGATCCATGGCAGCTCAAGGATATGCTGAAGGTCAATCAGTCACCAGACCTCCATTCTTTGATGGAGAAGACTATCAATATTGGAAGATGAGAATGGAATGCTTCATTCGAGGCACAGACTTTGATCTGTGGCAGGTAATTGAGGTAGGTGACTTTGTTATTGTTCCTATTGAAGGCACTACTGCCATTACACCTGCTGATAAGAGTAAACTATCCCTAAATTTTAATGCAAAAAATTATTTATGTTGTGCTTTATCTAAAAAGGAATTTAGTAGAGTCTCTGCATGTAAATCTGCTAAAGAAATTTGGGACAAACTGCAAATAACCTATGAAGGTATGGATAAAGTGAAACAAACTAGAATAGATATTCTTGTTTCACAATACGAACAATTTAAAATGCTTCCAAACGAAAACATTACTACTATGTATAATAAATTTTCAAGCATAGTAGTAGGTTTAAATTCTCTTGGTAAAACTTTTTCCAATGAAGAAACTGTTAGGAAGATACTTAGGTCTTTAACTATTTCATGGACTCCTAAAGTAACTGCTATTGAAGAGGCCCATGATTTAACTAAATTATCAATCGATAATTTAATAGGTTCTCTCATGGCACATGAAATAAATATGGAGCGATTATCTGAAAGCTCATCTAAGAAGAAATGTACTAATGCTCTTAAAGTTGTAGCTGCTCCTTCCACCTCTTCTTTTAGTTCCCAGGATGCAGATTCTGAAGACTATAATATAGATGAAGTACTGTCCATGCTTCATAAAATTCTCAAGAAGAAGAAAAATGAATCAAGAAGGATTCAAAAGAAAGAGAGAAAAGAAAAAGAACCAGTCTGCTATGAATGCAGAAAACCTGGACATCTGAGACCAGATTGTCCAAGGCTCAAAAAGACTGGTCAAACCGTGAAGCCTAAGAAGCAGCACAAGAAGTTTAAAAGAAAAGCCATGGAGGCTTCTTGGGAAAATGATGAGGTCACAAACTCAGAATCATCAAGCTCAGATTCCGAAAAGGAGCAGGTAAATCTAGCCCTCATGGTGGGACTAGATGAGGTACATTCTGACTCATTTTTTAATTCTTGCACAGATTCAGGGTCAGAATCAGAAGACTTAGAAGAAGTCTTTAATGAACTGTATGAAAAATATAAGGGGGTTGTAAAAGAACTAAAAAATCTAAAAAACAACACTATTTGCTTAGAAAACACCAATTCTGATCTTAAATCCGAACTAGAGCAACTAGAAAAACAATTAAAAAACAATAAAGATAATATTTATCTTTTGAATGAAAATTTAAAAAATAAGGACAATGAAAAGTTAGAGTTAGAAGAAAAATTAAAAACTCTAACTGAAGAAAATCTCTACCTAAAAGAATCAGTTAGAAAATTAACAAAAGGAAAAACTTCTTTAGCTCTTTGTTTAAAAGGGTCAAAATCTGGAAATAACAAACAAGGACTTGGATACATACCTCCAGAAAAAGGAAAACAAGCCATGATTCCAGAAAAATATCCCCTACCAAAATTTGTAAAAGAAACTAAGATGCCCCAGAAAAAGGCCCCTGTAAAAGAAAAAGTTTACAGAAATCACATTCTAAAAACTCAGCACAAAGAAAATAATCTATATTCATTGTTGTTCTCATTGCAATAAACTAGGACACACTGTAAACACCTGCACAACAAGGCACTTAATTTGGATCCCTAAAGGATATTTTCATGCATCTAACCATCAAGGACCCAAAAGGATTTGGGTACCTACCTTTGAGTAATTTTTTTTTGCAGGTTAGCCTTGGAGCATCAAAAACCAAGGATGCTCAAGGCAGGAGTGAGTGCAGACTCTTCATTCAAATCACATCTGAAGAAAGAGTAGTCACAAAAATTGAATTGATCTTTATTACTAACAATTATTTGCAAGTTTCATTCAGGTGGAGTCTCTCATTCAGGGGGAGCACAAATTAAGGGGGAGTCATTCCTTATCAACTATTATTGTTGAACCCCTCTATTGTAAGAAATTCTCTCAAAGGGGAGAGAAATACATGGTAAGATCCTTTCTTTTTGGTTTGTGACAAAAAGGGGGAGAGTTTGTATGAATTTTCTGAAACCTCTATGCTTTATATATATTTTTTTATTATTAGAAAATTCACATAAATTTTGTCATCACCAAAAAGGGGGAGATTGTTGAACCACTTTATGGTTGTCCTTATATTTTGGTGATAACAAAATTTATGATGATTTCATATATATCTTTGTTGATTAAATACTATTGAATATTTTGTTTCATCTGTGTCGCATCAATCTCATAGCAAAATGCTAAGTCTCTCATTGATGCAATATGGCGCACTAAAATGACAAAATCGATGTTTAATCTATATATACATCGATTACAGTTCAAGTGCCAAAATTAATAAGCGCTATAACGATTTGTTAAGAAATCGATCTCAGAACGATTCACTAAAGTGGCCATAACGATTTGTTAAGAAATCGATTTCAGAACGATTCGCTAAGTGGCCATAACGATTTGTTAATCTATCGATCTCAGAACGATTCCTTTTATAGCCACAACGATTTGCTTGCATAACGATTTCATAAGTGATCACATCGATTTCTTCAGGTGATCATAACGATTTGCTTGCATAACGATTTCATAAGTGATCACATCAATTTCTTCAGGTGATCATAATGATTTGCTTGCATAACGATTTCATAAGTGATCACATCGATTTCTTCAGGAGATCATAACAATTTGCTTGCATAACGATTTCATAAATGATCACATCGATTTGTTCAACGATTTGTTTACAAATGAGCAACGACTCTTCACATAACGATTTCATAAGTCATGCTCATAACGATTTCTTCATGGATTCTGTTCAAACACAGATTGCCTTTATATTTCAAATATGCTTGGCGCTTAAATGAAAAGTCAAATATCTTCTGACAAAAAGCTGCATGCATATTTCAGAGTCTTGTCAAATAGATATGAACTACTATTTTCAGAATGTTAGCAGAAACACAGTAGCATGCACTGATATCTTATAAAGACTCTCTTATTGTAACACTCTCTTCTATGCTGACAGATCTCGAAGACCACCAGAGTCTGATTAAGACAAATGAAGAGAAAGATCAGTAACGACTAGAAGAGCTCCAACGGATCTCTTCAACGGATCTATTCTAAAGCTGTTCATATAAAAGATGGAGCATTGCTGAAGAACAGAAATAGGAGCCTTTCTGAAAATCCTTCAAGGAGTGTACAACTGTGAGAAGAACCTTCACGCCATAAACACTCAGAGAAAGAGAGAAGAGCTCGAGCCAAAAATCTACATAAGCTTTCAAAGCAGAAGTCTTCATCGCCTTCAAGCCTTCTTCTCTTCCATTCTCCCTGTGCTCATTGTAATCTTGGGGGAGAGTCTGTGACTGTGAGCTAAGTCCTTAGTGTTCATCTTGTAATAGCTCTCAGTCTAATCTTTCCTTTCTAAGAAAGATTTCTGTCCAGCTGTAGGACTGTATACAGTGTGTAACCTAGCTAGAGGTTAGTGTCTAGCAGAACCGCACTGGGGTTTGTTCCAGGAGGTTTACTTCTGAACCTGTAAAAGAAGTAGGTTTGCTTCTGAGCCTAGAAAAGAAGTGGGCTGCCTTCTTGCCCGGGAAAGAGAAGAAGACCTGGTGGGGTATCCAGGGTGTTGTAGTGTCCTTGAAGGGGACTGTACCTTCGGTTAGTGAAATCCCAAGAGTTTGCTTGGGGACTGGACGTAGGACTTCCATGTGGGAAGGGCCGAACCAGGATAAATCTCCTGTGTCCTTTTGTGTGATTGTTCTTTTGCTTCCGCACTACCACTCTTCATCACACTAACACTAACCAAACTTTTAAGTGTTCACATTTTGATTTCAGATTTCAGAAAAACCTATTCACCCCCCCTCTAGGTTACCTTGCTGCCGTACATAAAGGGCCAACAGAGGTTGGAGACCATGTTTTTCTCAAGGTATCACTAACTAGGGGTGTAGTGAGGTTTGGAAAGAGAGGCAAGTTGAACCCGAGGTTTATTGGTCCATTCGAGATTTTGAAGAAGATCGAAAATGTGGCATACCGATTGGCCTTGCCACCATCTTTAGAAGCGGTGCACCCAGTATTCCATGTGTCCAAGTTAAGGCGTTATGTTGAAGATCCGGCCCATGTGATCAGTTATGAGCCAGTGCAGTTTCAGCCAGACTTGTCTTATAAGGAGCAGCCTATAGAGATTCTGGATCGGAAAGTGCAGGAATTGAGATCGAAGTATATTCAATTTGTGAAGGTTTTATGGAGGAACTTCTCATGTGAAGAAGCAACATAGGATCTTGAAGAAAGGATGAAGAAGCTTTATTCATCCTTGTTTGGTGAGTATTCTAACTCAATCTTCGAGGACGAAGATTATTTTAAGGGGGAGAGGATGTAGTGCCATAGAAAATTTTCTTAAGTTATTTTTCAAATTGTATGTTTATTTTTGCATGAATTTGAATGCTGGTTTGCGAGGAACTTGGCGTCAACATCTCTTGGCATTAAGTCCTGTTAGCGACAAGATCGCCTGCCATTTAATTCCTGTTAACAACATACTCTTGTGTCATTTATTATTTTCTGAATTTCTTGAATTTTGGGCAAGCATGTAAACGACACTATCGATAGACGTTTACATTGTTCCTGACGACAACCTATGTTGAATTTAAGCTGACTTGCCTATTTTTGATAATTTTGTTCCGAGAGAGAGAGATCGGCCGTTTTAAAGTGAGTTTAATGTGTAGATCTAAGCGTTTCGCATCCTAGGGTCAGGATTTGGGCTGGCCATCGCAGGAGAGGTCTTTATAAGATCGAATTTCGCATCTAGATAAGGGTTTTCACGCTAGTTTTTGGAAGAGAGAAAGAGGGCCGAGGAAAGGGGTTGTAGTGCTGGTTCGTGCGTTCTTGAGGCTTCTAGACCAAGGTGGTGCATCCAGCTTCGTGATCAGGAACTCATCCAAGTGAAGGAGCCACGTTGGATGAGGATTGGAGCGGTTGAAGTCGAAGGAAAGGGACTGTCTCATAGTCAAGGCGGGCATCTTCGAGCTTAGATTCATCACTCCTGTAGGAGGGAAAGAGGCAAGTTACATGGGGGTTCAGTTTAGGATATGATACACTATGTATTTACCATTTTTACGTATTTTTAAAAGCATGAAAATAACCTACGGGAAGGGGTAGAAGTTGCGTTATTCCATGTAGGGTTTTCTGTGTTTTCTGTGCATAAGAACTAGACGTCCAGATCGCTTGTCGTCTATTTCTTATTAACGGCGGCAACGACGGCCGTCTACTTCATGTGAGCAGCATTCGTTTTCCGACCTTCATTATGTGTAAACGGCGCTATGTGTCGCCGCTAGTATAAGTTAACGGTGCTATGTGCCGCCGTCTATCGAGGCTTAACGACAGTGTGTGTGGACGTCTACTTCAGTAAACGCCATATACCCCGCCGTTAAGTTTATCAGTACCATGTTTCGCCTAAAAAATTGATTTTAATTGCCTATCTATGATCCATGATGATATGGGGTTTCGGCCAGGTTATGAATTGTGAGTTTTATTACTGTTATATTATGGACAGGTTGTTGTAATGATGTTTAGACCGCATGAACGTGTGAATAAACATTTTATTATGTTAGTGAGATTAATAAAAAGAAAAGCAAACTGATTGTCGACGTGATTCATGTTAGAAAGTTATAGTTGAGACTGCAATATGATGATATACCAGTTCCTGTACAGAATCATATAGTTTTCTCACTGAATGTATCATGCTAGTTAGGTTAAATTAGTGAAATTCAATTATGAAAAATAGTTACATAGTTCATAAAATTGTAAAATTTTGCATGTGCATAGTATATTCTGATTCTGAATTTCTATCAAAATTTTGGAATTTTTGGACATGTGTACCTACTATAATAAATTTCCGAATAGTAAATATCATGTAGAAATTGAATAAATATGAGAATATGTGCATGAAAGAACGTGTTACATTTAGTGCCATGTTAGGGGTCTGATAATAGAAAATGAAATTGCAGAACTGAAAAGAAACATACTATAGATCATTTCATTTTAGAATATGTTGATATATATATATAATATATATATATATATATATATATATATATTAGAACATGTGTTGAATTGAATGCCAATAAGACATTGCTATATTAGAGATTCCTACAAGGAACTACACCGTAGATGCCCCTATGGTAATGGTTCACCTACATGTAAATGATCTTTTGAATCCGTGGGCAACGGATTGAAATCCTAGAGGTAGACAAGTTCTACTAGTTAAGGTGGGAAGGACTTTCCCCGGTTTTGCGCAAATACCATGACTTCATCACTGCATTGCCTAGGTGATAAGTGAATGTTAAATGACTACTGATCTCCATTATAGTGCGGGCTATGTCTTGGAAATTAATTGAAAATGTCTACATGTCTACATGACCTACATGCTATATGCTACATGTTACATGCTACATGCCTACATGAACATTATTTACATGATTACATGCCATATGTTAATGTGTTAAATGTTACATGCAAATTGTTATGTAAAAGAGTTGCCACATGTTTAAATGTTCAATTGTTATACGATAACGGTTACATGTTGCATAATGTAGCATAAGGCTTTCATTAAAATGGTTTATATGTTACATGACAATAAGTAGATTCCATGATAAGAATGATTACATGCTATATGTAGGAACTTGTTGAATTAATTGTTAAAGAATAAGATGTGAATTTTATGCATTACATGACATGTTCCATTCCATGATAATTAGAAGTGTTATGAAATATGCGATTGCCAATGGACTTAGAAATATGCTAGTAGGAAAAAGTATATGTTACCAATGATGTGAATGATATTATACTACCATGTTTTCAAATCTATTATACCCTTAATATCTTGAATTGTCTTTCATGTAAATTGTTGAGTCTTGTAGACTCATACTTGCTGAACAATTTCAGGAGAACCAAGAATACTCAAGAGTTAATACACTCTGACTCAGAGCGAGAGGACGTGGAGACTTAGATTGGTTGAGAGATTTTAGAGTGACTCTTGTATGTGAGGACTATATGTATTTTCCTTTATGCATTTTGGGCTATGAATTGTAATAAATTCGGGACTATTGTCATTTCTCTTTTATGCACTAGACTTTATAATTGAGTATAATGTTGATTACCATCAATTAGTTTCATATTCCGTTGCTTATTATTGGAATTGAATTATCATTTGTGTATATCCCAACCTGTACCATCAAATGTTGAATTTATTCCACTATAATACCTCTATTAGATCCAATGTGAGTTGGTGAACTCTACTGGATCTAAGAGGGGCGTTACAGAGATTGGTATCAGAACGATCCAGGTTGAGCATGTACATAAATGAAATATCAACATTGTATTCATGTTTTAAGTCTGCATAAAGAATTAGTCCAAAATTATGTAGAATGATAGGTCATTAAATTGGATACTTATTTTGCAGACTATGGCGACTCGTGGACGTAGAGGAGCTGTTCCGACCCGGGGCGATGAGTCAGCAGGAGGTTCACAGAATTTATGGAATATTTTGCCAAGTATTTTGCCAAGTATTCAGTATAATCAGAGTGGCACAGAGGAAGCATGGAAGGCAAGAAAGATTTAATATTCGCAGACTATCAAAGGTTTGTTTGCTTAAAGAAAAGTTCAAGGTATTTGTGTAATTAAGGAAAGAGGCAGTGATTTTTGGCTAGATATGAGTTAAGGCAGTAAGAATGGAATGGTATAAAGAGGTAGAAATTCAGTTATGATGATTTGCTTTTCTTTAGAAATTTGGCAATTAAGAATGTGAATACAAATGAGTTAGAGTAGCAGTTGGCAGTAGCAAGCAAATAATAGAAAGGCACCAAGAAATTTGAGAATTTATAAATGGTTTTATATGGCAGAGTACCCAGAAATAGTAGAATAAAGTGAAAGGCCTTAAGCAAGAAAAGCAGCTCGGAAAGAAATGTTGCAAACACAGCCTAGAAAATGTGGAAGTAGGTCGGTCCAAAGAGATAATGCGTTATTAGCAGGGTAAACTCGCTTACAATTGAAAGGCAAAGAAAAAGTAGAGAAGAATTGTAAAAGAATAGATGATTTGAAAAGGCAAGTATAGTAGAAAAGTATCCTACTTGTTCTGCGCACAGTTTTGTTTCTTTTTAGGTGATAATCTGGTTTATTATGGTTTATTTTGAATGTCGAGCACGACATTCCTTTTTAGGTGATAATACTGTAACGTTGTGCATTTTTCGGACCTTCGTGGATCCGTGTTTAGCAGGTTTGGTGGTCGAAGTGTGGCCCATGAGTTTGAGTTTCAGGTATATACACGCGTTGTGAGGCTTGAAGGGTTGTCATATTAGGCCCAAAGCGCTCACAGGTTTTCTGCCTGTGAACGCGACAGGGGTATGCATCGCGTTCTGAACGCGACGGCCCTGGGGGTCGCGTTCTTGTTACCACCATTGAGCGGTCGACGTCTGCATGCGCTCCATGCATCGCGCGTTGGGCGGCCTGCTGACGTCAGGCTTGAGAAGGCAACGACCGCCTATGTCGCGTTCAGATTGTGACGTAGTGCTACGTCGCATTCTCAACTGCAATGCGTTTTTAAGGAACCCTGGCCGAACAGAGCTTCCACAGGCTCTACTCGACCAGGGGGAGCTGCCGCGGGGTTTCTCCAGGCGATTCGAGGTTCTAGAGATGCGTGGGGCATGTTCTCACCGCGAGGATGTCGCGTTGAGCGGGGGAAACTCCGAGTGATCTTCGGTTTTCGTGTTCTTCGTGAAGGTAGGGTGTTTTACCTCGTTTCATGTTGTGGATTGTATGTTAGCTCATTTATCGCTTTGAAAACAGTAGTTACCATGTTAGGGTATCCATTAAAGCATGAAAAATGTGAATTAAGCGTGGTTTGAATGGTCCAGAATGATGATCCGTGGAGTTGCTCTCGGATTAGGGTTTGCGCCTGTGAAGGCGACGGCCTAGGGTGTCGCATCCTGAACACGACAGCCCCACCCGTCGCGTTCATGTTATGAACGCAGCAAGTCGATGGGTCGCGTTCTGAAGGCGACCTGGCCCCTTGTCGCGACCTCAGCTGAGAGGTCTGGACATGCATGCTTTCAGTGTTGTGGTTAAACGATTATTCGTATTTGTTGTGCATGGCAATGACAGGTGGAGCCAGTGCACTTGTTACGCTCATGGAGCATATTGCTCACGAGGCGGGCATGTTTTACGTGGTTAATGTGTTATGTACGTAATCGGCTTGGTGTTTACATAGTATGTGTAGTGCGTTGGCACCCATAGCACTCTTGGAGCGTGCTGTCCATGTGTTGGACATGTTGTTTACGTGAATGACGTGTGGTGCACTTGGTTGGTGTAATATACACGTAGTGTCTACGTGGTTTGGATGTCGTGCATGTGGTTTGGGTGTGCATGGCACAGCGTACGTCATTGTGTTTATTGTATCTTAATTATTGTGGTTAGTCCGTGGTGTTGTGACGGTGAGGTTCACGTTTGAGCCTAGCCTTGATCCTTTAGGATCTTTTATAGATTATCCTAGATGGATAATTAGTAAAGTATAAGTATGATTATTACATGATTATTGTGTACTGTGTTTAGTGTGGTAGTGGAGGTCACAAGGTGACCGATGACAGGCCGTGGTGTTATTATTAATATGGTTTATGTGTATGATTGTGTAGGTTAGCTTGTAAGTCACAGGGTGACTAGAACAAGCTATTCCTAACATATGTACCGTGATTGGTAATAGAAAGTGTTTGTGCATATATCGTGGTTTGAGCTTGCCGAGTGTGGTGGTCCGGCGCCTGTCCCGAATGCCTCTCTAGTCGGGTACCCCAGGTTCTTTGTGAGCCAGGCACGTGTACTTGTTGTGATTGGGGTTGGTCCCGGTACTGCGTGTGTCGTCGAGGTCTGTATTGTCTTCCTGGACGCCCTCACTCCTTTGTTTGAGTTGTACGTCCGGCTGAGGGAAAGACGACAGTGGGCAGTGACTTGTGTTTGTGGGTGTGCATGCTTGTAGCGCACTCGTAGTTGGGGTTACGGACACTAGTAGACGTCACTGGTCCCCAGCTAGTCCTATTTTCCATTTCCTCACTTTAGGGTGCTCCGTCCAGAGACCCTAGAGGTGCCAGACATGGACCTGCAGCTGTGTGTCTGCGGGTGTGGTGTTGGTTGGTCTCCACAGTTGTTTGGCTTGTTCTCGTGGAGCAGCAATTGGACCTTTCGTCCGTGACTGCGAGACTGAGAGGTTGTTCTTGTGTTGTGTTGTCCGAGTTGGATACTGGCCTGATCAGCCAGTAGTTCGTTCCCGTGTGGTGGCATCATTCTTTCTGACTCGTGCTTTGCCGGCTCTGGTTGTGGCTTCTGTGACTCGCCGGTTGAGGTTTCACTTGTAATGTTGTGCCTAAGTGATGGCACAGTAAAGTTGTGGTTCTGTGTGGTGTTTACCACCTACTTGTACCCTTCGTACGGGTGTTTGTGTTGTGGTACCTCGAGGTAGTATAGGTACATGTACCCTTTGTGGGTTGCTTTGCGGTTTTATAGTGTACACAACCTTTTTAGGTATTGAGGTGATACTCTTGTTTATGTGGAGGTCTTATGGATTGACCTGCCACCTGTTGTATTTTATCCATTTTAAGTAAGTCTCTGTTTATGGTTTATTGTGAGGTGGATTGGCTTGTGGTTGCCAATCCTGTTACCCTTTGTAGGTAATTTGCCGATGAGGCTTATGGCCTAGGCGTACTGTGGTTTGGTGGAGCTGTGCTCCATGGAAGTCATGTGATGGGACCTTCCACTTGTTGTGTTTTACCTTTCTTTAGGTAAGCTTTCGATTATGGTTTTAGTGTGTGATGGATTGGCCCGCTGTAGCCGATCATGTCACCTTGTGTGTGTAGCTTCTGATATATCGTGGTTTGGGGTTTACTGGACCAGCACTTGGTTGGCTGTCCTATTACCCACAAGGTTGAGGTTCACCTGGGAAGCTTGCAGCCTAGGCAGTGACTTGTCTGTGTGGCTTAAAGTGTAAGTGACCAGTTGTTGTTATGGTTTGCATGTGAGGCTTAAGGCTTAGGCGTTTCAGTTGTTGTGTGGACTAGTGGTGTGAAACTAGTCCTATTGTTTCTTCTTACCTTTCGAGGTTATGTTTGATTAAGGTATTTATATTTAATTGCAGTTTAAATTCAATTGTTGTGAGCATGAAATGGTTTGGCTATTGGTGTTTCCAGTGAGACCCTTTGGGGTTGAGGTGTCCGTAGTTTCGGTGTTGTTTTGGGTAGCCCCTATTGAGCCTGTGACTTGTTGAGGCTCACTCCCCTACAGTTCTTTTCAGGGTCTACCGTTTGTGTGACTTGCGAAGGCGTTGTGGTAGACTTGTACCACCAGCAGTAGTGTTAGTAGCGTGGTGTGAGCTTGTGCTCCCTCGGGGTATGCCCCAAGTAGTTGTACTTTTTAAATGGACATGTAATAATGTACTGGGACAGTTGTAATGTGATGGCCCTCGTTACCCCGGTACGGTTATACCAACCCACGTCGGTATAGCGAGTGCTGCCAGTCACAGTGGGACATTTACCCAACGATACAAACAGCTGAGATACACGCGAATATAAATAACAGAGTAGCGGAAGTAAAAGAGAACTATCTCCATTCATTCATCATCCACATTAAACATACATGCAGTTTACAATTTGCAAAAAGGAACTAAGTCCACATAAATTAAATTGCTGCAAATAAATACAAATGTCCACATATTACATTCTTTTCATGATAATTCTAATACAATGTTCAAGTACATACTACGAAGTACACAATCACAAAGAACTCAAAACTGGCTAGTCTCCACGCTCGGAGTCCGTCTCTGCTGCCTCCTCCGAGAGTACTGTGTCACCAACTATACCTGTACGCCGAAGCAAGGAGTGAGTCCAGGGACTCAGCAAGTAACACTATGCATGATATACACGTACAAGTCCTAGTGGTTTCTACATGCACATTCAATTAACAATACATAGCATGCTAGTCCATTCAAGTTTTCAACCTATCATGAAGGTTCTACAATTTTATACATAACTCATGCTTTCAGATTTGTAAAATAGAATTCACCTATCACATGGTCTCTAATCCATTCACTTATGAACTTTAACCTTATAAAGAACCAAACATGAGAGTTATCAACATGGACGACTTACATACATGAACGGGGAACATAATTAGCATGGATTCCACATGTTCTTAAGTACACACATAACTTTTTATCATACTTTAGGTTGCTGGTTTCACATGGTTCAATGACTATAACCTACACATGAAAGCTACAACGTTGCTTAAACATAACACATAAACAATCCATCATGCCATTTTACTCACATACTCATTTGTTGTTCCTATCATGGATTCTAAACACTTTTGCACACATAAACATGTGAATAATAACATGCATTTTCTGAATTCACTTGGTTTCAGATTTAGCCTCACATGGTTTCTATAACACATTCACATATCTAAGATTTCACATTTTTCTTTACACTAGTTTCCTCTTTCACATGGTTCACTTTACACATACACATTCACATATCACTTACACATTTACACATGGTCACATACACTTTACACATTCACTTTACACATATTTTAGGTGCCGTGACACATAGTCCAAACCACCAAAGAAGGACACAAACACATCACATCACATAGACGCCATCTAGGCAATACAATGGCGACTCTTGGACTGCGCAGACCGGGAGAACAAGTCTCCACCCTAACCAGTGGTACTTGTCCACCTCCAGGATTTCCCCCTAATGCCCTTAGGGTCACTTAACACAATGAACTTTCTCAGGGGGACTTTTCCCTGATACGGCTCCACTGCCTTCTCGGAAGCAGTATCACATTGGCACAGTTTACACTTTTACACATTTATCGTTTTACACATGGTTTTACATTTGACACTCTTCATCACATTCACACTTTCTTACTCACATGAACACCTCTGTTTTTCCTAACATGGTACTACAGAGTTTCAAGGTTTAACACACAGTAAACACACTAATCATGCTGGTTTAAACAAAATAAAATCACATTACGATCATATGTACGAATTATTCACAATTCACATGAAAACACATAACTTTTTATTTACTGTTTCAATTAACCTGAAATTTTAACCACATGCGGTTTTCGGGCTCATGATCTTACCCTCAATTTTTCAGATTTTTCTGAGCCAAATAGGAATTACAGAAAATCAAACACCTAATTAGCATGTTATTCGCAATTTACATTAACATGGAATTTACACATCATGCAACTTACCACTTGCTGTTTAAACATAAGCTACCAATATATGCATGAATTTAGAGTACAGAATTTCCCTAATTCATACATCTATGGATTTAACACTACGAATCATTTTTACATACTTCTATTTTATCGAACCGAAACTATTAACAAATTGCACAAGCATGGATAAGTTATCTAAATTTGCAAACACACATGCTGACCCACAATCTTCATGATTAGACCGAAATCAAGGCATTCAACTAATCCTAGTCATGGAACATGGGTTTGCAAAATTATCTACAAGTCATGCTCACAAGTTTAAAGACACCATTTTCCACATTCACCATCACACACACCACACTCATCCACACACCACAAATGATAACATACGTAGCGTATAGGTATACCATATATCCTCATCTCGGAAATCATAACGAAATTAACATATAAGAGGGACAGAACAGCTCACTGTTCTGTCCTGAAGAACTAGACGGCGGTCTCTGGCCGCTGACTCAGAGTCAGCGGCATGGTCGATGGACGCCAATGATGAACTGGGCGTCCAGTGACCTTGCCGTTTACTCAGATCTGTGCAGAAACACAGACCCGAGCTCTAAATTTGGGTGAAATGGAGGGTCTAGGACTCGAGAGAAATTCCATAAAAATAATTAAAACCTCCTAGACTCATACGGGGACACCATAGATAGGTCACTTGCCTTCCAAATTTCTTCTAAGGGATTTAGAGGCTTGGTGAAGACCTCCTTGGGCAGTCCCAAGAAGTTGCAGAACCTTCCTCTAGATCGCCTTCCTCCGGGCTCCTGGGTGATCTCCACGCCGAGGGGATGATGGGGAGGCCTTCCCCTATGCTTCAGCTCCTCCTTGTTGCAGAAGATCTCCAAATGAACCTCCAAGGGGTCGGATTTGGGGGTTCAAAAGTGGGGTTTTCTCACAGAATGCTCTAGGGTTTTCTCTCTTCTTTCTTCTCTTGCAAGGGTGAAAATGGGAAGTGGGGAGAGGCCATTTCGGGTTCAGACCTAAAGAGGGTCTTTCTCCCACTCACTAGGGTGATGGGACACCCTGAGCCGTTGGGGGACATCCCCCCAATGGTTGCCATGCCTTGTTTCAGAAGACAGCAGCTCTGCTGCGCATGCAGGCCAGAGAAGTTGGCGTCCAGATCGCTGGACGCCGGAGTGAGTGTTGGCGTCCAGGGCTGGACGCTGACACCACCTCAGCGGCCAGGGGTTGACGCCAATAGGGCCTTCGTCCAGAACCCTAATTATGCAGAAAACCATGCATACCAAGCTTCTATACTTGCAATATGTACGTAGCATTATATTCATACTATCATCATGCGATACATACATTATTTATGTTTAATATAAACACATGTACACGTAATTATACTATTTAATATCTACGTAAATACGTACATACATACTCAACACAATATACACACATAAATACGAAAATATGACAGAAATTCGAGGGTCTTACACCCTCTCCCCCTTAAAGAAAACTTCGTCCTCGAAGTTAGAACGACACTACTCAAACAAAGGGGATACTTCTTCTTCATCGCATCCTCAAGTTCCCACGTAGCCTCCTCACGTGAGAAGTTCCGCCATATAACTTTCACTGATGCGATACTCTTGTTCTGGAGATGCTGAACCTTCCGGTCAAGAATGGCTACGGGTTGCTCGACATACGAAAGATCTGGCTGGATCTCCACTGGCTCATGACTAATCACATGAGACGGATCTCGGACATACTTCCTGAGCATAGATACGTGGAATACGGGTGAACGCTAGCCAAAGCTGGGGTAAAGCTAGCTCGTACGCCACGTTGCCCAAACGTCGGAGAATGTCATATGGGCCAATGAACCTAGGGCTTAGCTTGCTATGCCTGCCAAACCTGACAACTCCACGAGTAGGCGATATCTTCAAGAAGACATGATCGCCAACCTCGAACTCCAAATCCTTTCTCCTGTTGTCGGCATAACTCTTCTGCCTATCCTGTGCCGCAACAAGCCTTTTCCTAATAAGCTGAATCTTATCCGAAGTTTCCTGAACCAACTCAGGTCCGATCAACTGCCTATCACCAGTCTCCTCCCAACATAAAGGAAATCTGCAGGGCCTACCATACAACGCATCGAATGGAGCCATTCCAATACTAGCATGAAAGCTGTTGTTGTATGCGAACTCCACCAGAGGTAAATGACGCTCCCAATCATCCTTCCAATCCAGAACACACGCTCTCAACATGTCCTCGAGCGTCTGGATAGTCCTCTCGGACTGTCCATCGGTCTGGGGATGAAACGCCGAACTGAGCTTAAGCTCCGAACCTAACGCATCCTGAAGACCCTTCCACAATCTCGAAGTAAATCTCGGATCTCGATCCGAAATGATCGACTTCGGCACACCATGCAATCTAACGATACCGCTAACATACAATCTAGCTAAGCTCTCTACTGACTGCTTCTTCTTCATAGGCAAGAAATGAGCAGTCTTCGAGAATCTATCTACAACTACCCAAATCGAGTCATTGCCTCTTCTAGATCGAGGCAAACCCGATACGAAATCCATAGTGACAGCTTCCCACTTCTATACGGGGATATCCATCCTCTGCATAAGGCCGGATGGTCGCTGCCGCTCGGCTTTCACCTGCTGACATACTAGACACCTAGACACATAATCCGCAACATCCTTCTTCATGCCGGACCACCAAAATGATCTCTTCAGGTCTTGATACATCTTAGTGTTACCCGGATGAATAGAAAATCGCGATCTATGAGCCTCCGCTAACACATGCTCACGAACATCTACCACATCGGGGACACAAACACGGTGCTGAAATCTAATCACACCGTCCTCATCACGAGCAATGCCCGCCTTACCCACTAACTCTAACAATCTAGGATCGGCTTTCTGCTGCTCAATCACCTCATCCAAGACTGAGGATCTAAGGGATAGCTGAGCTACAAAAGCCTGACACAACGATGGCTCTAACTCGGTCATAGAGCACGCTGCATCCTCCAACATCTTCCAATCCTGCTGGAGCGAAGACCTCTTTCTACTAAGAGCATCCGCTACGACGTTCGCCTTTCCAGGATGATACTGGAGGTCGAAGTCATAGTCCTTCAAGAACTCAATCCATCTTCTCTGCCTCAGGTTTAATTCCTTTTGGGAGAAAAGATACTTCAAGCTCTTGTGGTCGGTAAACACCTCAAATCTGACACCATAAAGATAGTGCCTCCAGATCTTTAGTGCATGAACCACAGCTGCTAGCTCTAAATCATGAGTCGGATAGTTCCTCTCATGCTCCTTCAACTGACGAGAAGCATAAGCTACTACCCTCTCTTGCTGCATGAGCACACAGCCTAAACCAATCTGAGATGCATCCGTATAAATGGCAAAGCCCTCTAGACCACTAGGCAATACCAATACCGGAGCAGAAGTAAGCTTAGCCTTCAATAGCTGAAAGCTACGCTCACACGCCTCAGACCATACAAACTTCTCACCTTTCCGGTCAGCTTTGTCAAGGGGGCGGCGATGGATGAGAAACCCTCAATGAATCGCCGATAATAACCAGCTAACCCAATAAAGCTACGAATCTCCGAAGGGGTCCTGGGAATCTCCCAATCCATAACTGCCTGGACCTTTGCTGGGTCAACAGCTACACCAGCGCCGGAGATGACATGCCCGAGAAAGTGAACCTCGCGCAACCAAAAATCGCACTTGCTGAATTTTGCATACAGCTTGTGCTCACGGAGAACCTCAAGACTAACCTCAAATGCTGACGGTGCGTGGCCTCATCCGGAGAATAGACCAACACGTCGTCAATAAACACAACAACAAAGCTATCTAAATACGGACTAAACACCCGGTTCATGAGATCCATGAACGCTGCAGGGGCGTTGGTCAATCCGAAAGGAAGAACCAAAAACTCATAATGTCCATAACGGGTTCTAAATGCCGTCTTGGACACATCCTCACTCCTAATCTTCAACTGATGATAACCAGATCGCAAGTCAATCTTGGAAAAGACTGATGCCTCTCGCAACTGGTCAAACAGATCATCAATCCGAGGTAAGGGATACCTGTTCTTCACAGTCACCTGGTTTAGCTTTCTATAATCAATGCACAACCTAAGTGACCCGTCTTTCTTCTTGACGAATAATACAGGTGCGCCCCAAGGGGAAACGCTAGGGCGAATAAATCCCTTATCGAGCAATTCTTGCAATTGCTTCCTCAACTCGGCTAATTCTGCAGGGGCCATCCGATATGGGGCCTTCGAGATAGGAGAGGTGCCTGGAAGCAACTCTATAGTGAACTCTATCTCCCTATCCAGTGGCAATCCAGACAAGTCATCGGGAAAGACATCTGGAAAGTCCTGCACCACATCGATCTCTGCAAGAGTCAGTGACGAACCAGCATCGGGTACTAGCATAACGCTGGCAAGAAATGCGTCACAACCCTTGTTCACCATGCGCATCGCCTTCATGGTAGAGATGACTAACTTCCCGCTAAGTTCTTTGGCAAGGGATGAGAGAACTCGTCCTCGCCAGGAATTCGGAACACAATCTTCTTTCTACGACAATCCACTAACGCATAATGCTCCTCTAGCCAATCTAGACCAAAGATGCAATCATAGTCCTTCATCTTTAGCAAGAAGAAGCACCCATCTAGGAACCTATCCTCAATGCACACAGGTAACGACGGAATGCACTTCCTAGTCGATACCGTACCCGCAGGGGTGTGCACAGACAAAGGGACCTCTAACTCCTCAGACTCTATGCCTGACTCTAGGGCTAACTGCCTAGCGAACCGCTCGGAAATGAACGAGTGAGTAGCACCCGTGTCAAACAAAACCCGAGCGTGCACACCGAAAAGTAAAACTGTACCTTCGGTGACATGCTCCGCCTGCTCGGCGTCCTCACGAGCTAACGCAAACACTCGAGCTGGGGCTCGAGGCCTTCCGGGTCGTCCTGTAGCTGGCGCGGCTGCCGCTACTGCTGGTACTGGCGCTCCTCGCTGAGCTTCCTGCTGAAGCCTTGGGCAATCCTTGATCTTGTGGTCGCTGCTCCCACACTTTAAGCATCTACCCGCTACTAACCAGCACTCGGAACCTCCATGGGTCTTCCCACAATGGGGACACTCCTTCTTCGCACCGGGGGAACGTACAGAGGGTACCTGATAGTTGCTGGTTGACGATGGTTTCTGCGGTGTCTGGTACACCGTCTTCCTCTTATCTTGCCGCTGGAAAGTTGCTGTCGGCCTCTTCTGCGAAGCCTTCTTCTCCTCCAGATACTGCTCCATTTCTCCCTCCTGTCTGCAGGCTGCGCTGAGGGCCTCGTCTAGCGTGCGGTGGTCGAACGCCACGAGCCTCGTCCTCAGTGATGGTTTGAGACCCATCACGAACTTCTTGGTCTTCCTGCACTCATTCTCCACGATGTGCGGTGCATATTTAGAGAGTTCAGAAAACCTTGCCTCGTATTCCAGGACGGTCATTGATCCTTGCGTCAGGGAAAGGAATTCTTGCTCCATCTTGTCCTGGATATGCTCTGGGACGAACTTGGCTCGGAAGAGCCTCACGAACGCGTCCCACGCCACATCTACTGCTCCGTCCTCGAAGCGCGTACGTAGTAGGGAGGACCACCATACATCAGCTCTCTCCTGCAACACACCCTCATAAGCTCTAACTAACAAATAACAACCAACATTCAAGCATAAACTAAAGCATACATGTAGCATGTAGGTGGCTAAGGTCACCTTGTCCTCGTCAGGACACCTGATAGCTCGGAAGATTTTCTCGATCTCCCTCATCCAGCTTTCTGCCAAAAGCGGATCACTCTCCCCCTTAAAAGAGGGTGGGGTCATCCTCTTGAATCGCTCCATGATGGAAGGTCCACCATGGTCCTGAGCTGGGGCCTGAGCCTGCTACATCAAACAACAAGCAATATACAATAAACACAATATCATACAATTCAAATAGCAGACTACTTAGTTGTTTTTATCATTTTACCTGGGCCTCCAACTGGGCCTGGAGTGCTGCCTGAGTGTGTGCCTGGGTCTGCATGGCTTGCACCAGACCTTGCATGAATACTCCATAGTCCACAGGCGGCGGTGGGGGAAGCACAGGACCTGTGGGGCCGGGGCCTGCTGCTCCGCCCGCTCCTCACGCCTCTGCTCGTCGTCCCGAGCTGGCGCACCTCCACGTCGTCCACGGGAAGCCATGGCTGTCATAAATTTCAGCCACCATTAGAGCTAGGTTACTAAGTTTTCTAACCATTTTCTTATCTATCTTTCACTTCTTCTTAGTGTTTTCTACACATGTGGACATATTTAGCATGCAATGGGGATGATGACTTAGTTATATTCATGTGTAATCTCAACCGGTCGCTCTGATACCAATCTCTGTGACGGCCCTCGTTACCCCGGTACGGTTATACCAACCCACGTCGGTATAGCGAGTGCTGCCAGTCACAGTGGGACATTTACCCAACGATACAAACAGCTGAGATACACGCGAATATAAATAACAGAGTAGCGGAAGTAAAAGAGAACTATCTCCATTCATTCATCATCCACATTAAACATACATGCAGTTTACAATTTGCAAAAAGGAACTAAGTCCACATAAATTAAATTGCTGCAACTTAAATACAAAATGTCCACATATTACATTCTTTTCATGATAATTCTAATACAATGTTCAAGTACATACTACGAAGTACACAATCACAAAGAACTCAAAACTGGCTAGTCTCCACGCTCGGAGTCCGTCTCTGCTGCCTCCTCCGAGAGTACTGTGTCACCAACTATACCTGTACGCCGAAGCAAGGAGTGAGTCCAGGGACTCAGCAAGTAACACTATGCATGATATACACGTACAAGTCCTAGTGGTTTCTACATGCACATTCAATTAACAATACATAGCATGCTAGTCCATTCAAGTTTTCAACCTATCATGAAGGTTCTACAATTTTATACATAACTCATGCTTTCAGATTTGTAAAATAGAATTCACCTATCACATGGTCTCTAATCCATTCACTTATGAATTTTAACCTTATAAAGAACCAAACATGAGAGTTATCAACATGGATGACTTACATACATGAACGGGGAACATAATTAGCATGGATTCCACATGTTCTTAAGTACACACATAACTTTTTATCATATTTTAGGCTGCTGGTTTCACATGGTTCAATGACTATAACCTACACATGAAAGCTACAACATTGCTTAAACATAACACATAAACAATCCATCATGCCATTTTACTCACATACTCATTTGTTGTTCCTATCATGGATTCTAAACACTTTTGCACATATAAACATGTGAATAATAACATGCATTTTCTGAACTCACTTGGTTTCAGATTTAGCCTCACATGGTTTCTATAACACATTCACATATCTAAGATTTCACATTTTTCTTTACACTAGTTTCCTCTTTCACATGGTTCACTTTACACATACACATTCACATATCACTTACACATTTACACATGGTCACATACACTTTACACATTTCACTTTACACATATTTTAGGTGCCGTGACACATAGTCCAAACCACCAAAGAAGGACACAAACACATCACATCACATAGACACCATCTAGGCAATACAATGGCGACTCTTGAACTGCGCAGACCGGGAGAACAAGTCTCCACCCTAACCAGTGGTACTTGTCCACCTCCAGGATTTCCCCCTAATGCCCTTAGGGTCACTTAACACAATGAACTTTCTCAGGGGGACTTTTCCCTGATACGGCTCCACTGCCTTCTCGGAAGCAGTATCACATTGGCACAGTTTACACTTTTACACATTTATCGTTTTACACATGGTTTTACATTTGACACTCTTCATCACATTCACACTTTCTTACTCACATGAACACCTCTGTTTTTCCTAACATGGTACTACAGAGTTTCAAGGTTTAACACACAGTAAACACACTAATCATGCTGGTTTAAACAAAATAAAATCACATTACGATCATATGTACGAATTATTCACAATTCACATGAAAACACATAACTTTTTATTTACTGTTCCAATTAACCTGAAATTTTAACCACATGCGGTTTTCGGGCTCATGATCTTACCCTCAATTTTTCAGATTTTTCAGAGCTAAATAGGAATTACAGAAAATCAAACACCTAATTAGCATGTTATTCGCAATTTACATTAACATGGAATTTACACATCATGCAACTTACCACTTGCTGTTTAAACATAAGCTACCAATATGTGCATGAATTTAGAGTACAGAATTTCCCTAATTCATACATCTATGGATTTAACACTACGAATCATTTTTGCATACTTCTATTTTATCGAACCGAAACTATTAACAAATTGCACAAGCATGGATAAGTTATCTAAATTTGCAAACACACATGCTGACCCACAATCTTCATGATTAGACCGAAATCAAGGCATTCAACTAATCCTAGTCATGGAACATGGGTTTGCAAAATTATCTACAAGTCATGCTCACAAGTTTAAAGACACCATTTTCCACATTCACCATCACACACACCACACTCATCCACACACCACAATGATAACATACGTAGCGTATAGGTATACCATATATCCTCATCTCGGAAATCATAACGAAATTAACATATAAGAGGGACAGAACAGCTCACTGTTCTGTCCTGAAGAACTAGACGGCGGTCTCTGGCCGCTGACTCAGAGTCAGCGGCATGGTCGATGGACGCCAATGATGAACTGGGCGTCCAGTGACCTTGCCGTTTACTCAGATCTGTGCAGAAACACAGACCCGAGCTCTGAAATTTGGGTGAAATGGAGGGTCTAGGACTCGAGAGAAATTCCATAAAAATAATTAAAACCTCCTAGACTCATACGGGGACACCATAGATAGGTCACTTGCCTTTCAAAATTTTTTCTAAGGGATTTAGAGGCTTGGTGAAGACCTCCTTGGGCAGTCCCAAGAAGTTGCAGAACCTTCCTCTTGATCGCCTTCCTCCGGGCTCCTTGGTGATCTCCACGCCGAGGGTATGATGGGGAGGCCTTCCCCTATGCTTCAGCTCCCTCCTTGTTGCAGAAGATCTCCAAATGAACCTCCAAGGGGTCGGATTTGGGGGTTCAAAAGTGGGGTTTTCTCACAGAATGCTCTAGGGTTTTCTCTCTTCTTTTCTTCTCTTGCAAGGGTGAAAATGGGAAGTGGGGAGAGGCCATTTCGGGTTCAGACCTAAAGAGGGTCTTTCTCCCACTCACTAGGGTGATGGGACACCCTCAAAGCCGTTGGGGGACATCCCCCCAATGGTTGCCATGCCTTGTTTCAGAAGACAGCAGCTCTGCTGCGCATGCAGGCCAGAGAAGTTGGCGTCCAGATCGCTGGACGCCGGAGTGAGTGTTGGCGTCCAGGGCTGGATGCTGACACCACCTCAGCGGCCAGGGGTTGACGCCAATAGGGCCTTCGGCCAGAACCCTAATTATGCAGAAAACCATGCATACCAAGCTTCTATACTTGCAATATGTACGTAGCATTATATTCATACTATCATCATGCGATACATACATTATTTACGTTTAATATAAACACATGTACACGTAATTATACTATTTAATATCTACGTAAATACGTACATACATACTCAACACAATATACACACATAAATACGAAAATATGAGGGAAATTCGAGGGTCTTACATGTAAATTATTATATGTAGATATGAGCACATGTACTTTCTTGTGTCCTATACTGTATGGTTATCTTTTATATTCTTACTGGACATGTGTATGAAATATCCCTTGCGAGACTTCGGTCCGTTCGCGGGAGACGGATCTAGATATGGAGCCTTAATGGGCATAAATATCCAAGGCCGTCACAACTGGTGTTGCATCTAAGCTGGGATATAGTGTCGTGTTGAATGCTAGATGCAATAACCACATGCACGTGTCCTAGTGTGCATTCCAAGGTGGCATAGATCCTTAGTGCACAT
Organism: Colocasia esculenta; assembly: GCA_014218235.1. Lineage (NCBI taxonomy): Eukaryota > Viridiplantae > Streptophyta > Magnoliopsida > Alismatales > Araceae > Colocasia > Colocasia esculenta. The sequence goes on from CM024757.1 coordinate 153,264,026, forward strand.
TAGTGTCTTCGTGCCTGATTAAGTGTTAAATGTTAAAAGTTTGTGCTCGTGCATGCTTGCTTGCTTGTGTGATATGGCCATCTTGTGTTCTTGCAATTAAAGGATATATTGCATGCTTGTACATACTGCTCTACTGCTAGTTCTATCTTGTTACAACATTCTAGATGTTGTTCAATCACTCTTGTTCAATCTATCTTGTTCAAGTATCGTGTTTAATTGGTTTTATCGTTCATGCATATCTAGTTAATCGTGCCTGCATAGTTCTAAAATGCTAATCACTTATATCATTGTCTGCACATTGAGATATAAATCCTACAGGGCTAGTTTGCTCATTTCCTACTTTTCAACATCATAGGTGACATTGAAGAGGAAGCTGAAGGACATGATTTTGATGGGAATGCGTCAGAGTGATGAGCGTGTTCCAACCATAGCATCTATTATTAGTTTACTTTGACAGTTAGACTATTGTAGTAGGTAGTAAGGAGATATGTAATTTTCCCTTTTCTTGAGTCATTATAGTTTAAAGTCAATGGAGTTGTATTCAACATTATGAGTTAATGAAGAATAGAGGATTATGTTCATTACATGGGCCCTTATGTTTGTGTTGATATACACCTAATGCTCACTAGCTAGATGCTTATTTTCCGACTGCTCACGTCTTGGAATATCGATTTTCAATCTAATATATCCACAGCATAATTCTCGGGACGTGAAAAGCGCGATACAAGCGACTGAACACAAACCACAACACACAAGTCGCTGCCCCATTGTCGTCTTTCCCTCAACCAAATGTACAACTCAAACACAGGAGTGAGGATGATTAGGAAGACAACACAAACCTCTATAATACACACAGTACTGAGACAAACCCCGAGCACCTACGTGTCTGGCTCACATAGAACCTGGGGTACCTGACTAGAGAGGCATTCCGGAATAGGCGTCGGACCACCAAGCTCGGTAAACACACAAACCACATTGATCATTTAACTTACTTATTGAACTATATTCTTAAACCACAATAAAGCACATTATAACATTGCTTGTCATTGGTCATCACAAGACCTCCATAGCACCCATATACCATACAACTATCACACATAAACCGCTTAACCTTAACATAATTAACATAACTCACTAACTAGCCAAAAGCTAAACCATTAACCCTATATCATGCTTAACTAACATTCCTCAACTTAAACAACATAAAACAACATCACAACTCAAGGCTAGGTCTATACAGAACCATCACTGCCCATCCTTCATAAAGCACACCTCGGAAGCTAAAACGTGACAGACACAGACGTCACCTCTACAAATTGCGACGGCCAAACACGTCACCTTCAAGCCAATCGGTATTCAAGTCATCAGTCGAAGCTCAAATCGCGACACTTCGCTACGTCGCCACCAAGCCAATCGATTACTAAACCACGTGAACGTGACGGGACTACTCGACGTCTTCCCACCAATCAATACTGGAACTCATGAACTTGACGACCCATAGCATCGCCTTCAAACCAATCGGATGCAATGAATGCGACGGACACATGCGACACATTCATACCAATCGATATGAACAACCAATTGGAAGAGAAATGCGATGGACAAGCTCGTCATGTTCATTAAGAATGCGATGGTTCAAACCGTCGTTTTCTCAGGAAAAACCACCGGACCTCTTCTCCCTTCTAGGAAACCATTCTACACATCATCTAACCCAATATTAAAGCTTCTAAAATGAAGAATAAACCACCACACATGATCATAGCATGATTTTCAAAGCTCCAAAGCATTCAAATCAATTAAAACACAAAGGAAGTCTCTCTACCAACTCAAAGAGCACAAACATCACGAAGAACACCACATCGTCGGCATATCCACGCTCCAGATGCCCTCCTCACGTGGAAACTGTGCCGGACCAATCACCTGGAACCTGAAACGCCAAGAATCGCCACAAAACCTCCTCCCCTCAGCCGGACAGAGCCACCTCACTCTGTCTGGCCCGACACCACTGTATTAAATGCGAGTCAAAATTGCGACGTGGGCAGTCAACGCATTTAAAACATCTTAAACGCGATAGACCTGATCGTCGCTAATCAAAGCCTGCGATAGAAAGGTGGTTTTAAAAATGTGACCACTGAAGCTGTCACATTCAAAATGCAACGACCCACTCCATCGCCTTCTTCACCAGAAAACTTGCGGGTTATTTGGGTTTAGATTTACGGCCCACAACACCCACACAAGGCGCGAAGGCCACAACCAAGGCTCTATGACCCCACATTGGCCAAGAGCACCACACCAGAACCATTAAACTCGGATCCGAACGACCACGATGTTACATGACTACCATCTAAAAAGGAATGTCGTCCTCGACATTCAGAACCATGGTAACTCAGACTACCACCAAAAAAGAAATAATGTTCTTCACAAAACAAGAAGGATACACTTCATGGCTTCATACTGCTCTTCAAACTCTCTGCTTTGCCTGCCTTAATCAATTCATTACTACTCTCTTTCTGTTTCACTTCCTTACATAGCTCGAGCAATACTATCCTACTGTAGGCGCTTTATCTCCTTGGACTTAACCTGCTTCCACATTTGCCTGGTTGTGTTTGCAACAGTCCTTTTCTTTGCCATTTTGCTTGCTGAAAATCCTTTATTATAACCCACTACCTCTGATTATTCTGTCATTTCATATGCATATTCTTCTATGCTGACTTCTTGTTAACTGTAACTCTACCTCAATCTTATTTATATTTCACTAACACATCTGACTTCCATTAACTTGTTCACTTATTTGAGATACCCATTTCCATTCTGCAACAATTCTCTGCCCCAAACTGTTGCTTTACTCGGCACATTACCAATAACTGACATATCCATCTGAAATCGTATTTTACACTTTTTGAGATCCAATTCTCCTTCAATCAATCAAATCTGTAATACTGCAATTTCTGTGATTTAATTCATAAATCAAACTAATCCTTGGATCCTTCGATACAACTCTTTCATTTGTATTGTTTCCTTTCAATTTCTCTGCCATCTGTTTTAGAACATATACTCAACCAACATTACCATAATACTGCAATTTTGTACATCTCTGATTATTGAACTAAATTGCCCAAAAGATACAATACACATTCCGCTGTAAACTCTGCTAACTTGCCCTAATTATCCAATCAGTAACTTAAAACATGTTCTGCTTACTTATTCTGTACTCAATTAACTGCAATTCCTTTAACTCTGCAGGACCAATTTCTAAACTTTCTTATTTTGTATGCTTAACTTTAACTGACCCTTACTGACTTTCACACTTGTTGAGATCTGCTTTCACTTATAATTATCATGATTGCCTTTTCATATTACCTGACATTTTGCTAATCATTCTTTAATCCTCTTTTTAGATACCATACTAACTGATCCCAACCACACCTTCTAACCACTGCCATAATCAACTGTCTAAACTAAATCCTTTAATTGTTCCTTTACCATACACAAATTCCTGACTTAGACACTGAAAATTCCAAAATCTCTAATATTGATTTTCTCTTCCATTACACAGTCTGCACTATTTAATTAAACTGTATTCCACTAAAATAAACGATCCCTTTACGTTCCATGTTCTTTCTTCTACCCTTAAGGTACTTTACTGCCACATCTCTATTCTTATTTACTGAAACTACTACTGCCATAACACCGTTACTAATACTGACAATCATGTATTCCATATGTAGATCCTGCCTGAAACTTGCTTCCATTACCTTGCTTCAAATGTTACAATATATTGAACATTTCTGCAAAACCTCCCAAGATCTCACCGCAACACTATAACATATAACGAATACTTTGGCTAACATCAACAATCTGCCATCTGCTTATCCATTACTCAGAAATTTATTCCCGCTCAACAACCTGCTTATTCACTCTTTCTTTAATCAACAATTTTAATGCCTGTACCTTTTCACAACCCTAAACAAATCTTTCTAATACTGACAAACATTTCTGATCACAAACACACTTATTCCCACTTCCACAACTCACTACTCCTCTGCTTACTAATACCTTACTTGAAACTGATCTAAACCATTTAATCATATGAAATCTTCTATATTGCTAACCACATTATTATTTGGACCACTTCTCATTACTTACTAGCACAAATCTCAAACATACCAAGTACCTCTACTAATTTGTCAATCCTTTGCATATGATAATCTACAACATAACATTGCTTCACCCTACAACACTATTTCCACTATAATTCCATCACACTGTTACCTCCATAGCAAATTCCTTTTACACATACACACAACCATTGCTATATACTTGTCTCTGCTGATCCTCTATTTCACTAAAACACTTTCACTACACTAAATCATATCCTTCTCAGAAAACAACTTTACCTCTACTGAACAACACCACTGAATTTACTACTTCTTTCTCAACTTTCACTGCTTACCAAATCAATTCACAACAACTCACATCTGAACCTACTTTCATTGATCTCCATAGTGAAATGCCTGACATGGTTACCTCCTTTAACAACCTTGTTCTCAAACTCACTGCTACAATTTACCCTTCTAGTCAACTATGCATTGTCTGAAAATCAATTCTATTCATACCATCTCCTCTATCTCTCGACACACTGATCATTTTGCCTTCTGACTTAATATCCAACATTTATTAACACGAACAACAAATACCTCAAAAATCTCTACTATAATTCCTTCAATCTCTCTAGCTGAGAACCTTCAAATAATTACATCTTTTTACAATAAGCTGACATACTAATATACCCATATAAGCTGTACCACTATTAACCACACCAATTCTCAGCAACCCACTAGCAACTGCCAACCTCACAAACACATACACACAATTTGCACACCAAAAACACGGGTGAAAACCACATAAAACTGCAGACTTACTTCCAGCAGTGGACATTAAACAATGTCTTGGGACATTGTAACCTTAATATCTTTTCATATTCTAACTAGACCATGCTCTGATACCAACTATAGCGACCCTGGATATTTCAGCCCAATAAGGCTCCATATCCAGATCCACCTCCTATGAACGAACCGAAGTCTCGCAAGGGATAGCTCACACAAGTGTCCAGTAAGAATATAAAAGACAACCACAAGAGTATAATATATAAGAAAGTACATGTATTTATACTCATTCACCACAATCTACATTGTCCCAATATATTATTACATGTCTAAGAGAAAAGTACAACTACCTGGGGCATACTCCGAGAGAACAAAGCTCACACAACTACAACTACTACTCACTGCTGGTGGTATAAGTCTGCCACAATGCCACTGCAAGACAAACCCATGGCTAACACCTAAAAGGAACTGCAAGGGAGTAAGCCTCAACAAGTCACAGGCTCAGTAGGGACCTCCCAAAAACAACAACAAACCAGAGCCATAATGCTAGAACTAAGACCTCAACCACTAAAGGTCTCACTGGCAGCACTAAGAAGAGCAATACTGGAGTAAAACGTGTTAACAATGAACATAATTAACTGTATTAAAATGTAAGCACACTAGCTAATACCGCTCACAGAAAATAATGGAAACCATGGGACTAGTGTAGAGACACCAGTCCACCACAGTAACTAAAATGAGTAAGCCACAAGCCACACAAGCCAACCACCAATGAATGGTAATGGGACTGGTAACCAAGGGTCAGTCTACCACACACTGATATAATCAAACACCATGGAGAACTACCTATAAAAGGGTAAAACCACGACAAGTGGAAGGTCACACCACACGACCTCCACGGGGAATAGCTCCACCACACAACCTAAAACACCGGCACACAATGTGCCACACAACCAGCTACCCACGAAGGGTACAGGTACCTGAAACCACAAGGTACCACCACTAACCACAACCAGAGAGTCACCTCTCACAACCACAACTATAGGAAAGCTCGAGTCGGAAGGAACGACCCCACCACATGGGTACAGACTACTAGTTCATGACGTCAGTATCCAAATAGGACATGTGACGGAATGCCTCGGCCAAGCCCGTTAAACCGATAACGTACTTGATCCGAGTCCGCCTCCCGCGAACGGGCCGAAGCCTCGCAAGGGATACCAAACCACAGTCCGTGTAAACACAAAGGAACACACCATTTTATATATATAATTCAGAAATTTACATAGCCAAATTTCCACAAAACTGAAAAGAAGTACAAGAGCCTGAGGCATACCCAGAGGTACAACTGAAGAATGTAAACAACTAACTAAACTACACTGCTGGAGTACTACACAGCTGGAACTACACCGCTGGAGGTACTGACCACCGCTACGGCGCGGCTCTGAGCTGGACGACGGTCGTGAGACGTCCTCCTCGCCCTCACCTGTGGAGGTAGGGGTGAGCCTCTCTAGTCACTGGCTCAGTAGGGAACTCCCCCAAAACCGAGCAAACCAAAACCACAGGTACGAAAGCAGTAAACAATACCAACAATTTATAGAACAGCTAAACAGAATATTAAAGCTGTCAAAGTACTCACCGTCTGCCGACTATGTAAAACAACTGTAATAATTAAACGGCAAACCAGTACAGGTGTACAAGCTAAAGTAGAGACAGCCAACACGAGCCACGTGAACTGGTTCGCGACACCAGAAACTGACTCGGACAAACTAACACAGGTCTACCTCTCAGTCTCGCAGCCACGGACGAAAGGTCCAGCTGCCGCTCCACGTAAAAAGGTCAAGCAACTGTGGAGACCAACTAAACACCACCACCTGCGGACCACACGGTCGCAGGCCCATGCCTGGCACCTCCAGAGACCCTGGCCTGGGCTCGCTAGAGTGAGGCACTGGAAAAGGACTAGCTGGGGACCAGTGTCAACTACTGGTGTCCGTACCCCCAACTACGAGCGCGCTACAAGTGACTAAAGACAAACACAAGTGTCACTGTCCCACTGTCGTTTTTCCCTCAGCCGGACGTACAACTCAACACAGGAGTGAGGGTGTCCAGGTCAGACGACACAGACCTCGACGGTACAACACAAGTACCGGGACAAAGCCCCGAGCTAACAGCCTGGCTCACAAAGAACCTGGGGCACCCAACTGAAGAGGTAACCACGGTAGGCGTCGTACTACACGCCACGTACACAGAACCACGTGCACGTCACACACAAACCACGTGAAACCTCACGTAAACCACAAGTAGCCACGGTCCACTACACATGAACCTAATTGACTGGCGTAAACATCGCGCAGTCACGAGAGTAAGTGACTAATAGCATACCTTATATGCTAAACACAAGAACCATGTGCACTCAGTGCACCTCACATGTCAACACACATGCATTATCGATAAATACTGTAATCAGTCATTTCTGTTTATAACCAATAGGCGGTAACATCGACTGCCGCTTACAACAAGTCAACGGCAAGGCACCTGGCCGTTAACATCCTGGCTGATGAGCTTGGCGACAAGCGATCTTGACGCCAAGTTCTCCGGCCATTATTCCTGCAGAAACCCTAATCCGAATCCACAGGTTTTCTAATCGTTAAAACAATTGTAAAACATGCAGAAATAGTTCCTCTAACATGCATGAGTCCCCAACAACCCAATACAACATGCTTTACTCATTAAATTTTCCAAACCACCCATTAACCCCGCATGGTGCAACTTGATCCGAAAACGCATTATCATGCTGATTCAAGTGGGTTTGTTATGTTTTAATGTTTCTACGGAGCTACCAGGGTTCGTCCCCTACCTCAGAACACGCTAGAACCTCCCGCAATCTCCCGGTTCACGCCGAGCCCTCCGCAAGCTCCCACGGGAATTGCACCACGCCGCGACGTTTCCTCGCGCAATTCGGCAACGCCACGCATTCTACGATCATCCAACCACTCTTCGGAACCTGTTGAAAGCTTCAGAAACACCAGGACGCGAAGCTGGGGCGAGAGGGGAAGAGAACCAGGTAAGAAACCTGCCCTCGGGTGAGCCTATAACCTGCACCATTCTCAGGTTGGCGTCAACCCCTATGCCGCCAACAGCGACCGCCACCCTCAGCGTCCACATCCAATGCCGCCAAGTTCATGCAGTCAACGTCCACTTTCCTGGACGCCAACAGGTCAACGGCCACCCCTGGCCGCCAACTCCAACTGAACAGCAGTAGGTCCTGTTTCATTTCAGGACCAACCCTGCACTTTACCTGCTCAAGCCACGCATTCACACCACACATTCCACACAACCAACTCACATTGGCCTCACAGCGGCCTACACAACCAACACACACATGATCCGCATGGATCCGAAAGGCACGCGACGTTACATTACTATCATCTAAAAAGAAAATTTCGACCTTGAAATTCATAACACAATTCAAAGTTAAACAACTCATACATACACACCTTTACAAGTACTATCATCTAAAAAGAAAATTCACAAGCTTACTCAAACAGATAGGGATACCCTTTAGCCATTTCCGCGGCCAACTCCCAGGTATCCTCACCACCCAAACTATTTTCCCATCTCACTTTAACCAACTCAATTTCTTTATTCCACAATTTCTTCATCTTTCGATCTGTGATCTGCACCGGATATTCTGGCATAGTCATATCCGGCCTCAGGTCACCACCTTGATATCTAATTATTTGAGCTGGATCTTCAATACACTTTCTCAACATGGAGACATGGAAAATATCATGCACATCAGCAAAATCAGCTGGCAAATCCAGCCTATAAGTTGCTTCCCCAATTCTTTCAATCACCTGGAAAGGTCCCACATACCTTGGACTCAACTTCCCAGACTTGCCAAATCTCATAATACCTTTACTCGGGGAAACTCTCAGAAAAACAAAATCTCCCACCTCAAACTGAAGTGGTCTCCTCCACACATCTGCATAACTTTTTTGCCTGCTTTGAGCTGCCTGCAATTTTTCTTTAATAAGCTTCACCACTTCCGTGGTTTGCTGAATCAATTCAGGACCCACCAATTGCCTTTCTCCCACTTCATGCCAGTTCAATGGGGTTCTACATGGCCTTCCATATAAAGCTTCATACGGTGCCATCCCAAGACTGGTATGATAACTATTATTGTAGGCAAACTCAACCATTCCCAAATGATGCTCCCAACTACCTCCCCAAACTAAACAACAAGCCCGCAACATATCTTCAATTGTTTGAATAGTCCTCTCTGTCTGACCATCTGTCTGGGGATGATAAGCGGAGCTATACCTCAATTCAGAACCAATTACTTTCTACAGACTTCTCCAAAAACCAGAAGTAAATCTTGGATCTCTATCTGATACAATAGTCTTCGGGATACCATGCAGTGGAACAATTCATTCAACATAAATATTTGTCAATCTGTCCACTGTCCAAGACATACTTACTGCCACTAATCTGCACACTTTTGTCAATCTGTCAACAAACACCCATATTCCATTATGTCCTGAACTCGTCCTCGGTAAACCTGCCACAAAGTCCATTGCAATATCATCCCATTTCCACTGTGGAATGGGTAACGGTTGCAATAGACCTCTAGGCTTTTGATGCTCTGCTTTAATCTGCTGACAGATAGCACACCTTGCCACAAATTCTGCTATTTCTTTCTTCATATGAGGCCACCAAAAATGCTTTCTTAAATCATGGTACATTTTAGTACTACCCGGATGAATAGTGTACCTAGATTTATGAGCCTCTTCCAGAACTCGCTGCTTTACCTCCCTTTCTGCAGGAACAAACAACCTGCCCCTGAGCCTGACCACACAATTATCATCAATAGAAACTCCTTCCATTTTTACAATTTCAGGTAGACCTGCATCTGCTCTCTGAGCCTCAATAATTTTCCAATATAAAGATGGCTCTACTGCACTAGCAGCTAGAATTGCCCGTCGCTGACTGCTGGGCACATACAAGGAGTTCTCTGCTACCTCTTCATACAACTTCCATTCTTTAATCATCATCAGATTCATATATGCCTTTCTTCTTAAGGCATCAGCTACAACATTGGCCTTACCCGGATGGTAAGCCAAACTGAAATCATAATCCTTCAGATATTCAACCCATCTGCGTTGGCGAAGATTCAAATCTTTCTGCGAGAAGATATACTTCAAGCTTTTATGATCTGTAAAAATCTCAAATCTCTCGCCATACAGATAATGCCTCCACATTTTTAAAGCAAACACAACTGCTGCCAATTCTAAATCATGAGTGGGGTAATTTTCTTCTGCTGGCTTCAATTGTCTGGACGCATACGCTATCACTTTACCATGCTGCATAAGTACTGCGCCAAGACCTCTCCTTGAAGCATCAGTATACAACACAAAACCACCACTCCCTGCCGGTAATGTCAATATAGGTGCTGATGTGAGTCTTTTCTTTAATTCCATGAAACTTCTCTGACATTCACCGGACCACACAAAAGGCACTCCTTTCCTGGTCAACTTAGTCATAGGTGCCGCAATCTTAGAAAAATCTTGAATAAAGCGCCTATAATAACCTGCCAACCCCAGAAAACTTCTAATCTCGGTTATTGTCTTAGGCACTTGCCACCTAGACACAGCTTCCACTTTACTCGGGTCCACTGCTATTCCTTTAGCTGAGATAACATGCCCCAAAAACTGAATTTCCTTCAACCAGAATTCACACTTACTGAATTTAGCAAACAACTGGTTATCTCTTAACAACTGCAGGGTAAACCTCAAATGAGCTGCATGCTCCTCTTCAGATGCTGAATAAATTAGAATATCATCAATAAAGACCACAATGAATTGATCTAAATATGGATAAAAAATTCTATTCATTAGATCCATAAAACCTGCAGGAGCATTAGTCAACCCAAAAGGCATTACCACAAACTCAAGTGACCATATCTAGTTCTGAATGCTGTCTTGTCTATATCTTCTTCTTTAATTCTTAACTGATGGTACCCGGACCTCAAATCAATCTTAGAAAACACCTTTGCTGATTGCAACTGATCAAATAAATCATCTATCCTCGGCAACGGGTACTTATTCTTGATGGTCACATCATTCAATTTCCTATAATCAATGCACATCCGAAAACTTCCATCTTTCTTTTTCACAAATAAAACCGGCGCTCCCCACGGGGAATGACTCGGTCTAATAAAACCTTTTTGCAACAACTCTTCTAATTGCTTTTTCAATTCTTAAGTTCTGCTGGTGCCATCCGATATGGAGCTTTAGAAATCGGCATGGTACCTGGCAGCAACTCAATAGTAAAGTCCACCTCTCTATGTGGAGCTAAACCAGGCAATCCTCAGGAAAAACATCAGCAAATTCCCTAACCACGGGAACTGCTTTACTGGCTGACTGGCCTCTACCAAACTCACCGAGGCTAAATAAGCACACACCCATCATTAATCAACTTTCTAGCTTTAATTGCAGAAATTAGAAACTTGGAGGTATAAAAAGGCATACCTTGATATTCAAACACTGCACCATTAGGATGACAAAATCTGATCCTTTTCTTTCTGCAATCTAACATTGCTCCATACATTTCAAGCCAATCCATACCCAGAATGATATCATAATCTGACAACTGCAGGGCATACAACCGACCCGGCATCTGGTTCCCTTCAATCATAACAGGAGCTTCATCTATATAGCTCGAAGTGAGTAAGAACTCACCTGAAGGAACCTCCACCACTAACTCACAAGACTTCTCTTCTAAAGGATGAGCTATACAATCCAGAAATTCTTCGGAAATAAAAGAATGAGAGGCACCCGAATCAAATAAGACTCTTGCTGAATATTCATAAAGAGGTAAAGTACCTTCTATCATATTTGACGCCTCTGCCTGGGCTCGGGTGATAGCCATAACCCGGCCTCTCCCTCGTTGCTGCGGTGCTCCTCTGCCACGACCTGCCTGTGGCTGCTGGAACTGCTGAGGCTGCTGCTGCTGCTGCACACCTCTGCCATACCCATATTCTCTTGCATAGGGACAATTGCGGATCAAATGTCCCGGCTGATTACAATTATAACATCTATATCCTGGAGGAACAATAGGCTGCCTGGCAGTGCTCTGCTGCGACTCCTCCACCTCAGGCCTACCACGGCCCTGCTGGAACTGCGGACGACCTCCCCATCCTCTTCCTTTTCCTTTAAGTGCTTGCTTTAATTTCTGGCCCCATTTACCAAAGCCTGATGTAGAAGGTCCGGCTGGTGCCTTACCCTTGCTTGCACCTACCGTCTGCTGCGGTAGCCGGAAACTACCTGAACCTGACTCACCTGCCTGGCGAGTCCGGATAGACCTCTCCAAAGTAGCTGCCCTCTGCGCTGCCTCTTCCACTGTCTTGCACATGAGAGGTACTATCGCATCCTGCAACTCCACTCTCAATCCTCTGATAAAATACTCAACCATCATATTATTATCTGAAACCACATATGGCGCATAACGGCTAAGTGCCATAAATCTCATCTAGTACTCTAAGACTGAAGAGTTACCTTGCTGGAGAGTTTGGAATTGCTCTCTTTTTACTTGCTGCACTTGGATCGGAAAGAATGTATCATTAAACACGTCAAGAAACTCCGGCCAAGTGATAGCTTCTTCCGTCCTGCCTGCAAAAGTGGTTTGCATCTTCAATCGCCACCATTCCAAGGCAAAACCTCTCAACTGGTAAGCAGCTAATACCACTTTATCTGCCGCCAAACATCTCATGGTTGCAAAAACTCTTTCTATTTCATGAACCCAGTGCTCGGCTGTATCTGGATTCGGCCCTCTTGAATAAGTAGGCGGCTGCAATCTCAGAAACCTTTCAACTTGCATCACTGGTTCTTCATCTAATTGCACTGGTGGTGGTGGTGGTGGTGGCACAGGTGCTACAAAAGGCACCTCTACCCTCGGCGGAACTGGAGCAACAAGTACAGCCTCTCCATCCCCAGGTGGCACTGCAACCGGTGGTACTGGCGCCTGCTGATCCATTCTTGCCCGAATATCCGTGAGGCTCTCCCAGATTCTCTCAATCATACGCTGGGTGCTTTCCTCCGGATCTCTCCTCCACCACCCCAATCTCTTCTATCAGCCATTTCAGAAATTTCTACATAAACAAAACACCAGACAAAAACAAACCACAAATGATCAAAAACCAGGGTCCCTACCAGCAGTGTATAAAGACCGAAATAAGGCTATGTATCTTTCTAGTTCCCTTATATTGGCACGGACCTTGCTCTGATACCAACTGTGATGGAATGCCTCGGCCAAGCCCGTTAAACCGATAACGTACTTGATCCGAGTCCGCCTCCCGCGAACGGGCCGAAGCCTCGCAAGGGATACCAAACCACAGTCCGTGTAAACACAAAGGAACACACCATTTTATATATATAATTCAGAAGTTTACATAGCCAAATTTCCACAAAACTGAAAAGAAGTACAAGAGCCTGGGGCATACCCCGAGGTACAACTGAAGAAAGTAAACAACTAACTAAACTACACTGCTGGAGTACTACACAGCTGGAACTACACCGCTGGAGGTACTGACCCTGCACCGCTACGGCGCGGCTCTGAGCTGGACGACGGTCATGAGACGTCCTCCTCGCCCTCACCTGTGGGGGTAGGGGTGAGCCTCTCTAGTCACTGGCTCAGTAGGGAACTCCCCCAAAACCGAGCAAACCAAAACCACAGGTACGAAAGCAGTAAACAATACCAACAATTTATAGAACAGCTAAACAGAATATTAAAGCTGTAAAAGTACTCACCGTCTGCCGACTACGAAAACAACTGTAATAATTAAACGGCAAACCAGTACAGGTGTACAAGCTAAAGTAGAGACAGCCAACACGAGCCACGTGAACTGGTTCGCGACACCAGAAACTGACTCGGACAAACTAACACAGGCTACCTCTCAGTCTAGCAGCCACGGACGAAAGGTCCAGCTGCCGCTCCACGTAAAAAGGTCAAGCAACTGTGGAGACCAACTAAACACCACCACCTGCGGACCACACGGTCACAGGCCCATGCCTGACACCTCCAGAGACCCTGGCCTGGGCTCGCTAGAGTGAGGCACTGGAAAAGGACTAGCTGGGGACCAGTGTCGACTACTGGTGTCCGTACCCCCAACTACGAGCGCGCTACAAGTGACTAAAGACAAACACAAGTGTCACTGTCCCACTGTCGTCTTTCCCTCAGCCGGACGTACAACTCAACACAGGAGTGAGGGTGTCCAGGTCAGACGACACAGACCTCGACGGTACAACACAAGTACCGGGACAAAGCCCCGAGCTAACAGCCTGGCTCACAAAGAACCTGGGGCACCCAACTGAAGAGGTAACCACGGTAGGCGTCGTACTACTCGCCACGTACACAGAACCACGTGCACGTCACACACAAACCACGTGAAACCTCACGTAAACCACAAGTAACCACGATCCACTACACATGAACCCAACTGACTCGCGTAAACATCGCGCAGTCACGAGAGTAAGTAACTAATAGCATACCTTATATGCTAAACACAAGAACCATGTGCACTCAGTGCACCTCACGTGTCAACACACATGCATTATCGATAAATACTGTAATCAGTCATTTCTGTTTATAACCAATAGGCGGCAACATCGACTGCCGCTTACAACAAGTCAACGGCAAGGGACCTGGCCGTTAACATCCTGGCTGATGAGCTTGGCGACAAGCGATCTTGACGCCAAGTTCTCCAGCCATTATTCCTGCAGAAACCCTAATCCGAATCCACAGGTTTTCTAATCGTTAAAACAACTGTAAAACATGCAGAAATAGTTCCTCTAACATGCATGAGTCTCCAACAACCCAATACAACATGCTTTACTCATTAAATTTTCCAAACCACCCATTAACCCCGCATGGTGCAACTTGATCCGAAAATGCATTATCATGTTGATTCAAGTGGGTTTGTTATGTTTTAATGTTTCTACGGAGCTACCAGGGTTCGTCCCCTACCTCAGAACACGCTAGAACCTCCCGCAATCTCCCGGTTCATGCCGAGCCCTCCGCGAGCTCCCACGGGAATTGCACCACGCCGCGACGTTTCCTCGCACAATTCGGCAACGCCACGCATTCTACGATTGTCCAACCACTCTTCGGAACCTGTTGAAAGCTTCAGAAACACCAGGACGCGAAGCTGGGGCGAGAGGGGAAGAGAACCAGGTAAGAAACCTGCCCTCGGGTGAGCCTATAACCTGCACCATTCTCAGGTTGGCGTAAACCCCTATGCCGCCAACAGCAACCGCCACCCTCAGCGTCCACATCCAATGCTGCCAAGTTCATGCAGTCAACGTCCACTTTCCTGGACGCCAACAGGTCAACGGCCACCCCTGGCCGCCAACTCCAACTGAACAGCAGCAGGTCCTGTTTCATTTCAGGACCAACCCTGCACTTTACCTGCTCAAGCCACGCATTCACACCACACATTCCACACAACCAAATCACATTGGCCTCACAACGGCCTACACAACCAACACACACATGATCCGCATGGATCCGAAAGGCACGCAACGTTACAGGACAACACCACACAGGAACTACTTCTCAGTCTCGCAGTCACGTGTTGGATCGAGATGGCACAAATGATGTCCTAGAGGGGGGGTGAATAGGACTTCTTACGCTTTAAAATTTTTATCTAAAAGTGGATAACACTAGGTAAAGTTGTTAGCGTTTAGTGTAGTGTGTGAAACAAGTGTTAATTTTTCGAAAACAATCACACAAATGCACAAGAAATTTTATCCTAGGTCTTTCCTTCACAAGAGGGGAACTGTAGGAAACAAACCTCCTATGGGTTATCTAAAACAAAAATGAGAAACACTTGTGTGTCTGCTCAGAAGGATGAGCAAACACAGAGAATTCAGAAAGGAGTACAAATCAGAGTTGCAGCTCTAACTCTTTCTGAATCTAATCTGGGTGGACTGAAGAATAGATCTAGAGTTACAAAATGCCACCCAACAGAGAAAGACTTCTAAGAACTAGAGAGCTTGGAAGTAGCAGACTGAGGAAGCAGCTCTCTTTCTTTCAATTTAGTAGAAGGCTTTGTGAAGACTCTTGCTTGCAAATTCAGATGGGAGTGAGTGTATTGTTGTCTCTCTGTCTAAGTTGGTGTCTTGCTCAAAACTCCAGCTTCTATATATGCTTCAGAAACCTTAAGTTTCCATTTGAAACTGCCCATTAGCGAACTAGTCGTTTGAAGAGTAGTCGTTGATCCTTTGGATGTAGATGCTTTTGAGACTTTTGTTATACTCATCAGTCCTTCAGCTTTTGGATTTCCAACATCTTCAGGCTGTGTTTGTAGCTTCACGGCTTGATTGACAGTCTTCATTAATTGTTCTGTAAAACTCCATGCTAGAGACTGAGAACAAAGCATGCTTCATAAATGTTCTGCAAGAAAGGACAAGATAGAAAGAGATACCTCCATACTTTCGGAGGTAGGTGAGATGGAAATATATGTAAAATATAAAGAATCTCGGATAGACAGATGTTCAATGCAATAAAAAGTAGACAGACAGTTGAATCCTAAAGGTAAGGGGAGGTTCGGACAGTGGTAGGTGAACTCTGATAGATACCCCATGCAGCATATACTTACCATCGCATTTACTGCAAGGCAACTGTCAAAAGGGAGAAGAACTGAACTTCTGATAAAAAGTAAGAGACCAATTTGTATAATTATTTCAGATCTTTTTAAAGATATTTTATGTAGTCATTTTGAATATAAATTATCCTACCTAATAGAATATTTAAATGATGGTGATAAGAAAAAGCATTATTCTGTAGGATATGCAAGTTTTATTTATTCTCTAAAAGATCCCATAGGGATAACAAACATATTGAATAACTTAAAATCAAGATTTCATGGATTTAATGAAATGACAAATTCATATAGAAATTATTATTAAGTACATAGAAGTTGATAGTATACCTCGACTTTCCTAAAGTCGGAGTCAAAGAAAAGAGATACAAGATGAATTTCGACTCTACAGAAGTCGCAATGAAACTGATCACAAACTATGACTTTTGGAAAGTCGGACTGATAAGAGCATCAATCGGTCATACTTCGACTTCTGGGGAGTCGGAGTGCAAATAATAATAGACTTCGACTTTCAAGGAGTTGGAGTATAATACAGAGACTTCGACTTCTCTAGAGTCGGAGTAAGAAGACTTCGACTTTTCAGAAGTCGGAGTGAAAGTGTTCATCAATCGATGTCTTACTTCGACTTTAAGAGAGTCAGAGTCTAGACTTCAACTTCTAAGAAGTCAGAGTACTATCAGACTTCGACTTTCAAAGAGTCAGAGTACAGTTCACAGATGGTTCAACACTTCGACTTTTCTGGAGTTGGAGTCCACAGTCGGAGTTAATATGGTACATAGTATATACAGTGGACTTAGAGAAATTTCCTGATAGTGTTGATATACAATATTATACAAGTAATGTTTCTTGTGGTATATTTCAATAGATTTGTTTGTAGAGAGAGTCTTAAAAGGTTTTATCATAGCAAAAACATAATATGTTAAAGAGATAGTGTAAGGCCCTCGAATTTTGTCATTTTATTTTGTCGCGTGTTGAGTCATGCTTGTGTAGAACATTATGTATGCATACGTAAATATCTATGTATATAATATCTTGGTGTACTTATGTATGCATGTGTATATTTAGTTGTAAATAATGTTCATTTGCATGGTGTAGTTAGTGTGTATGTTATACTTCATACATTGCATGTATATATATAGCGTGGATATGGCTTTCTGCATGGTTTCATGCCCTGGCCGAGGAGTAAGTTGACGACAACATGGATGGACGTTCATGTTAAGTAAACGTCCATGTCGATGGACGCCAAAAGGTAGGTAGACGGCCATGTATGTGGACGTCTATCTCTCTGAATTTCTGTGCGCAGAAGACCCAGAAATCCCAGATTTGCCTTGCTCTCTGATTGGGGAGTTGTCTCCCAACGGCTCTCCCATCTCTTCAACGCAAAACCCCAAGGCATTGCTTATAAAAATAGCCCTCTTTGTGATTGGAAGAGCTCTCTTGGCTCTTGGCAAGGAGAAACCCTAGTTGTGAGAAAAAGAGAGAAAAACCAGAACTTTGTGGGCTTTGATCCGGCGACTGGAGGCTCCTTCCTGCGATCTACTGCAACTGGAGGGGAGTCTGAACGTTGGGGAAAGCTTCTCCAACGCCGGGTTGCAGTCTACATCAACCTAGAACCTGGAGCAAGGAGATCTTGGAGGCTTCTTGGCACTGCCCAAAGAGAGCTTCCTCAACCATTTTCATCCCCTTGCAGATTTTTCCAGAGGCAAGTAACCCATCCCCATTGTTCATACATATGTCTAGTAGGTCTTAGGCATTTTTCTGGAATTTTATTCGAGTCCTAGAACCCCACATTCCCCGATCTTTGGAGATCAGTCTGTATTTTGCACAAACAGGAACTTAACGGCAAGATCTCATGCCGTTAAGATCCTAGGTTGGCGGCAGGTGATACTGCCGTTAACATTTGTGAACGGCCATCCCTTGCCATTTAGTTCTTCAGGACAAAACAATGAACGGTTCTTCCTTATATGACTATTTTCGGGTTTTCTACGCATGAGGATATATTGTAAATTGTATATGTAACGTAATATAGATAGTGAAGAGTGTTGTGACATTTCTGTGAATTTTCTGTAAATAGTGTTAAATGATAAATGTATTTGAAATGCATGTTAGACAAGATCTTGGACATGGTAGCTTCCTGTTCATACAATCCATGAGGAATTTGAATGACATAAAATTTTTGGATGATGTGTATGAATGTCATTCCATGTCCTGAAAAAAATGGGAATTTTCCCATGACCATGCAATTAGTTGTAATTTCTGTACTGAAAAATAGGGAGCATGTGTAGGATGTTTTAAATTTTCAGTAAATTGTAGGTTGCATAATAAATTTGGGGAAAATTTTTGTGATGATGTGAATGTTGGACACAGATTTTTGAACTGTTAGTTTCAACCATGACATTGTGATTCCATGATAAATTGATTTATGAATAGCATGTGAATGAGTGTTCTATTTTCTGTAAATTCCGTGTAGCTCAGAAAAATTTGAGAATTTGCATGTGTGATCTGAAACCTACAAACCGCATGTGGTTAAAATTTCATGTGATTTGGGCAACAGTAGATGATATTGTGAAATTTTCATGAAGAAATGAGTTATTAAAGCATGCTTAATGTGATTATAGATTGTTAATGAGTTTCAACATGATTATGGTAAATTTCTGAATGTTAAAGTTCTGTTAACAGTAGCATAATGTTAGGGAAAACTAAACCATGTGCATACTGGTGAAAATGGAAGCTAAGTGCTAAATTGCGTGAAATTGTGTGTGTGTTAAATCGGAAAATGTGTAAAATGTGCCGTATGTGACACTGCTTCCATAGAGGGCTGTGGAACCGTACCGTGGTAAAGTCCCCATGGGAAGGTTCAATGTGTTTGATATCCTAAGGGCATTAGGATGAAATCCTAGAGGTGGACAAGTACCACTGGTTAGGGTGGAGAATACTTCTCTCGGTCTACGCAGTACCAAGATTCGTCACTGTGTTGCCTAGGTGGCGTCTATGTGTTATGTGAATGTGTTATATGTGTCCTTATAGTGGTGGTTTGGACTATGTGTCACGGCATTTAAGTGAGAATAATGTGATTGTGTATAAGTGAAAATGTGTAGTGTGTAAGTGAATATGTGAACCCAATGTGATAGCATGTAGAATTTTGAAATATGATATGATGGAGTTAGATTCATGTCAAAACAGCAAGCTTATTGTGTTTACAATTGTGATATGCATGTGGAAAAGTACGTAGAATCCATGTTAGGAACGTTTTTCCTTTATGTGTAAAATTCCAAGTCTCAATTGCTATCATGTTGCAACGTAGATATAAATTTAGCTATCATGTGAGTAAATGTATAGAAAGCATGCGGTAGGTATATTATTGTGGAATAACATAAACCATATACCATGTGTTATGAAATTTGTAGAAGTATCATGATAGGCTTTCTTTAAATATTGTTCCACCATGCCGCATGTATTGATTGATGTAATTGAGAGAAAAATGTGTATATGATGTGTGTATGTATAATGTGTGTGGACCACTTGCTGAGTCTTTTAGACTCACTCTTGCTTCGGCGTACAGGTTTAGCAGGTGACCCTACTTTCTTGGAGGAGATTGTTGAGAGCGATTCCGAGCGAGGAGAGTAGATTGTTGTGGAGTCATCGACATTGTACTTTCTTTTCCATAGTATGAAATTTGAAACTTGTGTAATTATGGATGAACAATGTAATTTGGATCTAGAATTTCATTATGTGGACTTTAGTTTCTTTTAAATTGCTATATGGGCTATGTATGTCTAATGTGGATGATGAAATAAAATTGACAGTTAGTTCTTTTACTTCCGCTGTTCTATGTCTATATTTGTGTACATCTCAATCTAGTGGTAGTGTTGGGTAAATGTCCCACTGTAACGATGTTCATTATATCAACATGGATTGGTATAATCGTACCGGTATAAGGAGGGTCGTTGCAGAGATTGGTATCAGAGAGAGGATTGAGATTGTACATAAATATATATAAGTCATCATCTTCATTATATGCTAAGTCCTTATAGAATTGTCCACATGTGTAGAAATGATTAATAATCAATGAAAGATAGATAAGAAAGTGGTTAGGAACTAAATAACGTAGTTTCTAATAGTTATTAAAATTAATTGCAGCATATGGCTTCATGCGGTAGACGTGGCGGTGTACCTACTCGTGATGGCGAGTAGAGGAGTGATGAGCCTAGGCGTGAGGACCAGGGTGAGCAGCAGGCCCCAGCACCCCAGGGTCCTGTGCTTCCTCCTCCACCACCAGTGGATTATGGAGTGTTCATTCAAGGTCTAGTGCAGGCCATGCAGACGCAGGCCCACACCCAGGCTGAACTCCAGGCTCAGTTGGAGGCTCAGGTTAGAATAATAAGAAAAAGAGTAGTATGTTTTATTTAATTGCATGATGTTATGTTGAATATGCGTTGCTTGTTGTTTGTTGTAGCAGGCTCAGGTTCTAGTTCCCCAGGCTCAGGACCATGGTGGACCCTCCATCATGGAAAGGTTTAAGAGGATGTTGCCACCCTCTTTTAAGGGGGAGAGCGACCCATTGCTAGCTGAGAGCTGGATGAGGGAGATCGAGAAGATCTTCCTGGCTATTAGGTGTGCGGACGATGACAAGGTTACTTTAGCCACCTATATGCTACAGGTATGTGCTAGTTTTATATGTTTGTATACCCTGTTAAGTTAGAGTTGTTTAGTTTGGTGCTTATGAAGGTTGTGTTGCAGGAGAGAGCCGATGTGTGGTGGGCTTCCTTACTGCGTACCCGGTTCGAGGACGGTGCTATTGATGTTGCTTGGGACGAGTTCATGAGGCTCTTCCGGGCCAAGTTCGTCCCCGAGCATGTCCAGGACAGGATGGAGCAGGAGTTTCTTTCTTTGACTCAGGGCTCCATGACTGTACTCGAGTACGAGGCCAGGTTTGCTGAGTTATCTAAGTATGCACCTCACATAGTAGCTGATGAGAGCAGGAAGGCAAAGAAGTTTGTGATGGGCCTTAAGCCATCACTGAGGACGAGGCTAGTGGCATTTGATCATTGTACCTTGGACGAGGCCCTTAGCGCTGCTTGTAGGCAGGAGGGTGAAATGGAGCAGTACCTCGAGGAGAAGAAAGCTTTGCAGAAGAGGCCTACAGCTCCTTTCCAGCGGTAGGATAAGAAGAAGGCAGCGTACCAGACACCGCAGCGCCCAGTGGCAGCCAGTAGTACTCAGGTACCTTCTCAACGTTCCCCTGGTGTGAAGAAGGAGTGTCCCCATTGCGGGAGGGCACACGGTGGTACGGAGTGTTGGATGGTAGAGGGAAAATGCTTGAAGTGAGGAAGCAGTGACCACAAGATCATGGATTGTCCGAGACTTCAGCAGGGAGTCCAGCGTGGAGCGCCAGCTCCAGCAGTGGTAGCAGCAGTAGCACCAGCTATAGGAAGACCAGGACGGCCTCGAGCCCAAGCTCGAGTGTTTGCTCTAGCACGAGAGGATGCCGAGCAGGCAGAGCATGTCACCGAAGGTACGGTTTTCTTTCTAGGTGTGCACGCTCGGGTTTTGTTTGATACGGGTGCCACTCACTCGTTCATTTCCGAGCGGTTTTCTAGGCAGTTGGCTATAGAGTCAGGCGTAGAGTCTGAGGATTTAGAAGTCCCTTTGTCTGTACACACACCTGCGGGTACGGTATAGACTAGGAAGTGCATTCCGTCGTTACCTGGGTGCATTGAGGATAGGGTTCTAGATGGGTGTTTCTTCTTGCTGAAGATAAAGGACTTTGATGCTATTCTTGGTCTGGATTGGCTAGAGGAGCACTATGCGTTAGTAGATTGTCGTGGGAAGAGGATTGTTTTCCGCATTCCTGGTGAGGACGAGTTCTCTCATCCATTGCCAAGGAACCTGGCGGGAAAGTTGGTCATCTCTGCCATGAAGGCGATGCGCATGGTAAACAAGGGTTGTGATACTTTTCTTGCCAGCGTAGTGTTAGTACCCGAGTCTGATGAGTCACCCACTCTTGCAGAGATCGTTTTAGTGCAGGATTTTCCAGACGTCTTTCCCGATGATTTGTCTAGATTGCCACAGGATAGAGAGATAGAGTTCACCATAGAGTTGCTTCCGGGCACCTCTCCTATCTCGAAGGCTCCATATCGGATGGCACCTGCGGAGTTAGCCGAATTAAGGAGGCAGTTGCAAGAATTGCTAGATAAGGGATTTATCCGCCCTAGTGTTTCCCCTTGGGGCGCACCTGTATTGTTCGTAAGGAAGAAGGATGGATCACTTAGGTTATGCATTGATTATAGAAAGCTTAACCAAGTGACAGTGAAGAACAGGTATCCCTTACCTCGTATTGATGATTTGTTTGACCAACTGCAAGATGCATCAGTCTTTTCCAAGATTGATTTGCGGTCTGGTTATCATCAGTTGAGGACTAGGAGTGAGGATGTGTCCAAGACGGCGTTTAGAACCCATTATGGACATTATGAGTTTTTGGTCCTTCCTTTCGGATTGACCAATGCCCCTACAGCGTTCATGGATCTCATGAACAGGGTATTTAGGCCGTACTTAGATAGCTTTGTTGTAGTATTTATCGATGATGTGTTGGTCTACTCTCCGGATGAGGCCACACACCGTCAGCATTTGAGAGTAGTGTTAGAGGTTCTTCGTGAGCACAAGTTGTATGCAAAATTCAGCAAGTGCGATTTTTGGTTGCGCGAGGTTCATTTCCTTGGGCATGTTATCTCCAGTGCTGGTGTAGCAGTTGATCCAGCGAAGGTCCAGGCAGTTATGGATTGGGAGATCCCCAAGACCCCTTCGGAGATTCGTAGTTTTCTTGGTTTGGCTGGTTACTATCGGCGATTTATTGAGGGATTTTCATCCATCACCGCCCCATTGACTCAACTTACCAGAAAGGGGGTGAAGTTTGTGTGGTCCGAGACATGTGAGAGTAGCTTTCAATTATTGAAGACTAAGCTTACTTCCGCTCTAGTATTGGTATTACCTAGTGGTACTGAAGGTTTTGCCATTTATATGGATGCATCTCGGATTGGCTTAGGCTGTGTGCTAATGCAGCAGGGAAGGGTAGTGGCGTATGCTTCTCGCCAATTGAAGGAGCATGAGCGAAACTATCCGACTCATGATTTGGAGCTTGCGGCAGTGGTTCATGCACTAAAGATCTGGAGGCACTATCTTTATGGTGTCAGATTTGAGGTGTTCACTGACCATAAGAGCTTGAAGTATCTCTTCTCCCAGAAGGAATTAAACCTACGGCAGAGGAGATAGATTGAGTTCCTCAAGGACTATGACTTCGACCTTCAATATCATCCAGGGAAGGCGAATGTCGTAGCGGATGCTCTTAGCAGGAGGAGGTCTTCGCTCCAGTAGGATTGGAAGATGTTGGAGGATGCGGCGTGTACGATGACTGAGTTAGAGCCCTTGTGTCAGGCTTTTGTAGCTCAGTTGTCCCTTAGGTCTTCAGTGTTGGATGAGGTGATCGAGCAGTAGAAGGCCGACCCTAGACTCCAAGAGTTAGTGGGCAAGGCAGGCATTGCTCGTGATGAGGATGGCGTGATTAGATTCCACCACCGAGTGTGTGTTCCTGACGTGGTAGATGTTCGTGAGCATGTATTAGCAGAAGCTCATAGGTCGAGATTCTCTATTCATCTGGGTAACACTAAGATGTACCAGGATTTGAAGAGGTCTTTTTGGTGGTCTGGCATGAAGAGGGATGTAGCAGATTATGTATCTAGGTGTTTAGTATGCCAGCAAGTGAAAGCCGAGCGGCAGCGACCATCTGGTCTTATGCAGAAGATGGAGATCCCAGTGTGGAAGTGGGTAGCTGTCACTATCGATTTTGTTTCGGGTTTGCCTTGATCTAGGCGGGGTAATGACTCGATTTGGGTGGTCGTAGATAGATTCTCGAAGACTGCGCATTTCTTGCCTATGAAGAAGAAGCAGTCAGTGGAGAGTTTGGCTAGGCTGTATGTTAGTAGCATTGTTAGATTTTATGGTGTGCCGAATGTTGGGTTGAGTGTGTTTTGGAATTTCCTAAAGTTGTATTTTAATGATGACCAATGAACATCACTCATACTTTGATTTTAATGATGACATATTATGATTTTAATGATGACATGTTGTGATTTCAATGCTTAATGGGTGGAACATGTTAATGTTCAAACAACATGTTTTTGATGTTTAATATCTCATATTTTAATGATAATATCTTGTACTAATGGCTTATGTGTTAATTTTGCAGGTGTATACAGATTTTGTCTTGGTAGTGTCGACACACTCCTTACTGGTGTCGACACAGTGCTTCAAACCCAAGGCAAAATGATGAAGAAATGGTCAAGTGTGTCGACACAGCCTGAAGTGGTGTTGACACTAGATCCAGTTCCCAGAAGACCTGTTTGACAGTTCTGGACAGCGTGTCGACACAGCCTAAAGTAGTGTCGACACTAGTGACTCTTCCCAGAGAACCAATTCTGCCAGTTTGGGACAGTGTGTCGACACACTCTGTAGTAGTGTCGACACACTCCGGCTAAAACTCAATTTCGTGAAATCATCTGGACACGTGGCCGCTTGGGGTTCAAGGGGATCTGCCTAGGTTTTTGTGCCCACGTACCCTAAGGCCTTTTATGGACATATGGGGGTATAAATACCCATGTCCTTGGAACTCCAAAGGCATCCACGAAAGAGCAAGCCAAGACCATTCTGGAAAAAGGAGATTTGAGCGGGAAAGGCTCTGCATCCAGAGGAGCAGTAGAGCGGCGCCCCCAAGGAAGAAGAAGGGGAAGAAGAGAAGGAGCTCGAGATTGCAAGAGTGCTGATCCAGAAGGAGATCCAGCCAAGTTTGTAATTGGTCAGAGTCCTGAATTTTTTGGGGAATCTGTGTATGTGTTCTACACAGATCTCCCAATTCGATTTGTCTCTACCATTTCTATTGTACTGAGATAGATCGTGCTAGAGGATCTATTCTCTGAGTGTGCTTGTTCTAGCAGAACTTGGATCTATTGTGATCCAGAGGTTTGAGTACTTTGTACTCTATTTTGGAGCCCTAGTGCTCTGGGTTGGAGCCGTTGTGCTCTGGTGCTTGAGCCGTGGTGCCCAAGGGCTTGTGAATTTGCTGAATTCACAAGTGGTCTTTGGAGTAGGTCGTTGTGCCTATCTCCTGGGGTTCTTTGAGTTGTTGAACTCAAAGAGGTTAGAGTCGTCGTGCTCTAGTTTGTACTGCACTTGTGTTAGTGGTTCCTCCGTTGTGAGGAGGTGGACGTAGGAGACACAAGTTGTGTTCTCCGAACCACCTTAAAATCTTCAGTGCACTGTGGTTTGATGTGTGGTTTGTTGTTCTTATTCACTATACTCACACACCACACTTGGATCTGATCGAATTGTGTGTTTTACTCATTTTAATTCCACTACCATACACACAATATCTTGTTCCTTTACCAAAGTCACCTATCCGATCCCCAACAACTGGTATCAAAGCAGGTCAGAGTCAATTCTATACTCTGAGGTGCTTTGGTGAATTTTCTGTAATCAGATTTTGATCACTCAATTACTTGATCAAATTGCTGTGTGATTTGGTTTGATTGTTTCTATCATGGACTCTAGAGGTTTTGTTGCTGAAGGTCATTCAATCAATAGGCCTCCATTTTTTGATGGTACTGACTATCCTTACTGGAAGAATAGGATGATGGTTTTTCTTAGAGCACAGAACTATGAAGTATGGAGAATTGTTGAAAAAGGACCAAATGAAGTCACTGGAGATGAAGACCAATGGACTAGGCACCCTGAACTACAACGCCATGAACATGCTGCAATGTGCCATCCATCCAAGGGAATATTCCAGAATCTCCATGTGTAAGTCTGCCAAGGAGATGTGGGATAAATTAGAATTGCTTTATGAGGGCACATCTCAGGTCAGGGAGACTAAGGCTAACATGTTAGTTTCTGATTATGAATTGTTTATCATGAAATCTAATGAAACTATATCTGAGATGTTTGCCAGGTTCATGGTTATTATAAATGGACTTCGAGCTTTGGGTAAGGAATACTCAAATGAAGAATTGGTAAGAAAAATCTTGCGTTCATTATCTCCTGTATGGCACACTAAAGCAACTGTCATTGAAGATTCAAAGGATTTATCCAAAATCACATTGGATGAACTCATTGGATCATTAATGACATATGAGTTAAACCTTAAGAGATCAGAAGAACACATGCTCAAAACAAAAACCATTGCTCTTAAGCTTCATCTAGTAATAAAGGAAAATCTAAAGAAAATTCTGAGTCTGAGAAATCTGAATCTGTGAATGATAATCTTGCTTTCATCACTAGACAATTTAAGGCATTTCTGAAATCAAACAAGAAGAATTTTGGTAATAAGCAAAATGCCAAGTCTAGTAAAAAGAAACATTTCTCTCATGTTGATCATAAGAAAACTGATGAAATTCCTGTGTGTTATAGGTGTAACAAATCTGGACATATGAAGGCTGATTGTCCAGAAGGTAAGAAGAAAAAACACAAAACCCACAAGAAGGAGTTTCACAAAAAGAAGAACAAGGCCATGGTTGCTACATGGTCAGATGATGAAAGCTCAGACTGCAATGAAGAATCTTCAAGTTCAGAAGGGAATGAAATATGCTTCATGGCTGGAAGCAGTGAAGAACAGGTAGATATATCCTTCGAATAATTTACCATTGATGATTGGCAAGAAGCATATGATAATTTAGTTGAAAATCTTTCTGATGTTAGAAAAGAAAATAAATATTTGAAAAGAAAAATTGAAAGTATTCTTCATGATACTCCATCATCTGAAAAAAATTCTGAATTGGAAGCTCAAGTTTCAGATCAAATCAAAGAAAATGATGAACTGTTGATCTTTGTTGATAATCTCAAGTTGAAAATTCAAAAATTGAACAAAAAACTTATCAATTCTGTTAAGAAATTTGAAGAAAAAGAAAAGAAAAACCATGAAAACTTGAATCAAATTGAAAAACTCAATCATTGCATCAAAGAAAAAGAAGACATCATCAAGAACTTCACTCAAGGGAAAGACAATCTGAATGCTCTACTTGGAGTTAGGATGAATTCAAATAAGCATGGCTTAGGTTTTGAGCCACAAAATTCAAAGAAAACTAAATCATCTCCAAAGAAAACAAAATCATCAAAAACTACTTTAATAAATTTTGTCAAGGCAAGCTCATCTGAAAACAAAGGAAAAATACAAAAACAAAAAGAACCTGAGAGGTCGACACATACCTTACCTAGGTCGACACACACTTAGCACAGGTCGACCTATCCCAGTAAGAGGTCGACATATCCCTCTTATAAAAATCACAAAAACTTCAAACCAATCAATAATCATTTTTCTCATGGAAATTGGAATGTTTTCTTCTTTTACAATTCAAGATGGAATAAGTCTTGGAACCAAAGGTATAATGGTAACCAATGGTTCAATCCTTATTTCGATCATTCATCTTTTCCTGCATATCAACAACAATACATGCCAAGTTTTTCACAATCGAACAAACCAACTAAGAGGCATAATGTTCAGAAAATTGAAAAATAAAAAGTTGAATCTTCTGTTTCAAAAAATACTGTGAAGAAAAATACACAAATTTGGATTAGAAAGGATTTGTTATCTCTTCTCACTCAGGATGTTGGTACCAATCTCATGTGGGTACCAAAAACTTTTCTTGTCTAATTTGTTATGTGCAGGAAAGCCGTGCATCCAATTCCAACAACATCTGGATTCTTGACAGTGGATGTTCAAGGCACATAACAGGAGACAGAAATAAATTCTCTTGCTTGATTGAAAAGGAAGGTGGATCAGTCATCTTTGGAGGTAATAATAAAGGAAAAATAATTGGCAAAGGAAAAATTGGTAAGTCTTGCATTACCCTAAGTGATGATGTTTTTTTAGTTGAGGGTTTGAATTATAACTTGCTTAGCATTAGTCAATTGTGTGACAATGGTCACAAGATTCTTTTTGAACATGATTCATGCAAAATAATTGACTCATCTTCTGAGCAAATTAAATTGATTGGAAAAAGAGAAAATAATGTCTACATGATTGATTTGTGTGATAATTCCTCCTTAAATGTTTGCTTGATTGCAAATAAAAATGACACAGCTTGGTTGTGGCACAAAAGGTTGGGTCATGCAAGTTTCACAACCATTAGTAAACTCATAAGATTGAATCTTGTAAAAGGTCTTCCTGAATCTCTCCAGTCATTGACAATCCATTTGTGGGATATGTGCTCAAGGAAAACAAACAAGAAAATCTTTTAAAGTGTTCAATGAAGTACTTCATCTAAACCACTTGAGTTGCTTCATATGGATCTTTTTGGTCCAACCAGAACTCAAAGTCTCAGTGGTAATAGATATGGCTTTGTGATCATTGATGACTTTACAAGATATACTTGGGTCTTATTTCTATCCCATAAAAGTGATGCATGTTAAGAATTCAGGAGATTTTACAATTCTGCCTTAGTGGGTTTATCTTTTAAACTGAATTCTATCTTGACAGATCATGGGGGTGAATTTGAAAACAAATCATTTTCTGATCTCTGTACTGAACTGAAAATTCTCCATAAGTTTTCTTCCCCTAGAACTCCAGAACAAAATGGAGTTGTAGAAAGAAAAAATAGAACTCTTGTGGAAATGGCCAGAACTATGCTCATTGAAAGTAAACTGTCTAAATCTTTTTGGGCAGAAGCTGTAAATACAGCTAATTTCATTTTGAATAGAGCATTAGTAAGACCAAAG
The DNA here is from genome assembly GCA_014218235.1 of Colocasia esculenta. Lineage (NCBI taxonomy): Eukaryota > Viridiplantae > Streptophyta > Magnoliopsida > Alismatales > Araceae > Colocasia > Colocasia esculenta. The sequence continues at coordinate 153,293,327 of CM024757.1, forward strand.
ATCAGAAAAAACCCCTTATGAGTTGTTCAAGAATAAAAAGCCAAGTGTGTCATATTTCAAAATTTTTGGTTGCAAATATTTTGTTCACAATAACAACAAAGAAAATCTTGATAAATTTGATGCAAAAAGTTTTGAATCAATCTTCTTAGGTTATTCTGAAACTTCTAGAGCTTACAGAGTTTACATCTTGAAAAATAAGACTGTGGAAGAATCTCCACATGTCATTTTTGATGAAAATTTGCAAAAGATTGACATTTCTAATTTGTGCAGAACTCAAAAATGTGATGATGAAGATGATCTTCTTGAACATCCATCTACAAATCTTGAAGATCAAGAAGTACCAAATGTTCATGAGGTTCTTGAAATGCCAACTTCAAGTAATTCAGGTAATCATGTTCCTGAAAATCATGCAAACTCTGAGGTAATTTCTGAACCCAGATTTTTAAGAGATCATCCACTTGAAAATATTGTTGGTAATTTGCAAGATGGAATAAGAACCAGATCATCTTTTCATTCTGTCTTAGTTGAAGATTCTTTGGCTCTACTTTCCCAAATTGAACCCAAAAATGTTGATGAAGCTTTATCTTGTGAAAACTGGATAAATACTATGCATGAAGAGCTTCATCAATTTGAAAGAAATCAAGTTTGGGATTTAGTACCAAAACCTTCTGATTTAACTTCTGTCATTGGAACTAGATGGATTTTCAGAAATAAATTGAATGAATCTGGTCAAATTGTTAGAAATAAAGCTAGACTTGTTGCTCAAGGGTATAACCAAGAACTTGGTATTGATTTTGAAGAATCTTATGCCCCTGTAGCAAGACTTGAAGCTGTTCGAATTTTCCTTGCATTTGCTGCTTCTTTGAAATTCAAAGTCTTTCAAATGGATGTCAAGAGTGCTTTCTTGAATGGTTACATAAAAGAAAATGTCTTTGTCAAACAACCCCCTGGTTTTGAAAATGAAAAATTTCTCAATCATGTTTTTAAACTCAATAAGGCTCTATATGGTCTTAAGCAAGCTCCAAGAGCTTGGTATGACCGGTTGAGCTCCTTTCTTGTAAATAAAGGTTACATAAGAGGAAAATTTGATCAAACTTTGTTTACAAAAACTGCAAAAAATCATTTTATTGCTGTTCAGGTTTATGTTGATGATATCATTTTTGGCTCCACAGATAATAATTTGTGCAATGAGTTTGCCCATCTTATGCAATCTGAATTTGAAATGAGTCTAATGGGTGAACTTACATTCTTTTTAGGTCTGCAAGTACATCAAACTACTGAAGGAATTTTTCTGAGTCAAACAAAATATGTCAAGGAGTTGCTCAAGAGGTTTGACTTCCAGAATATCAAGCCATCCAACACACCAATGGCCACAAGTGTAAGACTTGAGAGTGATGCTTCTGGTAAGCCTGTTAATGCTAAACTTTACAGAGGTATGATTGGATCTCTTCTTTATCTAACTACCTCTAGGCCAGATATTCAATTCAGTGTCTGCATGCGTGCCAGATTTCAAGCAAATCCTAAAGACAGTCACATGTTGCGGTTAAAAGAATTTTCAAATATCTTATTTCTTCATGTGATTTGGGTCTTTGGTATCCTGCTGGGTGTAAATTGGACTTAATTGCATATAGTGATGCTGATTATGCAGGGTGCAAACTTGATAGAAAAAGCACTAGTGGGTTGTGTTTATATCTAGGAGGGTGTCTTATTTCTTGGGCTTCCAAAAAGCAACATTCTGTAGCTCTTTCAACTGCAGAAGCTGAGTATGTTGCCACTGGTAGCTGTGGTACCCAAGTCCTTTGGGTCAAACATCAACTTCTAGATTATAATCACACATTAGGTTGCATTCCCATTCTTTGTGACAACACAAGTGCTATCAATCTGTCCAAAAATCCTATTCAGCATTCCCGCACAAAACACATTGACATTCGGCATCATTTCCTTCGAGATGAAGTCTCAAAGAATTCTTTTGAACTCCACTTCATTGACACAGAAAAACAAATTGCAGACATTTTCACTAAGCCTCTTGCAGAACCTAGATTCACTTCTCTTAGAAGGGAACTTGGTTTATGCAAGTTTTCACATGTCTGATATCTTCATCTCATCTCTTTGTGCAAATAAAGGCCATTCTCTCTTGCAAATAAATTCCTACTTCTCAGTTGCATTGAGATTCTTGGTATATCAAATAGTGATTTGACGAAAGGCAAGTTCGGCTTGTCTGGACACTTTCACTATGCGTGAGTATATGTCTCCGCCAAGTACCAAAATTCCTTTTATGCAATTGTTGAGGGGGAGTATTTGTTGAGGGGGAGTCATTGTATATTCTTCACTCATTCCACTTGACATTTGTTGTCTATATTGAGCCCAAAGTCACAGAATTTTTGAGTCATTGTGCTATTTTCTTATGAGAGAATTAAGACATTGAACCCAAACTCATTGTGCACTTAGCTTAATTTCAAAGATTCATTATCATTTCAAGGTTAAGCAATCTTAATACTGAATGTTTTTAAAATGATTTGCAAAACACTTGTAGGCACATGAGTGGCTTTACTATTCAACATGGCATGTTTAAGCTTCATTTTTACCACATGTTAAGAATAATTTCTCTAAATTCGTAGTCATGTCTTTTCTGGTCAAAGCAATCTTATTCCTGCAAAACAATAAAAAAAAAGATCAATCTGGAAAGATGCAAACAAAGCAATGTAAATTTTTAAACCACTGAGTAACCGAGCCATTTCACCTAAACAGTGATTTGTTTCGCGTCAAAAAGTGGAAATCAAAGTTTTCAACTCTGTATAAGATAATGAAAATTAAACCACTGAGTAATCAGGAGATTTTGCATCTAATCAATGTGATCTCTTGCACTAAAAAGTGAGATTTAACTAATTTATTCTTGTATTCTTTTCCAGTTAAAAATGAAAGAAAATTAAATTGACAGGATGAAAAAGCTTAAGACCTTCATAAAGTTCATGTTTACTGAGTTTAGACCTATTATTTTACATTGTGTTAAACTTAAAGCTCCTAACATCCTTGTTAAATATTTCTGCTCACTCATATAGGTCACTTCATTTCACATTTGCATCATTATTTTAACCACATTCAGATCATTATACTTTGCTATTCTTTGTGTTGAGTGTGTCTTTATGATTAAACTTTATTACACAATACAAAGAACACAATAACTTCTCTCATATGTCAATATCACTTTGCTTCATTTATTTTGATCATTTCTGTCCTTTCATTTCTTATATTTCATTTCTTGATCTCTTACAATCATTGTTTCTCTCTCTTATCTATCCTTTTGATGTTGTCAAAAAGGGGAGAAAGTTTAAAGTTCTTTAAAGGAGGAGAAAGCAAAAGTTTCTAGAAAAGTTTCTAGAGGGAGAAAGTCTTTATGGGGAGTAAGTTCAAAGGGTGTATATGGTCAAGGGGAGTTGTTGTATTTAAGGAAGTCAGGTTATTGGGAGATTGTGCATATGTTTTGTCATCATCAAAAAGGGGGAGATTGTTGGGTTGAGTGTTTCACGCTCCGATATTTAGCAGCGGAATAAATACCGGGGGACGTGAACAATACAAACAAACGTATCACAGTTGAATAGCGCAGAGTCACAATTGAATATAATAACACTTTTCAAATCATAATAATATCCTCAAAGTTACTCTTTATTTCATTTCATTCAACTAGATACAACCTTACAAGAAAGAATTAACCAAAGGGTCCATTATTCAAATAATCTTCCAGAAAAGTTTCACTATTACATAGACTACTCAGTTTCTATTTCTAAACTGTCATCTATTCTAGGACGGGTGCTCGTCACTCTTGCCCAGTCCCATCCGACTCCACGGGTTCTTCATCACTACCTGAAAAAGGGCAGGATGATAGGGGTGAGCGAACTAGCTCAGTAGGATTTACATCTCAATAACGTGCGGGCACTAGTATACATGATTAGCATTTTAAATAGGCAGATATGCACATGAATATGATGACAATGCATGCTTTTCTAACAGATTGACCAGAGGAATAGAACGGATGACAGATCAAATCAAATATCGAACTGCATATACAATGGACAGATATTTCAAGAGTAGAATCATATCAAAAGAGATTGGCCATTTTCAAGCAGAACTCATGTGTTCACAAGAACAAACATATCATATCATGTCAAGTCAAACTTATCATGTCAAACAGAAGGCACATATTCACAAATCTTGCATGTCAGGTGTGCTATGCCAAGCACCAAGAGTCCATACTCCCGCGGTTAACAAGTACGTTGGGGCGCTCCTCCCCAGGACCAGACAGGGCCCCTATTGCACAGGCATTGGATCAAGTTTTGGACCGGAGTCCCACGATGTGCCGAACAAACATATTCATATTATGGCCACAGAGAGTTTCAATGACAAGCTCATAGTAAAAAGGACATGATCATTCATATAGTCAAGGAATGACAAACAGCTCAAAAGAACAAGGCAGGATAATATCGTATCTTATATTTCATAATTCATTAATGTCTTGACAAGAGGGTGTTTCTAAAGACAGATCATATGTAGAACATGTACTTTCCTAACATGTATGCATATGACAATTAATCAATTGAACACCGGAAAACATGAAACCATGAAACTTATATGCAAATCATAACATTTACACCACTAATATGTCTGTACTAATCATGTATTCATCCCCACATTCATATCATATTATTATCTTATCAATTGACAATAAGCAAGATCACAAGATAATCCAAGGATCATAAGGACAATCAAAATTTACACATTAGAATCATATTCATATCATTACCATTTTCTTCAATGGGTTGATTCATTTTAGGTCCATGCATACTATATAACACCATACTCAAGCTTGGAGATATCATGAAATGATTAGACCTAAATTATGCAAATTTCTTGTAAGGTGGTGTCGACACTAGATCAAGTGGTGTCGACACCATGCTCCAAACACAAGACAAAATCAGGCAAAACTGGTCAGGTAGTGTCGACACTAGTTCAAGTGGTGTCGACACAGTGCATCAAAAACAAGGAAAAAGGTCAAGTCGTGTCGACACGAGATCAAGTAGTGTCGACACTAGAGACAGCTTCCAGAAAACCCCTTAACCAATATGGGACAGTGTGTCGACACTAGCACAGGTGGTGTCGACACTAGATCAACTTTCCAGCACTTTCTGGTCAAACTGGGGGAGTGTGTCGACACTAGATGGGATTGTGTCGACACTAGAGGCTTTCCCAGAACACCATCTGGGCTGTTTTGGGACAGCAGGTCGACACTAGCTCAGGCTGTGTCGACACGAGTGGCTTTCCCAGAACAAAACACATGGTCAGGTGTAACCCGATGACATATCTCCTATAGTGAGTCACTTCCAACTCTTATAACTCTCTAAAGAATGACATTTAGACAAAACGTTCAACATGAAAGATGAAGAGGACAACTAGTAGAAGAACTTTGATGTTGAGGGTTTGATCTAATGCGGTCTCGAATCCCGAGAAAACATATGAAGAACAGAAAATCAAGTGTAGCCCGAAATTGCAGTATCATGCAGAGACTCTCTTATCATGCTCCTAACTCTCGAACGAAGGATTTTTGGACAAAACGTCCAACATAGAAGATGATCGTGACTTCAATTGGAAGAACTTTCATGAAGAAAGTTTAGTCAAATTTGGTCTTAAATCATGTGCACAATATGACGAACGAGAAAAGCCCTAACTGTGCAAGACTTCGGGAAAATCACCAATACACGAAAAATACTCCATGAAAATTAGGAAAATCAAGTGCAAATGATCCTAGACTCAAAGAACTACATGTTGGCATTGGTTTTCTTTAATCTTGGCCCGAGAACACCTACCTTTATGAAGATCTAAAACCTGTTGATGTTCTGGATGCAACAGAGGATGCAGGGAATGAAGCTCCGGGTTCCCAGCCTTTCTCCTGCTCCCCAGAAGTTCTTGCTTGCCTCCAAACGACTCCAACTTCGTTGTTAACCTTCCCCAAGAGTTTAGGGACGAGTTCTTATAGTTTTAGGATGTTGTTAAGAGTCCTAATGATACTAGGAAAGGGGCTACGAGCTCTGTTTCCTAGTTTCCAAAAAATCTAGGATTCCTTTACCCAAAAGAAGTAGCAAGAGTTTAGGAAACCTCCTCTTAGAGTTGGGTTCGGTTTTGGCTTACCTTACATGACTAATCACCTAGCTTTTAACCCTAAATTGCCCTTCCTAATTATGGCATAATTACCTACACGAATTTCTGGGTAATTCCCTGTCCTAGTTTATTTATATCCTTGGGCCAAAAGTACCCCATTGACCCAATCTTGTTAATGGGTTATTAATACATAATGTTGTGAGTCTCTCCAACATGTTTATTTAATTTATGGTTGGGTTATTTTTCCGTGTTAACAATTTTCCGACTTAGTTTCCTAATTCGAGGAACTTGGTCACGTGTGACATATACTCGGCCAATCGGATTTTCCGTTGCACGAATTCCTTTGTGGAATGCTTAGGAATAATATTTGGGGTTGGTTTATAATTTTTACAGAATTTTCCGATGTGTTTTCTCACGTACGATAGTGGTACGTAAGTTCTATCATTCCGATAATACGGAAGTTATTTATTTAATAACTTCATACTTGGATTTGTTCATGGGTCATAAGTTGTCCGTTAATCCCATTTATTTTATTTTATGGACTACCCCCACATATTGTTTGGAGTCTTCATAAATTTCTCATTTAGTTTATGATCTCATTTTATACACCTGATAATGGGTTGTCCAACTTATTTCCTCATTACGATAATAAGTCATACTAACTCTTGAATATACCCCAAATGACTTTTGTTGACCCAAATTTCTTTATAAATCATTAGAATATATTATTTGAAGTCCATCTATGATTTCTATTAAATTTTCTGACTCATCTAAGTATGTGTGATAATGATTTTCTGACTTATTCCCTGATTACGATACTCAGTCACAAAATGTCTTAAACTTGGACCATCCAATTTTCCTTCGCACGAATTTCTCATTAGGTCATTAGGGAGTATTATTTAGAGTTGAACTATGATTTTTATGAAATTTTCTAATGGGTTTTTGTATGTATGATAATGACAAGTGCATTTTTGCTATTTCACATATATTGATTTTATCGTTTTCGATTTATTTCTAATTTTCCAATTACCAAATTTCTGGGGTGTTACAGAGTGTGTTTTGGAATTTCCTAAAGTTGTATTTTAATGATGACCAATGAACATCACTCATACTTTGATTTTGATGATGACAGATTGTGATTTAATGATGACATGTTGTGATTTCAATGCTTAATGGGTGGAACATGTTAATGTTCAAACAACATGTTTTTGATGTTTAATATCTCATATTTTAATGATAATATCTTGTACTAATGGCTTATGTGTTAATTTTGCAGGTGTATATAGATTTTGTCTTGGTAGTGTCGACACACTCCTTACTGGTGTCGACACAGTGCTTCAAACCCAAGGCAAAATTATGAAGAAATGGTCAAGTGTGTCGACACAGCCTGAAGTGGTGTCGACACTAGATCCAGTTCCCAGAAGACCTGTTTGGCAGTTCTGGATAGTGTGTCGACACAGCCTGAAGTAGTGTCGACACTAGTGACTCTTCCCAGAGAACCAATTCTGCCAGTTTGGGATAGTGTGTCGACACACTCTGTAGTAGTGTCGACACACTCCGGCTAAAACTCAATTTTGTGAAATCATCTGGACACGTGGCCGCTTGGGGTTCAAGGGGATCTGCCTAGGTTTTTGTGCCCACGCACCCTAAGGCCTTTTATGGACATATGGGGGTATAAATACCCATGTCCTTGGCACTCCAAAGGCATCCACGAAAGAGCAAGCCAAGACCATTCTGGAAAAAGGAGATTTGAGCGGGAAAGACTCTGCATCCAGAGTAGCAGCAGAGTGGCGCCCTCAAGGGAAGAAGAAGGAGAAGAAGAGAAGGAGCTCGAGATTGCTAGAGTGCTGATCCAGAAGGAGATCCAGCCAAGTTTGTAATTGGTCAGAGTCCTGAATTTTCTGGGGAATCTGTGTATGTGTTCTACACAGATCTCCCAATTCGATTTGTCTCTACCATTTCTATTGTACTGAGATAGATCATGCTAGAGGATCTATTCTCTGAGTGTGCTTGTTCTAGCAGAACTTGGATCTATTGTGATCCAGAGGTTTGAGTACTTTGTACTCTGTTTTGGAGCCCTAGTGCTCTGGGTTGGAGCCGTTGTGCTTCTGTGCTTGAGCCATGGTGCTCAAGGGCTTGTGAATTTGCTGAATTCACAAGTGGTCTTTAGAGTAGGTCGTTGTGCCTATCTCCTGGGGTTCTTTGAGTTGTTGAACTCAAAGAGGTTAGAGTCGTCGTGCTCTAGTTTGTACTGCACTTGTGTTAGTGGTTCCTCCGTTGTGAGGAGGTGGACATAGGAGACACAAGTTGTGTTCTCCGAACCACCTTAAAATCTTCAGTGCACTGTGGTTTGATGTGTGGTTTGTTGTTCTTATTCACTATACTCACACACCACACTTGGATCTGATCGAATTGTGTGTTTTACTCATTTTAATTCCGCTGCCATACACACAATATCTTGTTCCTTTACCAAAGTCACCTATCCGATCCCCAACACCGAAGTCGATCATTTCGGATCGAGATCCGAGATTTACTTTGAGACTGTGGAAGGGTCTTCAGGATGCCTTAGGTTCAGAGCTGAAGCTTAGTTTGGCGTTTCATCCTCAGACAGATAGACAGTCTGAGAGGACTATCCAGACGCTCGAGGATATGTTGAGAGCATGTGTTCTGGATTGGAAGGATGATTGGGAGCGCCATTTACCTCTAGTGGAGTTCGCATATAACAACAGCTTTCATGCGAGTATTGGTATGGCTCCATTCGAGGCGTTGTATGGTAGACCCTGTAGATCTCCTTTATGTTGGGAGGAGATAGGTGATAGGCAGCTGATCGGTCCAGAGTTAGTTCAGGAGACTTCGGATAAGGTCTAGTTGATTAGGAAGAGGCTTGTTGCGGCACAGGATAGGCAGAAGAGTTATGCTGACAATAGGAGGAAGGATTTGGAGTTCGGAGTGGGTGAGCATGTCTTTTTGAAGATTTCACCTACTCGAGGTGTTGTCAGGTTTGGCAGGCATAGAAAATTAAGTCCTAGATTCATTGGCCCGTATAAGATTCTCAGACGTTTAGGTAGCGTGGCTTATGAGCTAGCTTTACCCCGGCTTTAGCTAGTGTTCATCCCATTTTCCATATATCTATGCTCAGGAGATATGTTCGAGATCCGTCTCATGTTATTAGTCACGAGCCAATGGAGATCCAGCCAGATCTGTTATATGTGGAGCAACCAGTAGCTATTCTTGACCGGAAGGTTCAGCATCTCCGGAACAAGAGTGTTGCGTCGGTGAAAGTTTTATAGAGGAACTTCTCACGAGAGGAGGCTACTTGGTAGCTTGAGGATGCGATGAGAAAGAAGTATCCCCATTTGTTTGAGTAGTGTTGTTTAAACTTCGAGGACAAAGTGTCTTTTAGGGGGAGAGGATGTAAGGCCCTCGAATTTTGTCATTTTATTTTGCTGCGTGTTGAGTCATGCTTGTGTAGAACATTATGTATGCATACGTAGATATCTATGTATATAATATCTTTGTGTACTTATGTATGCATGTGTATATTTAGTTGTAAATAATGTTCATTTGCATGGTGTAGTTAGTGTGTACGTTATACTTCATACATTGCATGTATATATATAGCGTGGATATGGCTTTCTGCATGGTTTCATGCCCAGGCCGAGGAGCAAGTTGATGACAACATGGATGGACGTTCATGTTAAGTAAACGTCCATGTTGATGGATGCCAAAAGGTAGGTAGACGGCCATGTATGTGGACGTCTATCTCTCTGAATTTCTGTGCGCCGCAGATCCAGAAATCTCGGATTTGCCTTGCTCTCTGATTGGGGAGCTGTCTCCCAACGGCTCTCCCATATCTTCAACGCAAAACCCCAAGGCATTGCTTATAAAAATAGCCCTCTTTGTGACTGGAAGAGCTCTCTTGGCTCTTGGCAAGGAGAAACCCTAGCTGTGAGAAAAAGAGAGAAAAACCAGAACTTTGTGGGCTTTGATCCGGCGACTGGAGGCTCCTTCCGGCGATCTACTGCAACTGGAGGGGAGTCTGAACGTTGGGGAAAGCTTCTCCAACGCCTGGTTGCAGTCTACATCAACCTAGAACCCGGAGCAAGGAGATCTTGTAGGCTTCTTGGCACTGCCCAAGGAGAGCTACCTCAACCATTTCGATCCCTTGGAGATTTTTCCAGAGGCAAGTAACCCATCCCCATTGTTCATACATATGTCTAGTAGGTCTTAGGCATTTTTCTAGAATTTTATTCGAGTCCTGGAACCCCACATTCCCCGATCTTTGGAGATCAGTCTGTGTTTTGCACAGACAGGAACTTAACGGCAAGATCTCATGCCGTTAAGATCCTAGGTTGGCGGCAGGCGATACTGCCATTAACATCTGTGAACGGCCATCTCTTGCCGTTTAGTTCTTCAGGACAGAACAGTGAACTGTTCTTCCTTATATGACTATTTTCGGGTTTTCTACGCATGAGGATATATTGTAAATTGTATATGTTACGTAATATAGATAGTGAAGAGTGTTGTGACATTTCTGTGAATTTCTATAAATAGTGTTAAATGATAAATGTATTTGAAATGCATGTTAGACAAGATCTTGGACATGGTAGCTTCCTGTTCATATAATCCATGAGGAATTTGAATGCCATAAAATTTTTAAATGATGTGTATGAATGTCAGTTCATGTCCTGAAAAAAATGGGAATTTTCCCATGACCATGCAATTAGTTGTAATTTCTGTACTGAAAAATAGGGAGCATGTGTAGGATGTTTTAAATTTTCAGTAAATTGTAGGTTGCATATAAAATTTAGGGAAAATTTCTGTGATGATGTGAATGTTGGACACAGATTTTTGAACTATTAGTTTCAACCATGACATTGTGATTCCATGATAAATTGATTTATGAATAGCATGCGAATGAGTGTTCTATTTTCTGTAAATTCCGTGTAGCTCAGAAAAATATGAGAATTTGTATGTGTGATCTAAAACCTGCAAACAGCATGTGGTTAAAATTTCATGTGATTTGGGCAACAGTAGATGATATTGTGAAATTTTCATGAAGAAGTGAGTTATTAAAGCATGCTTAATGTGATTATAGATTGTTAATGAGTTTCAACATGATTATGGTAAATTTCTGAATGTTAAAGTTCTGTTAACAGTAGCATCATGTTAGGGAAAACTAAACCATGTGCATACTGGTGAAAATGGAAGCTAAGTGTTAAATTGCGTGAAATTGTGTGTGTTAAATTGGAAAATGTGTAAAATGTGCCGTGTGTGACACTGCTTCCATAGAGGGCTGTGGAACCGTACCGTGGTAAAGTCCACACGGTAAGGTTAATGTGTTTGATATCCTAAGGGCATTAGGATGAAATCCTGGAGGTGGACAAGTACCATTGGTTAGGGTGGAGAATACTTCTCCCAGTCTGCGCAGTACCAAGATTCATCACTATGTTGCCTAGGTGGTGTCTATGTGTTATGTGAATGTGTTATATGTGTCCTTCTAGTGGTGGTTTGGACTATGTGTCACGGCATTTAAGTGAGAATAATGTGATTGTGTAAAAGTGAAAATGTGTAGTGTGTAAGTGAATATGTGAATATGTGAACCCAATGTGATAGCATGTAGAATTGTGAAATATGATATGATGGAGTTAGATTCATGTCAAAACAGCAAGCTTATTGTGTTTACAATTGTGATATGCATGTGGAAAAGTACGTAGAATCCATGTTAGGAACGTTTTTCCTTTATGTGTAAAATTCCAAGTCTCAATTGCTATCATGTTGCAACGTAGATATAAATTTAGCTATCATGTGAGTAAATGTATAGAAAGCATGCGGTAGGTATATTATTGTGGAATAACATAAACCATATACCATGTGTTATGAAATTGGTAGAAGTATCATGATAGGCTTTCTTTAAAGATTGTTCCACCATGCCGCATGTATTGATTGATGTAATTGAGAGAAAAATGTGTATATGATGTGTGTATGTATAATGTGTGTGGACCACTTGCTGAGTCTTTTAGACTCACTCTTGCTTCGGCGTACAGGTTTAGCAGGTGACCCTACTTTCTTGGAGGAGATTGTTGAGAGCGATTTCGAGCGAGGAGAGTAGATTGTTGTGGAGTCATCGACATTGTACTTTCTTTTCCGTAGTATGAAATTTGAAACTTGTGTAATTGTGGATGAACAATGTAATTTGGATCTAGAATTTCATTATGTGGACTTTAGTTTCTTTTAAATTGCTATATGGGCTATGTATGTCTAATGTGGATGATGAAATAAAATTGATAGTTAGTTCTTTTACTTCCGCTGTTCTATGTCTATATTTGTGTACATCTCAATCTAGTGGTAGTGTTGGGTAAATGTCCCACTGTAACGATGTTCATTATATCAACGTGGATTGATATAATCGTACCGGTATAAGGAGGGTCGTCGCAGATATTGTTCAAAAAATATTCTAAAGGATAGTTGCTCAACAATTCCCCCTTTTTGTTAATGACAAAAACTTTTAAATAGACAGTGAAAAACAAATTTGATTTTACAAACTGTGAAACTGTGTCCTATATATTTGTTTCTTACTTTCTTTCTCCCCTTTGTGGCATTAACAAAAGGATAAGAGACAAAGAGAGAGAGATACACACAAATGTGGAGAACAAATCTATATTAATTTCTATAAGATATAATCATGAGGTAGACAAAGAGCTAGGAAGATACAGGGAAGGAGGGATTTGAGCCAGGAAAGGCTGAAGAAGAACCCAAAGCTTCTTCTCATTGCCAGGGAAGAAATTATCAAACTTGGAGAAATCTATGTTATAGGATGGTCCTATAGAAGGGATTTTCTATAGCAACCGGATTTTTCAAAATAATAATAATGATAATAATAATAATAAAAAAATGGAAAATTAAAAGAAAAAGGGAATTAATTAGAACCCATTAAACGAACAGAAGTGATGGGCTTTGTTAAGTGGACCATATAAAATTTATTGGGCCAAAATAGAGTTTTTAAAAGAAGAATAATAGGAAAATACCCTAAATTCATACCTTTATTATTGCCTAAAAATAAAAAAAAACTATTAAATCATTAAAATAGGTATTTTGTGTTGGAATTGGGCTTCTAACACTACCCAAATTGGTTAGGCACGAAATTGCAACCCAACCTAACCCAATTAGGAGATGGGAAGCTTGGAAGGTGGAAGGAATTAAGGGAAACTCATATTTAAAGGGGAATTAGAGTCATAATAGGAAATAGAAATCAAGGGAGCTTAAATACTCCTCCATCCCTCCCTGGCTAGCCCTAATTCGTTGCTGAGGGTTGCTGGACATGGAGAAGAGGCCAAGGAAAGGGAGAACTCGTGGGAAGAAGCCTTGCTCAAGACCCAACCTTTGCTCTTCGAGTTCTAAGCCCTAGGAGACAAAATGACTCAAAGGTAGGCATTCTCACAAGCCAAACTCAATTAATTTCGTCTGTAGGTTGTTTCAAACATCAGGAACAAAAGCCCTCTTGTTGCTCTATTTTTCATCGAGCCAATCTTTTGTTCTTTATTTTTGAAGTTCCGCAACTATCTTGACCCGAACCCTCATGTTAAATCTAGATCTCCATGTACTCTTGATACCATGACACGAAATTTTGACTGGAGATACTGATGGTTGTTAGGCATCGTTTGCCCCTGAAATCCACAATTTTCATCCAGTATCCTGCTCAAATTAAATCCTTTACCTTCACTATACATTGTTCTGTGTTCATCATGCATGTTCATGTTTAAAACCTGTCTCGACCTTGATGATTTTCAAATTCCTATTTATTGTATATACCCTCGCCTATCTAGATTAGTTTGCAAGTGATTTCACAATTTTTGATCAACTGTACATTGAGATATCGATTTTTGAATGACCTAGTGTTAAAACATGGAAACTTGGACCGCAATCCAAGGCATGGTCCTTTTCCTGCTCTGACTCAGGCGCAGGACCTGAGAACGCGACGGCCCGATAGGCCGCATTCTCAGGGCTGATCGCGACATAGCTACCTGTCGCGTGTTGGATTAACATGAGATTAAATGTTTTTGATGATGTGAATTCAATGAATGTTGTAATTGATGTTTGTACAATGCCATATTTGTTAAAGACATGAATGAAATGATCAAGTGAGCAAATGCTTTGATGAACACCTATGTATTCATTGTATCTCACTTAGAATGTCTTTCTTATGTAGGTATGAATGCATATAAGCCATGCAACAAGACTCAAGTGAAAAAGAACAAGAAATAAACTTCAAGTGATCACCTGTTGACAGCTAAGAAGTCACCTGTCGATAGATGGATAAGATAGAACAAAACAAGTTTCTGGAAGCACTCAGAAAGCAGTACTTGTCGACAGCTAAGATGTGCCTGTCTACAGATGAAGTCTGCATGTCGACAGCAAGGCAATACCTGTCGACAGATCCAGTCTTCCAGCAACAACATGCTTCTGGAAAACCAGAAGTGTACAGTAGCTGTCGACAGCTATGAAGTTCCTGTCGACAGACGAAGAGAATCCTCAAATACGAGATTTGGATATGTTCTATATTATGGTGTTTCCTTTTAGCGCGTCTCTCCATACTTGGACACCACTATATATAGATCATATAGAGGTATTTTCACAGCAAGAAGCCACAATACCAAAACCCTAAGCAAAACTCAAGAGAGAAAGCTTCTCCCTGCTGCTATGCTTCAAGCGTATGTACAGAGCGAAGAAGAACCATCTTGCGAGCGGACTTGAAGCCAGTCTGTCCACAACTCAAGCTTCTCTATCAACTGAACTACATTCAAACAAAGCTTGGAGTTCTTCTGGACGACCAACGACAAGAGTTCTTCATCTGGATTTGTTCTTTCAACTCAGAACTCCTGTCTTTTCCTATTTCTTATACTTCTGTGTGTGTGGTTGTGATTCAAGCGTTCCTTGTGCTTGATTCACGTGGCTTATGTTGTTCTAATAGTGTGTTCACATCAGACAACGTGTGTGTGTGAGTTGTAGTGTGGAACTCACTCATAAGCAGTTGTTTCTGCGTGTGTGTGTGGACGGTGGACGTAGGATACACAAGTTGTGTACTCCGAACCACCTTACATCATCGTGTCTGTGATTTGAACGTTTTACATTAGAAGATTGGTAGGCACGTTGGTCTTTCACATGCTAGATAAATTGTTGTTTCTTCTACTTACAATTAACACTCATCTTGGTTCGATTCTAAATCTGTTTGAGATTTCGATAAGTCTGTATCCCCATCGAAAAGAAGGTCATAGTGTTTTAAATTGATAGTAATCTATTCAACCCCCCTTCTAGATTACCACAATAGGCAATTCCGCACATCTTTCAATTGGTATCAGAGAGAGGTTTCTCCGATTTATTACTTTTAAAGCTTGATCTTACGATCAGGAGATTCTCGATCTCATGGAATCTAACAAGGGGTATATGGCTGAAGGACATTCAGTGTCCAGGCCACCCTTCTTTGATGGCACTGACTATCCTTATTGGAAAAATCGAATGCAGGTTTTTCTGAGAGCTCAAAACTTTGAGCTTTGGAAGATCGTCAGCAAAGGAGCATATGTGCTGCCCGAGGATGAAGAGACTTGGACAAAGGACCAAATTGCTAAGGGAACTCTCAACTGGAGTGCATTGAACATGATGCAGTGCGCTGTACATCCCAACGAGTATTCAAGAGTCTCCACATGCACCTCAGCAAAAGAGATGTGGGACAAGCTTGAACTCATCTACGAAGGTACGTCCGAGGTAAGGGAAACCAAAGCAAGCATGCTAGTATCTGAATATGAGATGTTTAAAATGAAAAATGAAAAAACCATATCAGATATGTTTGCAAGATTCATGTTAATAATCAACGGGCTGAAAGGTCTTAAGAAAGAATACTCAGAAAGTGACTTAGTTAGGAAGATACTTCGGTCTCTTCCATCCTCATGGAATACTAAGGCCACTGTCATTGAGGATTCTAAAGATCTTTCAAAGATGAAATTGGATGAATTGATTGGTTCCTTGATGACCTATGAAATAAACATAAAGAGGAAAGAAATTGAAGAAAATCTATTGCTCTAAAAGCTTCCAACAAAAATTACTCAAGTTCCAAAAAGGACGTGCAACAGGAAAGTAATGACAATGAAACGTCTAGTGATAGTGAGCACGATGAAATGGCTATGCTCACTACACAATTCAAGAAATTCCTTAAGTACAGAAGGAAAGGCTCAGGTAACTCCAAATCTTTTCAAAAGAAAGATTTTTCAAATAAATTTGAGTCTAACAAAAAATCTGACATGATTGTGTGCTATGAGTGCAAGAAACTAGGGCATATGAGAGGAGAATGCCCAGAGTTTAAAAAGAAACTAAAGAAAGAAAAATTCACCTTTAAGAAAGCCAAGGCAATGCTGGCAACTTGGAGTGATGAAGACGAAGACGAAGATTCACATGCAAGTTCAGAAGATAAAGAAGTTCACTACTTAATGGCAAGGAGTGAGGACTCCATTGAGGTAAAGTCTTCCTTTGAGAACTATACTGTAGATGAATGGGAAGAAGCTTACACATTTCTTTTTGAAAAATTCTGCGAGTATAAGTCTAAAAATAAAGCGCTGAAAAAGAAAATCAATTCACTTGTTCATAGCACATCCAATGATGAACAAATTGCAATCCTAAATAAAGAGATTGAAATGATGAAAATTGATGAGGAAGCTCACTGTGAAGAAATGGATTGCATAAAAGTAAAATTGCAAGAGAGTGAAAAAGAAAAACAAAGTCTAAGCAATTCTCTTGAAAGCCTTCAAAATGGATATCAAGAAATAAATAAAAAGTTGGAACAAACTGAAAAGGAATTAAAAGAAAAGACTGACGATCTCACAAGATTTGTAAAGGGAAAACAAAATCTTGATGTTGTTTTGGGTGCAAATTTAATATAACAAGGCATGGGCTTGGATATCAACTAGTGAAACAAAAGAAAATGGGAGAGACATTGATAACTTCCTTTGTTGATTCAAGTCCAAGCATAAGCAAACAAGTTCCTTCTAAGAACAAGAAAAATCAAGAAAAGGGTAAGCAACAGCAACCCGAACAAAAGCCCTCAGGTGTTCAAAAGAATAAGCAGTATGTCGACAGGCTCAAAGAGAGCTGTCGACAGGCATGGAGACATGCTGCCAAAGGATAGCCATCCAGGCAGCCAAAGGGTAAATTCCAAATGAATGTTGTTCATCAAAATAATAAAACAATTGTTTTGAAAAAAAACTTCATCATGCAATTTCTGTAAGAAACTTGGGCATAATGAAAAACAATGCTGGAATAACTCAAACAAATTGAAAGTCAAACAAGTTTGGATTCAAAAGTATTTACTTTTTGGCATGAATGAAAAATTGGGACCCAAAGTAATTTGGGTACCAAAACCTCTTGTCTGATCTATCCATGCAGGAATGCCTAGCAGCCCAAAATCAAAACAAATGGTACTTGGATAGTGGCTGCTCGAGGCACATGACGGGCGACAAAGACAAATTCTGTTTGTTGGTGGAAAAAGACGGAGGTCAAGTTGTCTTTGGAGGTAACAACAAGGGCCAAATAATTGGCACAGGTAAGGTAGGTAAGTATGCCTCTAACTCAATAGACAACGTGTTATTAGTTGATGGTCTAAATCACAATCTACTCAGCATAAGCCAATTGTGTGATAAAGGCCATAAAGTTATCTTTGAAACTAATGCATGTCAAATTGTTGATAAAGAAATAGGAAGCCTTAAGTTTTCTAGAAAGAGAGTGAACAACATTTATCTAGTTGATTTAGATGAACCAGAAAACAAAAATTTGTGTCTTGTTGCAAATAAACAGGACGAGTTGACTTTGTGGCATCGTAGGCTTCGCCATGCGAGCTACAACGTATTGCACAAGATCATTTAGCTTTTGTCTCTCAAGTGGAACCTAAAAATGTTGAAGAGGCTCTACAAGAAACTTCATGGATTGATGCTATGCATGAGGAACTTGGTTAGTTTCAAAGAAATAATGTCTGGAGTTTAGTTCCTAGAACCCCTGAAATTTCTATCATAGGCACAAGATGGGTGTTTAGGAATAAACTAAATGAAGAGAGCAAAGTGGTGAGAAACAAAGCTAGACTGGTGGCAAAAGGGTATAACCAAGAATTTGGTATAGATTTTGAAGAATCCTTTGCAATTGTAGCTAGGCTTGAAGCAGTTAGGATTTTGTTAGTATATGCATGCTCAAATAAGTTCAAACTTTTTCAAATGGATGTTAAAACTGCTTTCTTGAATGGCTACATCAAAGAGAAAGTCTATGTTTCTCAACCACTTGGTTTTGAAGATAATGAAATGCCTAACCATGTTTATAAGTTGCACAAAGCTCTTTACGGTTCGAAGCAGGCACCTCGAGCTTGATACGACAGGTTAAGCAATTTCTTGGTGAGTAAAAACTACTCAAGAGGTAAAGTAGACCAAACGCTTTTTACTAAGAAAGTTCGCAATCATATAATTGTTGTTCAAGTTTATGTGGACGATATCATATTTGGTTCCACTAACCCATCACTGTGTGAAGAGTTTTCTAAACACATGCACAGTGAATTTGAGATGAGTCTAATGGGGGAGCTTCAATTCTTTCTTTGTTTGCAGGTAAAGCAACATGAAGACGGCTTCTTCATTAATCAAGAAAAATATGTTAAGGAGCTTCTCAACAAATTTCATTTTGAACAAGCCAAACCTGCCTCAACTCCAATGAGCACAAGCATTAAATTGGAAAATGATGAGAAAGGTAAACTGGTAGGTGCAAAGCAATTCCGAGGTATGATTGGCTCACTCATTTACCTTACTACAAGTAGGCCAGATTCATAGTTCAGTGTTTGCCTTTGTGCTAGATACCAATCTAGTCCAAAGAAAAGCTACCTGGTTGCAGTGAAAAGGATTTTCAGATATCTCTCAGGTACACAAGAATTGGGTTTATGGTTTCCAGCAGGTAGTGACTTTAACTTGATTTCATATTCTGATGCTGACTATACTGGATGCAAAATTGATAGAAAAAGCACTAGTGGGTACTGTTAATTTCTTGGTGGTTGCATGGTTTCGTGGGCATCCAGGAAGAAACACTCGGTTGCACTCTCCACTACAGAGGTAGAATATGTTGCTGCAGGGAGTTGTGCGACACAAGTATTGTGGATTAAGAGTCAATTGTGCAACTATAATATTTATATTGGATGCACACCAATCCTATGTGACAACACTAGTGCTATCAACCTTTCAAAGAACCCAATCCAACACTCAAGGACTAAACACATAGAAATAATACATCACTTCTTGAGAGATGAAGTAGCCAACATGTCACGTCCCGAGAATTTTGCAGCGGATATTAACAATAATGCGGAACAATTCGAGTCGATATCCCGAGACGTGAACAGTCGGCAAATAAGCCTCTAGCTAACACGCACTAAATGTATAACAACATACATCATCATAATAGGGCCCAAATGTTGAACTCAATATAAATTGTATTCAAATCTCAACTTATTGTATGGAAACTATTACAGGACTAAGACTCAAATAAAGGGAGATTACAATTTTATTCCTCACTTCCTACTACATGAATCTAACACTCAAGCAAACTACTATTACTAGACTCATAGTTGAAACGCTCATCACTCGGACGCATTCCCATCCTCGACTTGATCTTCCTCTTGAACTTCATAGTCACCTAGATTGGGTAAAAGTAGGGGATGAGCAAACTAGCCTAGTAGGATTTATATCTCAATGTGTGGGCAATGATATAAGTGATTAGCAATTTAGAACTAGGTAAGCACGATGAATGATATGCAAGTACGAATAAAACTCGTTAAAACATGATACATGAAACAAGCTAGAGAGAGTGATTATGATAGAACAATATTTGTGAACAAGATGACAAGATAGAACTACAATAGATCACTTTGTACAAGAACGCAAGATTTCACTCGATGTCAATAGCTTTCAAGAACGCAAGATATCACTGATTGGATTAAATGCAGGATGGCCATATCACGTAAGCAAGCAAGCAAGAATGTACGACATGGTAATGTAACACTAATCAGGCATGTAGACACTAATGTACACCAAGAAAAGATCCATCAATAATGTACACCAGGACACGTGTATGTGGTTATTGTATCTATCATTCAACAAGCAAGCAAGACTCCCAGCGCAGATGCAACACCAGTAATCATTATATCCCATGGTTAACAGTATATTTATGACTCTCCGTCATTGGGGCTAGACTGGAGCCCTTGGACACTCGCCGTGCCCAGTCAGCATCTCATGTAAAATTTTAAATGTAGATACCCACAGTCATTAATAATGGCCAATGAGTGTTTCAATAAGTAAGCATGTGTAATGTCATGTTCATGATGATGATGGGAACAAGTAATAAGTAATTGAACATGATTTCATGATAACAATGGTCAAGAGATAAATTTGGCAGCATAACAGCACGATTTATACTTTAGTTCAATCTTTACATTAATGGCTTTAGTCTAGATTGTAAATCACACTCACGAGAACAAGAAGAGAAAGGAAGTGCACGCTATCTCCAGGGAACTTCAATGGTACAACCAACTCGTTGGCCATGTGGGAATCCATTGTCAGAGGAGATTTACGGAGGTCTTAGAGAAAAGGTCACTAGTCTACCGATTTGGAATGACCGGTAGAGAGCTTCCAAATCACCAAGAAAGGGCTGCCTAGAAGTGCAAGTGTGTAGTGATGTACGCGTGTCAATTACGGTCTCAAACTCGCGGAAAACACTTAACATGATGGCATGCAATGGACAATGCATTTAACTACACATGGGTTTACAAGATTTTAAGATAATAATTATCATTTAAATCAAGCTAGAACGGTAACAAGAGTAAATCATAAGTTTCATGAATGATCATATCATTATGAAAGCAATTAGAATAATATTCATGTAATTAAGGCTTTTTAAATGGGTTAATCACTTTTAGGCCATTAAATAAACCATCATGCAATGATCAGACCTAAGACATGTGAATTACTCGCTAAATATCATATTTAAACAGACCTCGGGTATAGCAGCAAGTTTTGTAAAATAAATAGGTGGGATTTCATGAAAAATCTTGAGGTCGCGACGACCCTTGTAAGGATCGCGACGGGGTCAGATCAGAATGTGACAGTGCCTTGTAAGGATCGCGACAGGCTTGTCTGATCAGGCAGGCAGTTCGCGACGGGTTCATATGAAGAAGGCGACAAGGCTGTCAGAACAGGCAGAGAGATAGCGACGGCGCGCTCGTCACATTCAGAATGTGACGGGGTTGCTGTCGCGACAAGACTTCAGAACGCGACCTATCGGGCCATCGCGTTCACCGGGTCTGCGCCTGAATCCGATAGAGAAAGGACATGTTCTTGGATTGCAGTCCAAAACTGCCTTATATTGACACAGGGTGCTTCAAAAATAGAGAACAAATAATACAGTGCATGAAAAATAACGAAACTAGTTTTAAACCAACCTAGATATGCAAGGGTGCTTCCAGTAAATCGGAATTAGAAAACAATGATGGTTTCGACAGGCTTTAGTCAAGTCAAACACAACGTAAAAGCCAAGTGCAACTCGAAAACGTAGCTTCATGCAGCGACCCTCTTACCACGCTTAGACTCTCTAACTATTGACATTTAGATAAAATGTTCAACACAAGACATGATGAGGACAACTATTAGAAAAACTTTCATGTTGTGGGTTTGCTCTAATTGGGTCTTGAATCATGTGCAACATATAAAGAATGGGAAAAGCCCTAACAGTGCGCGACTTTGGCAAAACGCTTATAATTCAAAGTCTACTCATTGAAATTCAATGAAACCAGTGGGAAACGAAAGTTAACTTGATGCTCTACATATGGGTATAGAATATGTTAAGGTTTGGCCCGAGAAAACCTACCTTATGGGTTGAAGAAGTCCCATTTTTCCAGGAAACCTATGTTCAGACCACTTGCAAGAGAACGCTTACTACACGCAGTATACTGCATGAAAATTGTTCATTCTAGTTGGGTTAGAAAGTAGACTCGACCCTCTTTCCAGAGGTATAAACCTTTCAAGGTTTGGTTATGGTTTGACTCACCTTTGGTCGACTTCAAGTGGACAGTTTATGCAGGTTGCAGCAGACGAGAAGGGGAAGAAGAACGGCTTGGTGTGGGCGATATCCTGCTCCCCAGCCGCCAAGAACTCCTCCACATGACCCCAACAAGATGTAAACTCGTCCCCAAGGGTTTGGTGAAGAGTATTTAAGCAATCATGGTGTTTAGGAGTCCTATTGTGACTAGGAAAGAAGAGTTGCGGTTTTGGCTTGTTAGTTTCCTAATTTGAGGATTTCTTCCTCCATTAGAGTGTGTGGGCTTTAGGAAACCTCCCACCCTATTTAAGCACGAATTTGGTTGCCAAGAATACATGATTGCATCCCAATTCAACTCAAATTGCCTCTTTCTAATTTCAGCCTATTTAGAGTTACGAATTTCTGTGCATTTTCTTGCTTTCATTTGATTTTTGGGCCAAATGATGTCCATTGGCCCAATTATGATATTGGGTCATTAATATATAATGTTAGAAGTCTCTCCAATATTTTTATTTAATTTATGGTTGCGTCGTATTTCCGTGTTAACGGTTTTTCGACTTGTTTCCTAATTTGGATAATCGGTCACAATAACTCTTAAACATAGCCTAAATGAGTTTTATTGACCCAAATTTTTTGATGGGTCATTAAAGGATATTATTGGAAGTCCATATATGATTTTTATTTAATTTTTTGACTCAACCGAGTACGTGTGATAATGATTTTTCGACTTATTCATGAATTACGATAATAAGTCGTGAAACACTTTAAACTTGGCTAATCCAATTTTTCTTGGCACAAATTTGTTTGTGAAACATTTAGTAATAATGTTTAGGGTTGATTTATAATTTTTACAGAATTGTCTGATGTGTTTTAGCATATACGTTAATGATACGTATGTTTTAAATACTCCGATATTATGAAAATTATTTATTTCCATTTATTTGAGTTTTTATGTAATTAAAATTTTCGGGGTGCTACACAACAAGTCCTTGGAGCTTAGCTTCATACCCACTGAAAAGCAACTGGCTGACATATTCACCAAACCTTTGTTAGAAGATAGGTTCACATCCCTAAAAAGAGAATTGGGTTTATGCAAAATTCAATGAAACCAATACCAAATTGAGAGGTAATCAAACCTTGTGAGTAGTGACTATGAGGTATATCAAATGGTGATAAGTGAAAGAACAAGTTCATCTTGTTTGGAAACTATCATTATGCGTGAGGAAACATCCTCCGCCAAGTATCCATAGTCTCCTTCTTCATAAAGGTTATACACTTCACAATAGGGTATTTAGTTTTCTTCAATTTTGTCGTATACATTTCCTTCAATTAATGAATTTCACATGCTCACATGTTTATGGATGTTGCTTTGTGTGTAAATGTTTGTCTTGATTGTGAATATCATGTTGTTTTGCTCAAATGTTGAGTCAACACATGCACACACTATGGGGGAGCAAGGTAAGGCTAAGTGAGTGAGTTCCTTAAGGGATATCCTTCATATTTCATGTATCTTAATCCCTCACTCATTGGTTGAAAATCTATCTTTAATCAAGTCTCAACACTGATTTTCCAAGTGCCTGTCGACAGCCACCAACCTAGTTGTCGACAGCAAAGCCTTCCCAGAAACACCTTTCACTGGAATTCAGTACCTGTCGACAGAAAATTCCTTGCTGTCGACAGATACTCTCCTTTTGTCATTTCTTCAACATTTCTCATCCCTTCTCAATGAGTATGTTCACAACCTTTGTATAAGGGGAAAATAAGGACTTTATGTTCATTACCATTTATCATACCCACATAGTATCCAAAATATTAATTTACTCTCAATGATTTTGACATAATATTTTGAGCTTGGATCTTGGTTGTGTCATCTAGAAAACTTTGGGTAACTCAAGTGAATTCAACTTAATTCAATTGAATAATTATTTTGAGGGTGATCATATCTCTAACATGGATTGATAAGTAAGGTGGTACTTGAACTTAATGTTTTACATTGGCCCTTGACCTTACATAACCAGTCACCTTGACTGTTAAATAAAAAAAAGGGGAGAAAAGCTACCTATTTCAAAAACAAAAAAAACAAAAAAAAATCATGCAAGTTAAAAATTCAAATGGGATAAAGGCAGAGCAATGATGATTCTTACTGAGTAACCGGGGACATGGGCATCACCAATGTCTGTCTTCGCGTCAAAAAAGTTATTTCATTATCTCTGTTCAATGATATGATGGACACTCACACTGAGTAACTGGGGGTATGGGCATCACAAATGTCTACCTTCACGTCAAAAGGTGTACGTGAACCTAATTATCACTTTTCAAATATTACTTTAATAAAAGGAAAATCCCACATTGCAAGAAATAGAGTGAAGCCTTCATTATCTCAACTCAAGGGAAATAGGTTGTCTATTGTCAATGGGTCATGTAGCCGTTGTCTTCATTTACCAAATGAACATCACCACTAGGTCATATGATTTTCTTCAATGGTTTTATTCAACAAGATTCTCTTTATTTCATTTGTGTTTGAGCATAGTTCTCTAAATGCCATAACTTTAGATTCTCGGAGTATTATCTCTCAACCATTGTAGAATATTTTTGTGTCTTCATACTATTGGCTATGACACTTGGTATTGAGTATAAAACCTTTTCTCATCCTTAGAATCATAAGTGCATGCTCACTTCCATTCAAATTCCTTGAAAACTCAGTTCTGGCACAAAACTGCTAAGCAGCTGTCGACAGCCACACGGCTGCTGTCGACAGCCGGCGGCCCAGGGCGGTTCAGAAGCCCAAACGGCATGACTTTTGGCCAGATTTTGTGGGACCCTTTCTATTTCAAACTCTTACCCAACTCCTTTAAAAGGGAACCCAAGACCCCTTCTCCCTTCCACCCCTCTACAACACCTTTCCTCCCTCTCTTATCCTAATCTCCTCCATCCAGGGCACCGGAACCCAGAGTCTTGTTCTCTTTGCTTCTCCTTCCTCCAGTTCCCATCTTCCACTTAGAGATCCCTCTCCACCCCAACCTCTCCTTCTCCATGGCTCCCAAGGGAAAACGTGTTGCCTCCTGTCAGCAGCCTCTCTCGCCTGAAGCCGGCGACGGTTCCAGGGCTCCTGTAGAGCGTCGGAGCAAGCACCGGGACAACCGTTTATCGGAGCTTGTTGTTCCTCCCAACCGCCACACCTCTAAGGTTCGGGGCTCCTTCACAAAGTTTGTCCAGCCACGGTTCGTGGACTTCGCATCCCTGGAGAACATGTTTCCAGGTCTCCAGCCCCTGTTCGACACCCAGGGTTGGACAGAGTTTCTCTATTCTCACAAGCGGTACTCTCCTGCCGCTGTGACCGAGTTCTTCGACAACCTGGAGAAGTCGGTCATTGATGAGGTATTCTTCATCACGGTCAAGGGTACAACCTTTCAAATCTCTGTAAATCTCCTTTGTCATGCTTTTCAGATTCCAAACTCAGGGGCAAACATTCTTGTTAATCCTCCTTCTGCCTCTGACTACTATACCCTCATCACCCATCAACTCTACCATCCTAGTGTGGATCGTCTAAAACTCAATGCCAATACATTCCCTCCATTGAATCACCTTATTCATCACATCTTCACCACACTTGTTGTTCCGAAAGACGGAAGCAGGGAACTTGTCACTATAGTCCACAAATCCCTCTTCTATTACTTTCTTCAGACTGAGCAAATCAATCTCCCCTTACTTATGCTTGATCTCCTTAATCAATGCGTTCGCAATTCTAAGAGGTCAATGTCATATGCTTGTCTAATCACTTCACTTCTACTCTTCATTGGCATTCATATCCCTGATAATGAACTTGTCACCGTGAAGTCACGCAGTGCATTTGATCTCACTGTCGTTCATCGCATGGAATACAAGCTTGTGGATGGAAGAGTCACAAGAACTTTCAAAGGTCAGGAACCAGATGTTGAAGAAGTGTCTGCTGAAGATGAAGATGATGATGGTGATAATGAAGAATCCCAGGCAGAGCCAATGGATGCTCAAGGAGATGATGATTATGCTGATGCTAAACACCAGGAACCAGCTCCATCCCTTAGAGATTTCATAGCTGGTCAGATGGCTGAACTGCAACTCCAATTCACCATGGGCTTTGAATATCTCAACGCCTGTCTTGATCATGTTGATACAAGGATGGATGCATTGGCCGACACCCAAGTGCAGATTCAGCATAGGCTTAGCAGGCTTTCTACGGACTTTCGTGAATTCCGTCATCCAGCTGCTTCCGGGAATGACAATGTTTAGAGAGTCTTTGGGTTATCTAGATTCTAGTTTCTAGCTTTGGGTATTGGGTCACTTAGTCTTTAGGGTCAGTCTTGTACTTTTCCTTCTTTTGATTTCTCTGTATGTCATGCAGTGGTACTCTCTTGTAACTGGGTGCAATGAATGATCAATGAATGAAAGCCTCAGTTCCTTTGCTTCTTTGTTATCCATGTGTGCATATTTTGCCTTTTTGGATGTTGTCAAAAGGGGGAGAAACATCAATGTGCATAAGTTGTAATTTTGTCATCATCAAAAAGGGGGAGAATGTTGGATAAACATGAGATTAAATGTTTTTGATGATGTGAATTCAATGAATGTTGTAATTGATGTTTGTACAATGCCATATTTGTTAAAGACGTGAATGAAATGATCAAATGAGCAAATGCTTTGATGAACACCTATGTATTCATTGTATCTCACTTAGAATGTTTTTCTTATGTAGGTATGAATGCATATAAGCCAAGCAACAAGATTCAAGTGAAAAAGAACAAGAAATAAACTTCAAGTGATCACCTGTCGACAGTCAAGAAGTCACCTGTCGACAGATGGATAAGACAGAACAAAACAAGTTTTTGGAAGCACTCAGAAAGCAGTACTTGTCGACAGCTAAGATGTGTCTGTCGACGGATGAAGTCTGCCTGTCGACAGCAAGACAATACCTGTCGACAGATCTAGTCTTCCAGCAACAACATGCTTCTGGAAAACCGCAAGTGTGCAGTAGCTACGACAGCTATGAAGTGCCTATCGATAGACGAAGAGAAACCTCATATATGAGATTTGGATATGCTCTATATTATGGTGTTTCCTTTTAGCACGTCTCTCCATACTCGGACACCACTATATATAGATCATATAGAGGTATTTTCGCAGCAAGAAGCCACAATACCAAAACCCTAAGCAAAACTCAAGAGAGAAAGATTCTCCCTGCTGCTCATCTTCAAGCCTTCGTATAGAGCGAAGAAGAACCATCTTGCGAGCGGACTTGAAGCCGGTCTGTCCACAACTCAAGCTTCTCCATCAACTGAACTACATTCAAACAAAGCTTGGAGTTCTTCTGGATGACCAACAACAAGAGTTCTTCATCTGTATTTGTTCTTTCAACTCAGAACTCCTGTCTTTTCCTATTTCTCATACTTCTGTGTGTGTGGTTGTGATTCAAGCATTCCTTGTGCTTGATTCACATGGCTTATGTTGTTCTAATAGTGTGTTCACATCAGACAACGTGTGTGTGTAAGTTGTAGTGTGGAACTTGCTCATAAGCAGTTGTTTCTGCGTGTGTGTGTGGACGGTGGACGTAGGATACACAAGTTGTGTACTCCGAACCACCTTAAATCATCGTGTCTGTGGTTTGAACGTTTTATGTTAGATGATTGGTAGGCACGTTGGTCTTTCACACGCTAGATAAATTGTTGTTTCTTCTACTTACAATTAACACACATCTTGGTTCGATTCTAAATCTGTTTGAGATTTCGATAAGTCTATATCCCCATCGAAAAGAAGGTCATAGTGTTTTAAATTGATAGTAATCTATTCAAACCCCCTTCTAGATTACCATAATAGGCAATTCCGCACATCTTCTAAACGCGACAGGCACTGGCGTCGCGTTCTGGCAACCTGTCCTGAACGATCTGTCGTGACCTGCGATGCACCCTATCCCGTTCTGTACATATCATGTCACTATCCTTATAGATGTACATCGCGATCTGGATTTTTGCATGAAAACCTTGTATTTTTGCTAATCATGACTTTCTACAGTAACCTCTTACCTTTTTAACTATCTTAAACACAGTAAACGAAGTTGTTAAACTTGGATATGTAATAGTTAATTAAAAAGTCACTCACTCGATCTTTTCATATCCATGATTATCTTTAACACATGCACATACTTGTAACCATCCAATAAGACTTGACTTGGCATGAAAATACCTCATAATATATCTAGTAATTTACTTCAATAATGTATTTAAATTGCCCTATTTTAAATGCACTTATCCTTGTTTCTTGCGATATTTTGGGAATACCGTTACCGAATCTCCACTGTTCTAGAATTCCTCTGGAACGTCGAGCACTTGTTTCTATACGCACTTTTCTCTTGACTTGGACGAACTCTCCGTTGGATACTCCTTCTACCGGACTAGTGAATCCTTGTTCAAGGCCTCCGTAAGTCTCATCTGTCCATGGATTCCCTCATGGCCGACGAGCTGGTTGTACCCTAACACCTATGATACCCTTTAGGGATCAGCAAGATCCAAACGGCCTTAGAACGCTCTCTCGCTCTTATCTTAAATCACGCTGGACCTCTGGACCTATGTATAACATGGCCAGTGGAAGGGTGGTGAATTCCACCTGACTGCCAACACCAATTGCATGTGTTGTGCAACTATTACTATCGCCATTTACTCGACATTTCTCGTGCAATGACCTTTAGCTCTCATCTATACTCTACTCGCTCATCTATTCACGTTCTCTATACACTCATCTATTCATCTAGTGCTCTCATCTATTTCTTGGTACACTCTATTGGCCATTGACTGATTGTCTAAAGATAAACAATGTAACTAATGCCTGGCAATTTAAAGGGTCCGGTCTAGTCCTGGGAGGTGCGCCCAAAAGTGCTATTTGTCCGCGGGAGTTAATTAACCAGAGTGTTTGGCATTACACTAAAGTGCTATCTATCTCGACTATCTATATGACAATCAAAGTTCTATACTATACTCGTTGTGCTATTGTTATACATTGTGCTATTGTGCTATTGCCATCCTGCTCTGTGCTATATTTAGAAACTTGTGCTATCTCAATCACATGCTATCGTGCTATCTTGTACGTTACTTGACTCTCTCTCTCTATCATGTAGTGACTCTGCTTTTAATCCATTAATCATTTAAAGCATGCCTGATCATGAGATTTAAGTCCTACTAGGCGTTATCGCTCACCCTGTGTTATTTGTTATGTGTTCTCAGGTGAGACCGAGGAAGATGCTTACACTCAAGAGGACAGGAATGACCAAGAGTGAAACCAAGAATACCCTGGCATCTTAGTATTATGTTAGAGTCTGAGTTTAGTCTTTTACTTTTATTCAATGTAATTGGGCCCTATAGAATGGCTCTGATATTAGTGGTTGTAGTAGACATTTGAGGAATTATTAATGAGATGCATTTGCTTTAGTATTTATTCTTTGTTCAATGGTTTGATGTCTATCATACGCTCTGTACCCGTTTACTTGCAACTGCCTCACGTTCCGATATTTCGCGTCGGGGCATGACAGTTTTGTGGTATCAGAGCCTAGGTTGTTCTTAAGAATAGGATGATCTAGGTTGACCATCCTCGACTAGTGTTAGCTATCCCACCTATGTGAGATGTGGTTAGAAGCATGGGTAACTAGTTAAAATAAACCCACACACGCATAAATTAAATTCCACATCAATGTTATAACAACAAATTACTTTTTGTAGGAACTTAAGCAACTAAGATGACTGCTAAACGTGCTCAGATGAGGGGCATGCAACAAACTATTCAGGAACTCTGCAAGCTGCACAAGATGGAGGAAATCGCAGCGGTGCAGGCGAGTTGCATCGTAACTTCAGGAGCTTGAACCCACCTAGGTTCAGTGGTTCCACGGATCCAGACGAGGCCGAGCACTGGCTGAAGGAGACGAAAATAATTTTCTGTGTTATGCAATGTGCAGCTGGGGATAAGCTGCTACTAGCTACTTTCCAACTGGAGAAGGACGCCCGCGCTTGGTGGGAGTCAGTGGAAGCGACCAGAGCTAATGGTCAATTTACTTGGGCTGAATTCAAAGAGGCATTCAACTCCAAGTACTTCTCGGAGTGCATGAAAGAAAGGAAGGCTGCGGAATTTGCTGCTTTTAAACAGAGGAGCCTATCTGTGGCTGAATATGAAGCACAGTTTTCAAGACTGGATTGATATGCTGACCATCTAGTAAATACGGAGAAAATGAAGGCTAGGTGTTTCCTCAATGGCCTTAAGCCTCAGTACATTACTCAACTGGCCCCTTTCGACATCTAGACCTATGCCGAGATGGTGAAGAAAGCTCAACTACTAGAAGATGCTACGAACTTCACCGATCGTATCAAGAGGAAGTTCGTGAGGAAAGAACTGACACCTGGCATGACATCTGCCAAGCCAAACATCGGCAAGAAGTGTCCTTTCAGCATCACGGAAGGACCTAGCCAGGAGAAGAAGCCCAAGGTCTTCATTCCCAACACTCCAACGAAAAGCAACTGCAAGCACTGTGACAAGCCTATTCACACAGCTGACGAATGCTGGAGGAAATTCGGCGCATGTCTACGCTATGGAAGCCGCGAGCATCGTATCCCCGGGTGCCCGCTACTGAAGGAAAATGAGAGGCGCACTAATGTGCCTAAGAAACAGGGGAGACTGCAAGCCCTGCATGATGAAGAGCCCGCTGAGGAAGGTGGCATGGTAGAAGGTACCTACAAGTTTTCTCCCTATCAGCATTTGTTTTATTTGACACTGGCGCAACTCATTCATTCATATCTCAAAACTTTGTTGATACTCTGAATGCTAAACCTATATCTATGGGGTGTGAATTCTCTGTCACAACACCACTAGGAGAGAAGGAGAAATTGAATAAATACTTTCCATCTGCCGATGTAATGATCGGAGAACATAACCTAAAAGTCGACCTGTTGTGTATGCCCATGGAAGGCTATGATGTGATATTGGGAGCCGACTGGTTGTCCACTTATGGGGCAAGTGTCGACTGTAAGAAAGGGAAGGTTACCTTTAGTGAAATCTCTAAGTTGTCATTCACTATGTCTCAGTCTCTGCCATAAAGGCCCACAACATGATAAGGAAAGGTTGTCTTGCTTTCCTTGCGGCCGTAATAGTTGAAAAGAAGGGTTCTAAGATAAAATACATACACACAGTCCATGACTACCCCGATGTGTTCCCCGAAGATTTGCCAGAGATTCCCCCAGAACGTGATGTCAACTTCTCCATTGAGTTGATCCCTGGAGCTGCCCCAGTATCACGTCAACCGTACCGGATGTCACCTGCCGAGCTAAAGGAACTGAAGACACAACTGATGGAGCTATTAGAGAAGGGGTTCATCAGACCAAGTACTTCCTTATGGGGAGCACCTGTGTCATTCGTTAAGAAGAAGTATGGATCGATGAGGCTATGTATAGACTATCGACAACTCAATCAGCTAACCATCAAGAACAAGTACCCATTGCCTCTG
This sequence comes from Colocasia esculenta, assembly GCA_014218235.1. Lineage (NCBI taxonomy): Eukaryota > Viridiplantae > Streptophyta > Magnoliopsida > Alismatales > Araceae > Colocasia > Colocasia esculenta. The sequence goes on from CM024757.1 coordinate 153,325,089, forward strand.
GTCGATGAACTTTTCGACCAGATATCTGGAGCTCAATATTTCTCCAAGATCGATCTTCGATCTGGCTATCATCAAATGAGGATCAAGGACGATGATATTTTAAAAACGGCTTTCAGGAGCAGGTATGGACACTATGAATTCATTGTTATGCCTTTTGGTTTAACCAATGCTTCTGCAGCCTTTATGCAACTCATGAACAGCATATACCGACCATACCTTGACAAGTTCGTGGTCATCTTCATCGATGATATCCTCATATATTCAAAAGACCAAAGAAGAACATGAAGAACACCTGAAGATCACATTGCAAGTCTTGTGAGACAACAAACTGTATGCAAAGCTGAGCAAGTGCAAATTTTGGCTCGAAGAAGTGTCCTTTTTGGGCCATGTCATCTCTAAGGACGGCATCTCCGTTGATTCCTCCAAAGTCGAAGTTGTACTCAATTGGGAGAGACCAACTAGTGTCACAGAAATTAGAAGCTTCTTAGGACTAGCTGGCTACTACAGGTGGTTCATAAAGGACTTCTCCAAGATCGCCGTTCCTCTCACGCATCTAACATGAAAGGAGAATCCCTACTCCTGGAGTAAAGAGTGTGAGAATTTCAAACTCTAAAAGAATGTCTGACCTATGCACCTGTTCTCACTCTTCCAATAGAGGGAGAAGGTTTCTCTGTGTGCACTGATGCCTCAGAGATTGGGCTAGGCTGTGTGTTGATGCAGAAGGAGAAAGTCATTGCCTACTCTTCAAGACAACTGAAGACGCATGAAGTCAACTACCCTGTGCATGATTTAGAGTTGGCTGCCGTGGTCTTCGCTTTGAAAATCTGGAGACATTATTTGTATGGTGAGTAGTTTACTGTCTATTCAGACCATAAGAGCTTAAAATATCTATTCTCTCAGAAGGAACTTAACATGAGGCAGAGAAGATGGCTTGAGTACTTGAAGGATTTCGACTTCAACATCTAGTACCACCTGGGCAAGGGAAATGCTTTGGCTGATGATCTTAGTAGAAAGCCGATGGCATTGCTATCAAGTCTAGTTCTTGGCGAGATGCAACTACTAGAACAATTCGCAAGGTTAGACTTGAATATTGAACATTAGGATGATCGAGTCTTGGTTGCCAATATCAAGATTCAATCTGACATACTAGAAGAGATCAAAGCTCAACATGACAACGATCCATTCTTGGTTCATATCAAGGAAACCTTAGAGGAAAGGCCAGACTTTGCAATGACCGAGGACGGAAGGCTTGTGTTCCCAGGAAGGACATGCATCCCAGAAAATGAAGAACTGAAGAGGAAGCTAATGGATGAAGATCACCAGACGAAGTATACTATTCATCTTGGTGGTACCAAAATGTATCAGGACATGAAAAGAACATTTTGGTGGCCGAATATGAAGAGCGAGGTAGCTGAGCATGCCGCTCATTGCCGTACTTGCCAACAGGTAAAGGCTGAACACATGCGCCCTGCTGGCGTACTTAGACCATTAGATATTTCGGAGTGGAAATGGGAAATCATTGACATGGACTTCATCATGAGTTTACCCAAGACTCGTGGTGGACTCGACGCCATATGGGTCATTGTTGACCAACTAACCAAGTCCGCACACTTCCTACCTATAAAGAGTAAGTGGTCTGTAGAGGTACTAGCCGCATTGTATGTCAAAGAGATCGTGAGGCTGCATGGAGTTCCATCATCCATTGTCTCGGATCGAGATCCGAGATTTACCTCTCATTTCTGAAAGGGACTGCAAACTGCACTTGGTACTAAGCTCAATTTTAGTACTGTTTTCACCCGCAGACTGATGGGCAGACTGAGAGAACTAATAATATAGTAGAAGACATGTTAAGAGCATGCACCATAGATTTCTAAGGCTACTGGAATGAGCACCTATCCCTAATTGAGTTCGCCTACAACAACAGTTACCATGCGAGTATTAAAATGGCACCGTTCGAAGCGCTCTATGGTAGAAACTGTAGATCCCCTGCATGCTGGAACGAAGTTGAGGAACAGCAATGGCTAGGCCCGAACATGATACAAAATACAACTAGGGATATACAAGTAATTTGAGATCGGCTCAAGATTGCTCAGTCCAGATAGAAGAGCTATGCTGACAAGAGGAGGCGAGATTTAGAATTCCAAGTGGGAGACCATGTACTTTTAAAGGTATCCCCTACCCGTGGCATCCAAAGATTTGGTGTTAAAGGGAAGCTCAGTCCTAGATTCATCAGCCCTTTTAAAGTGCTCGAAAGGGTTGGTGAGGTTGTTTACCGGCTAGCGTTGCCACCGAATTTGGCATGTGTACACAATGTGTTTCATGTCTCTATGCTTAGGAAATATGTGTATGATTCTACTCACATCATTTGCCATGAGAAGTTGGTGCTGAACAAGGATATGACAAACGAGGAGAAGCCAGTCAAGATACTAGAATGAAAGGTGCAACAACTCAGGAACCGTCTCATTCAAGTGGTTAAAGTTCTGTGGAATAACCGTGGAGTAGAAGAAGCCACATGGGAACCTGAAGGAATCATCAGGCGAAATTACCCCGATCTTTTCGGTAAGACGTTCTCTCCATTATGGTCATATGAATTTGGGGACCAAATTCTTTTAAGAGGGGGAGGATGTAGCAACCTGATTTTTCAAAAAAAAAATAATAATAAATAAAATAGAAAATTAAAAAAAAATTAAATTAATTAGAACCCATTAAACGAAAAGAAGTGATGGGCTTTGTTAAGTGGACCATATAAAATTTATTGGGCCAAAATAGGGGTTTTTAAAAGAAGAATAATAGGAAAATATCCTAAATTCATACCTTTATTATTGCCTAAAAAGAAAAGAACTATTAAATCATTAAAATATCTATTTTATGTTGGAATTGGGCTTCTAACACTACCCAAATTGGTTAGGCACGAAATTGCAACCCAACCTAACCCAATTATGAGATGGCAAGCTTGGAAGGTGGAAGGAATTAAGGGAAACTCGGATTTAAAGGGGAATTAGAGTCATAATAGGAAATAGAAATCAAGGGAGCCTAAATACTCCTCAATCTCTCCCTGGCAGGCCCTAATGCGTTGCTGAGAGTTGCTGGGCGTGGAGAAGAGGCCAAGGAAAGGGAGAACTCGTGGGGAGAAGCCTTGCTCAAGACCCAATCTTTGCTCTTCGAGTTCTAAGCCCTAGGAGACAAAACAACTCAAAGGTAGATATTCTCACAAGCCAAACTCAATTAATTTCGTCTGTAGATTGTTCCAAACATCAGGACCAAAAGTCCTCTTGTTGCTCTATTTTTCATCGAGCCAATCTTTTGTTCTTTATTTTTGAAGTTCTGCAACTATCTTGACCCCGAACCCTCATGTTAAATCTAGATCTCCATGTACTCTTGATCCCATGCCATGAAATTTTAACTGGAGATACTGATGGTTGTTAGGCATCATTTGCCCCTGAAATCCCCAATTTTCATCCAGTATCCTGCTGGAATTAAATCCTTTACCTTCACTGTACACTGTTCTATGTTCATCGTACATGTTCATGTTTAAAACCTATCCCGACCTTGATGATTTATAAATTCCTATTTATTGTGTATACCCTCATCTGTCTAGATTAGTTTGCAAGTGATTTCACAATTTTTGATCAATTGTACATCGAGATATCAATTTTTGAATGACCAAGTGTTAAAACATGGAAACTTGGACCGCAATCCAAGGCATGGTCCTTTTCCCTCTCGAACTCAGGTGCAGGACCTGAGAAAGCGATGGCCTGATAGGCCGCGTTCTCAGGGCTGATCATGACATAGCTACCTGTCGCATTCTGAACGCGATAGGCACTGGCATCGCGTTCTGGCAGCCTGTCCTGAACGATTTTTTACGACCTGTGAAGCACCTTGTCACGTTCTGTACATACCTGTCGCGATCCTTACAGGGGTACATCGCGATTTGGATTTTTGCATGAAAACCTTGTATTTTTGAAAATCTTGACTTTCTACTATAATCTCTTACCTTGTTAACTGTCTTAAACATAGTAAACGAAGTTGTTAAACTTGGATATGTAATAGTTAATTAAAAAGTCACTCACTTGATCTTTTCATATCCATGATTCTCTTTAACACATGCACATACTTGTAACCATCCAATAAGACTTGACTTGGCATGAAAATACCTTATAATATATCTAGTAATTTACTTCAATAATGTATTTAAATTGCCCTATTTTAAATGCACTTGTCTTCGTTTCTCGCGATGTTTTGGGAATACCATTACCGAAACTCCATTATTCTATAATTCCTCTGGAACGTCGAGCACTTGTTTCTATAGACACTTTTCTATTGACTTGGACGAACTCTCCGTCGGATAATCCTTCTGCCATACTAGTGAATCCTTGTTCAAGGCATCCGTATGTCTCCTCTATCCATGGATTCCTACATGGCTGACGAGTTGGTTGTACCCTAACACCTATGATACCCTTTAGGGATCAGCAAGATCCAAACGGCCTTAGAACGCTCTCTCGCTCTTATCTTAAATCACGTCGGACCTCTGGACTTGTGCATAACATGGCCAGTGGAAGGGTGGTGAATTCCACCTGACTGCCAATGCCAATTGCGCGTGTTGTGCAACTATTACTATCGTCGTTTACTCGAAATTTCTCGTGCAATGACCTTTAGCTCTCATTTATACTCTACTCGCTCATCTATTCACGTTCTCTATACACTCGTCTATTCATCTAGTGCTCTCATCTATTTCTTGGTACACTCTATTGGCCATTGACTGATTGTCTAAAGATAAACAATATAACTAATGCCTGGCAATATAAAGGGCCCGGTCTGGTCCTGGGAGGTGCGCCCAAAAGTGCTATTTGCCCGCGGGAGTTAATTGACCAGAGTGTTTGGCATTACACTCAAGTGCTATCTATCTCGACTATCTATATGATAATCAAAGTACTATACTATACTCATTGTGCTGTTGTTATACATTGTGCTATTGTGCTATGGCCATCCTGCTCTGTGCTATATTTGGAAACTTGTGCTATCTCAATCACATGTTATCGTGCTATCTTTTACGTTACTTGACTCTCTCGCTCTATCATGTAGTGACTCTGCTTTTAATCCATTAATCATTTAAAGCATGCCTGATCATGAGATTTAAGTCCTACTAGGCGTTATCGCTCACCCTGTGTTATTTGTTATGTGTTCTCAGGTGAGACCGAGGAAGATGCTTACACTCAAGAGGACAGGAATGACCAAGAGTGAAACCAAGAGTACCCTGGCATCTTAGTATTATGTTAGAGTCTGAGTTTAGTCTTTTACTTTTATTCAATGTAATTGGGCCCTATAGAATGGCTCTGATATTAGTGGTTGTAGTAGACATTTGAGGAATTATTAATGAGATGCATTTGCTTTAGTATTTATTCTTTGTCCAATGGTTTGATGTCTATTATACGCTCTGTACCCATTTACTTGCAATTGCCTCACATTTCATATTCCGCGTTGGGGCGTGACATTTTCTTATAAGACTTAAGGTGCCTACGATAAAACCAGCTAACCCTCCTATGGTAGTTCCCATGGCGCAAGGTATGCTTTAGGGGAACAAATTTCTTGCTGGCTGCTAAGTGGAGGAACTCATGGACAGTTATATTACAATGCAGGCACTGAGAGTATGTTGCTTCCTTGGCTTGAGAGTATACCAGATATCTCTGCTTCCATTTATGTGTGATAGGCTTCCAAAGAGTCTCATAACCTTTGCAGAGATACTCAAGAATGGAAAGCTTTCAGGCAGTCTGAGTGATCTTCTGGGTAAGCTGCTGCCCACTGATCTTCAGTAAATCTCTCAGACTCAGCAAAACAATTCGAAAAATCTATCATATGCTGAGAGTTCTTTGGAGCATGCATGAGGGCAAACCTATGGAATGACAGACTGAGGTTGTACTTGATTATAAATCTTGAAGCTATTCTGATATGTCTATTGAATACAACCTGGGCAAACTGTTTTCTAGATGAGATGGCTCCTATTAGACTAGGATCCAGTCCAGAGGGTAATCCAACCACCATAGAAAGTGTGATCTCTCTTTGCCCATGAATAAGCATCTCCCACTGACCATTATTCACATCTACCAAGCCCATCCTGAATCTTGCTTCATTGACCTGCTTCATCCTTGTGTATTTGGTCTAGAGTTCTCTTAGGAGGTTGCCAAAAAGATCAAAAAATTCTAAGGGTTAAGGTGAAGGGGAACATCCATAAACTGATTTCTAGCCTGAGTGGCTTAGAATTTAGAGGCTTCATCAGGGTAGAGTTTTAAGAAATTTGTAAGTGAGAGACTATGGCTTTTCTGGGTGCTGAGATTTCCATCAGCCAACAGTACTTGGGAAGATTGGATTAAGGAAGGAAGCTAGTCTTCAAATGTATATCCTGTTGCCCACATAGCAAGCCCAGAGGAGGGTGAATGGATTGCTAAAGATTCTTTTTAGAATAATTCCTATAAATAAAACACTTGACATAAAATACTATGATCGATAGTTAGAGTTAGTGTTAAACAAGACAAAGGGAACAATCACAAAGACATCAGGCAATTTTATCCTAGTTTGGATCTCCTATCCCAAGGAGTCCTACGTCTAGTCCCCAAGCAACCACTTGGGATTCCACTAAACAAGGGTACAGTCCCCCTTAAGGACACTTACACATCCAGCAGCAATTGGCCTTCTCTTCTCTTCCAGAAGAGGGATCACTCCACCTGAAGCAACAGGTCTTCTCTTCACGCCCGAAGAGGAATACTCATAGAAAAATGAGTTGAAAGAGAAAGGCCCCAAGACCAAGCTTCTAATCACTGCTTGATCTGAGGTGAAGTCTGAGAGACACAAGATTATCACAAATGGACTCTCTCATATCTACGCAAGCTCTCAAAAGTAATGTAGTATTCTGTGGAGAGCTAAGAGCTACAAGAGGTTGGAATGGACGAGCTGGCTCTGCATTCTTCAGGTGACTAAGATGTTCAAGCTTCTCAAGAATTGTTCCTTCAGAGTAAGAGTTGTATAGCTTGAAGTCACCAGTCTTCTATATATCTTTTTTGAAAAACATTTGACCGTTGAAGTATCTGTTGTCTCATATCCTCATGCACGTTGGAGTATCTGGTTCGATGTATGGAGCAGGTGAGCTTGCAGCCATTAATGCCCAGATTGATACATACACTCATGTGGAAAGATTGTTTAAATCTTCTATCCTCTTGTCAGGTTGACAGGTTCATCTTTCGCAACGTGCGTTTCTACTGGAAACTCTGCACACAATAAATGCTGACACATAGACAACTTATCTTTGTCTAAACTGTCAGTCAACATTAGTAGTCGTACTGCATAAAGATACACCAGAAGGCAAATGCCATTCGGTCATTATGTAAAGTGTGACTTTGTGTGTTATAGGCAAGATAGGTAAAAGATTTATCGTGCAGAGATTTGTACTGTCACAATAAATGTTAGAGAACATGGGATACAACATGCTTTCGTGGGAAGACTTGAAATCCACAAAGATTCGAAATACATTTGAGTATCATGTGGAATTAAACTAAAGAGTGTTTGAAAAAGATTTAAACGAGAATGTTTGACAGCTGTCTTAAATGTAATCGTTAACAGAGGGTTGATGTATTTAGACAGGTTGTACATAGAGAGAATCGATGTTGATATTAAATCAATGATAAAATCATAAGTCAAGTGAGAATGTAATCCATGTTGAAACCAAGTCGATGTAAGCATAATCTATGTATTAATATAATGAAATCGATGTTCTGTACCAAGTCGTCGTTTAACTGAAATCGATGTGCAGATGAAATCATTGTTTGAAATGAAGTTGTTGTTCAAGTAAAATCGTTGTTTCTCATGAAGTTGTTGCTCTACATAAATCGTTGTTTAAGTGAAGTCGTTGTAGAGATGAAATCGTTGTTTCATATGAAGTCGATGTAAACATGAAGTCGTTGTAGACATGAAGTCGATGTAAACATGAAGTCGTTGTAGACATGAAGTCGATGTAAACATGAAGTCGTTGTAGACATGAAGTCGATATAAACAAGAAGTCGTTGTAGACATGAAGTCAATATAAACATGAACTCGTTGTAGACATGAAGTCGATATAAACATGAAGTCGTTGTTTCATATGAAGTCATTGTTCCATATGAAGTCATTGTTCGAAATCGATGTTTAAGTGAGACGAAGTCGATGCAGCAATGAAATCGATGTGGTAATGAAATCAATGTTTAAGTGACACGAAATCGATGTTTCTATGAAGTCGTTGTAGCAACGATGTCGATGTTTAATTAAGACGAAATCGATATCTCTATGAAGTCGTTGTGAGATCGAAATCGTTGTTTTACTTATGAAGACCGAAATCGTTGTTTTACTTATGAAAACTGAAATCTTTGTTTTACTTATGAAGTCGATGCTAGAATGAAATCGATGTGTACTCAGGAAGTTGTTGTTTAAGTGAAACTGATGTAGGGATGAAATTGATGTGCTTCTAAAGAAATTGTTGTTCTATCAAAGGAGTCGATGTATACTTAGACAAAGCATATGCATTGAACTACAGATAACAGTGTGTAGACAATTTATTGATTTTTAATTGATTTTTCACCTGATGATAAACTTCATAACATAATGTCGGATAATAATATTCAGGGTTTCGTTAATCACCAAAAATACATATAATAAATGATAATTTATATGGAGATGGACTGATCATCAATCTCCCCCCTTTTGGTGATGACAAAATATAAAGAATTGCATACATAAAAAGGACTGAAATAAATTTGCGGAAAATTTTTAAGGTATGTATTTCAGAATAATTTCTCCCATTTTTTGTCATTAAGCAAAAAGAAAATAGATAAACAAAAGAGAAAATTAGAGAGAGACAAAGATAAATGGAGCTAAGAAGGGGAATTTTATTCCTTAGAGGGAGTAGGCATGTAGAAGGCAGGTGACAATCTAGAAGCATGGCGAGTTATAAGCTGCCAGGCTTGATCTTCCTACTCTTCAAAAAGATCCCTAAAGGTACCCCAACTGATATCATGAGAAGGACCCATTTCTAGACTAACCCTCTTGAGGTGGAGTAATCTCTGCTCTTCAATGAACTTGGTATACTTCTGAGGGCTGAGGATGGACTTGTACAGACTTGTGGTGCCAAAATTGGCATGCTGAAGGAATTTGTCAATAGAAATAGGATAATGAAGCTTATGATCCTTCAAATCCTTCTACAAAGCTACATGAATCTTGTACCTCTCAATCCAGGTGGCATAGGGGTTTGAGACCAGATTGATGGAATTGAGGTCTATGAATTGTTCTGGAGAAAGTGACAGCTGGTTAGACTTGCTCAGGGATAGGTTCAACTTTTCGAGCTGAAGAGAAGCCTCTGGATAGGCTTTACACCAGTCAGAGTTGTCAAATCTCTTAGCCTCTGAGAGCAGGGGAGCTAAAACTAATGATTTGATGAAGCCTCTTTGATACTCCCTGAAGATGAATCTGTGGAATGCAAGTGGAGTACCCCTCTGAACAAAAATTCTGGCCATGACTCTAGCAAATCTTTCGAAAATGATAGGACCCACTTTAGAGTCCATAAGGAGAAAATGAAGCTTGGGGAGAAAAGCAAGTTCTGGCATTTTTAAGGTTGCAAAGTCAACCTGAAGATGGGTGTTGACAGGATTCACTGTACGGAGCTGAGCTATGGTTGCCCTGAATTGACCCAGCTGAACTTTTGGCAGGCGGTTGACAAAATAATAGTCCTGGTACATTTGGAATTGCCTGATCAATTTGATCTCCTTCTGAATGAAGGGACCCCAAGAAGATCTGTGCTGGCACACAAACCACTCAAACAAGGTAAGAGGGTGGCCTAAGGGAAGAAAGGCATTGGCCCTGGTGACCTCAAATTTTCTATAGAGAGATTTGTTAGCCCTGGCCCACTGATCCTCAGTCTTGGACTCAGCAGTAGAAAGGATTTTGGCTTTTTCAGCCTTAGGAAGACCAGAAGTAGGAAGAGTGAGAGTTAGGTGTTTAGAAATATTAAGGTGTGGGAGACCAAAAGTAGGTGCAAAAGTGCACTTTTGGAGGAATTCAGCATACAAGGACTTCCTTCTGTGGACAACAGAGAGAGAGTACCACAAAGGTGGGAAAAGAACTTGAGATGAAGGAAAGACTAGTTCTTTAGAAGTCTTTCTTTTCTTGGATACAGGACCGGAGGAGGGTTGGGAATCAGTCATGTGAATGTGAGCAGCAATAGCAAGAACTGTGCGGAGGATGGCTTCTTCTAACTCATCCTTGATGTCATGCACATAATGAGGAATGACACTGGCTGCTTCAGGAATAATGGTGATAAAGGAAGGTGGAGTAGGAGGATGAAAGGAACCAAATGATGAAGTGGGAGGAGGTTGAGTAGAAGGTCCAGCAGATGATGGACCTGCTGAGGAAGGACCAGTAGAAGAGGATGAGGCTGGAGGTGCCTCAAAAGTTGAATGAGGAATGGAGGAGGAAGGAAAAGGTGATGAAGATGAGGCAGTAGGGTAAGGTGTAGGAGAAGATATGTGTTTAGGAAGTGGTTTCTTGAAAGTTTCAGGTGCAGGAGGGGCAATGAAGGATGTGGGTGGAGAGGAAGGGGCTGGAATCTGAAGACTGGGAGATTCAGAAGACCCTGGGGGCACAACAGCTTCCTCTACAGATCCTTAAGGCCCAGTTGGCCCTGCCACTAGCTCCACTGGCTTGGATGGCCCAGATGGCCCAGCACTGATATCTTCACCTACACATGGCCCTGATGGCCCTGACTCTAGCTCAACTGATACAGATGGCCCTGATGGCCATGTGCTAACCTCTGGCATAGGCTGAGTGGGAGCAGGAGGGGCAGGAGCTGACAGATGCACCCTCACAAAATCTAATAAATCAGTTACCATCTTCTTCAGGCTACATGTAGCAACCCGTTATTTTTAAAATAAAATAAATAAATACTAAAATTAATTAAAATAAATGAATTAAATAAAACCCAATAAACATTAAAAAGTAATGGGTTTGTTATATTAGCTCACTTAAAGGTTAATGGGCCAAATTCGGAGTTGGATTATGGGTTAAGAGGAAAATACCCAAGAAATTCGTGACCATAATTATAGGGAAAATAGAAAAGGGTAAATTAGGGATTTAAATCATGGTAATTAGCCAAGAAAGGAAATCAAATTCGTGAGCCACTATGGCAAGCACCATCTAATGGCAATCCCACTCCAATTGGGAGGGGAGATCATCAAAACAAGGAAGGGAGCTAGCTAGAACCGCACCCAATGTTTCCTAGTTATGTTAGGACATGGAATAAACCCTAGACCTATAATTATTCATCCTAAGACTAAGAGGGAAGGTTCTACATTGTGTTGGGGTCGTGGGAGGCTAATCTAGAGCACCAGGAGCAGAGGAGGACGGCTGGAGAACAAAGCTTCTTCCTCAACCGTGCTCTGCTGCGACCTGTGCACAACCGGTCTTAGATCTTCACAAAGGTAGGTATTCTTGGGCTGAAGAGAAACTAAACTCATACCATCTTGTAGTGCTACATGTCTAGTTTCATATGCAAGTGATTTGCTCAATTTGCATCATGTATCCATGGAGTTATAAGCATTTTCCCATCGTCGCGCAAGTCTATCCCATTTCTTGTTTATGCTAGTTTGCACGCCTAACGAGACCAAATTGATTCGGTCCAAAGGTATAGATCTCTTCTACTTGATGTCCCCTACAAGTTTCATGTTCATCACTTTGTCCCATGTGCCCTAGTTGGAGAGATATAAGCGTTGCATGATGTTCGCTACATGTTTCATACGTTTTCAGTTTGAAGCTTGAATCGCGACCGAGGTAGGCGACACGATTTAAAAGCCTGGTATCGTGTCGGTCTTGACCGTCGCAATTACCTGAAAGGCATCAGCACATGTCGATGCATTTTGGCTCGTCCTGCGCCTCAAATTGTGTGCACGTTGACCTGTCAGAAGACCTCTGAAACGCGACCTCTAAGGTCATTTCATTTCACTATCTTTTCCTGCCTCTGGGGAATCGTGCCATTTGAACGTTTAGGGTTTGCAAGAACGCAATGGTCTCCGTCATCGCGTTTCTGTCCGCCTAATAAACGCGACCATCATACCCGTCGCGATTTACCTGTGTTTTTTCCAGCAGCGCATGTTGTGTTATTTAAATGATTATTTGGGCTATTTAAGCATGTATATACCCTATAAAGTTGTGTAATGAACAGTAAACTATCATGTTATTAAATTTGGATATATGTCACATAATTTCTTTAATTTAAAAGTTAATGTGCACGATTATTTCATATCTCATGATTTCATACACATGCACACACCAAATATATATCCTTGCCATAAAATCATGTAGAAAATATGTGAATAAATTATCTGGTTATATACTTCAATAATTGCACATTATTCACCCATTAAAAATAATGACATTGTTTTCGTTTCTCATGTGGATTTGGAACATCGATATCGCCAATCCACTATTCTAGAATGTCGAGCAACTTGTTTTCTCTACACAATACTCTCTTGACAAGTTGGAACCTCTCTATCGGACATTCCGTTTTGGTAGACAAGGGACCTTTTGTTAAGACCTCTATATGACTCCGTACTCTGTGGATTCCCTCATGGAGACCGAGTTGGTTGTACCCTAAAGCCCATAACACCTTTAGGGGTCAATATGATCCAAACGACTTTAGAGGTTCTCTCTCTTATCTTGAATCACGTCGGACCTCTGGACTTGTGCATAACATGGCCAGTGGAAGGGTAGTGAATTCCACCTGAATGCCAACACCAATTGCGCATGTTGTGCAACTGCTACTATCGCCCGTTTAATCCATGTTTTACGTGCATGACCTATAGTTCTCATCGATACTCTACTCGCTCATCTATTCACACTCTCTCTGCTATCTCGTCTATTCATCTAGTACTCTCATCTATTTCTTGGTACTCTCTATTGGCCATTGGCTGATTGTCTAAAGATAAACATTATAACTAATGCCTGGCAATATATAAAGGGCCCGGTTTGGTCCTGGGAGGTGCGCCCAAAAGTGTTATTTGCCCGCGGGAGTTAATTGACCAGAGTGTTTGGCATTACACTCAAGTGCTATCTATCTCGACTATCTAAATGACAATCAAAGTGCTATACTATACTCATTGTGCTATTGTTATACATTGTGATATTTGTGCTATGGTCGTCTTGCTCTGTGCTATATTTGGAAACTTGTGCTATCTTGATCCATGCTATTGTGCTATCTCGTACATTACTTGATTCTCTCACTTTATCATATAGTGACTCTGCTTTTAATCCATTAATTATGTAAAGTTGCCTGCACCATGAGATATAAATCCTACTGGGCGTTGTCGCTCACCCTACGTTATTTATCATTGTGTTCTCAAGTGAGGATGAGGATAATGAATACACTCACAAGGATGGGGAGGACCAAGAGTGATCCACGAGTGCAATGTCATCACCATGTTATCCTAGATTGTCTTAGTTAGTCTTTTTTTTCCTTTTTATATATTAGAGTCAATTGGGCCCTATGTTATGGCTCTGAGTTAGTTGATGTAGTAGACAGCAATTGAATTATCAATGAAAGTTATTTGCTTTTGCATTATTTAATTGTCCAATGGTTTGTTGTCTATTCTACACTCTATACTCGCTACTTGCAACTGCCTCACGTTCCGATATTCCGCGTCGATGCGTGACACTACCCAACTCATTTCTCATCTCTTGGAACTTAGTTTTAACTGCTCCAATCTCCTTGGCTCCAGTGCTCTGACTGAGAAAGATAGATGTTACATCTGATTGTAAAGAGCACAAAATCTCCCTATGAGCATTCAGTCTAGCAATGACTGGCTCTATGTGCACATGAATCTTCTTCTTTCTTGACTTGTGGCGTGCCTTCCTGGTAAGCAAGGGAACTCCAGGAGCAATACCTTTACCTCTACCTCCTGAGCCAACAGCTGGCTCCACATCATCATCATCTGAAGTATCTTCGACTAGACCTTCTTGGAACTGGTCTGCAGGGGCACTAGAAGTGGGCTCCCCCTGAATCTCTGGCTCCTCATGGACTTCTGGCTTCCCCTGAGCTGGAGCATCTTCCATTTGAATATCTTCAGTGTGGCCTGGTGCCACAACCTCTGCAGCTATGTCTTCATGGCTCTCCTTCATTGCAATTTCTACTTCAGGAACAGTGGGGGTTTCTTCAATGTGAATATCTTCATGCTCCCCCTCAAAATAAGCAACACCTTCAGCAACTGAGTCTTCAATAATGGCAAGTGCAGGGACTGTAGGAGGGATTATTTCTTCAGTGGATTGCCCAATGGGCTCAATGAGTTCAGGTGCAATGTCCTCAATCCTCCTTTCAGGTGCAGGAGGCTCTTCTTCTCTGACAGCTGCCTCTTCTTCTTGAACTTGAGGATCTTCAGGGGCTTCTCCAATGATTGCTTCACTCTCTGCCACTGATGTCTTGGTCCATACATTTCCAATAAGAGAAAAGCCACTCTTCTTAGAGTTTCTTGATCTGATTGGCTGACCCATCTTTTCCATCAATTCTCCTTTCAAATCTATCTGCAGGTGACTGAAAATCCTTGTAAGTAGATGGGCATAGGGAAGGGACACTGCTAGCTTGTTCTTTCTGTCCCAAATCGCTTCTGCAGTAGACTTCATTCTTTCAATAATTACCTGAGCCATGTTGTCTTGCTTTTGAACAGCCCAGAACATCATGTCTGCATCTCCCTTAGTGCATAACGAAAAGGTCGCACTTCTTGGCACTAAGATCTGACAAACTATGAAATGTAGGATCATGTTGAATGCATTCAACTGATTGATATCTATCTTCCTATCCTTCAATTTGTATTCAGTTCCTATAATCCCTAGCCCCTTGGCATGAATGTCCATAGATTCCACCAAACTATGCCCGACTGTGGACACACCAAACAACCTCTCCAACAAATCATGAGTAATGTGAATGGATGTACCTTTGACTATGGAGATGAGAGATCCATCTTCCTATGTCTTCAGACATGTATAGAAGGCCTTCGCCAGATGTAGATAACTTGGTTCTGAGACAGTACATATCCCCGTCCACTTCAACCTCTGAAGGGCTTCGACCACACTGTCCATCCTATGCTTCTCCAAGTCTGCTAAATCCACTGCCTTGTTCCCACAAAGCTTGGTCTTTACTGTTGAATATCTCTCCTGTTGATCGGCCATAAGAAAGGTGACACTATAACCACCTACGCTTCCGGAGCTCCCAGAAGCGGCCATGGAATCGAGCAAGGTGAGGTTCTGAAAGATCGTGGGAGAAGGAGGAACAGAACCCTTCAAGAAATTTGAGTGGGAAGGGAAGGTTTCTTCGAAAGCACAGAGAGGTTTCCAGAGTCGATGAGGGTTTTCAAGCTTTCGAGTCGAAGGGGATAAGAGAGAGAGAGAGAGAGAGAGAGCGAATCGGTGAGGGAAGGGTTACGGAGGTAACAGAAGGACATAAAGACTCTTTTTGAAAAAGCGGAGCAATAAATGCAGATAACGACAAAATAGGAAAAGATAATGCAAGTAGTAATGGATTTACTTAAATCTATCAGGGAAGGATAAGTCTTATTCTGAAATTTATTATATTATATCAGTTACGTACAGATATATCTGTTACAAATTGCACATGCCTAGTTCCCTTCTAAGAGACGTAAATCTCTCTTCAGGTAAGGCGTTTGTAAAGATATCTACTAACTTATTTTGGGTATCTACAAATGAAATATTAATGTTACCATTAGCTACATGATCTCTAATAAAATCATATCTGACCTCTATATGTTTCATCCTGGAGTGATGTACTGGATTTTTCGTGAGATTTATTGCACTTGTGTTGTCACACAGCAGCGGGATGGTCTTGATGTGCAATCCATAGTCTTCAAGTTGTTGTTTGATCCATAGAAGTTGAGTGCAACAGCTTCCAGCAGCTACATATTCAGCTTCAGCTGTTGATAGTGCCACTGAATTTTGCTTCTTTGAAGACCAGGAGATCAAGCATCCTGCAAGAAATTGACAACCACCACTGGTGCTTTTTCTACTTTGCATCCAGCATAGTCAACATCTAAATAACCAATTAAACTAGTTTCACAAGATTTAGGATACCATAGACCTAAGTTATGAGTATTGGCTAAATATCTAAAGATCCCCTTAACAGATATTAAATGAGATTCCTTGGGAGCAGATTGATATCTTGCACACATACATACACTAAATAGAATATCAGGTCTACTAGCTGTTAAATAAAGCAGTGACCCAATCATACTTCTATAAAGTTCCTGATCAACTTTCTTACCTTCCTTATCACTATCTAACCTGGTGGATGTGCTCATTGGAGTGGACAGTGGTTTAGCATTATCAAACCTGAATTTCTTCAATAGTTCCTTGGTGTATTTTGCTTGACAAATGTGTGTGCCTTCATTGCTTTGCTTGATTTGTAATCCAAGGAAGTAGTTAAGTTCTCTCATCATGCTCATTTCAAATTCTCCCTGCATGAGCTTCTCAAAATACTTGTACAAAGATTCATCAGTGGATCCAAATATAATATCATCTACATAAATTTGCACAAGTAATATATTTTTGGCATTTGATTTAATAAACAGTGTGCTATCCACCTACCCTTTAACAAAACTATGAGTTAGTAAGAATGCACTAAGTCTTTCATACCATGCTCTAGGTGCTTGTTTTAAACCATATAATGCTTTATGTAATTTAAAAACATGATTTGGAACATCTAGATCATCAAAACTAGGAGGTTGTTCCACATAGACTTCCTCCTTTATAAAACCATTTAAAAATGCTGATTTCACATCCATTTGAAAAAGTTTTAAATTTAGAGAAGATGCATAAGAAAGTAATATTTGAATAGCCTCTAGTCTAGCCACTGGTGCATAGGTTTCATCAAAGTCTATGCCTTCCTCTTGGGAATAGCCTTGAGTAACCAGTCTGACCTTGTTTCTAGTGATAACACCAGCTTTATCCAATTTGTTCCTGAACACCCATTTGGTGCCAATCACAGGATGATCTGATGGTCTCAAAACAAGGGACCAAACTTGATTTCTCTTTAACTGATTAAGTTCATCTTTCATGGCTAGAATCCAAGATTCATCAGACAGTGCTTCATTGACTGTCTTCGGCTCTATTTGAGATACAAACGCTAGATAATCACAAGGAATGATATTACCTCTTGTTCTTACCCCAACTGATGGATCTCCAATGATGTTATCAATAGGGTGATCCTTTTTGTACCTCATTCTTTTGGAAGATCATCATGGATAATATCCTTCTGTTGTAGTTCTTCCAAGGGTGGATCTTCATCATCCTTGATGGTGGATTCTTTCAACTTCTAGGTAATGTTATTTGTATCTTCATCATCACTTTCAGATTCATTTCTTAAGGAAGGGTTAGACTCATCAAAAATAATATGCATGGTTTGTTCAATTAATAAACTTCTTTTATTAAAAACTCTATAGCCTTTAGGTTTAGAAGTGTACCCCATAAAGATGCCTTCATCGGATTTGGGATCCAACTTATCTATGTCTCTCTTACCATTGTTGTGAATGAAGCATGGATATCCAAACATTCTGAGATGGCTGATCTTGGGCTTTCTTTGCTTGTACAGCTCATATGCAGTCTTCTTTAGAATTGGCCTCATCATTACTCTATTTATAATGTAACATGCAGTATTTATAGCTTCTGCCCAGAAGTATCTTGGAAGGTTATATTCAGATAGCATGGTCCTGGCCATATCCAACAGGGTTCTATTCTTCCTCTCAGCTACTCCATTTTGTTGTGGTGTTCTAGGTGCTGAGAAATTGTGTTCTATACCCTGATTATTACAAAATTTTGTAAATCTGTCGTTTTGGAATTCTCCTCCATGATCTAAACGGATACTGATGATGCTAAACTTCTTATCCTTTTGAACAACTTTACTGAACTTCACAAAACTCTCAAATGTGTCATCTTTATGCTCAAGAAATGATACCTATGTAAATTTTGAGTAATCGTCAACTATAACAAATCCAAAGTTTTTTCCTCCCAAGCTAGCAGTTCTCATTGGTCCAAACAAGTCCATATATAGCAGTTCTAGTGGTTTGGAGGTAGTGACTACTATCTTGGATTTGAAGGAGGATCTTGCATGCTTTCCTTTTGCACATGGTTTACAAATGCTGTCTAATCTTGAGTTAATCTTCGGCAGACCTTCCACTAGATCATGTTTGATGAGTTTCTTATTCCATCCAGGCTGCAGTGACCTAACCTTCTGTGCCATAGTTCAGCATTCTGCTCTTTACTTGCTGCTAGACAAATGTCTTGATCCTTTAATTCTTCTAGATATAGTACATATAAATTCTTTTCTCTGTTGGCTTCGAAGGTAGTTGCACCATCCTTGATAATCAGACACTTAGATTCCTGAAACTTGATATGGTGACCCATGTCGCACAGCTGTCTAATGCTGATTAGATTGTGCTTGAGTCCTTTGATGCATAGAACATCTTCTATAAGGATTCTATCTTGACTACTAATGGATCCACAACCAATTACTGACCCTTTTCCATTATCGCCATAGGTTACTGCACCTTCTTCATTTTTTATATGAGAGAATAGTTTCTTGTTACCTGTCATATGCCTTGAGCACCCGCTATCCAAGTACCATTTTGATGCTCTAAGGCTTCCCTGCAATAAATCAATGAGATTTAGGTACCCAAGTTTTTTTGGGTCCTGGTTGGTTAGCTTCCTCACAATTTCTTTTGGGAATCCATTTTAAGTGTTTGGTTGTACAGGTTATTTTAGTATGACCTAATTTGTTATAGTGAGTGCAGCAAGGAATATTATTTATTATCATGTTTGGCTTATGGTTCTTATTGTTATTTGTTTTATAGTTAGGGTTTTGTTCAGCTACGAATTTTGGCGTTGGATAAATTTTAGAATGAATTACAATTTCTTCATTGTCCGGTGGAGCATATCCTAAGCCATACCTTTTCCTACCTGAGCTTCTTGCTCCTTTTAATATTAAGGAAGATTTTCCATTAGTGAATTTTTCAATTGTGGCTGTTAAATATTAATTATCTTTTATTAGTGTGTTAATTTCACTTTTAAGTTTGCTTGTGGTTTCCTGATTTTCTAAGTTTGATATCTTTTCATTTTTAATCTTTATATCTTCGCATAGCAGTTCATTTCTCCTTTTTAGTTTAGAAATTTATTTTTCTAACTGTTCAGTTTTAGATTTTAGATCTGAGATTTGATAATCAGTCTGTCCCCATGTAATTTTAATGTATTTTGGTGATTAACAAAACTAAACTAATTTTTATAAGTAATATCTAATGAATATTTCATAAGTCTTAAAGTACAGGAAAAATACCAAGGACAATCAAGCCAATAAAGGTATGCATTACTTCTCTGAAGCTTTAATCTTTTCAACATGATATTTCTCTAAGTCCATATCAATTTCTGTTGAAATTCATAATGATTTCCTTAAGACCGAAAAGTCATGTTGTTTCAATCAAGTCGATGTCATAACGACTCTATAAGTTATCGCAACGATTTCTTTAGAAAGCGCAACGACTTGCCTGTCATAACGACTCTATAAGTTATCGCAATGATTTCTTTAGAAAGCGCAACGACTTGCCTGTCATAACGACTCTATAAGTTATCGCAACGATTTCTTTAGAAAGCGCAACGACTTGCTTGTTGTAACGATTTCATAAGTTACTGTAACGATTTCTTTAGAACTCGCAACAACTTGCATGTTGTAACGATTTCATAAGTTACCGTAATGATTTCTTTAGAACTCGCAACGACTTGCTAGCTGTAACGATTTCATAAGTTACCGTAACGATTTCTTTAGAACTCGCAACAACTTGCATGTTGTAACGATTTCATAAGTTACCGTAATGATTTCTTTAGAACTCGCAACAACTTGCTAGCTGTAATGATTTCATAAGTTACCGTAACGATTTCTTTAGAACTCGCAACGATTTGATAAGTGTTCATAACGATTTGCTTTGCACAAAGATTTCTTTAAGCGCTCACAACGATTTGCTCTCTATAATGACTTGTTAATATTCAGAACGACTTGATAAGTGTTCATAACAATTTGCTCTCTATAATGACTTGTTAATATTCAGAACGACTTGATAAGTGTTCATAACGATTTGCTCTCTATAATGACTTGTTAGTATTCATAACGATTTCATAAGTCATATAGACATCGACTTTACAGTTTATATATCACTTGATTTTTATCTTATCTCTTGAAGCATTGACTAGTCAAAGTCACGTATATATCTATCTGTCACTCCTGCATTTATGAGTTCTGAACGTATCTCTGCATGCTTGCAGACAATATCGTCCATTATTGTGTTTACTCTGTATACATCCCTTAAAACAAGCTATTTGGGATTGCTACTCTAGTGAATACTCACATCAACGTATACTGACAACAAGAGATAGTTTGAGTTGTCTACTGTCTAGCATTTAATGTGTGCAGGGTCCTGAAGACTTTCTATCATACAACGTTGGACCTATAGACGTCAGAAGACATTATCTCTTTGCGTGCTCAAATGGATAAAAGATAGTTGAAGCTTCCAAAATGTCAACCAGTCTAACGACTATCAATCCAAGAGACAACGGATACTTCAACGGCTGTATTTCAAAATAAGGAGATATAAACTCAAAGACAGAAGAAAGAGAACCAACGAAGTAGAGAACAAGATCTGTGTTCAAACGTTCAAAGTCTTCTGCAAGGAGTCCAGAGCCAAGAATCACTTTCCTCATCACCTTCAGCTCTTTTGCTCTCTGTGCTGTAATAGATTTTCTAAGAGAGCCCATGTAGTTCTGAGAGTGTGCCTTGTTTAGATTCTTGCTCTCAGTGCTAGTTGCTTCAGATCTTGGCTTGTTCAAAGCTTGATCTAGGGGCTTGAATTTCATTCAATTCTCTTTGAGTTGTTGTTCCCTTCGGGTGTGAAGGAAGACCTGGTGGTATCCAGGGTGTTGTTCCCTTCGGGTGTGAAGGAAGACCTAGTGGTATCCAGGGTGTAGTTCCCTTCGGGTGTGAAGGAAGACCTGGTGAGGTATCCAGGGTGTTGTTGTTCCCTTCGGGTGTGAAGGAAGACCAGCTAAGCTGGGTGTTGTTGCATCCTTAGGGGGACTGTACCCTAGTTAGTGAAATCATGAGTTGTTGTTCAGGGACTGGACGTAGGACTCCTAAGGAGAGGAAGTCCGAACCAGGATAATTCTTGTGTTGTGTGATTGTCTTCTTTGTGTGTTTGATATTTAAACTAACAGTCGCTAACCTCCTTCTAAGAACGTTTGTGTGAATATTTTTAGTTACAGGTATCTTGTAGAATATTTTAAAAGACCCATTCACCCCCCCTCTGGGCTCATCAACTGGGCAACAAGTGGTATCAGAGCGAGTCTCTTCGACAAAGAAAGGATCCAACGATCTGAATTGTAAAGATCAATGGCAGCCCAAGGTAACATTGAAGGTCAGTCTGTCAACTGACCCCCTCTCTTTGATGGTGAAGATTATCCTTACTGGAAGACCAGAATGGAATACTTTCTACAAGGCCACGACTATCAAATTTGGTCCATAGTAGAAGAAGGTGATCTGGTAGTCACAAATGAGAAAGCTCAATGGACAGATGATGACAGAAAGAAGATCTCCTTGAATTGCAAAGCAAAGAGCATCTTATGCTGTGCTCTAAGTAAGAAGGAGTTCAACAGAGTTTCTGCCTGCAAATCCTCAATGGAAATGTGGGAAAAGCTCAGGATCACATATAAAGACACATACAAGGTAAAGGAAACAAGAATCGACATTCTTGTCACTCAGTATGAGAGATTTCATATGCAATCAGGTGAATCCATAACTCAAATGTTCAGCCGGTTCACTAACATCACAAATGGACTAGCTGGTCTGGGGAAAACTTATGAGATTGGAGACATGGTAAGAAAAATACTTACATCCTTACCGTCCTCATGGACCCCAAAGGTCACAGCAATAGAAGAAGCTAATGACCTGAAGAGAATGTCAGTAGAAAAGCTCATTGGGTCCCTTATGGCCCATGAGATCAACATGGAAAGGCTGGGAGAGTCATCTAGCAGAAAGAAGCACTCCAACGCCTTAAAAACTGAAGAAAATTCACCAGAAGCAAGTTCAGCTGAGAGTGAAAGTAATACAGACAGCGAGAATGAGGAAGCAATGCTTTCTAAAAGATTGCAGCGGATTTTGGCTATGAAGAAGAAGTTCCAATCAGGTAGAAGGCACTTCAAAAGGAATAAGGACTTCAAGAAGCCAGATGGAAAAGAGATAAAGAAAGCAGAACCCATCTGCTATGAGTGTAAGAAGCCTGGACACATTAAAGCTGAGTGTCCAAAATTTAAGAAGCCGGAGTTCAGGAAGAAAGACAGCTCCAAGAAGTTCAGAAAATACAAAAAGAAGGCGATGGCAGCAGCATGGGAAAACAGTAGCGACTCAGACAGTGAGTCAAGCTCCTGCAGTGATGAAGAAGAAGCCAACTTGGCCTTCATGACTAATATTGAAGAAAAGGTAACCTCTGACTCTTCTTTTGATTCATGCAATGGTTCAGATTCCGATAGTTTAGAAGAGGCTTTCAACGAACTATATGAAAAATATAAAGAAGTAACCAAACTATTAAAAGTAAGCAAGAAAAACATAGTTTGTATAGAAAATACAAACTCAGATCTAAAATCAGAAAATGATCAATTTGAAAGTCAAATAACTGAACATAAAAGAAGAAATGAACTGTTATGTGAAGACTTAAAAGCTAAGAATGAACAAATAATTAAACTTGAAAAACAAGAAAATGTAGATGAACTAAGAACTAAAATCAAAACACTAACAGAAGAAAATATACAGTTATCTAGCACATTAGAAAAATTCACCAATGGTAAAAAACCCCTCATATTAAAAGGTGCTAGAAGATCAGGTAAGAAGAAAAATGGATTAGGATATACACCCCCAGATAATGAGGAAACCATAGTTTATCCTAAAACATATCCAACACCAAAATTTGTGCCTGAACAAGATATAGCATACAAAGCTGATTTCAAATATATAGAAAAAGTAACCAAATTATCCTGCTGTAGTCACTGCAACAAGTTAGGACATATCATAACGACATGCCCAACAAGACATAAGAAATGGATAATAAAAAGTAAAATAAATGACACTAACCCATTAGGACCCAAAAGAATTTGGGTACCTAAAACTTGATGTTTTTATTTCAGGTTATCCCTCGAGCATCCAAATGGTATTTGGATAGTGGGTGCTCAAGGCACATGTCAGGAAACCAGAAGTTATTCTCTCATCTCCAAACTGAAGAAGGAACAGTCACTTATGGAGATAATGGGAAAGGAACAGTGATAGGCAGTGGCTCTGTGAATAACAAAGGAAAAACAGTCATATAAGATATTAGTCAAGGGATTGAAGCACAACCTTATTAGCATCAGCCAGCTGTGTGACAGAGGCCATCAGATCAAGTTTCAAGAGTCAAAGTGCAGCATACTGAAGGATGGAGCAGTCATCTTTGAAGCTAATAGAGAAAAGAATTTGTATGTGCTCTATCTTGAAGAACTCAAGGAACAAGATGTCTGTCTGGCAGCAAATAAGGATAAATCTACTGAATTATGGCACAGACGACTAGGTCATTGCAGTATAGATGGCATGAGAAAATTGCTGAAGAAGAATCTTGTGGAAGGTCTACCTAAGGTCAGTGCAAAAATGGATGGTGTCTGTAGACCTTGTGCTAAGGGAAAGCACACCAAGAGCTCCTTCAAGTCAAAGACGGTGGTGACCACCTCAAAACCCTTAGAGCTCCTTCATATGGATCTATTTGGGCCAATGAGGACTACCAGTCTTGGAGGAAAGAACTTTGGATTTGTCATAGTCGATGACTACTCAAGATTCACATGGGTATCATTCCTAGAGCATAAAGATGACACTTTCGAAAATTTTGTCAGTTTCAGCAAGAAAGTCCAGGAAGATCAGAAGTTCAGCATTGTGTCTATCCGATCAGATCATGGTGGTGAATTTCAGAATGAAAAGTTTGCTAGATTCTGTGATGATCAGGGAATTGAGCATAATTTCTCAGCACCAAGATCACCACAGCAAAACGGTATCGCTGAGAGAAAGAATGGAACCCTATTGGATATGGCAAGAACTATGCTCTCAGAATATGTTCTGCCAAGATACTTCTGGGCTGAAGCAGTCAACACAGCAAGCTACATTATCAACCGAGTAATGATCAGGCCAATCCTGAAGAAAACTGCATATGAACTGTTCAAAGGGAAGAAGCTAAAGATCAGCTACTTCAGGACTTTTGGATGTCCTTGTTTCATCCACAACAATGGAAAAAGAGACATTGGTAAGTTGGATGCCAAATCAGATGAAGGTATATTCATGGGGTACACCTCTAAACCCAAAGGTTATAGAGTATTTAATAAACACACTTTATTAATTGAACAGTCTGTACATATTATTTTTTATGAAACTAACCCTTCCTTGAGAAAGGAAGAAGATAGTGAAAATGATGATACAGATGAGCTATCCAAGAAACTAAAGAATTCATCTATTGAGGACAAGGATGATCCACCTCTGGAAGACATACAACAAAAGGAAATTTCACATGAAAATCTTCCAAAGGAATGGAGACACAAGAAAGATCACCCACTCGAAAATATTATTGGTGATCCATCTGTAGGGGTAAGAACAAGAGGTAATGTAATTCCCTGTGATTACCTAGCATTTGTTTCTCAAATAGAGCCGAGGACAGTCAATGAAGCTCTTTGTGATGAATCTTGGATATTAGCCATGCAAGATGAATTAAATCAATTCAAGAGAAACCAAGTATGGTCACTTGTTCCTAGACCATCAGACCATCCAGTCATTGGCACCAAATGGGTGTTCAGAAATAAACTAAATGAAACTGGTGTGATTCTAAGAAACAAGGCCAGATTGGTAGCTCAAGGCTATTCACAAGAGGAAGGTATAGATTTCGATGAAACCTATGCACCTGTAGCTAGACTTGAGGCTATTAGAATTTTGCTTGCATATGCATCCGCATTAGATTTGAAATTATTTCAAATGGATGTTAATCTGCATTCTTGAATGGTTTTATTAAGGAGGAAGTCTATGTAGAACAACCTCCCTGATTTTCCGGATCACATTTTAAAATTACACAAAGCATTATATGGTTTAAAGCAAGCACCTAGAGCCTGGTATGAAAGGCTTAGTTCTTTTCTTTTAAACCATGGTTTCAGTAGAGGTCAAGTAGATAGTACTCTTTTCATAAAGTTAAAGGTTAAACACATTCTACTAGTTCAAATTTATGTAGATGATATTATTTTTGGTTCTACTGATGAATCCCTTTGCAAGTACTTTGAAAAGTTGATGCAGGGAGAATTTGAAATGAGCATGATGGGAGAACTTAATTATTTCCTTGGATTACAAATCAAACAAGGAAAGGAAGGAACTCACATCTGTCAAGCAAAGTACACAAAAGAACTCTTAAAGAAATTTGGATTCGAAAATACCAAGCCACTGTCAACACCAATGAGTACATCAACAAGGATGGACAGTGATAAATATGGTAAGAAAGTAGATCAAAAGATCTACAGAGGTATGATTGGATCATTACTTTACTTAACAGTTAGTAGACCCGATATTCTATGTAGTGTATTCATGTGTGCTAGGTATCAAGCTGATCCTAGAGAATCACATTTAATTTCTGTGAAAAGAATATTTAGATATTTAGCAAGAACTCATGACTTAGGTCTTTGGTATCCAAAATGTTGTCAAATTAACTTAGTAGGTTATTCTGATGCTGACTATGCTGGAAGCAAATTAGATAGAAAAAGAACCAGTGGTTGTTGTCAATTTCTTGCAGGATGTTTGATATCTTGGTCTTCAAAGAAACAAAATTCAGTGGCACTATCTACAGCTGAAGCTGAGTACGTAGCTTGGAGGTTGCTGCACACAACTCTTATGGATAAAGCAACAATTTGAAGATTTTGGATTAAACATCAAATCTATCCCACTGTTGTGTGACAACACCAGTGCCATTAATCTCACCAAGAATCCAGTTCAACATTCAAGGACCAAGCACATTGAGGTTAGATATCATTTTATTCGCGACCATGTAGTAAATGGTAATATTGAAATATCTTTTATTGATTCAAATGGTCAGTTAGCAGACATTTTCACAAAAGCCTTACCCGAGGAGAGATTCACATCTCTTAGAAGGGAATTAGGCATGTGCAATTTGTGAAAAAGGTTCTGTTTAAAACTGGGAATTAGGCAGACATTTTCACAAAAGCCTCCGATACCCTGTCCATCTACATGTCTCCGAAGATGCAATCCCGTCGTGGAGGAAAGAAGAAGGAGGTTGAACCTTCAGTACCAGAATGGCGCACAAAGGTGCGAAATGTTCCTGCCAAAGGTATTGAAATTCGTGAGAAGAAGCCCGCAGTCCCGTCCTTTTCAGGCCGGAGGTTTTCACATCCCCGCTCAGTAAAAGAAAAGAACTTTTCCAAGGGTAAGAAGAAGTAGGAGTTCGTAGAGTTGAGCAGTTCAGATGAGGATGAGGCTAACCAGCTGAGCTCTCAGAATGTGCATTCACAAATATCCCCTGACAGAAGCCCTAATCCCCAGGATTCCGATGATGGCTCTAGCGGAAAGAAAGTTCAAGAGAAGCAATCATCACAATCTCAAAACCCTAGTGCCAGTGAAGCAGACCACTCTGAAGAAGTCAACTATAAGCAGTTACTGGTTGCGGATGACAATGTGAGTGCTCAAAATGATGAAGAGGGAGAGAACGACGATGATGAGGCTGCTATTGAGGACACTACTGAGGATCAAGAGGAACTTGAAAAGGAAGCTAGTCTTGAGGTGCCAGAACAGAATTCTGAACAAGAAGAAGAATCAGAAACAGAAGATGACAAGTTTGATGATGAAGAGTCACAGTTTCCAACTTCTAATGGCAAAAGTATGATAACTGGGAACAAACCTATCCTGCATCCCAGGATCATCAAAGTTAATGATGAAGGTATGATCAACACACTACCAGTACTTCTAAGTATGCTAGAATTTCAGGGTTGGACAAGCTTTGTCAGTGAGCATAGGATATATTATCCTATTTTAGTCCAAGAATTCTTTAGGAATTTTGTAAGTAAAAAGAGAACTCTAGAGTCCAATGTCAAGGGAGTTCCAATTATACTCACAAATGCCATTGTGAGTTAGTTGCTGAACATTCCAAATGAGGGTCATAACCCTCGAGACTTTAAGTTCTGTGCACATGAAGTGTACACAGCATTAACTGGTCTTCCAAGTGATGTAAACGATATTAATCAGACAAAGGTTTCAACCTTGAATGCAAACTGATTTCCACCAGTAAGTTGACTTTTACATCATTGGTGCACCACCATTCTAACTCCTCAAGGAGGAGGGAGGAATAAGTCACAAGCTTGTAGAGATTTCTAATGTTCTGTATGATTAAGAGAGAAAAAGTCAACCTAGCAACCATTATCTGTCAACTGCTTCATGAGGTAACCAGGCCGGAGTTGAGAAAGAGTCTACCTTATGCAGCTCACCTGTCAACAATCTTTCAGCAGTTGGACATTCCCTTGGGAGTTACCAAAGTTCAGAAGATTGCCAAGTTTCACACATATGACTTGGCTCACATTGAGAAATTTATGAAGCTTAATTTGGCACCCCAGGAAAATGTTGATAAGGAATTGGGTGTGGAACAGCCACAACAAGATGAAGAAGTGCAGAGAATTTAGAGGGATGATGTCCATGAGGATATTCAGTTGGAAGAGAATTTGATTGTCCCCTCTCCTGTTCATATTCCTACAGTTGATGATCTAGGAACAGTTTTTCCACACATCTCACCTCCTCATTTTCCTACTTCTGAACATGTTTCATCTGCACATGATATTCCATCTTCATCTTCAGCAGGAGCTCAAATTCCATCTGCGCTTCTCAACTTCTTACAAGATCAATTCTCTGCAGTCAACATCTCTCTTGCTCTACTGCACACCAAAATTGATCAGCAAGCTTTGCAATTTGATAGCAGAATTGAAAATATTGAGCAAAGGCTTAATGAGAATGTCGATAGATAGGAACAAATTCACAGGTTTACAGCCATCAGATCTGATCAGCTGATAAAGACAATTGGTTATGTGTTCAACTCTGCTGTGTACACTCAAGCACAGATATATGACAAGGTCCAGTCTATTGAAGAAGCTTTACAAAAAGGGGTTGATCGGTTAAATGACATCCCAGGTATCATCCAGACTGTTCAGAAAATCTCTCAAAGGATGAACATTCTGTGAGGTTATAATGAAGATATTTCTCAGAAACTCTAGCAAGTGAGAGATGAGTTCAATTTAGTCTGGAGGCTACATGATATAAATGACTCTGCCAATAGCAATCAAGCCACTTCATCAGCAGTAGCTCCCACCATGCCTCATGGAGTGGACAATGTGCCAGTGGTGGTTGAGAATCAGTTTGTGAACTTGAAGGAATTTCTGAATCTCAAGTTTAATGGAATTGATTATTTTCTCCGGGACCACTATGGTGATCTAGACTTTAGATTGTCCCGCATTGAGAACAAGTTGTTCCCTCCACAGCCGCCTCCATCTGCTCAGTGATTTCTCTCTTTTTGATTATGTCAAAGGGGGAGAGATGGTCATAGATGTTTGATGGATGTTTAATGGATGTTTTGATGGTTTATAGTTGGTAATAACTATGCTTCTTGTCTTTAGTACTTTGATGGTTGATGATCTTTATAAAATCCTTGCTCTGTGGAATGAAATCATCAAAGCATGTTCAATTGCAATGGATCTATGTGATTATGTGTTTTACTTGTGTGGATGGCTTGTTTACTTCTGTGAATGGTTTGAGTGGGCTAATGTTTCCTACTTATGAACATATTTAAAAGTATAAACTTCTATGATTAAATGTTGCCATCATCTAAAAGGGTGAGATTGTTATGTCCTTGCTTTTGATGATGTCATAAATTAAGTAAAAAGTCATAAATATCTGACACCTAGCATTTGTATCACAGGAATAACTCATTTGAATCCACTGAAAAATTCAGTACTGTCCATAAGGTCGACAATACTCAAGGATCAGGTCGACACTATTGGTTCTTTCAGTGATGCGCTAAGGAGAAATAACCAGATAAGGTCGACACTACTCGGAGATAAGGTCGACACTAGTGGTTTTCCTGTGTTGCACTGAAGTGAAGCAATCAGATAAGGTCGACACCAAATGTGGATCAGGTCGACACTATTCAGCCTTTCAGTTAGCTTTGTGAAGAGAAGTGAGTATGAGGTCGACTCTCTATCTAAATGAGGTCGACTCTACATGTCTGTAAGTTCGACCCTATGAAGTTGTTAGGTCAACACAACTTCACAGTGTTGGACAAAATGTCAGTGTTATGAATGAGGCCGACTCTGGAAGGCTTAGAGTCGACTCTAATGGATATACTTCTATGTCTCATGTTGTACTTCATGTATGTGTGTGTCGACACTACATTTTGGATGCGTCGACACTACAACACTTAGAATCTTTCAACAGAGCATCCGCTAGTGCATAAGCATTGGGCACGTGACCCTAGGTCCATCCTTTGGAACTTCGGGTACACGTCACCTGTTTCTGGAAGATGCCATCCTTTGGCGGCAAAAAGATTCTCCCAACTTTTGGGAATCTGTTGAGGGGCCCACTGCAGAAGATTCTGGTGATCAGATCAAAAGAGGTGAAGCATCTCAGTTGGTGAAGTATCGCGCATAGTTTGAAAAAGTGAGATCGGTGAGCGCGAAGAACTATGGAGGTCAGAGATCTATGTTCAGGAAGAACAGGTGACTTCAGCATTGTGTTCATATCGAAAGAAGGTGCTGCTGGATCGAGCCAATTTGCGACTTCGAAGAATTGTTGTTGAACACTGGGAACAGAGGATCGGAATTCTTCTTAAAATCAGAGGCCTGTGATCCTTATGTTGCAATCTGAAGAAGAATTCATCTGAGGAGAAGTTTGAATTGAAGCTGGAGAGTTTCTCGATCCAGATCTAGCTTTTGAGCCAAGAGCTTGATCACCTCTAAACTTCTCCAGACATCTGTCTACTTCAATACTTTTTCAATTTCTTCTAAATTTGACTCTGGTTAGTCGTCTGCTTCTTTGTGAAGTAGACTAAGTTGATCCTTCACTTGTTGTGATTGGATCGTAAGATTTGAAGCTGTGAATCAACAGGTTGTTCAAGCTGTAAGTCAGTAGATGTGAAGAAGCTGTGAATCAGCGGTTGTGTGAGAGTCTCACACAGTTGTCCTTGTAGTGGAGCCTCACTGATTTGGTGAGGGGTGGACGTAGGTCTCCTCATTGGAGCCAAACCACCTTAAAAATTTTGCTCACTCTTGTGTGGTTTGTGATTCACTGCATTGCATGTCAATCATCTAATTTGATCTCACTCTCACTAATTATAGTTTTCAAATTGGCATATAATTTTGAGGATTCTCTATTCACCCCCCTCTAGATAATCCTTCTACACTTAACACGAGCAAGAACAAGAAACTCAATTATAGCAAGAGCAGGCTCTTGTCCCATCTCCTGAGCATGAAGCCCCAGAAGATACAATAAATCAATTGCTTAGAGATTTGAGGGGCAAGGGAGTAGCAAAAGAAGAAGAAGTACCTAGAACTACTCCATTTGAGCCAGTATTTGAAGAAGAGCATCATATCTCTCCTCCACACATTGAGATCCGGCCAAGGACTCAGGGGGAGACCAGCAGTAGTATCAATGCTTTGATGGATTTATTAATGAAGCAGCAAGAGAGCATGTCAGTTCTACAAATGCAAGTCCAACAAGTTGATATCAAGTTTGATCTGTTGGCTGAGGAGGTCCAGCATATGAAGGACCTTCTGCTTCAGTTGGTGTGCCAACAGGGCACAGATAAGTCTTCTGTTCCATCCACTGCACAGCCAGAGGAGGAGTAGCCTGAGCAGCAGTAGCCAGAGCAAGAGTAGCAACAGCTAGAGGAGCAGTAGCCTGAGCAGTAGCAGCAGCAGCAAGAGCAACTGTAGAAACAGTCTGGGGAAGTGTCTGAATAGATAGAAGTTCCTGTAGTTGAGCAGCAGCAATAACAACAACCCCCTCAGGAGAAGGAGTCAATGTCTAAGCGACCTTTAAAGTCTCAGGATTTGGAGGTAGATGCCGACCTCAAAGTCAAAACCTTTAAGAGGAGGGTTAGAAGGAAACTCCATAAAGATGGTCAGCCTATATTCCCTTCTCAACCATTGACCATTTTCTCTCCTCCCACTGATCCAACTCCTCCTACTACTACCACTACCACTGCTCCTACACCTCCAGCTCCCACTGCTGATCAACAACCTCCACCTCCTCCTTCTACTTCATATAATCCTCCTCCCTCTACCTCTCATCCAGAGGATCATCCTCTCTCTTTCATCAACATTACTTTCCCTATGTATCCTTTGAAATACAATTTCCAACCTTCCAAGGCAAACATACCCTCTCTTCACACATTAGCTCCCCATTTCTTTTCTTCTCTTCCTACATCTTCCAAACCCTCTTCCGGTAGATCCACTCTTTCCCTTGCAGAGATTGTACCCAGTGTGGTACTTTCCTCAAAAAGTGGACGTCAATTGCAAGACAATCCTAGCAAACTACTTCCTCCATTCTGGTATGCCTTTGTATACCATTCTGAACATCATACGAACCATTTTAAGGAATTTTTGTCAATCAAAGTCTTCCTTGAAGTCCATGAGATGCCAAGCTATACCTTTGAGGACTGGCTTCCCTCTTTACTCCAAACCTCTCAAGTATTGTTGGCTGATATCAATCTCATCACTCAGAAAAGCCACAGTCTAACTCCCAAAGATTTTCTAGAACTCTATCCTGGTGAAGCCACCAAATAACAAGTAACTCGGGCCAGGAACCAATTTATAGGTATTAACCTTCACCTGAACCTTAGATTTTTTGACCTATTTGGTACCCTCCTTAGAGAGTCGCAGACCAAATACACTAGAATGAAGCAGTTCAATGAAGCTAGATTCAAGATGGGGGCACCTGATGTGAACAAAGGGCAATGGGAGATGATCATCCGTGGTCAAAGAGAGATAACTCCTTCTATGGTAATTGGATTACCTTCTGGGCTGCATCTAAGTCTTGTTGGAGCCATTTCTTCTAGGAAAAATTTTGCCCAGGTTGTATTCAATAGACATATTAGAATTGCTGCTAGATTCAGAATCAAGTACAATCTTAGTCTGTCATTCCACATATTTGCACTCATGTCTGCTCCAAAGAACTCTCAGCATATGATAGATTTTCAAAATTTATTTGCTGAATATGAGAGATTTACTGAAGACCAGTGGGTAGCAACATACCCTGAAGACCATTTTGACTGCTTGAAGCTCAAAATGACTATTTCTGAGTATCTTTACAAAGGTTATGAGAATCTTTGGAAATCTATTGCATATAAATGGAAGCAGAGGTACCTAATTTATTATCAAGCCAAGGAAGCAGCATATTCTCAGGGACTGCATTGGAATATCACAGTCCATGAATTCCTCCATCTGGCAGCCAGCAAGAAGTTTGTCCCTCTGAAAGATCTTCTGTGCCTTAGCCACTACCATAAGAGAGTTACTTGGTTCCATCGTAGGCATGTTAAGTCCTATAGGAAAATCCCCTCTATAGGACCCTCCTACAATATAGATTCTGCCAAGTTTGATAATATTTTTCCTGGTAATGAGAAGAAGCTTTGGGCTCTTCTTAAGCCTTTCCTTGCCCAGATCCCTCCTTCTCTGTATCTACCAAGCTCTTTATCAGCTTCTTAGATGTAATTTGTACTTACAGAAATCAATATATGTGCAGATCTGTTCTCCATTCTATGTGTATCAACATCTCTCCTTATCTCTTATCCTTTCTGTTAATGCCACAAAAGAGGAGAAAGAAAGTAAGAAACAAATACATAGGAATAGGGCTGTAAACGGATCCGGATAATATCCGGATCCGATTCGAATTCGTATCCAATTATCCGGATATTATCCGTTTAACAAATATCCGACGGAGCAGATTTTGGATACGGATATTATCCGGATAATAAACAGAGTGGATACGGAAATAGGTGATCCGCTCCGTTTAAGATCCGCTCCGAAATGAAGTTATTTTTTACCATTAAATCTTAAATCTAATGATCCATATATAATTATAAATATATAATATATCTAATGTTAATCTTTTGTTTAGAGAGTATTTTGTTATATTTGTACTTTTTAAAAAAATTTACAAATTTTTTTATTTTTTTATTTTTAGATCACTTAATATATTTTATTAAGCTTATATTTCTGAAGCGGATAATATCCGTATCCACTCCGAATCCAAAAATTATCCGATTAAATTATCCGCTCCGTATTCGAATTATATTCGGAGCGGATACGAACTATCTGATTAACTATTCGGATCAGAACCGGAAAGTCCATATCCGCCCCATATCCGCTTCGTTTACAGCTCTACATAGGAACATAGGACATAGTTTTGCAAAATCAAATTTGTTTTTCACTGTCTAATTAAAAGTTTCTGTCATTAAAAAAAAGGGGGAGAATTGTTGAGCAACTATCCCTTAAAAAAATTATTTAAGACTTTAAACTATTTTAACATGGTGATTTTGCTATGACAAAACTTTTTAAAGACTTTTTACAAACAAATCTACTGAAAAATATCTCAAAGAACAAAACTTGAATAATACTATGTATCAACACTATCTTGAAATTTCTTAAGTCCACAGAGTATACTATGTACCATACTAACTCCGAATGTGGACTCCGACTCAAGAAAAGTCGAAGTGTTGAACCATCTTTGTACTGGACTCCAACTCTTTGGAAGTCGAAGTCTGGACTCCAACTCTTTGAAAGTTGAAGCCTAGACTCCGACTCTCCTAAAGTCGAAGTAAGGTATCGATTGATAAACACTTCAGAGAAGTCGAAGTCCTCACTCCGACTCCTGAGAAGTCGAAGTCTCTGTATTGTATTCCAACTCTCTGAAAGTCGAAGTATTCACTCCGACTCCCCAAGAAGTTGAAGTATGACCGATTGATGCTTATCACTCCGACTTTGCAAAAGTCGAATTCTATGATCAGTCTCACTGCAACTACTATGGAGTCAAAGTTCAGTTTGTATCTCTTGTACTTGACTCCGACTCTGAGAGAGTCGAAGTACATGTCTTTCTGACTCCGACTTCCCTGACAACTTCTGTACTTAATATTTTCTGGTATAAAATTATTATTTCATAAGATCCATGAAATCTTGATTGAATGTTTTTCAATGTGATTGTTATCCCTATGAGATCTTTTATAGAACATATAATACTTGTTTACCCTACAGAATAATGCTTTGTCTTGTTACTATCATTTAATGTATTCTGACAGGTAGGATATATTATATTCAAAATGACCACAAAAAATTATCCTTGAAAATGTTGCCCAGCTAGCAAGCCCAGAGGGGGGGTGAATGGGATTCTAAAAACTCCTTTTTAGATTAAAACCTATCAACAAAAATGCTTAACAGAAAATCACTATAAACGATAGTTAGTGTTAGTAGTAATCAAGACAAACCAGCAATCAAACAATCACACAACACAAGAAATTTTATCCTGGTTCGGACCACCTATCCCAAGGAGTCCTACGTCCAGTCCCCAAGCAACAACTTGAGATTTCACTATCCAAGGGTACTGTCCCCTCAAAGACCCTTACACATCCAGTCGCAGCTGGCCTTCCCTTCTAACTCCGAAGAGGTATACAACCACCTTGATACACAGGTCTTCCTTCCTTATTGAAGGGAATACACACCACTTGTTTCCAACAGGTCTTCTCTTCACAACCCGAAGAGGAACTTCACAAAAAATGTGAAAGAAGGCGAAAGGCCCCTAGACCAAGCTTACAACGAAATGCTTGATCTGAGGCAAAGTCTGAGAGAGAAAGATCAA
Organism: Colocasia esculenta; assembly: GCA_014218235.1. Lineage (NCBI taxonomy): Eukaryota > Viridiplantae > Streptophyta > Magnoliopsida > Alismatales > Araceae > Colocasia > Colocasia esculenta. The sequence continues at coordinate 153,360,136 of CM024757.1, forward strand.
CAATGAGAAAATCTCTCAGAACTACAAGCCCTCGAAAAATTCTAAACAATGAAGGGCTGAGAGCTACGAGCTAAGGAATGTGAATGAAGCAAGAGGCTCTTCTTCATTGTTGAAGGTTTTTCTTGAAGGCTCTATCATACACAGAAAATTTTTCGAACTCCAATCTGTGAGTCTTCAGTCTTGTATATATCTTCTCTTGAAAATATAGCCATTGAAATGGTCGTTGTCTCTATGTTGGATGCTCGTTAGACTGCATGGTCCATCGTGTGAGACAGGTAAGCTTGCAGCCATTTAATGCTTTACAATCCATGCACGTAAAGAGAAGATTCATCCAGATATCTGTCACTTTCTAGTTGTCAAACGTTGTATGATGTGGTACTGGCAAGGACCTGCACACAATAAATGCCAAACCATAGACAGCTAGACTGTCTCTTTGCTTGTCAGTCAATCATTAGAAACTATGTAGTAAGAATGTACACTAGAATGGAAATGCCATTCTGCTATCCTGAAAAGTGTTTGCTATAGAAACATAGGAATAGAAGGCACCCAGATATGCAACGTGTAGAGAGGTGTACAATCACATTAAATGCAAGGATACTAGAGATGCACACGGGAAGAGTTTGACTTTCACAATATTTGAAAATATATTTGAATATCATGAGAATAATAGATGTATTTATGAAGTCGATGTTATAGAAATCGTTACATGAACAAATCGTTGTACAAGAGAAAGCAAATCGTTGTTCACACATAAACATATCGTTGTTTGATCAAATCGTTGTTCAAACATAAACAAATCGTTGTTTGAGCAAATCGTTGTTCAAACATAAACAAATCGTTGTTTGAGCAAATCATTTTTCAAACATAAACAAATCGTTGTTTGAGCAAATCGTTGTTAAAACATAAACAAATCGTTGTTTCAACAAATCGTTGTTCAAACATAAACAAATCATTGTTTGAGCAAATTGTTGTTTTCACTTATGAAATCGATGTGAAACCAAAATCGTTGTTTCACTTAAGAAATCGTTGTGAGACCGAAATCGTTGTTTCACTTACGAAATCGCTGTGAGACCGAAATTGATGTTTCACTTAACGAATTGTTGTGAGACCGAAATCATTGTTTCACTTACGAAATCGTTGTGATACCGAAATCATTGTGAGACCGAAATCATTGTTTCACTTACAAAATCATTGTGAGACTGAAATCGATGTTTCACTTAATGAATCATTGTGAGACCAAAATCGTTGTTTCACTTACGAAATCGTTATGAGATGAAATCATTGTGAAAATAGAAATCGTTGTTTCACTTAATGAATCGTTGTGAAACCGAAATGATGTAGCGATGGAATCGTTCTCTTACTTATGAAATCGTTATGCTATAAAGGAAATCAATGTGTACTTAGAAGAAATGTATACTCTGAACTTTAAATGATACAGTGTAAGAATTACTTACAGATTTGGCTTGATTTATTTCCTGTGGATGAGCTTCATAAAAACTTGTTAGAAATATTTGTTAAAGTTTTGTTAATCACCAAAATTATATATAATTAAATAAAATTATATGGGGATGGACTGATCATCAATCTCCCCATTTTTGGTGATGACAAAACATAACAAAACATAATATGTAAAGAGCTGAAATAATCTTAAGTAAAGTTTCAAAATAAGGAATAAGGTTTGTAGATATGTATTTCAGAATGTTTTATTTTCTCCCCCTTTTTGTCATTAAGCAAAAAGACACTAACATAGACAAAGAAGGAAGAGAAGAAAGATAAATGGAGGCAAGCAATTACTATATTGATCACTGAGGGGGTACAGAAATGTAGAAGGCAGGTGACAAAAGAGAGGCATGGCGAGTAATGATAGGCCAAGTCTTGAGTTCCTGCTCTTCAAAATGAATTTTAAAGACACCCCAGGCAATAGAATAGGAAGGCCCCATAACAGGAACCATTCTCTGGATATGAAGTTGCTTTTGAGCTTCTAGGAAGTTGGCATATTCATCCTTGCCAAAAGACATCTTGTAAGAATTAGAAGTCCCAAAGCTGGCATGCTGAAGGAACTGGTCAAGGGAAATTGGATAGAAGATCTAATGCTCCTTCAGTTCCTTTTTCAGACCAACATACACTTTATATCTTTCAACCCAAATAGCAAACGGGTCTTGAACAAGGTGAATGGAGTTGAGATCCAGAAATTGTTCAGCTGAAAGAAGAGGTTGCCCAGATTTAAACAAGGAGTTGTTCAGTTGTTCGAGCTGCTGAGCAGCCTGGTTGTAGTGCTTCTCCCAATCGGATGGAGAGAGCCGCTCACATTCAGACAAGAGAGGAGCAAGCACATCTGATTTAATATGACCCCTATGATATTCCCAGACTAGAAATCTGTGGAAAGTAAGGGGATGCCCTTTCTGAACTGAGATCCTGCCCATTACTATAGCAACCCGCTCAAAAATAATTGGACCGACTACAGAATCCATAACCAAGGAGTGAAGCTTGAGAAGGAACACAACATCTGGGATCAGCAATAGCACCCCAGAATTGCCCAAGCTGAACTTCTGGGAGTTTATTGATATATCGATAGTCATTGAACATCTGGAAATAGCGGATCAATTTGATCTCCTTCTGGATAAAGGGACCCAAGAGTCTTTGTGGTGAATGACAAACCACTCTGATAAAGTTAAGGGGTGATCCCTAGGTGGAAATCTGGCAGTTTTGGCAAGCAAGAACTTTTTGTAGAGAGACTTGTGGCTCTGAGACCAGTGGTCTTCACTCCTGGACTCAGCCATTGAAAATATTTTGGACTGATCAGCTTTGGAGAAGTGGCAATAAGGAAGTACAATTTGGAGGTGGTCGGTTAGATTGAGATGGGGAAGACCAAAAATGGTAGCAAGTGCATATTTTTGAAGAAATTCACAATAGATGGATCTCCTTCGATTTTCAACAGTGAAGGAGAACCATATGTTTCCTAGCTAGCAAGCCCAGAGGGGTGGTGAATGGGATTCTTAAAATTCCAATATCGTTAAAACTTGTCAATAAAAACGTTCAACAAAAAACACTACGTTCGATTGTTAGTGTTAGAAATAAAGACGATAACAAACACAAGCATGCGATCACACAACACAGGAATTTTTATCCTGGTTCGGACCTCCTATCCCAAGGAGTCCTACATCCAGTCCCCGAGCAACAACTCAGGATTTCACTATCCAAGGGTACAGTCCCCCTCAAGGACACTTACACATCCAGCCGCATCTAGCCTTCTCTTCACACCCAGAAGAGGAATACAAACACCCTGAACCTCAGGTATTCCTTCTACCACGAAGGGAAAAACTACCACGTGCTTCCAGTAGGTCCTCTCTTCATAGCCCTAAGAGGATTACACAGAAAGTGTGAATAAGGCTGATTGCCCCTAGACCTAACTTATAACAAATGCTCGATCTGAGGCAGAGACTGAGAGAGAAAGATCTACAAAAGCAAAGTCTCTCAGAACTCAAGGGCTCTCCAAAGGTTAAGAACAGGAAGAACGGAGAGCAAGAGCTACAGTTGATTGGAATGAAAAACTAGAAGCTCTTTCGATAAGACTCTGTGACTTCCGGATTTTCGTTGAGATTTTGAACACTTCCAAAAAGTTATTTTTTCCAGGAGTCTTGAGTCTTGTATAAATATCTTCTCTTGCTAAAGTAGCTGTTGAGATGTCCGTTGTCTCTAGCTCTGGTATACGTTAGACTGCATGGTATAGGTGAGAACCAGGTACGCTTTTCGTTAAACACCTTTTTGTTCCATACACGCAAAGAGTAGATCTTTCTAGATATCCTTCAACCTTTATTTTGTCCAATCGTTGCATGAGGTTGTGCTGTCAGAGACCTGCACACAATAAATATCAAACTATAGACAGCTATGCTATCTCTTGTTGTCAGTCAACGTTCGAATCCATGTAGTAGGGCTATTCACCATAATAGAAAAGTCATTCTGCTTTCCGAAAAAAGGTTTTTTATAGACGCATGAGAATAGAAGATATCCATATATGCATCATGCAGTGAAATGTACAGTCCCATCAAATGCATGGATATTAGAGAAATAGGCGGGAAGACTTTGACTCGATATTTGAAAATATATTTGAATATCAAGTCGATGTAATCCATGAAGTCGTTATGATAATGAAACAGTTGTTCAACTTATGAAATCGTTGCGTGAACAAGCAAGTCGTTATAAGCAAATCGTTATGAGCAAATCGTTGTTCACACATAAGTAAATCGTTGCAGGTATCAAATCGTTGTTTTACTTATCGAATCGATGCAGTGATCAAATCGTGTTTGCTTTATCGAATCGTTACACTGACCAAGTCGTTATTGTGACTTATCGAATCGTTACAGCGATCAAGTCGATGTGAGACTTATCAAATTGTTACAGCGACCAAGTCGTTATGTAACTTATCAAATCGATGTGAAAGCAAATTGTTGTGAGAGCAAATCGTTGTTCTCACTTATCAAATCGATGTGAAAGCGAATTGTTGTTCTCACTTAACAAATTGTTGTGAGAGCAAATCGTTGTTCTCACTTAACAAATCGTTGTGAGAGCAAATCGTTGTTCTCACTTACCAAATCGTTGTGAGAGCAAATCGTTGTTCTCACTTAATAAATCATTGTGAGAGCAAATCGTTGTTCTCACTTAACAAATCGTTGTGAGAGCGAATCGTTATTCTCACTTAACAAATCGTTGTGAGATCAAATCGTTGTCCTCACTTAACAAATCATTGTGAGAGCGAATCGATAAAGTGGAAATCGTTATATCACTTAGTAAGTCGATGTGTACTTTGAAAAATTACATGCTCTGAACTTTAAATGCTACAGTGTAAGAATACTTACAGGTTTTGCTTGATTTTGCCTGATTTATTTCCTATGACTAAGCTTCATAAAAACATGTTAGATAATACTTTATTGAAGTTTTTTTATTCACCAAAATAGTCATATAATTAATGAAATTTTATGGGGATAAACTGATCATCAATCTCCCCCTTTTTGGTGATGACAAAACATAACATAAGCATAAACGGTTCTAAAATAAATCTAAATAATTTTGCGAAATAAATTTGAGAGATGTATTTCAGAATAGTTTTTTTTCTCCCCCTTTTTGTCATTAAGCAAAAAGATAATACAATGAGACAAAGAAAGAAGAGAAGAAAGATAAATAGGAGCAAAGGAAATCATTTATATTACTCCTTGGAAGGTACAGGAAGATAGAAGGCAGGAGACAAAGAAGAGGCATGGCGGGTTATGATTGGCCAAGCCTTGTGTTCCTGCTCTTCAAAATAAGATTGAAAAGCTCCATACTCCATAGAATATGAAGGCCCCATGACAGGAGCCATTCTCTGGATGTGCAGCTTCCTCTGTGCTAAAATGAAGGGACCATACGCATCTTGGCCAAGAGACATCATGAAGGTGCGGAAGGAGCCAAAGCTGGCATACCGGGGGAACTGATCCATGGAAATGGGATAGAAATTCTGATTTTTCGACAGTTCCTTTTTCAAATAAATGAAGACTTTGTACCTCTCGACCCAAGTGTCAAAAGGATCGCGAACAAGATGAATGGAGTTCATATCAAGGAATTCAACAGCTGAAACAGGAAGCTTATTGGCTCTGGCTTGAGAGGCGTTGAGATCTTCAAGTTGTTGAGCAGAAAGAGGGTAAAATTTTTGCCCAGCCAGCGGGAGACAACCGCTCACATTCTGACAAGAGAGGGGTAAGGACATCGGACTTGATGTGGCCCAGAAGATACTCTCTGAACAGAAATCGATGAAATGCAACTAGATTACCCTTCTGCACATGTATTCTTCCCATGACTCTGGCAAAGCGCTCAAAAATGATGGAGCCAACTTCTGAGTCCATGACCAGATAATGAAGAGGAGGGAGAAATACGACATCAGGCAACTGCAAGGTGGCAAAATCTACTTGAATTGAGGAGGTGACTGCCACAGGAGATCCGAGATTGGAGATAGCTTGTCGAAATTGGCCAAGCTGAACTTCTGGCAGATTATTGAGATAGCGATAGTCGTTGAACATCTGAAAGTACCTGATCAACTTGATCTCTTTTTGAATGAAGGGAGCCCAGGTGTCCTTGTGATGGATCTGTAACCACTCAGAGAGAGTCAAGGAATGATCTCAAGGAGGAAACCTGGCTGACCTGGCGAGCATAAACTTATTATACAGGTCTTGTGGCCCCGAGCCCATTGCTCTTCGGATTTGGCTTCGGTCATTGAAAAGATTTTAGACTTTTCAGCCTTGGATAGAGAAGTGAAAGGGAGAATGACATTGAGATGGTCGGTGAGGTTGAGATGTGGAAGTCCAAAAATGGTGGCAAAAGTGCATTTTTGAAGATATTCACGATAAAGAGGCTTGTTTTTATTTTCAACAGTAAGGGAAAACCAAAGGGGTGGAAAATGAGGTTCAGAAAAAAATAGCATGGGTGGAGGTAATTCTTCTTTTTTTAGGAGCAGGGCTAGAAGAGCATGTCCTATGAGTGTGAGTCCCAACTTTCAGAATGGAGTGAAGAATGGCTTCTTCAAACTCATCTTTGATGGCCCGAAGAAAGGGAGCATCAATTTGAGCATTTTCTAAAATGATAGTTATAAAGGAGGGAGGAGTAAGAGGATGAAGGAAGGAATGAGAGGTGGAAGTAGGTGGAATGGATGGTCCAACTGAGGATGAAGGACCAGAAGAGGAAGCTCCAGCTGATGATGAAGCTAGAAGTGCCTCACTGGACAAAGAAGGAGGAGGAATATGTGTGGAGGAAGGAGGAGATGGTGAGGAGGTGGCAGGAAATGGGGTAGGTGAAGAAATGGGTTTAGGAATAGGTTGTTTGAAGGTGGCAGGAGCAGGAGGAGCAGTGGTGGAGGAGGGTGGAGAAGGAGGGGCTGGAGTTGGAAGCGGAGAGGAGCTAGGGGGCTCAGGGGCTACAGCCTGGTCTTCTACTCTAGCGGGAACAGCCTCAGACTCCATTGGCCCTGATGGCCGGACTGCCTCTTCTACAACCTTGGGCCCTGATGGCCAGATTACTTCATCTTGCCTTGGCCCTGATGGCCCTGAGCTACAGGCAGGAGCTGTAAGAGAAGGAGCAGGAGGGGCAGGAATGGATTGCGCCCTCAAAAGATCTGAAAGAGTAGCTATTGAGTCCTTTATGCTACTCAACTCACTTCTCACCCATCTGATTGCATTTCGAACCATTCTCATTTCTTTGCTGAAGTGCTATGACTGGTGAAAATAGAAGCTATGTCTGACTGCACAAAGCAAAGGATTTTACCTTGTTCATCTAATCTGGCAATTAAAGGCTTCATATTGATTTTCAATTTCTTCTGCCTTAGCCTCCGGTGCGGCTTCCTTGTGAGAAGAGGAATCTCAGGAGCTACACCTTTACCCTTTTCACTTGCCCTTGCAACGGACTCCACATTTTCAACATTTTCTTCATTAGAGGTGCTTTCCACAACACCTTCTTGAAACTGATCAACTTGGGGGCTAGCAGTGTTCTCCCCCTGAATCTGTGCTTCTTTCTCAATTGAGTGCTCCCCCTGAACAAGGAGCATCATCCATTCGAATATCTTTATGGTGGCCTGATGCCACAACTGCAGGAACACCTTCTTCACAAGCTTTTTCTTGCTCCCCCTTAGCAGAAGCATCCTCCATCTGGACATCTGTAGCCAATACCACTTGCTCCCCTTGAATGGGAGCTTCTTCAATTTGAACAACTACATTTTGGCCTAGTGCCACAACTTCTTGAACATTTACTTGCTCCCCTTGAGTGTTGGTGATAGAGTCCAGCACATCTCTCAGTACAGAAGCTACACGAGAGGAGGGAGTGACAACCTCTGATCACCCAACAGGCTCAATATTCTCTGGAGGTATCTCATCAATTCTGATTTCTGCTTCAATTTCTTGAACATCCGCTGCTGCCTCTTCTTGGACTGCTGGCATTTCTACCCTTACTGCCTCTTGCTGATCTTGAACTGCTGGACCTGCTGCTGCTGCCACTGCCTGAGCTGCCTCTTCTTCTGCTTCAGGGACTTGGACTTCTTGGCCTTCTCTAATGATGGCCTCACCTTCATCTACTGAGGTCTTGGTCCATACCCCAGCTACCAAGGAGAAACTGCTTTTCTTTAGGTTTCTGCTCCTAATTGCCTGGCCCATCTTCTCAGAAACTTCGCCATTCAAATTTATGCCAGAATGCTGAAAAATCTTTGTCAACATATGAGCATAAGCAAGGGATACATTGAGTTTGCTCTTCTTATCCCAAATCATTGCAGTTGCAAGCTTCATCCGCTCGATCATTACTTCTGCTAAATTGATCTTTTGGTTCTGGATGGCCCAGAACATCATATCGGAGTCGGCCTTTGTGCAGGTGGACAATGTTGCGCTTCGAGGAACTAAAATCTGACAAACTATAAAATGCAGGATTCTATTGAAAGCATTTAACTGGTTGATATCAATCTTTCCATCCTTCAACTTAAACTCAAGACCAACTATCTCCAAACCCTTGGCCTGAATATCGACGGTGTTTACCCCGTTGTGACCGGTGGTAGACACACCAAACAGAGACTCCAACAACTCATAGGTAATGTGAATCTGAGTTCCTTTGACCGTAGAGGTCAAGGACCCATCTGCCTCAGACTTCAAACAAACATAGAAAGCTTTAACCAAATCTGGATGACTTGCCTCATTTAGGGTTGCTATCTTTGACACTTCATCCTTTGCATCACTGCCACAATACTATGCATGCCATTCTTCTCCAAATCTGCGACATCAACAGCCTTGTTGCCGCACAGCTTCGTCTTCATGGAAGTGAACCTCTCTTGCTGCTCTGTAGTGAGGAACGCAGCGCCATAGCCCCCGACGGTGTCGGAAACTCCAGAAGCGGCCATGGATTTGAACAGAAAAAGGTTCTGGAAGATCGTGAAGAGGATTGGAGCAAAAACCCTCAAGAAATTTTAGCAGGAAGAGGATTGATGCTTTGAAATCTCACAGAGTCGATGCTGGAGTCGATAGGGTTTATCGTCTCAGGCAAGTCGAAAGGGATGTGAGAGGGAGATGAATCGTTATGACACAGATTGTGGGATTTATTAGATAAAGATAAAGTGACTTTTTGAAAGGATAGCGCCATAATTCCAGAAAATGAAAAAAGAAGATAGGTTCGAGATAAATAAAGACTTTTGAATTAACGAACCGTCAAAGGTATTTATGATGCAAACAACTCTAAGGAATTTGCTTAATTTCAAGGGAGAGAATAATTATTATTATGAAATTATTGTTATTTCAGTTATATACAGATAAATCTTTCACAATTTACACATGCCTAATTCCTTCTAAGAGACATAAATCTCTCTTCAGGTAAGGCCTTTGTGAAGATATTTGCTAACTGATTTTGAGTATCTATAAAAGAAATATCTATATTCCCATTAGCTACATGATCTCGAATGAAATGATATCTAACCTCTATATGCTTTGTCCTTGAGTGCTGAACTAGATTTTTGGTGAGATTTATTGCACTGGTGTTGTCGCACAGCAAGGGAATTGTCTTGATGTGTAATCCATAATCCTCAAGTTGCTGTTTAATCCATAGGAGTTGTGTGCAACAGCTTCCAGCAGCCACGTATTCAGCTTCAGCTGTTGACAGTGCTACTGAATTTTGTTTCTTTGAGGACCATGAAATCAGACATCCTGCAAGAAATTGACAACAACCACTGGTGCTTTTTCTGTCTATTTTGCATCTAGCATAGTCAGCATCAGAATATCCTACTAAATTTACTTCGCATGATTTTGGATACCACAATCCTAGATCATAAGTTTTAGCTAAATATCTAAAAATCTTTTTGACAGATATTAGATGAGATTCTTTAGGATCAGCTTGATATCTAGCGCACATGCATACACTAAATAGAATGTCTGGTCTACTGGCAGTTAAATAGAGTAAAGAACCTATCATACCTCTGTAGAGCTTTTGGTCTATTTTCTTACCATCCTTGTCATTGTCTAGTCTTGTAGATGTGCTCATTGGTGTTGACAGTGGCTTGGGGTTTTCAAATCCAAACTTCTTTAGTAGTTCTTTGGTATACTTGGCTTGACAAATATGTGTGTCTTCTTTTCCTTTCTTGATTTGCAATCCGATGAAGTAATTGAGCTCCCCCATCATGCTCATTTCAAATTCTCCCTACATAAGCTTTTCAAAATACTTGCAAAGAGATTCATCAGTAGAACCAAATATTATATCATCTACATAGATTTGTACAAGTAATAAATTTCTGACTTTAGACTTAATAAATAATGTGATATCTACTTGACCTCTGATAAAACCATGGTTTAATAAGAATGTACTTAACCTTTCATACCATGCTCTAGGTGCTTGTTTTAATCCATACAAGGCTTTATGCAACTTACAAACATAATTTGGAAAATCGATATCATCAAAACCAAGGTTGTTCTACATAGATTTCCTCCTAAACTATATAAAATGCAGATTTTACATCCATTTGAACAAGTTTTAAATCTAATGCAGATGCATAAGCAAGTAAAATTCTAATTGCCTCTAGTCTAGCCACTAGTGCATAGGTTTCATCGAAATCTATGCCTTCCTCTTGGGAATATCCTTGAGCTACCAGTCTAGCCTTGTTTCTAGTGATCACACCAGCTTCATCCAATTTGTTCCTGAACACCCATTTGGTGCCAATCACAGGATGATCTGATGGTCTCGGAACAAGGGACCACACTTGGTTTCTCTTGAACTGATTAAGTTCATCTTGCATGGTTAATATCCAAGATTCATTAGACAGTGCTTCATTGACTGTCTTAGGCTCTATTTGAGATACAAAAGCTAAATAATCACAGGGAATTACATTACCTCTGGTTCTTACCCCAACCGATGGATCTCCAATAATTTTATCCAACGGGTGATCCTTCTTGTATCTCCATTCTTTTGGAAGATCATCATGTGATATATCTTTTTGTTGTAGTTCTTCCAAGGGTGGATCTTCCTTGTCCTTGATAGATGTATTCTTTAATTTCTTGGACAAATCTTCTGCATCATCAATATCACTATCTACTTCCTTTCTCAAGGAAGGGTTAGTTTCATCAAAAATAACATGTACTGTTTGCTCAATTAATAAACTTTGCTTGTTAAATACTCTATATCATTTGGGTTTAGAAGCATACCCCATAAATATACCTTCATCGGATTTGGAGTCTAGCTTACCAATATCCCTTTTGCCATTATTGTGGATGAAGCATGGACATCCGAAGGTTCTGAAGTGACTGATCTTTGGTTTCTTCTGCTTGAATAACTCGTATGTTGTCTTCTTCAAGATTGGCCTGATCATTACTCTGTTGATTATGTAGCAAGCTGTGTTGATTGCTTCAACCCAGAAATACCTTGGAAGGTTGTACTCTGACAACATTGTTCTGGCCATGTCCAACAGAGTTCTATTCTTTCTCTCAGCAACTCCATTTTGCTGTGGTGTCCTTGGTGCTGAGAAGTTGTACTATATTCCTTGATCATCACAGAACTCAACAAATCTTTCATTCTGAAACTTTCCACCATGATCTGATTGAATACCAATTATGTTGTATTTCTTATCCTTCTGAACTTTCTTACTGAAGCTAACAAAGCTATCAAATGTGTCATCTTTGTGTTCCAAGAATGATACCCATGTGAATCTTGAATAGTCATCCACTATTACAAATTCAAAGTTCTTTCCTCCAAGACTTGTTGTTCTCATTGGCCCAAATAGATCCATATGTAATAATTCCAATGGCTTTGAAGTGGTTACAACTGTCTTCGATTTGAAAGAAGATTTTGTGTGCTTCCCTTTTGCACAAGGTTCACACACACCTTCTATCCTTGAGTTTACTTTGGGCAAACCTTCTACTAGGTTCCTCTTGATCAGTTTTCTGATTCCATCCAAACTACAGTGACCTAGTCTTCTGTGCCATAATTCAGCTGATTGATCTTTGTTTGCTGCAAGGCATACATCCTGATCCTTTAACTCTTCCAAGTGAAGCACATATAAGTTATTTTCTCTGCTAGCTTCAAATACAACTGTGCCATCTTTCAGTATACTGCACTTAGTCTCTTGAAACTTAATTTGATGTCATTTATCACATAGCTGGCTGATGCTGATTAGGTTGTGCTTCGGTCCTTTTACACATAGGATGACTTCTATGAGAGTTCTGCCTTGACTGCCAACTGATCCGCAACCTATCACTGTCCCTTTTCTATTGTCGCCATAGGTCACTATGCCTTCTTCATCTTCATGATGTGAGAACAACCTTCTATTTTCTGTCATGTGCCTTGAGCATCCACTGTCTAGGTACCACTTTGATGCTTTCAGGCTTCCCTGCAATAGAAACACTAAGATTTAGGTACCCAAGTTCTTTTGGGTCCTTGTTGGTTAGTATCATCATTTTTCTTTTTAATTATCCATTTTATATGTTTAGTTGGACATGTTATTTTAATGTGTCCTAACTTGTTACAGTGACTACACCAAGAAGTTTTACTTACTTTTTCAATTAGTGTATATCTGAAATTAGATTTGTATGCAGTGTCTTGTTCAGCTACAAATTTAGGGGTTGGATAGGTTTTAGGATAGATTATTGTTTCTTCATTTTCTGGTGGAGTATAACCTAATCCATGTTTCTTCTTACCGGATCTCCTAACTCCTTTTAGTATTAAGGTTGATTTTCCATTTGTAAATTTTTCTAATGTACTGGATAAATGTTCATTTTCTTTTGTTAATGTGTTAATTTCCTATTTACTTATAGTTTCCTGGCTTTCCAGTCTTGCTATTTGATCATTTTTTACTTTTAAATCTTCACATAATAATTCATTCCTTCTTTTTAACTCAGAAACTTATTTTTCTAACTGTTCATTTTTAGATTTTAAATTTGAGTTAGTAATTTCTATATAAGCATAATTTTTCTGAGTTAGTAATTTCTATATAAGCATAATTTTTCTTACTTATTTTTAATAGTTTGCATACATCTTTGTATTTACTATACAACTCATTAAACGCATCCTTTAAACTATCAGAATCAGATTCGTTGTAGGAATTGAATGAAGAGTCAGAGGTTATCTTATCCTCGATGTTGGCCATGAATGCCAGGTTGGCATTTTCTTCTTCTTCACTCGAGCTTGACTCACTATCTGAGTCGTTGTCGTTGTCTCATGCTGCTGCCATGGCTTTCTTCTTATACTTTCTGAATTTCTTGGAGCTATCTTTCTTTCTAAGCTCGGTCTTTTTCAGCTTTGGACGCTCGGCCTTGATGTGTCAAGGCTTCTTGCATTCATAACAAATGGGTTCAGCTCTTTTTGAGCCTTTTACTTCAGTTTTCTTGAAGTTTTTCCTTTCTTAAAATATCTCCTTCCAGATTGATATTTCTTTTTAGCCAATATGCATTGCAGTCTTCTGGATAGGAATGCTTCCTCATCTTCACTGCTTCCCATGCTTTTATTGTCATCTGATTCTTCGTCAGATGTATCTTCTGCTACCTTGAGAGTGTTGGTGTGTTTCTTTTTGATTGAGGATTCTCCTAACCTTTCCATGTTGATCTCGTGAGCCATGAGTGACCCAACAAGCTTTTCTAGAGACATTCTTCTTAAATCATAGGCTTCCTCTATGGCTGTTACTTTAGGAGCCCATGATGCTGGTAGAGATCTCAAGATTTTTCTTACCATGTCTCCCATTTCGTAATTCTTTCCAAGTCCAGCCAAGCCATTTGTAATGTTGGTGAATCTGCTATACATTTGTGTGATTGTTTCACCTGGCTGCATCTGAAACCATTCATATTGAGCTAATAAAATATCTATTCTGGTTTCCTTCACTTTATCTGTGCCTTCATAGGTGATCCTTAACTTTTCCCACATCTCCATAGCGGATTTGCAGGCTGAGATCCTGTTGAACTCCTTCTTGCTTAGTGCACAGCACAAGATACTTTTTGCTTTGCAATTTAATGATATCTTCTTCTTGTCATCTTCTGTCCACTTATCTTTTTCGTTGGTGACTAGAAGATCTCCTTCTTCTATGATTGACCAAATTTGATAATCAAGCCCTCGAAGAAAGAATTCCATTCTGGTTTTCTAGTAGTTGTAGTCTTCACCATCGAACAGCGGTGGTCTGTTGACGGACTGACCCTCGAAGTGACCTTGAGCTGCCATTTAATCTTTTCTCTTCAGATCGTGAGATCTTCTTTGTCGAAGAGACTTGGCTCTGATACCACTTGTTGTCCAGCTAGCAAGCCTAGAGGGGGGGTGGATGGGATTCTTAAATTTTGAATAGCGTTAAAACTTGTCAATAAAAACGTTCAACAAAAAACACTACGTTCGATTGTTAGTGTTAGAAATAAAAACGATAACAAACACAAGCATGCAATCACACAACACAATAATTTTTATCCTGGTTCGGACCTCCTATCCCAAGGAGTCCTACGTCCAGTCCCCGAGCAACAACTCGGGATTTCACTATCCAAGGGTACAGTCCCCCTCAAGGACACTTACACATCCAGCCGCAGCTGGCCTTCTCTTCACACCCTGAAGAGGAATACAAACACCTTGAACCTCAGGTCTTCCTTCTACCATGAAGGGAAAAACTACCACCTGCTTCCAGCAGGTCCTCTCTTCACAGCCCGAAGAGGATTACACAGAAAGTGTAAATAAGGCTGATTACCCCTAGACCAAGCTTATAACAAATGCTCGATCTGAGGCAGAGACTGAGAGAGAAAGATCTACAAAAGCAAAGTCTCTCAAACTCAAGGGCTCTCCAAAGGTTAAGAACAGGAATAACGGAGAGCAAGAGCTACAGTTGATTGGAATGAAAAACTAGAAGCTCTTTCGATAAGACTCCGTGACTTCTGGATTTTTCGTTGAGATTTTGAACACTTCCAAAAAGTTATTTTTTCCAGGAGTATTGAGTCTTGTATAAATATCTTATCTTGCTAAAGTAGCCGTTGAGATGTCCGTTGGCTCTAGCTCTGGTATACGTTAGACTACATGGTATAGGTGAGAACCAGGTACGCTTTTCGTTAAACACCTTTTTGTTCCATGCACGCAAAGAGTAGATCTTTCTAGATATCCTTCAACCTTTATTTTGTCCAATCGTTGCATGAGGTTGTGCTGTCAGAGACCTGCACACAATAAATATCAAACTATAGACAGCTATGCTGTCTCTTGTTGTCAGTCAACGTTAGAATCCATGTAGTAGGGCTATTCACCATAATAGAAAAGTCATTCTGCTTTCCAAAAAAAGGTTTCTTATAGACGCATGAGAATAGAAGATATCTAGGTATGCATCGTGCAGTGAAATGTACAGTCCCATCAAATGCATGGATATTAGAGAAACAGGCGGGAAGACTTTGACTCGATATTTGAAAATATATTTGAATATCAAGTCGATGTAATCCATGAAGTCATTATGATAATGAAACAGTTGTTCAACTTATGAAATCGTTGTGTGAACAAGCAAGTCGTTATAAGCAAATTGTTGTGAGCAAATCGTTGTTTCACACATAAGAAAATCGTTGGAGGTATCAAATCGTTGTTTTACTTATCGAATCGATGCAGTGATCAAATCGTTGTTTGCTTTATCGAATCGTTACCCTGACCAAGTCGTTATTGTGACTTATCGAATCGTTACAGCGATCAAGTCGATGTAAGACTTATCAAATCGTTACGGCGACCAAGTCGTTATGTAACTTATCAAATCGATGTGAAAGTAAATCGTTGTGAGAGCAAATCGTTGTTCTCACTTAATAAATCGATGTGAGAGCGAATCATTGTTCTCACTTACCAAATCGTTGTGAGAGCAAATCGTTGTTCTCACTTAACAAATCGTTGTGAGAGCAAATCGTTGTTCTCACTTACCAAATCGTTGTGAGAGCAAATCGTTGTTCTCACTTAACAAATCTTTGTGAGAGCGAATCGTTGTTCGCAATTAACAAATCGTTGTGAGAGCAAATCGTTGTTCTCACTTAACGAATCTTTGTAAGAGTGAATCGTTATTAGATCAAATCGATAAAGTGGAAATCGTTATGGTTCTAATGAAATCGTTATATCACTTAGTAAGTCGATGTGTACTTTGAAAAATTACATGCTCTGAACTTTAAATGCTACAGTGTAAGAATACTTATAGGTTTTGCTTGATTTTTCCTGATTTATTTCCTGTGACTAAGATTCATAAAAACATGTTAGATAATACTTTATTGAAGTTTTATTAATCACCAAAATAGGCATATAATTAATGAAATTTTATGGGGATAAACTGATCATCACCATAGAGGAGGGAATTTGGGTTCAGAGGATAAAGCAAGGTCCTTAGAGACTTTTCTTTTCTTAGGAGCAGGACTAGAAGAGCCCGTCCTGTGAACATGGGTACCAACTACCAGGACTGAGCGAAGAATTACTTCTTCAAACTCATCTTTAATGGTCTGGAGAAAGGGACCTTCAAGTTGGGCACCCTTAGGAATAATAGTAATAAAAGAGGGAGGAGTGGGAGGATGAAGAAATGAATGAGATGTAGGAGGAGATGGAATAGATGGTCCAGCTGATGAAGGACTAGAAGATGAGGCTCCAGCTGAGGAGGATGTTGGAGGTGCCTCAGAAGTAGGAGGAGGAATAGTTGTGGAGGAAGCAGGAGAAGAAGATGAGGTGGTAGGAAATGGAGTGGGTGAAGAGATGTTTTTAGGAAGAGGTTGTTGGAAGGTGGCAGGAGCTGGAGGAGTAGTGGAGGATGAGGGTGGAGAAGGAGGGGCTGGAGTCTAAAGAGGAGAAGAAGGTGGCTCTGGGGGCACAGCCTTTTCTACAGGAGCTTCAACTCTTGCTTGCTCAGCCTAAGATTCCATTGGCCCTGATGGCCCAGACTCATCCATAACTGGCCCTGGTGGCCCTGACTGCTCAGCTGATGGCCCTGATACTTCAACAACCTTTGGCCCTGATGGCCCTGATGGTCGGACTGCTGCTTTTTCTTCATTCCTAGGCCCGGATGGCCCTGAACTGTACTCTGGTACTACAGGAGTGGGAGCAAGAGGGGCAGGAATGGGCAATTGCACCCTCACAAAGACTGAAAGATCTTCTACTAATTTCCTTATGCTTCCCAGCTCACCCTTCAACCCTTGGAGCTCAGCTTTCATTGCTCCAATCTGCTTGGCTCCTGTACTTTGGCTCACAAAGATAGATGAAACTTCATTTTGCAGTGAGCACAGGATCTCCCCATGAGCATCTAGTCTGTCTATTACTGGCTTCATATTGATTTTCAGCGTCTTCTTCTTCTTGGAACTATGGTGTGCTCTTCTAGTGAGTAAAGGAATTTGAGAAGCTACACCCTTGCCTTTATCAGTGCCAACAACTGGCTCCACATAATCACTATCTTCATCTGAGGGGCTCTCCACGACCCCTTCCTGAAACAGATTTTCAGGGGCATTAACTACAGGCTCCCCCTGAATCTCAGCTCCCTTTTCAACTGCATGCTCCCTCTGAATAGGAGCATCTTCCATTAGAACATCACTGGGGCCTGGTGTTACAACTTCAGGAATAACATCTTCCATAACAACTTCAGCATGAACACTTGGAGGGATTTCTTCATGGATTTCTTCCTGCTCCCCCTGAATATTAGCGACAGTATATAGAATATCTTCAATCACTTGTGCAACCACTGTCGAAGGGGACTCAACCTCTGAGGATTGCCCAATGGGCTCAATGAGCTCAGGAGGTATTTCTTCAATTCTGCTTGAACTAACCACTGGCTCTTCAATTCTGACTTCTGCTGGTGCTTCTTCTTGCTCTTCTTAGACCACTGGAATAGCTTGATCTTTAGGAGCTTCTGCCACAGGAGCTTCAATTCTTACAGCTACTTCTTCCTCTACCTCTGGAATCTAAACTTCTTGAGCTTCTCCGATGATGGCCTCACCTTCAGCGACGGAATCTTGGTCCAAACCCCAGCTACAAGAGAAAACCCACTTTTCTTCAGATTTTTGCTTCTAATGGCTTGTCCCATCTTCTCTGACACTTCACCAGTCACATTTATGTTGAAATTCTGGAAAAATTTTGTCAGCAGGTGAGCATAAGAAAGAGAAATGTTGAGCTTGTTCTTCGTGTCCCAAATGATTGCAGATGCATACTTCATCCTCTCAATAATCACCTTTGCCATGTTGATATCTTGATTCTGAATCGCCCAGAACATCATATCGGAGTCTGCCTTAGTGCATGTGAAGAAAGTAGCACTCCTGGGCACTAGAATTTGGCAAACTATGAAGTGCAGAATCCGGTTGAATGCATTCAGTTGATTGATGTTGATCTTGCCGTCCTTCAACTTATATTATGTACCGATAATCCCCAGTCCCTTGACATGGATGTCAACAGTGTCTACTCCACTGCGACCACTGGCAGATACTCCAAATAGACTCTCCAACAGATCATACGAGATATGAATAGAGGTACCTTTAACTGTGGAGGTCAGGGACCCGTCCTCTTCAGATTTCAAACAGGTGTAGAAAGCTTTCACTAGGTCCGGATAACTTGCCTCTGAAACTGTGACCATCCTTGTCCATTTCATCCTTTGCGTTGCTGCTACTACACTGTGCATCCCGTTCTTCTCCAAATCAGCCACATCCACTGCCTTGTTGCCACAAAGCTTCATCTTCACAGCTGCAAACCACTCCCACTGCTCTGCTGTAAGGAAGGCGACACTGTAGCCGCCAACAGTCCCAGAAATCCCACAAGCCGCCATGGATTTGAGCAGGGAAAGGTTCTGGAGGATCGTGGGAAGGAGTAGAATAGAAGCCCTCAAGAGATTTTTGGCGCGAACAGAGAGATTCTTTTGAAATAACAGAGAGAATGCTGGAATCGATAGGGTTTATCGTTCCAGGCGAGTCGAACGGGAGGAGAGAGAAAGGTGGAATCGTTATGGCATAGATTACGGGATTTAAAAGCGAAAGTTAAAGCTGCTTTTGAAAGGACACAACAATAAATGTGGAAAATGACAAAAGAGGAGACGATTTCGCAATAGATAAGGTCTTTTAAAATACTGAACCGTCAAAACAATTTATGACGCATGCAATTTAAAGAATTTTCTTAATTCCAGGGGAGAGAATAAGCATTATTCTAAAACTGTTATTATTTTAGTTACGTGCAGAAAAAATCTATCACAAATTACACATGCCTAATTCCCTTCTAAGAGACGTAAATCTCTCTTCAGGTAAGGCCTTTGTGAAGATGTCTACTAACTGATTTAGAGTATTTATAAAAGAAATATTTATATTGCCATTAGCTTCATGATCTCTAATAAAATGATATCTAACCTCTATATACTTGGTTCTGGAGTGCTGAACTGGATTCTTGGTGAGATTTATTGCACTTGTGTTGTCGCACAGCAAAGGAATGGTCTTGATGTGCAATCCATAATCCTCAAGTTGTTGTTTTATCCATGGGAGTTTTGTGCAACAGCTTCCAGCAGCCACGTACTTAGCTTCAGCTGTTGATAGTGCTACTGAATTTTGTTTCTTTGAGGACCATGAGATCAAGCATCCTGTAAGAAATTGACAACTACCATTGGTGCTTTTTCTATCTACCTTGCATCCAGCATAATAAGCATCAAAATATCCAATTAAACTAGTTTCACATGATTTTAGATACCATAAGCCTAGATCATGAGTTCTAGCTAGATATCTAAAGATTCTTTTAACAGAAATTAGATGAGATTCCTTAGGATCAGCCTGATACCTTGCACACATGCATACACTAAATAGAATATCAGGTAGACTGGCAGTTAAATAAAGTAATGATCCTATCATACCTCTATAAAGTTTTTGATCTACTTTCTTACCATCCTTGTCACTGTCTAACCTTGTAGATGTGCTCATTGGTGTTGACAGTGGCTTAGCATTGTCAAATTCAAATTTCTTTAATAATTCCTTGGTGTACTTTGCTTTGCAGATGTGTGTGCCTTCTTTGCCTTGCTTGATTTGTAACCCAAGAAAATAATTTAGCTCCCCCATCATGCTCATTTCGAATTCTCCCTGCATAAGCTTTTCAAAGTACTTGCACAGAGATTCATCAGTAGATCTGAATATTATATCATCTACATAAATTTGCACAAGCAATATATTTTTGACTTTTAACTTAATAAACAATGTACTATCTACCTGTCATCTGATAAAACCATGGTTTAATAAAAATGCACTAAGCCTTTCATACCATGCTCTAGGTGCTTGTTTTAAACCATATAGTGCTTTATGCAATTTAAAAACATGATTTGGAAAATCTTCATCATCAAAACCAGGAGGTTGTTCTACATAGACTTCCTCCTTTATATAACCATTTAAAAATGTAGATTTTACAGCCATTTGAAAAAATTTTAAATCTAATGCAGATGCACATGTAAGTAAAATCTGAATTGCCTCTAGTCTGGCCACTAGTGCATAGGTTTCATCAAAATCTATGCCTTCCTCTTGGGAATAGCCTTGAGCAACCAGTCTAGCCTTGTTTCTAGTGATAACACCAGCTTCATCCAGTTTGTTTCTGAACACGCATTTGGTGCCAATCACAGGATGATCTGATGGTCTCGGAACAAGGGACCAAACTTGGTTTCTCTTGAACTGATTAAGTTCATCTTGCATGGCTAAAATCCAAGATTCATTAGACAGTGCTTCATTGACTGTCTTCGGCTCAATTTGAGATACAAATACTAAATAATCACAAGGGATAGCCTTACCTCTAGTTCTTACCCCAACCGATGGATCTCCAATGATGTTTTCCAATGGATGATCCTTCTTGTATCTCCATTCCTTTGGAAGATCATCATGTACAATTTCCTTTTGTTGTAGTTCTTCCAAGGGTGGATCTTCATTATCCTTGATAGATGTATCCTTCAGTTTCTTGGATATATTTTCTGCATCATCATCATCACTATCTACTTCCTTTCTCACGGAAGGGTTAGATTCATCAAAAATAACATGGACAGTTTGCTCAATTAATAAACATTGTTTATTAAAGACTCTATAACCTTTAGGTTTAGAAGCATACCCCATGAATATTCCTTCATTAGATTTGGAATCTAACTTACCAATGTCTCTCTTACCATTGTTATGGATGAAATATAGACAATCGAATGTTCTGAAATGACTGATCTTAAGCTTCTTTTTCTTGTAGAGTTCATACGCTGCCTTCTTCAGGATTGGCCTAATCATCACTCTATTTATTATGTAACACGCTGTGTTGATAGCTTTAGCCCAGAAATATCTTGGAAGATTGTATTTTGATAACATAGTTCTGGCCATATCCAATAAGGTTATATTCTTCCTCTCAGCCACTCCATTCTGTTGTGGCGTCCTTGGTGCTGAGAAATCATGCTCTATTCCTTGATCATTACAAAATTCTGCAAACTTATCATTCTGGAATTCTCCTCCATGATCTGAACGAATGCTTATAATGCTGAACTTCTTGTCCTTCTGAACCAGCTTACTGAACTTAATGAAGATGTCAAAAGTGTCATCTTTATGCTCCAAAAATGATACCCATGTGTATCTTGAATAATCATCAACTATTACAAATCCAAAATTCTTTCCTCCTAAGCTGGTTGTTCTCATCGGCCCAAATAGATCCATATGCAACAGTTCTAAAGGTTTGGAGGTGGTTACAACTGTTTTAGACTTGAAGGAAGATTTTGTGTGCTTCCCTTTTGCACAAGGTTCACACACACCTTCTATCCTTGAGCTTATCTTGGGCAAACCTTCCACTAGATTTTGCTTGACCAATTTTCTAATTCCATCCAAACTGTAGTAACCCAATCTCCTGTGCCATAATTTAGCGGATTGATCCTTATTTGCTGCAAGGCATACATCTTGATCCTTTAACTCTTCCAGGTGCAATACGTACAGGTTCTTTTCTCTACTGGCTTCGAATACAATCATACCATCTTTCATGATGCTACACTTAGATTCTTGGAATTTGATTTGATGACTCTTGTCACACAATTGGCTGATGCTTATGAGATTGTGCTTGAGATCTTTAATGCATAACACATCCTCTATAAGAATTATGCCTTGATTTTCTATCGAACTACAGTCAATCACTGTACCCTTTCCATTGTCACCGTAAGTCACTGTGCCTTCTTCATCTTTGATGTGTGAGAATAGCTTTCTGTTGTCTATCATGTGCTTTGAGCATCTGCTGCCCAAGTACCACTTTGATGCTCTAATGCTTCCCTGCAATTAAAATACTAAGATTTAAGTAGCCAAGTTCTTTTGGGTCCTTGCTGGTTAGTTTCCTCATTTTTCCTTTGAGGTATCCATTTTAGGTGTTTAGTTGTACAAGTTAGTTTAGTATGTCCTAGTTTATTACAATGACTACAGCAAGATATTCTACTTAATTTTTCAGTTGGGATGTTCTTAAAGTTAGATTTATATTAAGTGTTTTGTTCTTCTACAAATTTTGGTGTAGGATAAATTTTAGGATGGACTTGTTTCTTCATTATCTGGTGGAGTATATCCTAAACCATGCTTTTTCTTCCCTGATCTTCTTGCTCCTTTTAATATTAAGGTTGATTTACCATTTGTGAACTTTTCTATTGTATTGGTTAAATATTCATTATCCTTTGTTAGTGTGTCAACTTTCTTCTTAAGTTTATTTAAAATATCTTGATTTTACAGATTTGTTATTTGTTCATTTTTAATTTTTAGATCTTCACATAACAATTCATTTCTCATTTTTAATTCGGAGATTTGTTTTGCTAACTGCTCAATTTCAGATTTTAGATATGAGTTTGTGATTTCCAAACATGCATGATTTTTCTTGGTGATTTTTAATAATTTACATACATCATTATACTTACTATATAACTCATTAAAAGCATCTTCTAAACTGTCAGAATCTAATTCATTACATGAAGTAAATGAAGAGTCAGAAGTTACCTTGTCATCGGTGTTTGCCATGAAGGTCAGGTTGGCCTTTTCTTCTTCTTCTTCGCTGGAGCTTGACTCACCGTCTGAGTCGATGTCGTTGGTCCATGCAGCTGCCATGGCTTTCTTCTTGTATCTTCGGAACTTCTTTGAGTTTTCTTCCTTTCTGAACTTTGTTTTCTTTGTTGCCCAGCTAGCTAGCCCAGAGGGGGGGTGAATGGCATATTAAAAATATTTAATATTTAAAACCTGTTCACAGAATAGTCACAAAAAAACACACTTCGAAGATTGTTAGTGTTAGTGAAGGAAAAATCGAACACACAAAAGCAATCACACGACACCGAGAAATATCCTGGTTCGGATCTCCTCTCCTTAGGAGTCCTACGTCTAGTCCCTGAGCAATATCTCAGGATTTCACTAACAAGGGTATAGTCCCCCTTAAGGACACTACAGCACCCAGCACCCCAGCTGGTCTTCCTTCACCCAAAGGGAACAACACCCTGGATACTGTTGGCCCTTTTGGTACGGCAGCAAGCTAACCTAGAGGGGGGTGAATAGGTTTTTCCGAAATCTGAAATAGAAACTTAAACACAGAAATTAACACTTGAAGGTTTGGTTAGATTAGTGTGATAAAGAGTAGTAGTGCGGAAGCAAATAAACAATCACACAATGGACACAAGGAATTTATCCTGGTTCGGCCCTTCCCACATGGAAGTCCTACGTCCAGTCCCCAAGCAACCTCTTGGGATTTCACTAACCAAGGGTACAGTCCCCCTTAAGGACACTACAACACCCAGCACCCCAGCTGGTCTTCTTCTCTTTCCCGGGCAAGAAGGCAGCCCACTTCTCTTACAGGTAAAGAAGCCAACCTCCTGGTACAAACCCCAGTGCGGTTCTGCTAGACACTAACCCCTAGCTAGGTTAACAACTGGTACAAACCCCAATTTGGTTCAGCTAGACACAAACCCCTAGCTGGGTTATCTACTGTATACAGTCCTATAGCTGGACAAGGATCTTTCTTAGAAAGATCAGGCTGAGAAGCTTTACAAGATAAACACTTGTGTAAAGCTCACAGTCCCAGACTCTCCCCAGATATACAATGAGCTCGGAGAGAAACAGAAGAGAGAAAAGAAAGCAATAGTGCTTGAATGCTTGAACGCTTGAGATGCTTCAAAGCTTGAGTGCTTCTTCTGGGCTCAGGCTCTTTCTCTCTTTCTTTGAGTGTATGTGTCGTTGAGGTTCTTCTCACAGTTGTACACTCCTTCAAAGATATTCAGGAAAAGGGCCTTGCTTTTCTTCAGCTAAGCTTCTTCTTTTATATGAGCAATTTGAATGGATCCGTTGAAGAGATCCGTTGGATTTCTAGCCGTTGCTCATCTCCTTTCATTTGTCTTAATCAGACTCTGACGGTCTTCGAGGTCTGTACACATAGAAGAAAGTGTTAGCATAAAAAAGTGTTTTATGATAAACGATGTATAGTACTGTGCTTCTGCTAATCATACTAAAATTAGTAGGTCATATCTTTTTCTGACAAGATTATGCATACAGCTTTTTGTCAGAAGATATTTGACTTTTCATTTAAGCGACAAGCATATTTGAAATATAAAGGCAATCTGAGTTTGATCAGAATCCATGAAGAAATCGTTATGAGCATGACTTATGAAATCGTTATGTGAAGAGTCGTTGCTCATTTATAAAGAAATCGATGTGATTATTTATGAAATCGTTATGCAAGCAAATCGTTATGATTTTCTGAAGAAATCGTTGTGATCAGTAAAGAAATCGATGTGATCACTTATGAAATCGTTATGGCATCGATTTCTTAGCAAGTCGTTGCGCTTACAGAAGAAATCGTTGCGAACACTTATGAAATCGTTATGGCATCGATTTCTTAGCAAATTGTTGCGCTTACAGAAGAAATCGTTGCGAACACTTATGAAATCGTTATGGCATCGATTTCTTAGCAAGTCGTTGCGCTTACAGAAGAAATCGTTGCGAACATTTTTATGAAATCGTTATGACATCGATTTCTTAGCAAGTCGTTGCGCTTACAGAAGAAATCGTTGCGAACACTTTTATGAAATCGTTATGGCATCGATTTCTTAGCAAGTCGTTGCGCTTACAGAAGAAATCGTTGCGAACATTTTTATGAAATCGTTATGGCATCGATTTCTTAGCAAATCGTTGTAGCGCTTGTTACTTTGGCACTTTAAACAGAAATCGATGTATATGAGTTAGACATCGACTTTATCATTTTAGTGTGCCATATTGCATCAATGTGAGACTCAGCATTTTTCTATGAGATTGATGCGACACAGATGAAACAAAATATTCAATTTAAGTTACATCATAAATTTTATTATCACCAAAATACAAGAACAAATAGAGAGTGGTTCAACAATCTCCCCCTTTTTGGTGATGACAAAATTTATGAGAATTTTTGACAAGAATATATATAAAGCATAGAGGATTCAGAAAATTTATACAAACTCTCCCCCTTTTTGTCACTAACCAAAAAGAAGGATCTTACCAGGGATTTCTCTCCCCCTTTGAGAGAATTTCTTACCATTGAGGGGTTCAACAAGGATAGTTGATAAGGAATGACTCCCCCTTAATCTGTGCTCCCCCTGAATGAGAGACTCCACCTGAATGAAACTTGCAAATATTGTTAGTAATAAAGACTAATTCATTTTTGTGACTACTCTTTCTTCAGATGTGATTTGAATGAAGAATCTGCAGTCACTCCTGCCTTGAGCATTCTTGGTTTTTGATGCTCCAAGGCTAACCTGCAAATACATTACTCAGAGGTAGGTACCCAAATCTTTTTGGGTCCTTGATGATTAGATGCATGAAAATAACCTTTAGGAATCCAAACTAAGTGCCTTGTTGTGCAGGTGTTTACTGTGTGTCCTAATTTATTACAATGAGAACAACAATGAATATAATCTATTTTGCAGTTCTTATTGTTTTTATGATGTCTGTTTAGGACATAATTTTTTAAAACATTTTCTTTTACAGGGGCCATTTTCTGAGGCAACTTGGTTTCTTTTACAAATTTTGGTAATGGATATTTTCCTGGAATTATTGCTTGTTTTCCTTTTTCCAGAGGTATGTATCCAAGCCCTTGTTTATTATTTCCAGATTTTGATCCTTTTAAACATAGGGCTAAAGATGTTTTCCCTTTAGTTAATTTTCTAACTGATTCTTTTAAATAAAATTTTCTTCAGTTAGAGTTTTAAATTTTTCTTCTAACTCTAATTTTTCATTGTCCTTATTTTTTAAATCTTCATTCAAAAGATAAATATTATCTTTATTGTCCTTTAATTGTTTTTCTAGTTGCTCCAGTTCGGATTTAAGATCAGAATTGGTGTTTTCTAAGCAAATAGTGTTGTTTTTCAGACTCTTTAATTCTTTTACAACATTTTTATGTTTTTCATATAGTTCATTAAAGACTTCTTCTAAGTCTTCAGATTCTGATCCTGAATCAGTGCAAGAGCTAAAAGATGGGTCATAATGTACCTCATCTAGTCCTACCATGAGGGCTAGACTTACCTGCTCTTTCTCCGATTCTGAGCTTGATGATTCTGAGCTTGTGGCCTCTTCATTTTCCCAAGCAGCCGCCATGGCTTTTCTTTTGAATTTCTTGTGCTTCTTTTTGGATTTTTCTGGTTGACCAGTCTTCTTTAGTTTAGGACAATCTGGTCTTAGATGTCCAGGTTTTCTGCATTCATAGCAGACTGGTTCTTTTTCTTTTCTCTCTTTCCTTTGAATCCTTCTTGATCCATTTTTCTTCTTCTTAAAAATTTTCTGAAGCTTGGACAGAACTTCATCTACGTCACTGTCTTCAGAATCTGCATTTCTGGAACTTGAGGAAGAAGAAGAAGTAGAAGGAGTAGCTACAACTTTAAGAGCATTAGTACATTTTTTCTTTGATGAGCTTTCAGATAGACGCTCCATATTTATTTCATGTGCCATGAGGGAACCTATTAAGTTATCAATAGATAATTTGGTTAGATCATGGGCCTCTTCAATAGCAGTTACTTTAGGTGTCCATGAGATAGTTAAAGACCTAAGTATCTTTCTAACATTTTCTTCATCAGATAGGTTTTTACCAAGAGAGTTTAAACCAACTACTATGCTCGAGAATCTATTATACATCTGAGTGATATTTTCATTTGGAAGCATTTTAAATTGCTCATATTGTGAGACAAGAATATCTATCCTAGTTTGTTTTACTTTATCTGTTCCTTCATAAGTTATCTGCAGTTTATCCCATATTTCTTTAGCTGATTTACATGCAGATACTCTACTAAATTCTCTTTTGGATAAAGCACAACATAAGTAGTTCTTAGCTTTAAAGTTTAAAGATAATTTACTTTTATCTGCTGCTGTAATGGCAGTAGTGCTGGAATAGGAACAATAACATAATCACCTACCTCGATTACCTGCCATAGATCAAAGTCTGTGCCTCGAATGAAGCATTCCATTCTCATCTTCCAATATTGGTAGTCCTCTCCATCAAAGAATGGAGGTCTGGTGACTGATTGACCTTCAGCATATCCTTGAGCTGCCATGGATCTTCTCTAAGATCGTTAGATTTTCTTGATAGATCAGAGAACCTCGCTCTGATACCACTTGTTGGCCCTTTTGGTACGACAGCAAGCTAACCTAGAGGGGGGGTGAATAGGTTTTTCCGAAATCTGAAATAGAAACTTAAACACAGAAATTAACACTTGAAGGTTTGGTTAGATTAGTGTGATAAAGAGTAGTAGTGCGGAAGCAAATAAACAATCACACAATGGACACAAGGAATTTATCCTGGTTCGGCCCTTCCCACATGGAAGTCCTACGTCCAGTCCCCAAGCAACCTCTTGGGATTTCACTAACCAAGGGTACAGTCCCCCTTAAGGACACTACAACACCCAGCACCCCAGCTGGTCTTCTTCTCTTTCCCGGGCAAGAAGGCAGCCCACTTCTCTTACAGGTAAAGAAGCCAACCTCCTGGTACAAACCCCAGTGCGGTTCTGCTAGACACTAACCCCTAGCTAGGTTAACAACTGGTACAAACCCCAGTTTGGTTCAGCTAGACACAAACCCCTAGCTGGGTTATCTACTGTATACAGTCCTACAGCTGGATAAGGATCTTTCTTAGAAAGATCAGACTGAGAAGCTTTACAAGATAAACACTTGTGTAAAGCTCACAGTCCCAGACTCTCCCCAGATATACAATGAGCTCGGAGAGAAACAGAAGAGAGAAAAGAAAGCAATAGTGCTTGAATGCTTGAACGCTTGAGATGCTTCAAAGCTTGAGTGCTTCTTCTGGGCTCAGGCTCTTTCTCTCTTTCTTTGAGTGTATGTGTCGTTGAGGTTCTTCTCACAGTTGTACACTCCTTCAAAGATATTCAGAAAAGGGCCTTGCTTTTCTTCAGCTAAGCTTCTTCTTTTATATGAGCAATTTGAATGGATCCGTTGAAGAGATCCATTGGATTTCTAGCCGTTGCTCATCTCCTCTTCATTTGTCTTAATCAGACTCTGACGGTCTTCGAGGTCTGTACACATAGAAGAAAGTGTTAGCATAAAAAAAGTGTTTTATGATAAACGATGTATAGTACTGTGCTTCTGCTAATCATACTAAAATTAGTAGGTCATATCTTTTTCTGACAAGATTATGCATACAGCTTTTTGTCAGAAGATATTTGACTTTTCATTTAAGCGCCAAGCATATTTGAAATATAAAGGCAATCTGAGTTTGATCAGAATCCATGAAGAAATCGTTATGAGCATGACTTATGAAATCGTTATGTGAAGAGTCGTTGCTCATTTATAAAGAAATCGATGTGATTATTTATGAAATGTTATGCAAGCAAATCGTTATGATCTTCTGAAGAAATCGTTGTGATCAGTAAAGAAATCGATGTGATCACTTATGAAATCGTTATGGCATCGATTTCTTAGCAAGTCGTTGCGCTTACAGAAGAAATCGTTGCGAACACTTATGAAATCGTTATGGCATCGATTTCTTAGCAAGTCGTTGCGCTTACAGAAGAAATCGTTGCGAACATTTTTATGAAATCGTTATGGCATCGATTTCTTAGCAAGTCGTTGCGCTTACAGAAGAAATCGTTGCGAACACTTTTATGAAATCGTTATGGCATCGATTTCTTAGCTAGTCGTTGCGCTTACAGAAGAAATCGTTGCGAACATTTTTATGAAATCGTTATGGCATCGATTTCTTAGCAAATCGTTGTAGCGCTTGTTACTTTGGCACTTTAAACAGAAATCGATGTATATGAGTTAGACATCGACTTTATCATTTTAGTGCGCCATATTGCATCAATGTGAGACTCAGCATTTTGCTATGAGATTGATGCGACACAGATGAAACAAAATATTCAATTTAAGTTACATCATAAATTTTATTATCACCAAAATACAAGAACAAATAGAGAGTGGTTCAACAGATACCCCACCAAGTCTTCCTTCACAACCGAAGGGAACAACACCCTGGATACCCCACCAGGTCTTCCTTCACAACCGAAGGGAACAAAATAGGAAAAGTGAAATTAGATCAAGCCCCTAGATCAAGCTTATATAATACTAGATCTGAAGCTAACTGAGAGGAAGATCTACAGTGAGGGACACTCTCAGTTTACAGAAGCTCTCAAGACTAACACACTGAATGCAGAGAGCTAAGAGCTTGAACAGAAGGGAGTGAGGCTTTGCTCTTCAGAATGCTCGCAAAAAGCTTGTCAAGGATTTTCGTTTTTGAAACTCTAGGTCATTTCTTCTAGAGCTTCAGTCTTCTATATATATCTTCTATTTGAAAATTTGAACGTTGAAGTGTCCGTTGTCTCTAAGCTTTTGTTTACGTTAGACTGCATGGTCCTGTAGAGCTTCCCGTTCAACGGTCTTCATGCACGCACATAGAGAAGATCTTCTGTAATATCCTTTGGCTTCTATTTTGTCCATCGTTGTATGACGAGTGCTGTCAGAGACCGGCACGCATTACAAGCTTAAACAATAGACAGCTAAGCTGTCTCTTGTTGTCAGTCAACGTTAAATTGATTTTATACAGAAGTACAAGTTCCATTCTGTTCTTCTAAAAAGATGTTTACAGAATAAGCATGAGAATGGAAGATATTGTCTGCATGCATTACAGTTATATGTACTATCGTAATAAATGCATGGCTGTCAAAAAGATATACGTGAGGACTTTGACTTTTTCAACGTATTCAAAAATTAGCTCGAAAACAAAATCGTTATTTTCCATGAAATCGTTACATGTATGACTTATGAAATCGTTATGCAAATGAGTTGATATTCATGTAAATCATTGTGCACTTATAAGCAAATCGTTATGCACAAGTCGTTATAATCAAATTGTTAAAGATAATGTGAATGAATCGTTATTTGTTGTATCAAATCGTTATGAGTAAATCATTATGACAGTATAGGCAAATCGTTGTGAACCAAGTCGTTACGAGTAAATCGATGTTCTTCAATTAAGAAATCGATGTGATAAGCAAATCAATGTGATCACTAGAGAAATCGTTATGATAGCAAATCGTTATGTCTACTAAAGAAATCGTTATGACCACTAAAGAAATCGTTATGATAGCAAATCGTTACGATCCCTAAAGAAATAGTTACGAGGGCAAATCGTCACGAATACTTAACAAATCAATGTGAGGGCAAATCGTTGCGATCACTTATCGAATCATTATGACCACTAAAGAAATTGTTATGATAGCAAATCGTTACGAGCACTAAAGAAATCGTTACGAGGGCAAATCGTTGCGAATACTTAACAAATCGATGTGAGGGCAAATCGTTGCGATCACTTATCGAATCGTTATAGCTTTGATGAAATCGTTATGACTTACAGAGAATCGATGTGGACTTAGACAAATATTGATGCTTTGAACTCTCACTGTTGTAGTGTGATGAATACTTACTTGATTGGCTTATTTTCCCTTGGTTTATTTCCTGTGTTTAGACTTCATAGAAAGTATGTTAGTAACCTTTATCATAGTTTTGTTAATCACCAAAATAGATATGTAATTTATTTAAATTACATGGGGATAAATTGATCAGCAATCTCTCCCTTTTTGGTGATGACAAAACTTAACAATTAGCAAAGATGATCTGAAATAAGTCTAAGCATAATTGTGGAAATAACATAAATATAATGTATTTCAGAAATGTAATATTTTCTCCCCCTTTTGTCATTTAAGCAAAAAGATCAAAGGTGAGACAAAGAAGAGAGAAAAAATCACAAAGAGAGGAACAAAGAGATTTATTGAGCATTGGAGGGTTCAGAGAGATAGAAGGCAGGAGACAAGAGAGATGCAAAGCGCCTAATGACAGGTAGCGCTTGGCGTTCCTGCTCTTCAAAATAGGCTTGAAATGTGCCAAGCTCAATGCAATAGGAGGGTCCCATGGTGGGAGCCATCCTCTTGATGTGAAGCTGCCTCTGATCCGATATGAAATCCCAATATTTGACATTGCCAAGAGCTACCTTGTAGAGGGTGATGCAACCAAAACTGGCAAACTAAAGAAACTGAGTAATTTTAAAGGGATAGAAGATCTGATGCTGCCGAAGTTCCTTCTTTAATTCCAGAAATACCCTATACCGCTCTTCCCATTTCATGGAGGAGTCCCAGACAAGGTGAAGAGAATTGGCATCCAAAAAGTCAGCGGGAGTCATAAGAGGTTGATTGGAACGAGCCTGAGAAGCATTCAGCTCTTTAAGCTGTTGAGCAGATAGAGTGTACAGCTTTTCCCAAACAGCAGGCGATAACCACTCACACTCAGATAGAATAGGTGCAAGGACATCTGCCTTGAGGTACCCCTGAAGATACTGCTTGAAGACAAATCTATGAAAAGCAAGGTTACGACCTTCTTGCACAGAGAGCCTGGCCATAACTTGAGCAGCTCTCTCAAACATGAGTGTGCCCACAGATGAGTCTATGATCAGGGAGTGAAGAGGAGGAAGGAACACCACATCAGGAATTACCAAGGTGGAAAAATCAACTCGGAGAGGTTCGGTGTGAGCAACCCTGGAACTGAGATCACGGATGGCTTGCCTGAACTGGCCCAGCTGCACCTCTGGAATGTTATTAAGATAGCAGTAATCGCAGTACATTTTGTAGTGCCGGATGAACTTGATTTCCTTCTGAATGAAAGGTCCAAAAAGATTTTTATGATGAATCTGAAACCATTCAGAGAGAGGTAGAGGAGCTTCTCTGGGTGGATATCTGGCGGCTTGAGTACGACGGAATTGATTGTACAGATCTCTGTTGCTCCGAGCCCACTGCTCTTCAGTTTTGGCTTCAGTCATGGAAAAATATTTTGACTGTTGAGCCTTAGAAAGAAAGGCATAAGGGAAAATGGTATTGAGATGGGCTGAAAGATTTTGGAAGGGAAGGCCAAAGAGGTGAGCAAACACTACCTTTTGAAGAAATTCCTCGTAGATAGATTGTTGCTTATTGGTGATAGAAAGAGAAAACCAAAGTGGAGGATAACAAGGTTCAGAAGAGACAGGATGGGTGGAAGTGAGTCTCCTCTTCTTAGGAACAGGACTGGAAGAGTCTGTCCTATGAGAATGGGTCCCAACAGCTAGGACTGAACGAAGTATTGCTACTTCAAATTCATCCTTGATGTCCTGGATTTCTGTGTGAGCCAATTGGGCACCCTCAGGAATAATAGTAATAAAGGAAGGAGGTGTTTGTGGATGGAAGAGATATGTAGGGGTGATGGAAGGGAGATCAGATGGTCCTGAAGAAGAAGAAGAAGGACCACTAGAAGAGGCTCCAGCTGAAGAAGCTGTGGAAGGAATAATGGTGGAGGAAGTAGGAGATGAAGGAGTTTGGGAAGGAAAAGGTGCAGGTGAGGAAATTGTTCTAGAGCGTGGTCGTTTGAAGGTGAGAGGAGCTGGAGGAGCAGTGGATGAGGTGGGTGGAGAAGGAGGGGCTGGAGTTGGAAGGGTAGGAAGGACAGAGGGCTCTTGAGCTACAACCTGATCTTCTTCTCTTAAAGCATCCTCTGCCGGCCCTGCTGGCCCAG
Organism: Colocasia esculenta; assembly: GCA_014218235.1. Lineage (NCBI taxonomy): Eukaryota > Viridiplantae > Streptophyta > Magnoliopsida > Alismatales > Araceae > Colocasia > Colocasia esculenta. Next base: position 153,393,111 of record CM024757.1, read on the forward strand.
ATTCCTCAGCAACAACCACTTCTTTAACGAGCTCATTCTCAACATGAATTGGCCCTGGTGGCCCTGCTGATTTTTCAGACAAAGGCCCTGATGGCCGCTCTTCCTCTTGCTGCTGCTCTGCAAAGACAGGCCCTGATGGCCTAGCTTCATCATCCTGCTGTTGCTCTGCAATGACAGGCCCTGATGGCCTATTACTTTCTTCACTTGGCCCTAATGGCCCTACACTACAGAAAAGAGGGACGAGAGATGGTAAGTGCTCCCTCACCAATGCTAACAAATCCACAAGCACCTTCCTCATACTATCATAATCTTTTCTTAGGCTTGCAAGTTCAGATGACAGTGCCCCTAATTCACGGGCAGATGAGCTTTGAGTGATAAAAAAGGAGTCCATATCTGACTTCACGAAACACAAAATTTTGCCTTGCTCATCCAGGCGCTCAACAATGGGTTTCAAATTTACTTTCAACTTCTTTTTCCCAGACCTCCTGTGTGACTTACTGGTGAGGAGAGGAACTTCTTTAGCCACACCTTATCCTTTGCCTTCTCTTGCCCTAACCACGGGCTCTTCATGGTCAACATTTTCATTTTCTTCTTCTGAGGCACTTTCCACAATGCCTTCTCTAAACTGATCATCAATGGGGGCATTGGCAATTTGCTCCCCCTGACTTGCTACTTGCTCATCAACATGTTGCTCCCCCTCAATGGGAGCATCTTCTACAACTGAGTCTTCATGAGCAACTACTTGCTCCCCCTGACTGGGTGCATCTTCTATAACAATCTCATCAATGTGGCCTGACGCCACAGCTTCTGCAATTTGAACTTCATTAACTACTGGATCCCTTAGAGAGCTTTGGATAGATTCTAGTACATCTCTGAGTACTGAGCCTACTCGAGAAGAGGGAAGAGGATCCTCTGAACTATGCCCAATGGGCTCAATATCCTTTGGAGGTATATCCTCAATTCTGCTGCTGCTTCCACAGATGGTACTGCTGCTACTTCTGGTTCTACTGTTGCCTGAACTGCTTCTGCTTCCACAGATGGTGCTGCTGCTACTTTTGGTTCTGCTACTGCCTGAACTGCTTCTACCTCTGGAAACACAGGAACTGCGCCAGCTGCTTCCTGACCTTCTTGGGCTTCGCCAATGATGGCTTCACCCTCAGCCACAGAAGTCTTTGTCTAGACCCCATTGACAACCGAAAAACCACATTTTCTCAAATTTCTGGACCGGATATCTTGGCCCATCTTTTCAGACACATCTCCTACCACGCTAACGCCATAATGTTGAAATATCTTGGTGAGAAGATGAGCATAAGGTAGAGAAATGTTCAGCTTGCTCTTTGTGTTCCATACCTGTGCGCTTGCAAACTTCATCCTTTCAATCATAATCTCTGCAGTGTTGATTTCTTGGTTCTAGACAGCCTAGAACATCAGGTCGGAGTCCGCCTTTGTGCAAGTGGAGAAGGTGGCACTCCTTGGGACTACTATTTGACACACAATGAAATGCAATAAGAAATTAAACGCATTCAACTGGTTGATGTCTAGTTTTCCATCCTTCAATCTGAATTCGGGACCAACAATCCCTAAACCTTTCGCCTGGATATCCACAGTGTGAACTCCACTGTGTCCGGAGGTAGTCACACCAAAGAGAGATGCCAATAGGTCTCGTGTGACCTTAATCTGAGTTCCCTTGACCATGGAAGTCAGGGTTCCATCTTCCTCTGTCTTCAGACATACATAGAAAGCTTTCACAAGGTCCGGATAACTTACTTCTGATAGGGTGGCTATCTTTGTCCACTTCAATCTGCCCATAGCTGCGACGATACTGCCCATTCCATTCTTCTGCAAGTCAGCCACATCTACTGCTTTGTGGCCGCAAAGCTTGGTCTTTACTGAAGCATATCTTTCCTCATGTTCGGCCGTAAGAAATGTAGCTCCACAGCCACCGACGCTTCCGGAGACACTAGAAGAGGCCATGGTTTTGGATGGGAAGAGTTTCTGGATGATCGAAATGGAGAAAGGAGTAGAACCCCTCAAGAAATTTCTCGCGGGAAAAAGGTGGAAGCTTCAAATCTCAGGGAGTCGATGCCAGAGTCGATAGGGTATCGCCTCAGGCAGAAGGAGGAAGATGATGAAGGGATGCGAATCGTTGCCGCACAGATTTTGGGATATGAAGGAAAAATTAAAAGGAATGGCCTTTGGAATTTGGAGGCGCCATGATGGCAGAAAACGACAAACTAACTAGTTCAATGGAATAAATTCTTATAAAATAACGAACTGACATGACAAACTTAAAAGGATAGACAATAATTGGAATTTTGCTCAATTTTTGGGAGGAAAAATAATTTTAAATTCTGAAAATTAATATTTCAGTTTTAAACAGATGATTCTTTCACAATTTACACATGCCTAATTCCCTTCTAAGAGAAGTAAATCTCTCTTCGGGTGAGGCCTTTGTGAAGATATCTGCTAATTGATTGTTTGATTCAATAAATGAAATATCAATGTTGCCATTTGCTACATGATCACGAATGAAATGATATCTAACCTCAATGTGTTTAGCCCTTGAGTGTTGTACTGGATTCTTGGCTAGATTTATAGCACTGGTGTTGTCGCATAACAATGGAATTGTCTTGATATGTAACCTATAATCCTCAAGTTGTTGCTTGATCCATAGGAGTTGTGTGCACCAACTTCCAGCAGCTACATACTCAGCTTCAGCTATTGACAGAGCTACTGAATTTTTTTTCTTTGAGGACCATGATATCAAACAACCTGCAAGGAATTGACAACAGCCACTGGTGCTTTTTCTGTCTATTTTGCATCCAGCATAATCAGCATCAGAGTATCCTACCAAATTAATTTGACATGATTTTGGATACCATATACCTAAGTCATAGGTTCTAACTAAGTATCTAAATATTCTTTTGACATTAATTAAATGGGATTCTTTAGGATCTGCCTGATACCTAGCACATATACATACACTAAACAATATATCAGGTCTACTAGCAGTTAAGTACAGTAAAGATCCTATCATACCTCTGTAGATTTTTTTATCTACATTCTTACCATCTTTGTCATTGTCCATTCTTGTTGATGTGCTCATGGGTGTTGATAATGGCTTGGCATTTTCGAATCCAAACTTCTTTAAGAGTTCCTTGGTATATTTAGCTTAACATATGTGGGTGCCTTCTTTTCCTTGCTTAATTTGCAATCCAAGGAAGTAGTTAAGCTCCCACATCATGCTCATTTCGAATTCTCCCTGCATAAGCTTCTCAAAGTACTTGCAAAGAGATTCGTCAGTAGAACAAAATATTATATCATCAACATATATTTGAACAAGCAGAATATGTTTGACCTTAGATTTGACAAATAGTGTACTATCTACTTGACCTCTAGTAAAACCATGGTCTAGTAGAAATGAGCTAAGCCTTTCATAGCAGGCCCTAGGTGCTTGTTTTAAACCATATAAAGCTTTGTGCAACTTAAAAACATGGTTGGGAAAATCAATGTCATCAAAACCTGGAGGTTGTTCTACATAAACTTCCTCCTTAATAAAACCATTTAGAAAAGCAGATTTCACATCTATTTAAAATAATTTTAAATCTAATGCAGATGCATATGCAAGTAGAATCCTAATAGCCTCAAGTCTAGCTACAGGTGCATAGGTTTCATCGAAATCTATGCCTTCCTCTTGGGAATAGCCTTGAGCTACCAATCTGGCCTTGTTTCTTAAGATCACACCAGCTTCATCCAATTTATTTCTGAACACCCATTTGGTGCGTATCACTGGATGATCTGATGGTCTAGGAACAAGTGACCATACTTGGTTTCTCTTGAACTGATTCAGTTCATCTTGCATGGCTAAAATACAAGATTCATCAGTAAGAGCTTCATTGACTGTCCTAGACTCTATTTGAGAAACAAAAGCCAAATAATCACATGGAATCAAGTTACCTCTTGTTCTTACCCCTACAGATGGATCACCAATAATGTTTTCAGGTGGGTGATCTTTCTTATGTCTCCACTCTTTTGGAAGATTTTGATGAGAGATATCTCTTTGTTGCAGGTCCTCCAGAGGTGGATCTTCCATGTCCTCAATTGAAGTATTCTTTAGTTTCTTGGACAATTCATCTGCATGATCATTGTCACTATCTTCTTCCTTTCTCAAGGAAGGGTTAGTTTCATCAAAGATAACATGTACTGACTGCTCAATTAATAAAGTGCGCTTATTAAACACTCTATATCCTTTAGGTTTAGAAGCATACCCCATGAAGATGCCTTCATCTGATTTGGCATCTAACTTACCAATGTCTCTTTTGCCGTTGTTGTGGATGAAGCATGGACATCTGAATGTCCTGAAGTGACTGACCTTCGGCTTCTTTCCCTTGTACAATTCATAGGCTATCTTCTTTAGTATGGGCCTGATCATTACTCTGCTAATAATGTAACTTGTTGTGTTAACTGCTTCAGCCCAAAAATATCTTGGCAGATCATATTCTGATAGCATTGTTCTTGCCATGTCCAACAGGGTTCTGTTCTTCCTCTCAGCAACTCCATTTTGCTGTGGTGTCCTTGGTGCTGAGAAATTATGCTCTATGCCTTGATCATCACAGAAATTTGCAAATCTTTCATTTTGGAATTCTCCTCCATGGTCTGATCAGATTCCAACAATGCTAAACTTCTTGTCTTTCTGTATCTTTTTACTGAAGCTTACAAAGTTCTCAAAAGTGTCATCTTTATGCTCCAGGAATGATACCCATGTGAATTTGGAGTAATCATCTACTATAACAAAACCATATTGCTTTCCTCCTAGACTGGTGGTCCTCATTGGCCCGAATAAGTCCATGTGAAGGAGTTCTAAGGGTTTAGAGGTGGTTACCACAGTCTTCAACTTGAAGGAACTATTGGTATGCTTTCCTTTCACACATGGTCTGCAGACACCATTTATTTTTGTGCTTACTTTTGGTAGACCTTCCACCAGGCTTCTCTTGATCAGCTTTCTCATGCCATCCAAACTGCAGTGCCCCAATCCTCTGTGCCACAGCTCAGTTGACTGTTCTTTGCTTGCTGCTAAGCAGATATCTTGATCTTTCAGTTCTTCAAGATAAAGCACATATAGGTTCTTTTCTCTATTGGCTTCAAAGATGATTGCTCCATCCTTCATGATACTACACTTGGATTCTTGAAATCTGATCTGATGTCCCTTGTCGCATAGCTGGCTGATGCTGATGAGATTGTGCTTCAGTCCTCTAACACATAGAACATCTTCAATAACTGTTTTGCCTTTGCTGCTCACTGATCCACTGCCTATCACAGTCCCTTTTCCATTATCTCCATAGGTGACTGTGCCTTCTTCAGCTTCTAAATGAGTAAACAGCCTTCTGTTTCCTGACATATGCCTTGAGCATCCTCTATCCAAGTACCACTTGGATGTCCGAGGGTTTTTCTGAAATGAAAACATCAAGCTTTAGGTACCCAAGTTCTTTTGGGTCCTGGTTGGTTAGTGTCATCAATTTTCCTTTTTATTATCCATCTTTTATATTTAGTTGGACATGATATCTTGGTGTGTCCTAGCTTGTTGCAGTGACTGCAACATGTTGTTTTAGTTACCTTTTCATATGGAACATATGTATGGTTTGATTTATATGAAGTATCTTGTTCAGGTACGAATTTTGGAGTTGGATATGTTTTAGGGTATACTGTTGTGTCTTCATTATCTGGGGGTGTGGGTGTGTAACCTACTCCATGCTTCTTTTTACCTGACCGTATAGCACCTTTTAATATTAAGGAATTTTTACCATTAGTAAATTTTTCTAACGTACTTGACAATTTTTCATTTTCTTCTGTTAGCATTTTAATTTTATTTTTTAATCCATCTACTGTCTCTTGTTTTTCTAGTTTGATTATTTGTTCGTTTTTATCTTTCAGATCTTTGCATAATAAGTCATTTCTTCTTTTGAGTTCAGAGATTTGTTTCTCTATTTGTTCATTTTCTGATTTTAAGTCTGAGTTTGTATTCTCTAGACATGTGATACTTTTCTTACTGGCTTTTAGTTGTTTGGATACTTCTCTATATTTACCATACAGTTCGTTAAATACTTCTTCTAAATTATCTGAATCAGAATCATTACAGGAATCAAAGGAAGAGTCAGAGGCTACCTTTTCTTCTGTGTTGGCCATGAATGTTGTGTTGGCCTTTTCTTCCTCTTCTTCACTAGAGGTGGACTCACTGTCAGAGTCACTGCTATTGCTCCAAGTTGCTGCCATTGCTTTCTTCTTGTATCTCCTGAACTTCTTGGAACTATCTTTCTTCTTGAATTCAGGTTCCTTGAGCTTCGGACATTCTGCTTTAATATGTCCGGGCTTCTTACATTCATAGCATATGGGCTCAGTTTTCTTCAGATCTTTTCCTTCTGGCTTCATGAAATCCTTGTTCTTCTTGAAATATCTCCTCCCATACTGATACATTTTCTTCTTCTTGGCTAATATACATTGCAGTCTTCTAGACAACATTGCTTCTTCATCTTCACTATTACTTAGGCTTTCATTTTCATCTGACGATTCTTCTGATCCGTCCTCTTCAGCCTTAAGAGCATTGGAGTGCTTCTTTTTGCTAGAAGATTCTCCTAACCTTTCCATGTTAATCTCATGAGCCATAAGGGATCCAATGAGTTTCTCTAAAGACATTCTCTTCAAATCATTTGCTTCCTCTATTGCTATCACTTTGGGAGTCCAAGAGGATGGTAGGGATCTGAGGATTTTCCTTACCATGTCTCCCATCTCATAGCTTTTTCCTAATCCAGCTAACCCGTTGGTGATGTCGGTAAATCTGCTGAACATTTGTGTAATAGATTCTCCTGACTGCATCTGAAATCTCTCGTACTGTGTTACCAAAATATCTATTCTGGTTTCTTTTACTTTGTCAGTACCTTCGTATGTGATTCTTAGCTTCTTCCACATCTCCATCGCTGATTTGCAGGCTGAAACTCTATTGAATTCTTTCTTGAAACTCTAGGTCATTTATTCTGGAGCTTCAGTCTTCTATATATATCTTCTATTTGAAAATTTGAACGTTGAAGTGCCCGTTGTCTCTAAGCTTTCGTTTACGTTAGACTGCATGGTCCTGTAGAGCTTCCCGTTCAACGGTCTTCATGCACGCACAGAGAGAAGATCTTCTGTAATATCCTTTGGCTTCTATTTTGTCCAACGTTGCATGATGAGTGATGTCAGAGACCGGCACGCATTACAAGCTTAAATAATAGACAGCTAAGTTGTCTCTTGTTGTCAGTCAACGTTAGATTGATTTTATACAGAAGTAGAAGTTCCATTCTGTTCTTCTAAAAAGATGTTTACAGAATAAGCATGAGAATGGAAGATATTGTCTGCATGCATTACAGTTATATGTACTATCGTAATAAATGCATGGCTGTCAAAAAGATATATGTGAGGACTTTGACTTTTTCAACGTATTCAAAAATTAGGTCGAAAATGAAATCGTTATTTTCTATGAAATCGTTACATGTATGACTTATGAAATCGTTATGCAAATGAGTTGATATTCATGTAAATCGTTGTGCACTTATAAGCAAATCATTATGCACAAGTTGTTATAATCAAATCGTTAAAGACAATGTGAATGAATCGTTATTTGCTGTATCAAATCGTTATAAGAGTAAATCATTATGACGGTATAGGCAAATCGTTGTGAACCAAGTCGTTACGAGCAAATCGTTGTTCTTCACTTAAAAAATCGATGCGATAAGCAAATCGATGTGATCACTAGAGAAATCGTTATGTCTACTAAAGAAATCGTTGTGATAGCAAATCGTTATGACCACTAAAGAAATCGTTATGATAGCAAATCGTTACGATCACTAAAGAAATCATTATGAGGGCAAATCGTTACGAATACTTAACAAATCAATGTGAGGGCAAATCGTTGCGATCACTTATCGAATCGGTATGACCACTAAAGAAATTGTTATGATAGCAAATCGTTACGATCACTAAAGAAATCGTTACGAGGGCAAATCGTTGCGAATACTTAACAAATCGATGTGAGGGCAAATCGTCGCGATCACTTATCGAATCATTATAGCTTTGATGAAATCGTTATGACTTACAGAGAATCGATGTGGACTTAGACAAATATTGATGCTTTGAACTCTCACTGTTGTAGTGTGATGAATACTTACTTGATTGGCTTGTTTTTCCTTGGTTTATTTTCTGTGTTTAGACTTCATAGAAAGTATGTTAGTAACATTTATCATAGTTTTGTTAATCACCAAAATAGATATGTAATTTATTTAAATTACATGGGGATAAACTGATCATCATTCTTTAGCTTTGGACATTCAGCCTTCATGTGTCCAGGTTTCTTACACTCATAGCAGATGGGTTCAGATTTCTTTATTTCCTTGACTTCAAGTTTCTTGAAGTCCTTGCCTTTCTTGAAATGTCTTCTTCCAGACTGATATTTCTTCTTAGCAAGTATTCTCTGCAGTCTTCTGGAGAGAAATGCTTCCTCGTCTTCACTGCTCCCAGTGCTTTTATCACCATCTGATTCCTCACCAGATGTGTCTTCTGCTACCTTGAGAGTGTTGTTGTGTTTCTTTCTGCTGGAGGACTCTCCAAGTCTTTCCATATTTATTTCGTGGGCCATTAGTGACCCAATAAGCTTTTCAAGTGACATCCTTTTTAGGTCGTTAGCTTCTTCTATGGCTGTCACTTTTGGAGTCCAGGAGGCTGGTAGGGATCTCAATATTTTTCTTACCATATCTCCCATATCATAGGTCTTTCCAAGACCAGCCAAACCATTGGTAATATCTGTGAATCTACTGTACATTTGTGTAATTGATTCTCCTGGCTGCATTTGAAATCGCTCATACTAAGCTACTAAGATGTCTATCCTTGTTTCTTTGACTTTGTCTGTTCCCTCATATGTGATTCTAAGTTTCTCCCACATTTCCATCACTGATTTGCGTGCTGAAATTCTATTAAACTCTTTCTTACTAAGAGCACAGCATAATATACTCTTAGCTTTGCAGTTAAGAGAGATCTTCTTCTTATCATCATTTGTCCAGTTTTCTCTGTTGTTTAGAACCACTAGATCTCCTTCTTCTATAATGGACCATAGTTGAAAATCGAGACCTTGCAGGAAGAACTCCATCCTGGTCTTCCAGTAGTTGTAATCTTCTCCATCGAATAGAGGAGGTCTGTTGATGGACTGACCCTCAGCATAACCTTGGGCTGCCATTTATCTTTGCTCTTCAGATCGCGAGATCTTCTTTGTCGAAGAGACTTGGTTCTGATACAACTTGTTGCCCAGCTAGCAAGCCCAGAGGGGGGGTGAATGGGATTCTAAAAATTCCTTTTTAGATTAAAACCTGTCAACAAAAATGCTTAACAGAAAATCACTATAAACGATAGTTAGTGTTAGTAGTAATCAAGACAAACCAGCAATCAAACAATCACACAACACAGGAAATTTTATCATGGTTCGGACCTCCTATCCTAAGGAGTCCTACGTCCAGTCCCCAAGCAACAACTTGGGATTTCACTATCCAAGAGTACTGTCCCCCTCAAGGACCCTTACATATACAGCCGTAGCTGGCCATCTCTTCTAACCCCGAAGAGGTATACAACCACCCTGATACACAGATCTTCCTTCCTTACTAAAGAGAATACACACCACCTATTTTCAACAGGTCTTCTCTTCACAACCCGAAGAGGAACTTCACAACAAATGTGAAAGAAGGCGAAAGGCCCCTAGACCAAGCTTACAACGAAATGCTTGATCTGAGGCAAAGTCTGAGAGAGAAAGATCAACAATGAGAAAATCTCTCAGAACTACAAGCTCTCGAAAAATTCTAAACAATGAAGGGCTGAGAGCTACGAGCTAAGGAATGTGAATGAAGCAAGAGGCTCTTCTTCATTGTTGACGGTTTTTCTTGAAGGCTCTATCACACATAGAAAAATTGTCAAACTCCAATCTGTGAGTCTTCAGTCTTGTATATATCTTCTCTTGAAAATATAGCCATTGAAATGGTCGTTGTCTCTATGTTGGATGCTCTTTAGACTGCATGGTCCATCGTGTGAGACAGGTAAGCTTGCAGCCATTTAATGCTTTACAATCCATGCACGCAAAGAGAAGATTCATCCAGATATCCTTCACTTTCTAGTTGTCAAACGTTGTATGATGTGGTACTGGCAAAGATCTGCACACAATAAATGCCAAACCATAGACAACTAGAATGTCTCTTTGCTTGTCAGTCAATCGTTAGAAACCATGCAGTAAGAATGTACACTAGAATGGAAATGTCATTCTGCTATCCTGAAAAGTGTTTGCTATAGAAACATAGGAATAGAAGGCACCCAGATATGCAACGTGCAGAGAGGTGTACAATCACATTAAATGCAAGGATACTAGAGATGCACACGGGAAGACTTTGACTTTCACAATATTTGAAAATATATTTGAATATCATGAGAACAATAGATGTATTTATGAAGTTGATGTTATAGAAATCGTTACATGAACAAATCGTTGTACAAGAGAAAGCAAATCGTTGTTCACACATAAACATATTGTTGTTTGATCAAATCATTGTTCAAACATAAACAAATCGTTGTTTGAGCAAATCATTGTTCAAACATAAACAAATCGTTGTTTGAGTAAATCGTTGTTCAAATATAAACAAATCGTTGTTTGAGAAAATCGTTGTTCAAACATAAACAAATCGTTGTTTGAGCAAATCGTTGTTTTCACATATGAAATCGATGTGAAACTGAAATCGTTGTTTCACTTAAGAAATCGTTGTGAGACCGAAATCATTGTTTCACTTACGAAATCGTTGTGATACCGAAATCATTGTGAGACCAAAATTGTTGTTTCACTTACGAAATCGTTGTGAGACCGTAATCGATGTTTCACTTAACGAATCGTTGTCAGACCGAAATCGTTGTTTCACTTACGAAATCGTTATGAGATGAAATCATTGTGAAAATAGAAATCATTGTTTCACTTAATGAATCGTTGTGAAACCGAAATCGATGTACCGATGGAATCGTTCTCTTACTTATGAAATCGTTATGCTATAAATGAAATCGATGTGTACTTAGAAGAAATGTATGCTCTGAACTTTAAATGATACAGTGTAAGAATTACTTACAGATTTGGCTTGATTTATTTCTTGTGGATAAGCTTCATAAAAACTTGTTAGAAAATATTTGTTAAAGTTTTGTTAATCACCAAAATTATATATAATTAAATAAAATTATATGGGGATGGACTGATCATCAGAAAAGATCTAAATTAATTATACAAATTGGTCTCTTATTTTTTGTCAGAAGTTCAGGTCTTCTTTATTCAGCAGTTGTCTTGCAGTTATTGCCATCAGGCGCATGGGGTATCTGACAGAGGCTCACCTACCACTGTCAGAACCTCATCTTACTTTCTGATGCAACTGTCTGTCTGCCTTTTATTGCACTGAACATCTGTCTATCTGAGGTTTTTATACTTTACACATATTTCTGACTCACCTACCTCAGAAAGTATGGAGGTATCTTTTCTTTTGTCTTGTCCTTTGTTGCAGAACATTTATTAAGCATGTTTCCAGCAAGGAGTTTCACATAACATTAAATATAGTCTTTCCTTCAAGCTGTGAAGCCTCAAACATTGTCTGAAGTTGTTGGAAAGCCAAAAAGGTGAAGAACGGTTGGATAACAAGGGTGTCAACAGCACCCACATCTAAAGGATCAACGGCTACTTCTCAAACGGCTAGTTCTCCAACGGATAGCTTCAAACGGAAAGTAAATGAATTTTGAAGCATATATAGAAGCCGAAGTTTTTTTTTTTTGAACAAGACATGCGCTTGAACAGTCAGACCATCTTGCAACACATTCAACTCACATCTGCATTCTGCTAGCAAGAGCCTTCTCAAGTCTTCTACGGAGTTGAAAGATAGAGAGCTTCCACAGTCTGAAAACTTACAAGCTCTCCATTTCTTAGAAGTCTTGTTTCTGTTAGGTGGCATTTGTAATCCTTGATTTTTTCTTCATCCCACCCTTGTTTGATTCAGAAAGTGTTAGAGCTGAAAGTCCTTTTGCAATCCTTTCTGAATCCTCTATGTTTGCTCATTCTTGTGAGCAGGCACACTAGTCTTTCATTTATGTTTGTGCAACCCGCAAAAGGTTTGTTCCTATTGTGCCCCTCATGTGAAGGGAAGACCTTTTTAAAGGTAGTCATTGTACCCCTGTTAAGGGAAGACTTGCTTGGGAGCAAGTGGGCTTGTAATTCCTCTCAAGGGTGAGAGAAGGCCAAGCATTCTTGGTAGTTAGTGAAATCTCAAGTGGTTTGCTTGAGGACTGGACGTAGGACTTCCATGTGGGAAGGGCCGAACCAGGATAAAATTTCTTGTACATTTGTGTGATTGTTTCTGTAAACTTACACTTGTTTCACACACTACACTAAATACTAACAATTCTATTTAGTGTTATCTAATTTCAGATAAAAAATTTAAAGCGCAAGAAGTCCTATTCACCCCCCTCTAGAACATTATTAGTGCCATCTCGATCCAACAAGTCTTTCATACCAAGCCCTTGGAGCTTGTTTTAGACCATACAATGCTTTCTTTAAATCAAAAACATGATTTGGATACTTAGTGTAGACACCCGATTCTGACTTATAAGTTGAACTATATTTCTTGCTATCCTAGTGAGCCCCTAGTTGGTCACTCACCTTGAGCCCATCAATAGCCTTGTTTTGAGCCCATTAACAACTCAAATTTCCATGAAATCCCGCCCATTGTCACTTAGAGAGAGTCCTTAGGCCTAAATAACTCTTATCCTTTCATGTGATTGGCTGATAATTCGCAAATAATTAATTTTCTTAACGCGGCGTATCGTAGCGTCGCGTTACTGTGTCGCGACGCCAGAGGCGCCGCGATAGCCCATGCATCTTCATGCACGTGGGCATACTGTAGCGACGCCTAGGGCCGTCGCGTTAGCAAGTCACGGCCCTACGATATGCCGCGACAACAGCTGCGCTTGTTAGCCTCTGCAACCACCTCCTATTTATCCGCCCAAGGCTTTATCTTTATCTCCAAGCAATATCTCAACCCCTTGGGCGAGGTTTAGGGCTTGGGGACTCTCTTGGAGCTCCCTTGGACTCTCCCATGCGAATTTCAATGGGTTTTATTTCTCATTTTGATTATTAATCACTCAAAAATCCTATAAAAGCAAGGCCCTCTCTTCATGAACGAGGGAGCCCCCATTTTTACCCCGAAGGGCTGCCGAATTCTCTACTGAGTTGGACTTATCCTCGTAGCCCTCTCATTCCCTCTCATTTTCCTCACATTCCCACCTCAAAAGCTTTCTCATTTCACATCCATGGAGCGTGGAACGTGAGGACGGTGACCCCCATTTCTTCCAGGAGCTTTTGCACGAGACTTAGACGCCATCATAAGCCAGGGAGTCGCCCCACATGGGGCTCATCCATTCCTTCCTCCCTTTTCTTCCTTTATCTTCATGCATTTTATTTCATTTCTAGATAGGTTGCATCCCTTCCCATTCCCACGTTTTTATACACCCTAGGGGTTTAAAAACCACCCCCAGGTTCGTTCCCACCATGCTCCCTCTTTTCTTTTCATTTTTAATGGATACAACACTTAACTTGTTCTAATAGGGTTTTTATTGTTTTCTCTTTGTTTTGGTAGGCACCCAAGCAATATTCCACGAGGAGCTCTTGTCCTCTAGCTGGCTGGAGGATAGGAAGAAGGTCCCATCCATCATCTCCCGCACAGAAGAGAATGCGACTGAGGAGGACGACGTGATAAGGAGACGCGTCCTCCAAGGGCGACGCATTATCAGTATCGTCGCAACAGGTAATCCTACCGCGATACCAGGTCCACTTCTGTTCTCTATCCCTTTCCTAGCATAGTTAGCCCACATATTCATCGTTTATTAGGCAACTATCTAGGTGGCGATCACATTCCTCTTTCCATACTATTAGATTTAATACTTGCTTGTGTATTGGGGGGGCGCACAATCCCCGTGATTACACCTTTTGGCGATCACGGTGGGACCTTCAGTGCTACCCTCGTGGATTGAGTTTCCTTGCTTGCCATGTTTCCTTCCTTAGTTATCTTCTTATAGCCCTGTTAGTATTTTGTTGTTTTGTTTTCTGCGTTTTTGGCTCTCTGTTAGTGTCGCGGTGTATCGCGAGGACGCGATACGATCACGTCGTCCAAGGAGGACGCGATAACAGGTCAGTATATCAACTGGATTCATGTTCTCAATTTCTTCACCAAATCCAAGCAACTGTCGCTTGGTGGTGGCTTCTGGTGCTGATGGTGCTGCTGCCTGAGACTGCGAAAATAAGCAGTTGACTGTTGAGATGAGATCCTCTAATTCTGGCCCCTCTTAGATGTTGCTATCCTCATTGAACAACAGACTGACTGCCGAAATTAGATCTTCAAGATCTGGTTCTCCTGTTTTTGTCTGCGCCTTCTTCTTCTTGTTGGGTCGTTGAGCTTCCAGGGCTTGATATGCTGACCTCGGTGCCTCTTCCACTGTGGTATTATACCCAGGTTGTATAGGTCCTCTAACAAAGTGGTCATATAACATCCAGGTAAGAGGGCCACGGTCCGATTGTGAAGAAGATGAGAATGCGGCCCATTCTGTGTATCCTAGGCCGTGTTTTGTAAACTTCTTTGTGCTAGCAACTGCCTTAGTTCTTCCTTGGAGATGGGCTCCCAAACCTTTTCCTATCTGATAGCCAATCCTGAACATGATATCCCAGCCTTTGGCATTTGCTGATGCATCCTTTCTAATGGCTGTCACTGATGGAGACACAATTGGGCGATTGGAAGAGAAAGTATACGCCCAGGAGTAGTTTATATCAAGCACCGAAATAACGGGCCTATTGGATGGCCAGACTGATGGCATGACCTTCTCTATAGCCTCCACAGTGTGAGCAGTCGTTGCACTTTTGACCTTGACTATACGCCCTTGGAACGGGAACTTCAAACATTGATGGGCTGTAGACGGTACTGCCCCTAGTGCTTCGATCCACGGGCGCCCTAGGATGGCTTTATAGGTAGGATCGATATTCAACACATAGAATTCTATAGACATGATGAGTGGGCCCAATTCTGCTTGCAGAGAGATAACCCCATGGCAGGCCCACCGTGAATTGTCGTAGGCAGCTATGGTGGTAGGGGTAGGCTGTAATTGGCGCTCTGAAATGTTGTAGGCCCTTAAGGTGCTTAGTGGACATACATTGATGGAAGCTCCTGTATCTACCAATGCTGCGTCAATGGCCACTTTATTTATCGTGAGTGTCATGCACAAGGGCATCTTTCTGGCTTCAGGGGAGGCTAACTCGCCATCAGAGAAAGTAATTGTGGGTCCCCTGTGCACAATAGAGAGCATAGAAGGTAGATTATCGGGGTTCATGTCCTCACTTACCATGACCCTTTGCAAGAAGGTCCTTAGGGAATCTTGGTGAGTCTGTGACCTCTTGATTAACTCAAGGATGGAGATTTTGGCGGGAGTTTGATCCAAATGCTTCAGAATATCATACTGAGTCCCCGGGACAGGATCTATCTCTTCCATGTCTTGCTGCTGTTGAGTGTTGGACTGCTGTGCCGGTTGGCCTGGCATAGACATGGATGCATTGGGGTACATCCGGTGAAACATCCACCCGCTCCGCAAGGCGAGGTTATGGTGGAGTGGAGAAGGAGAGGTATCAAGGATGGAGGGGTTGGCTAATAATGGTGTTGGCGTAGGGGAGAGAGGGATGTTGCTGGGCGAAGGGATAATGGGTGATATGACGGGGGAGTTGTAAGATGGGGAGGTGATTGTGGCAATGGTGGGTGTGAAGGAGGCCGGTACAGTGGATGTAGGTGTGATTGTAGTGGGTGTGATATGGGAGATGACCAAAAGCTGGCCCACTTCGTGTTCATCATCGAAGGCCCATGGAGCTTCTGGTGGTGGGTGGTGGATGACTGGGTTAACTTGCATGGGTGGAGGAGGTGGTGGAGCAGGTTGGGGATTCGGAGCAGGCGGGTGTTGTGGCATAGGATTGCGGATTATGCCGAGGTCATTGGCGGCTGTTGTGGTTGTTGTGGCTGTTGCTGTTGCTGGTATTGTTGTTGGAAAGGCTGGAATTGTTGCTGATGTTGTTGTTGTTGTTGTTGTTGTTGTTTGTTGTTGTGGCTGCTGTCACCTCTGCTGTTGTTGCTGCTGTCTCTGACCCTGTTGGTCCCTCAATGTCTGGATCAACCTCTTCATCTCTGCCCAGTCGATCTGATTCTGCTCATGGAGATCATATATGATGTCCCGGAATTGGAAGCAGTCCAACACATTGTGGCCCGGATGGTGATGGTACACACAGTACTTCGTCTGGTCCGCTGCCATATCCCAATTCGGCTTCTCAGGAGGGAGTCTAAGGGCATTTAAGGACATGAGGGCTGCAAAGACCTCGGCCAAGGTCTCAAGCAGAGGAGGATATTGGGCTCTCTTGGGTCCGTTGGGTTTTCTGGGGGCATAGCCATTTTGGGGTGGAGGGACTTGGTTGTATTGGTGCTGGTCTTGCTGAGGATTTTGGCCCTGAGGAGGTGGCTACCTATTGGTGTTCCATGGTTGCTGGGGCTGCTGAGTGTAGGGGGACCTACCTGTTGGGCCTTGGGGATTATTCACCGCACCCACTTGTTCATTAGTTTGGATCCCTTCGTTAACTGGGCCCTGAGGCTTATTAGGGTAACGGGACTTAGGAGACTCAAACATGGAGTGGATTGGCGAGTCCTTGAGTTGGGTTTGGATAAAACGGGCTCAGCTATATAGTTGGTGCATGGTAGTAATGTCGTTCATGGCTAAGATGGCTCGGTAAGTCGGAGTGGCATTGGAGATTAACAACTTGACCTTCTCCTCCTCTGGCATGGGGCAACAGACCTTGGCAGCCAGTGAGCACCACCAGTCGGCATAGGCTGAGAACTCTTCATCAGATTTCATCTTTTCGGCCACCAGATCAACAAAAGAATATTCGGGTCCAACCCGATCTTGGAACTGTAGTAGGAACCTTTCTTGGACAATTTGGAAGTCTTCGGCTTCCTCAGGGGGTAAGGAATAAAACCATTCGAGGGCTGGACCATCTAAGGATTTTCTGAACAAGTATGCCATGAGGTGACGGTCATACTTGTGCGGCGCAGACTCATATACAAAATCCTTCAAGTGAACATAAGGGTCCCCTACCCCAAAGTACCGTCGATAAACAGGGAGCTCTGACTGGGGTGGAACCGGAGATACTGGAAGGATGGGAGGGAGATGTCAGCTACCTTCCGAGGATCTATTTGTCTCCTGAGGTCATGGAGCTCCTTCTTCATAATTGCCTACTCCGTAAGAAAATCGGAGGGGGTCGCGACATGGTGGGTTGGAACAAGGGAGCGGGGTTGCTCAAAAGAATGAGACCTCTCACGGGGCAGGGGAGCAGGTTCGGCTGCATAGTATGTTGAGGTTGGAGGGGATCTGGGCCGGACCTCTCGTGCTGGAAGGTAGCTCGGTTCTGAAAATTGGATGGCCCGAGGATGGAGGGGTGTAGGATCTGCCCCTGAGGAAGATATGTGTGGTGCTGAAGCAACATGGGCTGAGGAAACCGCAGGCTGGGCTGAATTGTGAGCAGGTGGAGACAGGGGTCGCTTGCCTTTGGCAGCGGCCAGAAATTCACGGACTTGGTCCGGAGTCAGATGCGGGAGAAGCTGACTGAACTGAGAGTGGGGGTCGTCTGCCCCTGGAGGAGAAGGGGGGCGGGACCGACTCCCAATGACGAGAGGGGGTTGGATGTGCCCTGAGAGAATGGCCGCAGAAGGTTGGGCCACATCCTCGAGGAGCCCAATGGGCAGGACATCGTCGGCAAGGACCTGGAATTGGTCCATGTCGAACAAAGGATTATGATAAGATACAAAGATTGGAGGGGATTGACTCGATCTTCCTAGACAATGACCCATGCACCTCCCTTACAATTAGGGGGTGATACCAAGACACAGACAACACCTAGACTCTAGTACAACAAGAAGGATTGAGAGGAGAAGGGATGAACCAAAGCACTCAAGTTGTCATGATTAACGTCTAGATTTTAAAATTTGCACTTGACTTTTAAATGAATTGATTAATGGGATATCACTCAGCCAAGTGGGACCCTGATAGGTGTGGACTCCAGTCCTCCAGTGTCACTAGGGATGGGATACAATCACATGTGAGGGGTGGCTCAAACTATGGGTGCGACGGGTACAACTGGCCTAGTGAACCGCAACGTGCGTACGATCACGAGGACTTACGGAGGTCCTCAGAAGGCGGCTCGAGTCAACCTACGAGTGCTCGCAGGTGAGAGGGCTCACTCAACCGAGGGGGAGAACCTAAACAATGGGATTAATAGCGTATGCACGAGCCTAAGTACCCAAAGTGTATGCAAAGTAGCTAATGACCAAACAAGATGACCAACAAGGTCTCGGGCAGAGTCGCGGTGACAGGGTACACCGCGACCCTATCGCGATAGGGCGGCCTGCCGCGATATGAACAGAACCCTGAGAACAATAGTCAGTCACAAATGCAAAGCAAACAGACTAACCTAGCAGATGATATAAGCATATAATCACCAGATTAATCTTGCAAAGATCATGAATCACCCAGAAACCGATACATTGATGAAAGCCATAACAAATAAAGCGTACCTGTAGACGCGACGCTCATCCACAGCGCGACATTGTCGCGTCCTCACATTACACGTGACAGAGCCCGAAAACTTACAACGGAAAGAAAAGGAAAACCCGAACCCCAGCAGGACTCTAGCATTCACAAACACGAAAATACATGGCAGAGAAGCATAGAGGAGGCATACATTAACTCATAGAAGTAGGATAGGTTTTCCCGGCCTCCCAACCATTTCGTTTCATCCATTCTTGTCCATAATTTTGATTTTATTCCCTTGTCTCCCCGACTTATTCTCCAACTCTCCCCTGACGCTATTAAAGCGTTCACCTGCCCTTCACCTCTCTTCACTATCTTCCTCAATGGCTCGGTTCTGTCTCTTTCTCGACGCCCCCTGATGTAATGTAGTTCTTTTCCTTAAAAAAAACAAAAACAAAACAAAACAAATGTGTGTTTCTCTCCTCCCCAATCCCCCTTCTTCGAACGGCGATCCACATCCTTCCTTCCCCCCTTCTTCGGACGGTGATCCCCGTCCTTCCTTCCCCCCTTCTTCGGACGGCTATCCCCGTCCTCCCTTCTCCTTCCAAGCATCGATTCCACTCCCATCCTAACTCATGATGGCGATCCCCGTCGTTCACCGCTGATGGCCTTCTGCCCTCAAACTCCCTTGCTCTCGACGGTGATCCCCATCACCCTCTCACTCCTCTCTGCTTTGGCGGCGATCCCCGTCACCCCCGCACTCCTTTCTGCTTTGACAGCGATCCCCGTCACCCCCCCACTCCTTTCTGCTTTGACGATGATCCCCGTCACCCTCGCACTCCTCTCTACTTCGACGGCGATCCCTGTCACCCCCCGCGCTCCTATCTGCTTCGACGGCGATCCCCGTCACCCTCGCACTCCTCTCTGCTTCGACGGCGATCCCTATCACACCCGTGTTCCTCCTTCCTGTTGACGGTGATCCCCGTCACTCCCTTTTTCTCTTTGGCGGCGATCCCTGCCCTGCTCCTCCTTCTGCTCAAACTGTGTTTTTTTCCGTCCGCTGACTGCCATGGTCACTCTGGGCGATTTGGGTGTGGGGCCTTCTGTTCCCCTGCACCCCGGCTCAGCTGCGAGCACCTGAGCTCGGGTGGCCCGCCTCTTCCTCCAGACCCATCGGAGGGTTCCTGCGGCCCCGCCGCATCTCTCTCTTCCCATTTTAATAAACCTCTAGACACTCCTCCAGAGCCTTCTGTAAATATCAGGCCTAGTTTAGATTCAAGGGTAGAAGTTAGCAAGTCCCCGTCCCCGTCTAGGAAGAAGAAGGGTAGTGGCATACCCCGTAGGTATTTGCTAGATCTGGTGCAAAGGTGTGGCGCTCTTCTAGCTGTTGAAGAGTTTGTCCAAGAAGCAGTGGTTCTGAACATGGAAGCTCAGCACGAAGAAGAAGGGCTAGACAACGGATTTGGAGTATATGAGATCTTAGCTGAGGATGACCCTGCAGACGAAGGAGATTGTGAGATAGAGGATGCTGCCGAGATGTATGCAAGTGGCATGAGGAGATTCGGTGAACCCACCTCGACAGTAGATGAACCCACCAAGGAAGTAAATGTGGGAACAGAAGAAGACCCCAGGCTCTTGACTATAGCTTCCAGTCTCCCTCCTAAGGAAGAAGTGGCGCTCGTAGAGATGCTAAGGGAGTTCAAGGATTCCTTTGCCTGGTCTTATGATGACATGCCCGGCATTGACCCTGAGTTGGTGGAACATAGGTTGATCTTGAAGCCAGGGGTAGTTGCTGTTAAACAGAAGTTGAGAAGGTTCCTCCCCCACATTGCGTTGAAGATGAAAGAGGAGATCGATAAACTGCACAAAGCCAAGTTCATTCGTGTAGTCCTATATCCGTTGTGGGTAGCGAACATAGTCCCGGTCATGAAGAAAGATGGAAGAGTGTGAATTTGCATAGATTTCCGGGATTTGAACAAGGCATGTCCAAAGGATGATTTCTCGTTACCCCACTTGGATGTCTTGATTGACAATACCGCTGGGTATGAAACTCTATCATTTATGGATGGGTACTCAGGTTATAATCAGATTCGTCTAGCCCCGGAGGACCAAGAGAAAACCTCCTTCACCACCCCCTGGGGAACTTATTGCTATGTGGTCATGCCGTTTGGATTAAAGAATGTCGGCGCCACTTATCAGAGGGCAATGCTAGCTATCTTCCACGATATGATTCATATTGATGTCGAGGTTTACGTGGATGATATTGTGGTGAAGTATAGAACCCGAAGAGATCACTCCTCTGTGCTTGCCAAGGTGTTTCGTCACGCACAAGAATATCAGTTGAAGATGAATCCAAAGAAGTGCGTGTTTGGCATTTCTTCAGGCAAATTGCTAGGGTTTATAGTCAGCAAACGGGGGATTCAAATAGACCCGCACAAGGCCAAAGCAATCAATGAGATGCCTCCTCCTAAGAATATATCTGAACTTCGAGGTTTGATCAATCAGCTACAGTTCATAAGGAGATTTATATCTCAGCACTCCCAAAGATGCCGCCCCTTCTATAAACTGCTAAAAGGAGGAGCCAAGTTCGAATGGAACGCTAAGTGCCAAGAGGCCTTTGATGAGCTCAAGAGTTATCTCATGAATCCGCCCGTGCTGCAGGCGCCCGTCCCGGGGAAACCTCTAATCCTATATCTGTTGACCATTGAGGACTCACTAGGAGCTGTCCTTGCACAGCATGACGAGTCTGGCAAAGAAAGGGAAGTCTACTACCTATCTAGGCTCTTCAATCCTTCCGAGCTCAAACTCACCACAATGGAGAAAACATATGCAGCGCTAGTATGGGTAGTGCAGAAATTGAAGCACTATTTTCTAACCCATAAAGTGAGTTTGATTTCTAGAATGGACCCCATTAGGTATCTCCTAGAGAAACTAGTCATCTCCGATAGATTGGCAAGTTGGCAAAAGCATCCTATCTCAGTTTGATATCACCTTTATAGTTCAGAAGGCTATAAAAGGGTATGCCATTGCTGAGCACCTTGCTCACCTTCCTCTTCCTCACAGTGATACGGTTCAAGAGGATTTTCCCGATGAAAACCTATCACTTATCTCTCGCGATCCCTTCTGGTCGCTCCACTTCGATGGAGCTCTCAATTCTAGGGGACGGGGCATAGGAGCTGTCTTGCTCACCCCATAAGGGATCACCATTCCTCTAGCCTACCAACTCCAGTTCCATGCCACCAACAATATCTCTGAGTATGAGGCTCTCCTTGCCGATCTTAAGCTTGCCTATTTGTTAGGCGCGCATCATCTCAAGATCATAGGAGACTCTCAACTCGTTCTTCGGCAAGTCCTTTCTACCTACCGCACTCGTGACCCTAAACTCAAGCCCTATCAAGATCTGGTCACACTCCTAGCCAAGCAGTTCCGTCAGCTCATCTACATTCATACTCCGCGCTCTCAGAATATCCTAGCTGATGCTTTAGCATCGTTGGCCTCATCTCTCTCCTTCTCTCTCAGCCGTAGTGCTGAGACAATCACTGTTCAGATATTAGAGGCTCCCTCCACTCAGGACCCTTGGTTCATTAACCTCAGAGCTCTTTAGTTTTGAAGGCAGAGAGAAAAGAAGCAAAGGAGTTGATGCTTGTGGAACTAGGAGAAATGATGGCGGAAGAGAGGCCATGGTACCACGAGATTGAGCAGTATTGCAAGGATGGTACCTTCCCAGAAGAAGCTGAAGCTAAGGATAGGCGTGCCATTCTTAGAGCAGCGTTAAAGTATACCATCGTCGGTGAAGTACTGTACAGGCGCGCTCTAAATGGAATGCTCCTCTGGTGTTTGTCCGACGAAGAAGCATGGAAGGTAGTGGAAGGATCTCATTCCAGTGAATGCGGTGGGCATGTGAATAGCCAAATGTTGGCTAAGAAGATTCTTAGGCAGTGCGATTATTGGCTAACCCTAGAAGAAGACTGTGCCATCTACGTTCGTAGGTGCGTCAAATGCAGAGCCATGCCGATAAGATCCATGCTCCATCTTCCTCCTTGCATCCACTATCTTCCCCGTGGCCTTTCTCCATGTGGGCCTTTGATATCATCGGGCCTCTTAGTGATCCTAATGCTCAAGTAAAACAAACATCTTTCATTCTCACTGCCACTGAGTACTTCACCAAGTGGGCCGAGGCAGAAGCATTTGCAGAAATCAAAGGGTCAACCGTGTGTAGATTCATCATGAGGAACATCATCGCACGGTTCGGAGTGCCAAGTAGCCTCGTCACCGACAATGGACCCCAGTTTATATCTCAAGAGCTTCAGGACTTATGTAAGAAACTCAACATTTCCTTGCATCATTCGTCTTCGTATTATCCACAGGGCAACAACCAAGCTGAGGCCACGAATAAAACACTCTTAAAAATTTTAAAGAAAACTTGTGAGTCTAATAAATTTGCTGATGGCCAGAGAAATTAGTCGAGGCTCTGTGGGCCTACCGCACCTCTGTCCGCACGCCCACTGGGAAAACTCCTTTTTCACTTACTTATGGGATGGAGGTTGTATGTCCACACGAGATCCTCATTCCTTCACTAAGAGTTCAGTTGGACAGAGAACTTAATCCCGATGAACGTCGAGAGGCGTTGCTTTCACAACTAGAACTCTTGAACGAACGGCATCTGGCCGCGGCCGATCATGTGCTGTCATATCAAAACAAACTCTCAAGATCGTTTCAAAAGAAAGTAATTGAGCGCAAATTCCAAGAAGGAGACATGGTTTTGAAGCGAATCTTCATAAAACTTAGAGGTCCAAGGTCCAAATTGCAGGCAAACTGGGAAGGGCCATACGTCGTTAAGGAGGTGTACCCTGGGAACGCGTATAGGCTAGTTAATGCCGATGGTGAGGAGCTCTCTCACCCGTGGAATGGGTTGTACCTTAAGAGATTCTACCTTTAATAAACGATTTTTAATAATGACTCCAATTTGCAGAAGAATGACGGCAGCCATGTGTCTCACTCTCCTTCGTTGTGTTAAATAATTCTTATGTCCAGCCGCACACACAACACAGCAACCTAAGGTTAATTCCCCTTTGACCATTATGTTCTTGCCTAGCCCTAGTGTAGGGGGATCGAAGGTCATTTCTTTCCTTACTCGGACAAAGTCTAGGGGCAAAAGGGTGCTGACTTGCATGATAAACAAAGGTACAGACCATGTGTATGAAATCTCAAATAGAGACGGTCAAAAAGAAGGTCGAATAATGAAGTGGTGATGCAAGAAAAGAAAATGAATAAAAGTAGGGGCATGTCAAAGAGTGGCAGTATAGTTCCCCGCGGGACGCCCTTGAGCCCGGTCGTACGCATGCCCCAGTCTAAAAGCAAAGGCCATAAAGTCTCTAGACAACAGACGGATTCCACATGGGATGTACCCTTGCAAGTCACACGAGCCAGTGTCTCGATGCCTCAAGGCCAAGTCTTGCCTCATTCCAAGTCTTCCTATTTCCACTCATGACCGGAAAGCCCATGCACCCGGTCTATGCTGGAACATTAATGGCTAAGGCTAAGCAGCCTTGGGGTGTAGCCAAATAAAACAACCAAAAGGGCACGCTGCACTTGGAAGATATTCGGCAAACGTAGGATGGGAGTGGGACCCATGGCTCATCCCTCAAATGCAAGAGGTGCGTTAAAGAAAATCCCAAAACACAAAAAAAATTAGAAAATTCAAAACCCAAAAAAAATCCAAAACAAAAAAAAATCAGAAAATCCAAAACCCAAAAAAAATCAGAAAATCCCATAATCCAAAAAAATCAGAAAATCCCAAAACCCAAAAAATTCAGAAAATCCAAAACCCAAAAAATCAGAAAATCCCAAAATCCAAAAAAAATCAGTGTGTACATATCGCTTTCTTTTAGCATGCATTGTTTATTTTCCTTTTCGCCTATTTAATAAGGCTCCGCCCCTTGGCAATTATGAAGTCAAAATCATTCCTACGCAATTATTTTCCTTTTCGCCTATTTAATAAGGCTCCGCCCCTCGCCTATTTAATAAGGCTCCGCCCCAGAGCAGATCTAACGTGTTTTGCTAAGTGTGCAGGGACAGGAAATTCTGAGAAGACATGCAACGCCACACTATGTACTCTCTGTCTTTCTCTCTCCCCCGTATTCGGATCTCATCTCACATTCGTGTCAATTGCAAATCATTTATTTTCATAAACGTTGACATGAAATAAAGGTTTCACTAAGTGCTGAACAATATGTACAAAAGATAAAGGGGAGGTGGCTAACAAGCTCCTCACTCTCCACCACCACCCTCCCCAGATCCCTCATGTCTCTCTGGTGGAGGTGGCATCTCACCACCACCCCTACCACTCTGAGCGCTACCCCCACTGCGGCGGCACCTCTCATCCTCCTCGTTCCTCCGCCGACTGGAGGAACCTGTGAAGTACTGTGCTACCGAGGCACCGCTCGCCCCGCTAGCACCAGTCCTACTCCTGCTCCTGCTCCTGCTCCGAGCTGCCTCTCCAAGGGTCTTCACCATGCCCCGGAGCTCATCTATCCTAATCTACTGCGCCATCACCTCTGTGCGCAGCCTCACCATCTCTGCCTGATCCGCCGACGGCCCCTGCACCTGCAGTGTCGCCAGCTCCGCCGTAGCCTCTGCCACCCTCAGCTCGGCTGCCTCCGCCAGGATACACAGCTGATCTCTCTCGCCCGTAGTAGTATCGACCTGCCCCTGTAGCTGGGTCATGCGGTCGGTGGCGGTCCTCAGCTCCCTCTCCTGCAAAGGAACGGTCTAGTCAGTGCCAAATGTTAATAACTTTCAATCTAAAATTCTATCTTACTTACCCGCTCCTCCAGATCCCTCTGTGTCTCCTCCACCCGCCTAACTGTAGCTGCCAGTCGGTCCTCCATATCCGACTGGGAGCTCTCCGCCGCTCTCGAAGAGGAGGCACCGGCTGCTGCGGTCGTTCTCCTCACCCTCTCCAACTCCCTCCACTGCACATGGAACACAGGTTAGATTCTCAAATCAGCTTTGAAATGCTAAAGTGCCGAAGTCTGAGTAAGTACTTACCAGTTGCTCCGCCTCCTTCTGTGCCACCTCGCGATCCTACATCGCTGAGAAGAGCAGGGCCCGGAGTGAGGCTGTCTCTCCAGTCACGTCCACCTACAATTCATTTATAAATCATTTAGCTCAATTCCACTAAGATAAATTCACAAAGTCGTGGTTTAGGGGTTTTACCTGGCGTCTGGCACTCTTATACACCTTTCCTCCGTACTTCAGGGTGTATGCCTAAAGGTACGCGTCATCCGAGGTCGAGCTGGACTTGACTGCCTTGCCCCGATGCTCCCAGTTCTGGATTTGTTCCTTTGCCCGCTCGCGCCAATCGGTCGTGTCGTGGAGTCCCCGGAAGCTCTGACCCGGTCTGCAGAACCGGTCTCGGGCAGGGAACTCCACCGCACTCTTCTGAAGTCCGAGGGAGCACTGGCATAGGAACAGATGCAGAGGTAGCACAAGGTTGAGTGCATGCACCCACACCAACCTACCGAAGTAGGGGCGGGCCTGCACCAACCAAGGCTGTCCCTCGTTACTCTCCTCCAAGTACAGCTGCCACACCACCTGCACACCAAAGCACAATTAGTCACCAAGCAGTTATATCAAGCATTAATCTATGGGAGAAAGGTTAGAACACTTACATCCAAATGTGGGTAGCAGTCAGTGGCCTCCTGGACGTGTGCTAGCTGGTCGCCGAGGGTACATGTGTCCCGACGCGAATCCCACCGACGTGCAATGGGCACGAGGCCCGGCCATGCGAGGATCCCTCTCCCTAGGCCTGGGAAGTTGAGGTAAGTCAGACCTGCAAAACGAGAAGCCAATTAGATCATAGTTCAAAGCAAAATGTATTCAAGTTCAAGGGTTAAGGAGAGAGAAGTGTACCTGGAGAAAAGGGAAGAAGCCGCTCGTGGACGTCTGCCGCTCGGATGCGCCCAGGCTGTCAAACTGATGTGCCAGGAACGCTGCTCCCCAGGCATAGTTCCCCACCTCGGTCAGATCCTCCAGAAGAGGCAGAAAGTGGCAATGGACTGCGTCGCCCCTCGTGGCAAACAAAATTCTACCAAGGAAGAGGATGAGGAAGCGACGCAAGTCCAAGTCCGCCTCTGCCCCCGGCTCGCCCGCTAGCCCCTCCCGGCTAACTCGGACCAATCTCTGAAAATACTCATCCGCTGTCTCCCCTGCTCTCTTCCCCACGTTGTACAGCCCTAAGCTCTCCTGGAGTGCTACCCTCGGAACTAGAGAGGACCTCTGCCCTACGGGTAATCCTAGGAGTCGGTCGGCTAGATCTCGGTAGCAAGGATAGGTAAACCCGCTCACAGGCCTCCCGTACACCCTAAGCCCCGTGATCCGGCTCACATCCTCAAGGCTGGGGATCATATGACCCCATGGGAATACGAAGGCAGTCGCCTCCGTATCCCACCTGCTCCGCAGAGCCTGAGTGAGCGCGGGATCCGCCTGCATCCTCTCCATCCTCAGCACCTCCCGAATCCCATCCCCTCAAGTCTCTCTCTCTGGAAAGAAGGGAAGGCTAGGTAGACGGCTAGGACCAATATCCAAGACACTCGGGCCCTCATTTCACCCTGCATACACAAGATGGTTAAAAGCAGTCAATTTTTTTGATGCTCGATTTGAGTCGCGACCCCCGCATAGGCCACGACCTTGTCGCAACGGGGCGGTGCGACGCTACCTAGTCGCGTCGCCGTCCTAGGACGCGATTAGTCCACGTCGGCCCACCTCGACGCGACATGGTTACGCCACCCAAGTCCGTCGCGACTACTGGTGTCGCGACGGATCGGGCCGTCGCGTTCTCAGGAATGGACCGGCCGGAGCCTCCCTTGTCCGATCCTTTTCCCCTTGGGCATCACGCCCTACATACGCCCTCTGGGGGCCGCTTTTCCCTTTCCCACTCATCCATACATGGTTTTAGGGTCGAGTTACTCACCAATTTCATCACTTTCTCGCGCTCCTTCCTCGCCTTCTCCACATCGACGGTGGGACCTTCTGTTTCTTCCTCCACCTTTGGGTCTACTTCTTCCGCTGGGGGCGCCTCCAGGTGGCGCCGAGAACTCCTCCTTTCCGGGTGCCTCTTCGCTCGGGAAGAGCCCTCATCGGCATTGCCTCCTCCTTCCATGGGATTAGTGAGTGATTAGGTTTGGGGGAAAGGATGGATGAGGAAGAGCAAGGAGCAAGGAAATTCGGAGGAATTCAAAGCTTTCTCTTGGGCGGTTTGTTTGAATGCTAGAAAGGGGGGGGAGATGAAAGGCCCTTTTGCATTTTTGAATGATCGGTTTAAGACGCGACGCAGTGGACCATCGCGTTGACGTCGCGTCACTCTGGGTGGCCGCGACCATGTCGCGACTCACCTCCACGACGCGACGCTAACGCGACTTCCCTGCCCGTTGCGTTACAAACAGAGCATGCGCAAACAGGACAAATCTCATGTTTCAAACCCATCAATACATATTCTAAATCATCCCTACATTCAAATAAATGCAAAGTCCTGCCCTAACTACCATCTAACATTTTCCCTACATCAATCCACCTATCTTCAAGCCTCCACTGCAGCTGGTAGGATCTTCCTTAATGCCTCGAGATATTCTTTGATCACATCTTCGTCTTCCTCTACTCCCGCTTGGACGAGGCTCATGGCGCATCCTTCCCAATGAACTATGGCGCTTCGCACATCCCTCTCGTCCTGATCGTCGTCCATCTTCCTCTTCTGAATGGCCGGGAAGTGAGAAAGTGGTGGAACCACTGTGCGTGCTGACCCGCACTGCAGGTAGCAACGATCCAGGTTGTAGTGGACTAAGGCTTCATTGCCCAGGAGACGGAGTGCCAGTCCGAAGCGTTGTGGTACATGGATCATCCTGTTGTGCAGGAAGCGCGGACGCATGTCGAACTTTGCCACGGTCATGTTCTTGAAGTAGTCCCGCCAAGCCTTCGGCCCTTTCACTTGGGCGGTCTTGCACCAGGCCTGCGTGGTCATGTAGAGTGGCCCGCCCACGAAAGCTAGAGGATGATGGAGCATGGTCTTGCACTCAGTAGATAAGTTGTCCATTGCCCAGAAGTTTATATGTATGTCCATCCAAAGCTCGAGGGCGATGACAAAACCGTAGAAGGGGCCTCCGGTGGCTGTAGAAGATAATCCAGCATATAGGAAACCCAGAACTGCCTGGACAATACTCATACCTTTCGAGATGGAGTCGATTATGCTGAGATTGGCTAAGGAGATAGCTCCATCCTCGGCTGGGAAAAGGATAATGCCACAGATACAAATGGCGGCAACCTTGGCAATGGCGAGATGATTTCCAGTCCGGCGCTTGCACTGGGAGGTGACCCATTGAGCAATGGGAAGAAGATGAACAAAATGCCGGCTTGTCATGCTGTTCAGGTCCATCTTCCTCGTGGTAATCTCCCCAATGATCCCCCACACGTTGATGGGCGCCACTATGTAGGAGAAGGCATTTTCCTCCCCTCGCTTATACTTCGGCAGGCCGAGCATGATCTCCATCTCCTCCAGCAGGATAGTGGCCTCAAATTTGGGGAAGATGAACATGTGGGTCTGGGGATGCCACAGTTCCACCAGCGCCATGATGCTATCCCACACGTGCACAATCTTGTGGTATTGCTTGGCGAGCACAAACACGGTGGACAATCCCCACTCCTTCAAGTGGCGGATCGAGGCAGGAGGAAGTAGCTCTATCATAGGAGATAACCATGGCACTTTGGAAAATCTCCTTTGGCCAGGAAGAATCTGAAGAGATATGGGAGAGGGAAGGTTGAGAACAGGGAGGAAGAAGAAGAAGAAAACAGAGCAAAACATGGCAAAAGTTCAAATTTAGAAGAAGAAAGAGCACTTACTTGGAGCTCCGGGCGCATGCATATGTGCCCTGGGATAGAAGAGAGCTACTAGAGATCAGCATAAGACTCCCGCGCCTCTTTGGGACCGGTGTAAGGAGGTATCTCCTCTTGGAAGGCAGAATATGATCTCTTCATGGCTGCAGGAGAGAGAAAACAGAAGAAGAGAAGAAGGAGGGAGAAAGCTGCGGGATTAGCACCCTAAACTCCCATATTTATAGAGCTCTAGGAGGTGCAAATCCATCTTAATCCCGTAACTAGGTGTTAGGATAAGGTTAGGAGAGGTCTAGGAGTCCTAATGGAGTTCTAGGAGTCTTAGGATAGAGATAAACATGGGTCTTTTGCGTTTTCAGGGTTCAGTTTGAGTCGCGACGCCGTGATATGACGCGACAAGGTCGCGACATGGTGGAGTGACACGGCTATGTCACGGTCTCCAAAGGCGTCGCCTCTCTACCTTGTGTTATTTCCATGTCTGTGCATAGTCTGTTTGCTCATTCAATTATGTCTATGTGTATGTTGATCTTTTATGCTTATTGAGTGCTTATTATGTCTATTTTGTCAAAAAAAAACAAAAAAAAAAATCAAAAAATCACAAAAAAGGGACATCACAGGTAAGTATTTCTTTCCTTACTCCCTGCATTACTATATGGTATTCTACTTATTATATCGTTTCAAGGACTGGATGGTTCTCAATGTGCTCTTGGATTTGAGTTCCCCTTTATCAAAAACAGTGATAATCTAGGTGCACGTTGTCAATCGTTGGATATGCCGTTAGGTCAGGTAAGTTCGGGGACGATGGATTCAGGCCTGCACTGCGGTTGTAGGTAGTCTCTTGACCCATTCTTATTTGGCTTAACAATATTATCCTTGATATATTTTTTATTTTCTCCTTTTATTTGCATTTGTTTTGATGATTTTTTTTATTTTAGCCCAGCATGTATCATGTAGGACTTTGAGCTTTCCTGACTCATTCCTGACTATTGATGAGCCATTGTTGAGTGCCCAATTATCCTTCATACTTCAAACAAGAAATCTTATTCCACTCCGAATCGGAAGGTTTGCCTCCGAGTGAGTTGTTCCTGTCAATTTGACAAGAATTTCCCTGTCTGGATTACCTATCCAATTTTCATCTTACTCCTTTGATCCATTTTGGTCGCGAACCACTCCAGGACAGAGTCATGAGTTACCTGCCTAGCATGCACATGTCCCTCCACTACGAAACCTGCAGGCCAATCAGCTAGGGTACCTCTCAATCGAAGTGTTGATCGTCCCTTTCTTCTCCTTCTCGTCCAGACTTACATTTTTCTTTGCATTCTGCTCGAGCAGCTAACTCGGGGCTTTCACAAAGGTTCCAATTGCTTGTTGGTTAGATCTGGTGTCTCTTTACCTTGGCTCCCATCTTTTCAGTCCACTCTGTATCATTTCCGTTCCGCCGTCACTTTGTGACACCTCCACTACACTTCCGCTTCGTTTCCTTACAAAGTTGAACTATATTTCTTGCTATCCTAGTGAGCCCCTAGTTGGTCACTTACCTTGAGCCCATCATTAGCCTTGTTTTGAGCCCATTAACAACTCAAATTTCCATGAAATCCCGCCCATTGTCACTTGGAGAGAGTCCTTAGGCCTAAATAACTCTTATCCTTTCATGTGATTGGCTGATAATTCGCAAATAATTAATTTTCTTGACACGGCGTATCATAGCGTCGTGTTACTGTGTCGCGACGAAAGAGGCCGCCGCGACAACCTATGCATATTCATGCACGTGGGCATACTGTCGCGATGCCTAGGGCCGTCGCGTTAGCAAGTCGCGGCCCTACGATACGCCGCGACAACAGCTGCACTTGTTAGCCTCCGCAACCACCTCCTATTTATCCGCCCAAGCTTTATCTTTATCTCCAAGCAATATCTCAACCCCTTGGGCGAGGTTTAGGGCTTGGGGACTCTCTTGGAGCTCCCTTGGACTCTCCCATACGAATTTCAATGGGTTTTATCTCTCATTTTGATTATTAATCACTCAAAAATCCTATAAAAGCAAGGCCCTCTCTTCATGAACGAGGGAGCCCCCATTTTTACCCCGAAGGGCTGCCGAATTCTCTACTGAGTTGGACTTAGCCTCGTAGCCCTCCCATTCCCTCTCATTTTCCTCACATTCCCACCTCAAGAGCTTGCTCATTTCACATCCATGGAACGTGAGGACAGCGACCCCCATTTCTTCCAGGAGCTTTTGCACGAGACTTGGATGCCATCATAAGCCAGGGAGTCGCCCCACATGGGGCTCATCCATTCCTTCCTCCATTTTCTTCCTTTATCTTCATGCATTTTATTTCATTTCTAGATAGGTTGCATCCCTTCCCATTCCCACGTTTTTATACACCCTAGGGGTTTAAAAACCACCCCCAGGTTCGTTCCCACCATGCTCCCTCTTTTCTTTTCATTTTTGAATGGATACAACACTTAACTTGTTCTAATAGGGTTTTTATTGTTTTCTCTTTGTTTTGGCAGGCACCCAAGCAATATTCCACGAGGAGCTCTTGTCCTCTAGCCGGCTGGAGGACAAGAAGAAGGTCCCATCCATCATCTCCCGCACAGAAGAGAACGCGACGGAGGAGGACGATGTGACAAGGAGATGCGTCCTCCAAGGGCGACGCATTATCAGTATCGTCGCAACAGGTAATCCTACCGCGATACCAGGTCCACTTCTATTCTCTATCCCTTTCCTAGCATAGTTAGCCCACATCTTCATCGTTTATTAGGCAACTATCTAGGTGGCGATCACATTCCTCTTTCCATACTTGTGTATTAGGGGGCGCACAATCCCCGTGATTACACTTAGTATCTTCAAAACCAGGTGGTTGCTCAACATAAACTTCTTCTTTTATGAAACCATTAAGAAAAACACTTTTAACATCCATTTGAAATAAACTGATGTTAAGATAACATGCATATGCTATTAGAATTCTAATTGCCTCTAATCTAGCAACTGGAGCATAAGTTTCATCAAAATCAATGCCTTCCTCTTGGGAGTATCCTTGTGCTACCAGTCTGGCCTTGTTCCTGGTGATTAATCCTGATTCATCTATTTTGTTTCTGAAGACCCATCTGGTCCCAATAACTAGATGTTCAGAAGGTATAGGGACAAGAGTCCAAACCTAGCTGCATTGGAACTGGTTAAGTTCCTCTTGCATAGCTAGGATCCAAGATTCATCAGCTAGTGCATTATTGATTGTCCTAGGCTCAATTTGAGAAACAAATGCAGAGAAATCACAGGGAATGTTCATACATCTTGTTCTTACCCTGTCTTGAGGATCACTTATAATATTTTCTCTTGGATGATCTCTGTGATACCTCAATTCTCTAGGTAGTCATTCATGTGGTTCTTCTTGTTGTTAAAGTTCTTTAAGTGATGGATCTTCTTTCTCTTCTTCTTTCTCTTTTTCTTCAAGAGATGTCTATTCCAGATCCTTGCACAACTCTTCAACAAAATCTTCTTCTTCTTCTATTTTCTTAATAGAAGGGTTAGTTTCATCAAATAAAATATGAACTATTTGTTCTACAATTAAAGTTCTTCTATGTAACACTTTATATCCTATAGGTTTTGAAATGTATCATAGCAGATAACCTTCATCACTTTTAGCATCTAATTTTCCTAAAGTTATCTTTATCGTTATTCAAAATAAAACATTTACAACCAAAGGGTCAAAGATGACTGATGTTTGGCTTTTTCTCCTTGTACAGCTCATAAGGTGTCTTCTTCAGGATTGGTCTGATCAAACACCTGTTGATGATGTAGCAGGCTGTGTTGACTACTTCTGCTCAGAAATATCTTGGTAGATTGTATTCTGTAAGCATAGTTTTGGCCATGTCCAGTAGTGTTCTGTTCTTCTTTTCTGCTACTCCATTCTGTTGAGGTGTTCTTGGTGCAGAGAAGTTGTGTTCTATGCCATTTTCTTCACAGAATCTTACAAATTCTTCATTCTTGAATTCCTCACCATGATCAGATCTAATACTTATTATTTGAAATTTCTGGTTCTTCTATACTAATTTACTGAACTTCAAAAAAGCTGAAAGTGTTTCTGATTTTGTTTCCAAAAAAGATACCCAAGTGTACCTTGAGTAATCATCTACAATTATATAGTCATACACTTTTCCTCCAAGACTTACTGTTCTTATAGGTCCAAATAAATCCATGTGAATGAGTTCTAAAGGCTTGGAAGTTGTAACTATTGTTTTGGACTGAAATGATGTCTTGGTTTGCTTTCCCTTTGCACAGGTTGTACAGATTCCAGATTTCTTCAGTTTAAGCTTCAGAAGACCTTCAACTAGATCATGCTTGATTAATTTCTTGATCACTGATGTGTTTGCATGTCTTAGTCTTCTGTGCCATAAATCAGTATCTTCACTCTTGGTAGTTGCAAGACATAAGTTTACTTCTTTTAATTCTGTTAATTATAGAGTGTACAAATTTTTGACTCATTGTGCTTCAAAAATTATTTTTCCATCCTTTTGAATAATGCACTTATCATTCTAAAATCTTACCAAGTGACCTTTGTCACACAGTTGACTGATGCTAATGAGATTGGGCTTTAATCCTTCTACATACATGACATCTTCTATTAAATCCTTTTCTTAGTGCTCCTACTGTTCCACATCCTAACACTTTGCTTTTTCCATTATCTCCATAAGTGACTTGACCAATCTCATCTCTAAAACTTGTAAATAACTTTCTGTCACCTGTCATATACTCATATACCTTAAGCACCCACTATCCAAATACCATTTGGATGCTCTCAAGCAACCCTGCAAATAAGTTTAAGTTGTAACTTTTGGTACCCAAATTTTCTTGGGTCCTTGATGGTTAGTCTTAGGAATCCAATGCAAGTGTCTAGTTGTGCATGTGCTAACAGTGTGTCCTAGTTGGTTACAATGACTACAACATAGATCAAATGCATTCTTTATATGTGTAGTGTTTCTAGAGTTCAGTTTTTATTTATAAACATACTGATTTACCTTTCTAGGATTTTTAATTTCCTTTTCCTTTACAAATTTGGGAGTTTGATATTTTTCAGGATAGATAATATTCTCTTCATTTGTTGGAGGTGTATATCCTACTCCATATTTCTTTTTACCAAATCGAGTACCTTTCAGTCTTACAAATAGAGATGTTTTACAGTTAGAAATTTTATCTATGGTAGCTCTTAAGTAGTTATTTTCTTCTCTTAATTTTTCTTCATCTTTTAAATCTTTTAGATTTGATTCAATTTCCATGATTTTACTGTTTTTATTCTTTAAATCTTCACACAGTAGTTCATTTGATCTTTTAGTTTCATTTAGGTTTTGTCCTAATCTTTCTACTTCGTTTTTTAGGAAAGTATTAGATTTTTCTTGAGTAAGTAAGTTTAACTTAACTATTTTCATCTATTTAACTATTGTTTTATATTTTTCATACAATTCATTGAAAGCATCTTCAAGACTATCAGAGTCGGATTCTAAACATGATGTAAAAGAAGTTTAGAATTTACCTGATCCAGTCCTGCCATGAGGGCTAGATTTGCTTTTTCTTCTTCTTCTGATTCTGAGCTTGAAGAGTCTGAACTTGTAGCTTCTTCATTATCCCATGCTGCTGCCATTGCCTTTTTCTTGTACTTTCTAAATTTCCTTTCTTTGCTTTTCTTCTTCTTAGATCTTTCAGCTGGATCTTTCTTCTTGAGCTTAGGACATTCAGATTTGTAATGTCCTGGTTGATTGCTCTCGTAGCAGGTTGGTTCTTTCTTCTTATCCTTTTTGAAAAATCTCTTTGAACCAAACTTCTTCTTTTTAGCAAGAATCTTTTACAGTTTCCTCGACAGCATGGCTTCATCATCATTGTCATCTGATTTCTCTTTTGAATCTTCAGAGGAAGAGGAATCTGCAGCTTTCAAAGCATTTGACATTTTCTTTTTCGATGAACCTTCGAAAAATCTTTCCATATTGATTTCATGAGCCATTAAAGAACCAATTAATTTATCAATAGAAAGTTGTGTTAGATCATGTGCCTCTTCAATAGCAGTGACCTTAGGGGTCCAGACATGAGTTAATGACCTTAGAATTTTTCTTACTATTTCTTCATTAGTAAGAATCTTGCCTAGTGAACTCAGTCCTACTATTATATTTGAGAAACGATTATACATTTGGGTTATATTTTCATTAGGAAGCATTTTGAACTGTTCATACTGTGAGGCAAGAATATCTATTCTAGTTCGCTTTACTCTATCAGTTCCTTCATAGGTTACTTGTAGTTTATCCCACATTTCCTTAGCAGTTCTACAAGTAGATAATCTATCTCTTTTAGACAAAGCACAACATAGATAGTTCTTGGCTTTATAATTTAGGGACATTTCTTTTATCAGCTATAGAAAGAGCAGAAGTAGTTTCATCATGTATAGTAAAATCACCTTGTTCTATTATCTGCCACAGATCAAAATATGTGCCTCTGATGAAGCACTCCATCCGCATCTTCCAATATTGATAATCCTCACCATCGAAGAATGGTGGCCTTGTAACAGAGTGTCCTTCATAATTGTGACCTTCAGATGCCATCTCTTCTCAAATCTTTCGATTCTTCTGAGAAGACCTTGCTCTGATACCACTCGTTGGATCGAGATGGCACAAATTATGTCTTAGAGGGGGGTGAATAGGACTTCTTGTGCTTTAAAATTTTTATCTGAAAGTAGATAACACTAAGTAAAGTTGTTAGCATTTAGTGTAGTGTGTGAAACAAGTGTTAATTTGGCGGAAACAATCACACAAATGCACAAGAAATTTTATCATGGTTCGGCCCTTCCCACATGGAAGTCTTACGTCCAGTCCCCAAGCAACCTCTTGAGATTTCACTAACTGCCAAGAGAACTTGGCCTTCTCTCAACCTGAGAGGTATTACAATCCCACTTGCTCCCAATCAAGTCTTCCCTTTATCAAGGGGTACAAAGACTACCTACACAGTAGGTCTTCCCTTCACAAGAGAGGCACTGCAGGAAACAAACCTCCTGCAGGTTATCTAAAACAAAAATGAGAAACACTTGTATATCTGCTCAGAAGGATGAGCAAACACAGAGAATTCAGAAAGGAGTACAAATCAGAGTTGCAGCTCTAACTCTTTCTGAATCTAATTAAGGTGGACTGAAGAATAGATCTAGAGTTAAAAAATGCCACCCAACAGAGAAAGACTTCTAAGAACTAGAGAGCTTGGAAGTAGCGGACTTAGGAAGCAGCTCTCTTTCTTTCAATTTAGTAGAAGGCTTTGTGAAGACTCTTGCTTGCAAATTCAGATGGGAGTGAGTGTATTGCTGTCTCTCTGTCCAAGTTGGTGTCTTGTTCAAAACTCCAGCTTCTATATATGCTTCAGAAACCTTAAGTTTCCGTTTGAAACTGCCCATTAGAGAACTAGTTGTTTGAAGAGTAGTCGTTGATCGTTTGGATGTAGATGCTTTTGAAAATTTTGTTATATTCATCAGCTCTTTAGCTTTTGGATTTCCAACGTCTTCAGGCTATGTTTGTAGCTTTACGGCTTGAGCGACAATCTTCATTAATTGTTCTATAAAACTCCATGCTGAAGACTGAGAGCAAAGCATGCTCATAAATGTTCTGCAAGAAAGGACAAGACAGAAAGAGATACCTCCATACTTTCGGAGGTAGGTGAGATGGAAATATATGTAAAATATAAAGAACCTCGGATAGACAGATGTTCAGTGCAATAAAAAATAGACAGACAGTTGCATCCTGAAGGTAAGGGGAGGTTCTGATAGTGGTAGGTGAACTCTGATAGATACCCCATGCAGCTTATACTTACCATCGCATTTACTGCAAGACAACTGTCAAAAGGGAGAAGAACTGAACTCCTGATAAAAAGTAAGAGACCAATTTGTATAATTATTTCATATCTTTTCAAAAATATTTTATGTGGTCATTTTGAATATAAATTATCCTACCTAATAGAATATTTAAATGATGGTGATAAGAAAAAGCATTATTCTGTAGGATATGCAAGTTTTATTTATTCTCTAAAAGATCCCACAGGGATAACAAACATATTGAATAACTTAAAATCAAGATTTCATAGATTTAATGAAATGATAAATTCATACAGAAATTATTATTAAGTACATAGAAGTTGATAGTATACTTCGATTTTCTTGAAGTCGGAGTCAAAGAAAAGAGATACAAGATGAACTTCGACTCTAAAGAATTCGCAGTAAGACTGATCACAAACTTTGACTTTTGGAAAGTCGGAGTGATAAGAGCATCAATTGGTCATACTTTGACTTCTGGGGAGTCGAAGTGCAAACAATAATAGACTTCGACTTTCAAGGAGTTGGAGTATAATACAGAGACTTTGACTTCTCTGGAGTCGGAGTAAGAAGACTTCGACTTTTCAGAAGTTGGAGTGAAAGTGTTCATCAATCGATATCTTACTTCGACTTTAAGAGAGTCGGAGTCTAGACTTCGACTTCTAAGAAGTCGGAGTACTATCAGACTTCGACTTTCAAAGAGTCGGAGTACAGTTCACAGATGGTTCAACACTTCGATTTTTCTGGAGTCGGAGTCCACAGTCGGAGTTAGTATGGTACATAGTATACGCTGTGGACTTAGAGAAATTTTATGATAGTGTTGATATACAGTATTATACAAGTCACGTTTCTTATGGTATATTTCAATAGATTTGTTTTTAGAGAGAGTCTTAAAAGGTTTTGACATAGAAAAAACACAATATGTTAAAGAGATAGTTGTTCAACAATTTTTCTAAAGGATAGTTACTCAACATCACGGATGTAAGGTCCAACGGCTGCTTCACAACCACACTGTAAAACCAAAGAACTGTAGAGACCAACCAACACCACACCTGCAGACCACACTATTGCAGGCCTATGCCTAACACCTTTAGAGACTCTGACCTGAACTCCCTAAAGTGAGGCACTGGAAACACAGGACTAGTTGGGGACTAGTACGTCTACTGGTGTCCAAACCCCCAACCACAAGCACACTACCAGTGACTGAACACAAACCACAACACACAAGTCGCTTCCCCATTGTCATCTTTCCCTTAGCCGGACATACAACTCAAACATAGGAGTGAGGGTGTCTAGGAAGACAACACAGACCTCTACAGTACACACAGTACCGGGACAAACCCACAGCACCTACGTGCCTAGCTCACACAGAACCTGAGGTACTCGACTAGAGAGGCATTCCGGAATAGGCGCCGGACCACCAAGCTCGGCAAACACACAAACCACGTCGATCATTTAACTTACTCATTAAACTATAATCTTAAAGCACAATAAAGCACATTATAACATTGCTTGTCATTGGTCATCACACGACCTCCATAGCACCCATATACCATACAACTATCACACATAAACCACCTAACCTTAACATAACTCACTAACTAGACAAAAGCTAAACCAATAACCCTATATCATGCTTAACTAACATTGCTCAATTTAAACAACATAAAACAACATCACAACTCAAGGCTAGGTCCATATAGGACCATCATTGCCCAACCTTCACAAAGTACACCTCGGAATCTGAAACGCGACAAATACAAACGTCGCCTCTACAAATCACGACGGCCAGACATGTCACCTTCAAGCCAATCGGTATTCAAGTCATCAATTGAAGCTCAAATCATGATGCTTCGCTACATCGCCACATCGCCACCAAGCCAATCGATTATTGAACCACGTAAACGTGACGAGACAACCTGACGCCTTCCCACCAATCGATACGGGAACTCATGAACGTGACGACCCATAGCATTACCTTCAAACTAATCGATATTAACAACCAATCGGAAGAGAAACACGATGGACAAGCTCGTCGTGTTCATTAAGAACGCGACGGGTCAAACCGTTTCCCTCTCAGGCAAAACTATCGGACCTCTTCTTCCTTCCAGGAAACCATTCCACACATTATCTAACCCAATATTAAAGCTTCTAAATGAAGAATAAACCACCACACAGAATCATAGCATGATTTGCAAATTTCCAAAGCATTCAAATCAAATTAAAACACAAAGGAAGTCTCCCTACCAACTTGAAGAGCACAAACATCACGAAGAACGCCACATCACTGGCATATCCACGCTTTGGACACCCTCCTCATGTGGAAACTGCGCCGAACCAGCCACCTAGAAGCCGAAATTCCAAGAATCGCCACAAAACCTCCTCCCCTCGGCCAGAAAGAGCCACCTCTACTTTGTCTGGTCCGACACCACTGTATTAAATGTGAGTCTAAATCGCGAGGTAGATAGTCGTCGCATTTAAAACATCTTAAACGCGATAGACTTGACCGTCACCAATCGAAGCCCGCGACAGAAAGGTGGTTTGAAGAACGCGACGACCCACTCCGTCACCTTCTTCACCAAAAAACCTGTGGGATATATGGGTCGGATTTCCAGCCCACAACACCCATACAAGGCACGAAGGCCAAAACCAAGGCTCTATGACCCCACATTGGCCAAGAGCACCTCACCAGAACCATTAAACTTGAATCTGAACGACCACGATGTTACATAAGTCACATGCCACAACCCACACTATGCACTTCTACAATCACATGTTATTTTGTGCAGAAACTCAATCTTATGTGAATTAGGAAGGATCTTCTCCCTTTCCGAACTAACGTTGCTAGACCCAAACCATTTAGGTACCAAAGACATCTACCTGAGATTTGTGGTTGCAGGTGTCTTGAAACATTGGACCTGGAGCATCAATATGAAAATCAGGGCACCAACATTGATTTGTGAGTATCATGTACTTTTGTTGTTGAGCTATCAAGGTAAGATATGAATACTCTTGTATATTTTATTTTCTACTATTTAGATTTTGATTATAGGATGTGTTTTTGTATTCTTTCTATCAGAAAAATAAAAAAAAGTTGAAAAATCAAAAACACAAAAAGGGTCTTAGAGTTTAGTATTTTTTGCATGTTTATCCATTGTGTGCTTGCTTGTAAAGTATATGTAAAAACACCCTCCTTAACTCTTTCTATGGCCTAATACTCTCTTGTTATTTCTATTGCATTGGCTTGAGACTTAGTAGACTTAGTGTGCATTAATTCAGCCACTAAGAAGGAGAATTCTGCTTTTGGTGTGTGCATAAATTAAGGGGGAGCCAAATAGTTATGTATTTAACTTGCTTCTCAAATACACCTAAAATTGAAGCCAACACACTAATGTACATCACTATGATTAACATATATCACTTTAATGATATGTGAAATTTTTTCTTAACACTATTATGATGCTCAAAATCCACCTAACCTATACTAACTTGTGAGGAAAAAAGTACATGTCCCACGTTGAAAGTAAAAAAGAGGAACTGAGCTTAGTAATCAGATCTTTCCACTGAACAAGTGAGGAGCCTCGCGTCAAATGACAATACTTTCCTCAAAAGTGAAAGAAAAGAAAAAAAAAAAGACATCATTGGTTTCAGAATAAAAATAAAAGGGGCAGAGTGATAGCTACCAAAAATCGAGGGTCTATCATGCATGGGTAAGATTGAGAGTATCCATTAGTGTTAATTGGAATTTCTGTTTATCATCATGCGTAATGTCTTTTAATCATATCTCATACATCACTTTTAATGATATTTAATTTTGAATGTGTATTGAGAACTTGATTAAACACATGGGCTATATCACAGCTAATTCTTAGTGCATGCATTCCCTTACCCTCCCCATAGTGAATTCTTAATATTTAAACCTTGTCATTGAGCCAATTGTATTTTTTATCCCTATTACCACCCACTTTTTGATGCTGTCAAAAAAGGAAAGAGAATATGTAAATTTTGTAATTTTGTATTCT
Organism: Colocasia esculenta; assembly: GCA_014218235.1. Lineage (NCBI taxonomy): Eukaryota > Viridiplantae > Streptophyta > Magnoliopsida > Alismatales > Araceae > Colocasia > Colocasia esculenta. The sequence goes on from CM024757.1 coordinate 153,434,533, forward strand.
TGGTTTGAGGGAGAGATTGTGTTCAAAAGGGGAGTTAGAACTACTTTTGAGAGGGAGAGTAATATTGCATGACTGTGAATGCTTGCATGCATGTGTGATATGTAAAAACAAAAAAAATAGAACACCAAATTTGCATCACAAATTGGTATCAGAAATCAAATGTTGTGTTTGTGTGAAAATCTACAAGTATTTTGTCATTATGAAAAAAAAGGGAGATTGTTGTACTTTATAGATTTTGATGATCATAAAAACACTAATTCTCATTTATGTTGAAAAGATCACAAAGCACTCATTGGTATTCATCTTAATGACCCAAGTATTTGGTTTATTTATATTTAATTTGATAGTCTAATTTGTGTGTTGTGTGCAACAAAAAAGTCCAAAAGTTATGTTGAAATGGATGTTGCAAGGCCAAATACAAGTCAAAATAGAAGCCGAAGAGTGTGTCGACACGCAGGCAAAATCGGACGACCAACTTCAGAAAATTGGTCGACCGATCTGCCTAGTCGAAGTTTTATAAGGCCTAGTCAAAGCTGTTGGGTTGAGTGTGTTTTAAATTTTCCTAAAGTTGTATTTTAATGATGACCAATGAACATCACTCATACCTTGATTTTGATGATGACATATTGAACATGTTATACATTTTATTCATATCACAACAATGCTTAAACAACATGTTTTTATATTTAATATTTCACATTTTAATGATAATATCTTGTATTAATGGTTTACACTTTATATTTTCAGATTTACACAAATTTATCACAGTGGTGTCGACACAATCCACCTGTGTGTCGACACTAGTTCACTGTCTCAGAAGCCTGTTCTGAAGCAGTAGCTAGTGGTGTCGACACAGTCTGCCTGTGTGTCGACATAGTCTGCCTGTGGTGTCGACACAGTGCACCTGTGTGTCGACACTAGTTCACTGTCCCAGAAGCCTGTTCTGAAGCTGAAGCCAGTGGTGTCGACACAGTCTGCCTATGTGTTGACACACTTCGACTAAAGCTCAAAAACAGGAATTTTTCTAGAATGTGGCTGCTTAGGAATCAAGGGATTTGTCCTAGATTTCTGTGCCCATGCACCCCAAAGCACCACATGGACACATGGGGCTATAAATACCCATGTTTCCTGTACTCTAAAGGGGGGAGAGAGACGAAACATCTCCAGAAAAGGGTGTGGCTGCTGCAGAAAGGGAAAAAGGGGAGTCTGCGTCCAGAAAGGGGGAAGAGCAGTGCTGTTTGGAAGGAGAACGTGAAGAAGAAGAGAAGAGGAGAGAGGATAAAGTATATGCATCCAAAAGGGAGCAGAGCAGCGCCATCAGATTGAGGAGCAGAAAAGCAACAAAGAAGAAGAAGAATTGGCAATCCGGGTGCCACTGAAGCAGAGCATCGTGGATTGAAGAAGATCTCCAACGAATTCCTTCAAGTGTCTTCAATCCAAGCTTTTGCAAGTCTTCTTCATCAAGGAACATCCAAGTCACATCTATTTCATTTATTTTCTTGGAGTGTTCATCCAGTTTTTCATTGTGTGATCTGTGTATGTGTTCTACACAGATCACTTAATTATGTTTGTTCTATTTTTATCATTGTATTGAGATAGATCGGGCTAGAGGATCTATTCTCTAACTGAGCTTGTTCTAGCAGAACTTGGATCCTTCGTGGTCCAAAGGTTTGGAGTTGTAGTGCTCTGGTTTGGAGCCTTAGTGCTCTGGAGCCGTTGTGCTCATGTGCTTGTGAGTCATCGTACTCACAAGTGGTTTATGGAGTAGGTCGTTGTGCCTATCTCCTGAGTTTTCTTTGAGTCGTCGTACTCAAAGGGTTTGGAGTCGTCGTACTCTGGTTGTGTCTTGAGTCGTCGTGCTCAAGGGTGTTTTGGAGTCGTCGTGCTCCAGTATGTGTTGTACTCAAGGTTTTGAGTAGTGTGGCCTCACTGTGTGAGGGGTGGACATAGGAGTCACTGGAGGTGATTTCCGAACCACCTAAAAATCCTCTGTGCAATGGTTTGAATTGTGGTTTGACTTTGTATTGCACTAGATGCATGCATAGGGATTTCGCTCACACTACTAATTGATTTGCTCACACACACTAATCACACATATTGCATCTGTTCAGTGGGGTTTTATTCGAATAGATATTGTAATTCGAAGTAATTTTTAAATTACTTTAGTTTCCGCTGCAAATCTATTCAACCCCCCCCCCTTCTAGCTTTGCCATTATCCACCTATCTGATCCAGCAATTGGTATCAAAGCGGGTTAACCACTCTAACTGTTAGATCTAATTCCTTGTTGCATTGTTTCACTGTGAATAGATCTAATAGTCTTTTGAGTTTTGGTATAATGGCAAATTGCTTTAATCTGCATGAATTTCCTGTTATAATTTCAGAAAAATCCCCAATCTCACTTTCATCAAATTTTTCGAAGGATTCACAAAGAAAAGGAGCAAAAGAAATTCACAAGTACTCAATGGCAAAGAAGAGCTTCAATGAATCCAGAAAATCAACAATTCAAAAGACTTTGGCTCTAACAGCACATTCTAATAGCTCAGAGCATTCTTCATCCTCTTCAAAACACAAGAAATCAAATGGGTCTACAAGGTCAGGTAAGTCCACTCCAGACTCATCTATGTATTCTAACTCTGATTCTGATGTAGATGAAGGAATGTCTCATGTTAAATTGATTGAATTCTGTGAGAAGATATAAAATCTTAATGTACAGCTGAACACTAAAAATAAAGACTTGAAAAAGACCTTAAAACATTGCCATGAAGCAAATGAGAATTTGAAAATTGAAGTTAAAAATTAAATTCTGAGAAAGAGAATTTGGAAGATGAAGTCCAAATCTGTGAAAATAAACTGAATGGATTAAAGGATAACTATGAGCTATTGAAATCAAAAGTCATTAATCTGGAAAATGAAAAAGAAGAATTGATTGATCTCAATGAAAACTTCAAATCTGACAATGATCAATTAAACAAACAGATTTCTAACATGGCTCATGATCATCAAATAACTGAAAGATACAAACAACTTGTTGAAGAAAATTGTCACTTAAAGAGAAAGATTGAATGCTTATTACATGACAAACCATTAGATAATGATTATAGCAATTTCAATAATAAAATTACTGATATGGAAAAACAAATTGTTCAATTTGAAAATGAAAAGAACAAGATGAAAAATGGTTTGATGTCATGCTAAACAAGCTTCAAATTTTAGAAAAAGAAGTTGTTGCATTAAAAGCTGAAAAATAGAAGCTTCAACATGAATTGAATAATACTAAATACACAAGTCTTGCTTTTGTGAGAGATAAGAAAAATAAAAATAAAACAAAGTTAACATTTGTTAAAGCTGCTGCGAACAAGAACTCTGCTAATTCTAATGAAAAACTAGTGAAAGTTCTTGTTCAGAAACAGATAGAGAAAAAGAAAAATGCTACTGTCAAGAAGATTCATCTACTTCCTCCATCAGTCCAAAAAGCTCCAAGGCAAGTTCCAAATTCAAGATATTGACTATGCAAGGCAAGAAATGATTGGAGAACACAGGTAAAATCTTTGAAAAAGAAATGAAGACTGTTCAGGTAAAATTTCTTTATCATTTCAAATGTAAATTGTCTGAATTGAAATGAATGTTTAATTTTTATCTGAACAATGAGAAATGTGTTTCAATGCTTCCAACTAGAAATTTATGTCATAATAATTGGAATCATGTTTGTATTATCATGCTTGCTTACTGTGCCCATGATTCTGTGTGCATATCAACTGCTTTGACTTTTTTGTATATTAAATGATGACATGTGAAAAAATAAGTTATGCTTGTTTGGAAGCTATCATTATGCGTGAGTAAAATACTCCGCCAAGTACCAAAAGTCATGTTATGCTTAAAGCTAATTGTGTGCATAATCATGTGTGAATTGATTACAATTTTTTTTTCATTCCATGCACATGTTAAGGGTGAGTAAATTTTGGGAAGTACAAAATACTCTTAAAAATGTTGCAAATAATTGTTAAAACTTGTTGGAACTTGAAAAGTTCAGAAACTTGAATTTGATCATGCTCTGGTCGACACACATCTTCTCTTGTGTCGACACCAATTATTTTTTATCATGATCAGGTCGACACATAGTGCACATGTGTCGACACTAGTTGTTCACTGCTGCTCTATTCTTGAAAAGTTATTCTGACAACATTGAGTCTGCTACTTCTGTAACTATCGACACATGAGATCTAGTTGTCGATAGATTCTTTGAAAATCTTTGGATATTGCTTCATTTCAGAATGAAGGCTTCTCACACTGCATTGGCATTCTTGGTATATTAAATAGTGACTTGAAGAAAGGCAAGTCAAGCTTGTCTGGACACTTTCACTATGCGTTAGTATAAGTCTCCGCCAAGTATCAAGAGCCTTCTTTTTATGTAATTCTTGAGAGGGAGCCTTATTTTTCTAAATCATTCTTGATGATTCCATTTTCACTTCATTCCATTCCTATTTATTCAATAATCTTCATGTTCACCTTGTGAGAGGGAGATACATGAAAGGGGGAGTCATTGTCACATTCTTTGACCTTACTTGTCTATATTGAACCCCAAACTCATCAGAATTTTTGAGTCCTTGTGCTATTTTCTTATGAAAGAATTACTACATTGAAACTAAACTCATTGTGCATTTAGTTTAATTTCAAAGATTCATTATCATTTCAAGGTTAAGCAATCCTAATACTGAATGCCTTTAAAATGACTTGCAAAACACTTGTAGCACATAAGTGACTTTACTATTTAATATGTGCATGTTTAAGCTTCATTTTTACCACATGTTAAGAATAATTTTTCTAAATTTGTAGTCATGACTTGTCTGGTCAAAGCAAACTTTTTCCTGCAAAACATCAAAAGAAAATGATCAACAATCTGGAAAGATACAAACAGAGCAATGTAAATTCTTGAACCACTGAGTAACCGGGCCATTTCACCTAAAAAGTGATTTGTTTCGCGTCAAAAAGTGGAAATCAAAATTTTCAACTCTGTATAAGATAATGAAAGTTAAACCACTGAGTAATCAAGAGTCTTGCATCTGATCAATGTGATCTCTTACACTGAAAAGTGAGATTTAACTAATTTATTCTTGTATTCTTTCCCAGTTCAAAATGAAAGAAAATCAAAATGACAGGATGGAAAAGCTTAAGACCTTAATAAAGTTCATGTATACTGAGTTTAGACCTATTATTCTACATTGTGTTAAAATTAAAGCTCCTAACATCCTTGTTAAATACTTCTGCTCACTCATATAGGTCACTTTACTTCACATTTGCATCATTATTTTAACTACATTCAGATCATTCTATCTTGCAATACCTTGTGTTGACTGTGTCTTTATGATTAAACTTCATTGCACAATACCAAAAATACAATAATTTCTCTCATTTGACAATATCATTTTGCCTCACTTATTTTGATTATTTCTGACAATTCATGTAACGACCCTGTTTATACCGGTACGATTATACCAACCCACATCGATATAGAAAGCGTCGCCACAGTGGGACATTTACCCAACACATTCAATAGGCTGAGACGTACACAAATATGAACACATAACAGCGGAATAAAAGAACTGAATGTAAATTTATTATTCCATCATCCACATTTATCCACAGTCTATATAGTACAAGAAAGAACTAAAGTTCCCATAACTGAAATTTGAATCAAATACATTGTCCACAACTTAAATACATGTCGTCCTTTATTACATACTTATGAAAATAAACTACAATGCCGATATTTCCACAAGATCTCCTACTCTCGCTCCGAGTCACTCCTGACTGTCTCCTCGGAAGAAGTAGAGATACTGCACCTGTACGCCAAAGCAAGAGTGAGTCTACAAGACTCAGTAAGTAATTTCCTTTCACATTAAACATACATACACCACATAGACACTTTACATTTAAAACAAAATCGCTAGTATATGTAACATGGATTAAGCAATCTTTAAAGAAAAACCTTAACATATTACTTCTACCAATTTCATGACACATGGTACATGGTTTATGTTTATTTCACAATAATAAACCTATCACATGCTGCCTACACATTCTTTCACATGCCATTTCAATTCACATTTCATTACATTCATGTTGTAACACAATAGAAATTAAACATGAAGATTACACATAAAGGAAGAAATGTTCCTAGCATGGATTCTATGTATATTTCAACATGCATAACACAATTATACACACATATAGCTTGTTGTTTTGATAAAATTTTAGCACATTTAAAAACATATTCACAATTTCACATGTCAACACATTAATTCAAATATTCACATGCTCATTTTGCACATTCACATTACACATATACACAATTTATATTATTCTCATTACATGCCGTGACACATAGACCAAACCACCTCTAGAAGGACACACACTTATCTCATCACACACATATCTATCAGCTAGGCAACATAGTGATAGACCTTAGTTACTGCGCAGAACCGGGAGAAGCACTCTCCACCCTAACCAGTGGTACTTGTCCACCTCCAGGATTTTATCCCAATGCCTATGGGATCTCATACTCATATGAACCTTCCCGTAGGGACTTTACTACAGTACAGTTGCGACGACCCTCCTTATACCGGTACGATTATACCAATCCACGTCGGTATAGTGAGTCTCGTCACAGTGGGACATTTACGCAAGCACTAACACACATGATTGAGATGTTCATAAATACGAATTCAGAGTAGCGGAAGTAAAAGAACTACTTGTCATTTCATTTCATCATCCACATTTAACATACATGATTCATATAACAATTTAAAGATCTAAATTCCACATAATGAAATACAAATTCCAAAATACATAGCTTGTCCACAATCTCATAATGTTCCAATTACAATGCCTCAATTACATACTATGAAAGCACAAAATGCTACAACGGTGACCCCACCAAGCTACTCTCCTCGCTCGGAGTCGCTTTCCACGGTCTCCTCCAAAGATGTAGGGTCACCTACTTAACCTGTACGCCGAAGCAAGAGTGAGTCTAAAAGACTCAGCAAGTAAATCCATACACGTCATACATGCATATATCACAAGTAAGTTCTACTTTCGATTTCATTAAATCAACATATAACATGGTTGAGACAATGAAAATAAAGATCATATCATGGTATTTCTACAACTTCACAACACATGATACATGGTTCATGTCATCTCAAAACGAAATACCTATCACATGCTTTCTACTCATTCCTTCACATGAGAGTTAACATTTTACATTTAAGCTAACAAGGTAGCATTCTAAGCGTGGAATCTCACACACATATAAAAGTACTCCTAGCATGGATTCTACATATTCTTGTACATGTAAGGCATCATTATAAACATATGAAGGTTGTTGTTTTGACATGAACTTAATAATTTCATAACATGAATTACAAATTTACACTATAACACATTTATATCACATGGTTACTCACTTACACATTCACATGGTTCACTTTTTCACCTTTCACATATGCACATGTTCACATTACACAATTTATACATATACACATTCACATTTTCACATTTAGATGCCGTGACACATAGTCCAAACCACCATTAGAAGGACACATTCACATCACATACACATAACACATAGACGCCACATAGGCAACACAGTGACGGCTCTTGGTACTGCGCAGACCGGGAGAAGTGCTCTCCACCCTAACTAGTGGTACTTGTCCACCTCCCGGATTTCATCCTAATGCCCATAGGATTTAACATATTTTGAACTTTCCCGTGGGGACTTTTCCACGGTACAGTTCCACAGCCCTCTATGGAAGCAGTGTCACACACGGCACATTTTACACACTCTGATTTAAACACACATGTTTCACACGATTTACACATGACTTACATTTTCTCATTCATGCCCATGGCTCTGTTTTCCTAAATCATGGTACTACTATTTGACAGAGTTTGACCACTCAGTAATTTACTCTAATCAGATTGAAAACACATAATCAAACCCTAATCATGATAGCATGCATTAATAACTCATTTTCACATAGAAATTTCACGATATACTCTACTGTTATCCAAATCACATGAAACTTTAACCACACACTGCTTATAGATTCTTGAGCACACATGCAAAATTTCATATTTTTCTGAACTACACAGAATTTACAGAAAATTAAATACTCATTCACATGCCATTAATAATTCGGTTATCATGGAAGCACAACATAAATGTCGGATTTGACAGTTTAAAGACCTGTACCTAACAGGCACATCATCACATAAATTTTTCCCAAATTTATCTCACATCATACAATTTACTGTGATTTTTACAAGGATCTACACATGCTTTCTATTTTCAGTACAGAAATTGTAATAAATCACATGATCATGGAAAAATTCCCAAATTTGTAGAGCATGGACTGACAAACATACACATGGTCTAGAAACTTTATGGCATTCAAATTCCTCACGAATCATGTGAACAGTGAACCAACATAACCAAGGTCTTATCTAACATGCATTTTTTTCATAATGTAACCATTCATACTATTTACAGAAATTCACAAAATCCCACGCGCATTCCACCATTCATATTACATAGCATATAATGTTTACAATATATCCTAATGCGAAAGAAAACTTCGAAAATTAATCCTATATAAGGAAGAACAGCTCACTGTTCTGTCCTGAAGAACTAACGGCAAAGGCTGGCCGTTTAAAGGGGTTAACGGCAGCATCGTCTGCCGCCAACTGAAGAGCTTAACGGCAAGGGATCTTGTCGTTAAGTTCCTGTCTGTGCAAAAACACAGACCGAGCTCCAAAGATAAGGGGAATGTGAGGTTCCAGGACACGATTTAAATCTGAGAAAATGCCTATGACCTACTGGACATACACATGGACAAGGTGGATGGGTTACTTGTCTTTCTAAAAACCTACAAAGGGACGAAAATAGGTGATGAAGCTCTCCTTGGGAAGTGCCAAGAAGTCTCCACAAAAGCTTTCCCTCGGGTTCTAGGTCGAAGTAGCCACCAGTCTGAAGTTGGGAAAGCCTTCCCCTACGTCCACATTATCCTCCAGTTGCAATAGCTTGCAGGGAGTAGCTTCAAACCACCGGATCAAAGCTTTCAAAGGTCAGTCTTTCTCATGTTCTCAGCTAGGGTTTCTTTCTCTCCTTGCAAAGAGCCAAGAGAGCTCTTGCAGGTTGCAAAGGGGGTTGTTTTTATAAGGAGAGACCTTCTGTCTCACGCAAGGTCTGATGTGAGGGTTGAGAGCCGTTAGGGACTCCTCCCCAATGGGTGAGCTAGCTTGCCCTGGAATTTCGGGGTCTGCTGCACACAGAAGTTCAGAGAAATAGACATCCACATAGATGGCCGTCTACTTTAGTGTTGGCATCCATCGACATGGACGTTGACTCATCATGGACGTCCATCCATGTTGACGCCAATTTGCTCTTCGGCCAGAGCTTAAAACATGTAGAAAACCCTATGTACACTATGGCTATGCATGCAATACATATAGTATAATATACACACTACTACACCATGCGATCATCCACTATTTACAATTAATTTACACATGCATACGTAAGTATACCAAGATAACATCGTACATAAGTATCTACATACGCATACATGATATATATATACACAACATGACTCAACACACAATAAATAAAATGACAAACAATTCGAGGGCCTTACACCCTCTCCCCCTTAAGGAAACTTCGTCCTCGAAGTTTAAATAATACTACTCGTACAAATGAGGATACTTCTTCTTCATCGCATCCTCAAGCTCCCAAGTAGCCTCCTCTGGCGAGAAGTTCTGCCATAAAACTTTTACCGACGTAATCCTCTTGTTCCGGAGATGCTGAACCTTCGGTCAAGAATAGCTACCGGTTGCTCCACATACGACAGATCTGGCTGGATCTCCACTGGCTCGTGACTAATCACATGAGATGGATCTCGAACATACTTCCTGAGCATAGACACGTGGAAAATGGGATGAACACTAGCTAAAGTTGGGGGTAAAGCTAGCTCATATGCCACGTTGCCCAATCGTCTGAGAATCTCATACGGGCAATGAATCTAGGGCTTAATTTACTATGCCTGTCAAACCTGAAGACACCTTGAGTAGGTGAAATCTTCAAAAAGACATGCTCACCCACTTCGAACTCCAAATCCTTCCTCCTGTTGTCGGCGTAGCTCTTCTGCCTATCCTGCGCCGCAACAAGCCTCTTCCTGATAAGCTGGATCTTATCTGAAGTCTCCTGAACTAACTCCGGATCGATCAACTGTCTATCGCCTACCTCCTCCCAACATAACGGAGATCTGCAAGGCCTCCCATACAATGCCTCAAATGGAGCCATACCAATACTCGCATGGAAGCTGTTGTTGTATGCGAACTCCACTAGAGGTAAATGACGCTCCCAATCATCCTTCCAATCCAGCACACACGCTCTCAACATATCCTCGAGCGTCTGGATAGTCCTCTCGGACTGTCCATCTGTCTGGGGATGAAACGCCGAACTGAGCTTCAGCTCCGAACCTAAAGCATCCTGAAGACCCTTCCACAACCTCTAAGTAAATCTCGGATCTCGATCCGAAATGATCGACTTCAGCACACCATGCAATCTAATGATGCTACTGACATACAATCTAGACAAGCTCTCTACTGACTGCTTCTTCTTCATAGGCAAGAAATGCGCAATCTTCGAGAATCTATCTACGACTACCCAAATCGAGTCATTACCCCGTCTAGACCGAGGCAAACCCGAAACAAAATCCATAATGACAGCTTCCCACTTCCATACTGGGATCTCCATCTTCTGCATAAGACCAGATGGTCGCTGCCGCTCGGCTTTCACTTGCTGGCATACTAAACACTGGGATACATAATCTGCTACATCCCTCTTCATGCCAGACCACCAAAAGGACCTCTTCAAATGCTGGTACATCTTGGTGTTACCCGGATGAATAGAGAATATCGACCTATGAGCCTCTGCTAATACATGCTCACGGACATCTACAATAGCAGGAACACAAACTCGGTGGTGGAATCTAATCACACCATCCTCATCACGAGCAATGCCCGCCTTGCCCACTAACTCTTGGAGTCTAGGGTCGGCTTTCTGTTGCTCGATCACCTCATCCAATACCGAAGCACTAAGAGACAACTGAGCCACAAAAGCCTGACATAAGGGCTCTAACTCAGCCATCGCACACGCCGCATCCTCCAACATCTTCCAATCCTGCTGGAGCGAAGACCTCCTCCTGCTAAGAGCATCCCCTACGACATTCGCCTTTCCTGGATGATATTCAAGATCGAAGTCGTAGTCCTTGAGGAACTCAATCCATCTCCTCTATCGTAGGTTTAGATCCTTCTGGGAGAAGAGATACTTCAAGCTCTTATGGTCAGTAAACATCTCAAATCTGACACCATAAAGATAGTGCCTCCATATCTTTAGTGCATGAACCACTGCCGCAAGCTCTAAATCATGAGTCGGATAGTTACGCTCATGCTCCTTCAATTGGCGAGAAGCATACGCCACTACCCTTCCTTGCTGCATTAGCACACAGCCTAAGCCAATCCGAGATGCATCCGTATAAATGGCAAAACCTTCTGGACCACTAGGTAGTACCAATACCGGAGCGGAAGTAAGCTTAGCCTTCAATAACTAGAAGCTACACTCACATGTCTCAGACCACACAAACTTCATGTAAGGCCCTCGAATTTCCGTCGCATTTTTTTTGTGTCGTGTGTGTGAATATTGTGCTTGTGTATGTATGTATGTATGTATCTACGTATGTATTAATTAGTATACTTATGTGTGTATGTGTATAATTTAGGTATAAATAATGTATGTATTGCTTGATGGTAGTGTGTGCACAATACCATATAGATATTACATGTATATATACATGATGTGCATGGGTTTCTGCATGATTTTGACTTCTGGCCGAAGGGCCAGTTGGCGTCCACCTATTGGACGCTAAGGGTTGTCAACGTCAATCTCGTGTGACGTCAGAACTTACTTAGGCGTCCACCGATGTTGACGTCAAGATCACTGACCTGCATGCGTAGCAGAGCCGGAAATCCCGGGAGCAAGCTACCCTAACCATTGGGGAGCTGTCCCCAACGGTCTGAAAGGGGTATCACATCATCTCCTGCGTGGGTGAGAGGTCTTTGGCTATATACAAAGCCATTTTTGCAACTCACACCCTTCTCTTTGCCCCTTTGCAAGAGAGGAAGAAGAGAAAAAAAGAGAAAACACTAAAATTTGTGTGAAGAGCTCACCTTTGCAACCCTAAATCCGGCTACCTGAAGCTTGCACCGGCCATCTACTGCAGCAAGGAGCTAGCTGGAGTGGAGGAGGAGGCTTCCCCGACCTTATCTTGGAGCCATCTTCATCCTAGAACCCGGAGTGAAGCTTTTCTAGGAGCTTCTTGGGACAGCCCAAGGAGAGCTTCACCGAGCCCTAGATCCATTTGGTGTATTTTCTAGAGGCAAGTACCCTACCCATAACGTCCCTATATGTGTCTAGGTTGGTTTTATTATTTTTGTGCATTTTCCCTCGTGTCCTAGATCCCCCAATTCACCCTATCTTTGGAGCTCGGATTTGTGTTTTACACAGACCTGAACTTAACGACAACATCTGTTGTCGTTAAGATCATGCTTAGCGTCCAGCGATTGTGCCGTTAACATTAATTAGCGGCCATAGCTTGCCGTTAAGTTCATCTGAGCAGAACAACAAGCTATTCTGCCCTTCTATATGATTAATTTCGATATGTTTCACGATGAGGATATAATGTAATCTCTTATATGCTATGTATACTAGCTAATGTGATGGATGGGAATGTGAATGTACACTTATTTTGTGGATGGTAGAGCTTATTTACATATTTGAAAGCATGTGGAAGAATGTTCATGTGTATGTTCTCACCATTATCCTGATAATCCGTGGTAAAATCATGTTGCCCTAATTTTGTAGACCATGTATGTACAACCCTGTCTGTGCTCTGAATTTTTGGAATTTTCCATGCTTGTATGATTTATTGAATTTTCTGTTTTGGGAAATAGGAATCATGCGTAGGTCACGATAAATCTCCATAAATTGTGTATTGCCCAATAAATTTGGGAATAAATCATGTGGCTCTATGCATGCTAGGGTTCAGACAGTGAGATGTTAAATTTATGAATGGTGTTCAACTCCATGCTAACTTGAATTGTGGATAGCATGTGAATTCGATGTTAGATTTTCTGTAATTACGTTTTAGGTTAGAAAAATCTGAAAATTTGCATGTGGGATCCTAAACCCGAAATCAGCTAGTGGTTAAAATTTCAGGTCATTTGGACAAGTATATGATGCAATATGAATTTTCTATGTAGAAATGCGAAATTTATGCATGTCGTTGCAAAAAAATGATTTAATTCTGTTTATTTCAACCTGAAGGGTGAAATTTCCTTAGTGTAAAATTTCTGAAATTGTAGTGTCATGTCAGGAAAACAGAGCCCCATGTGTGTGAATGAGTGAATGAGTGAGATGTGAGTGTCATGTGCTAAACTAAGTGCTTAAATGGGAAAACGTGTAATGTGTAAATTGTGCCAAGTGTGACACTGCTTCCACAGAGGGCAGTGGAACCGTATCATGGAAAAGTCCCCCTGAGAAGGTTCAATGTGTTGTGACCCTAAGGGCATTAGGGGGAAATCTTGGAGGTGGATAAGTACCACTGGTTAGGGTGGAGACTTGTTCTCCCGGTCTGCGCAGTCCAAGAGTCGCCATTGTATTGCCTAGATGGCGTCTATGTGATGTGATGTGTTGTGTCCTTCTTTGGTGGTTTGGACTATGTGTCACGACACTAAATGTGAATGTGTAAATGCGTATGTGTTCATGTGAAAAATGTGAATGTGAACAATGTGTAAAAGTTCATGTGTAAAGTGTGAAATATGCGAATTTAAAATTGTGTAAAAATGTGAAACCAAAATGTGAGGATGTGAGTTTGTAATCCATGTTATGACAATCTGAAATCATGTTTAAACAGTAGCTTTACTATGTTATGATCATGTTTATGTATGCAAAATGCCTAGAATCCATGCTAGGGATAATTATTAAGCATATATAAACAACTTCCATACTTGGTTGTTCACATGTTGTGATTTAATCGTTGTTGTAGCTCTCATGTGTTAGATTATGGTTGCTAAAGCATGTAAAACCAGCAATCTTAAAGCATGTAAAATGGTTACGTATATGCTTAGGAATGTGTAGATTCCATGTTAGGTATGTTTCCTTTCATGCATGCTCGGAAAATTCATGTTAATGGCTTTCATGTCTTAGTTGGTTGAAGGTAGATTTTTATGTGAGAAATGAATAGAAAGCATGTGATAGGTGATTCTATTTTAGGAAATCTGAAAGCATAGTCCATGTGTTTAAATTGTAGATTCACCATGATAGGTTGTAAAATTTAATGTCAAGCATGCTACATGTTGTGTCTTGTGAACGTGTATGTAGAACCTACTATGATATGTGCATGTACGGTATGTGTAGAATTACTTGCGGAGTCTTTTAGACTCACTACTTGCTTCGGCGTACAGGTGTAGTTGGTGACGAGACACTTGTGGAGGAGACGTTGGAGACCGACTCCAAGCGTGGAGATTAGAGTGTTGGAGTACTTGTGACATTTTGTGATTTTCATAGTATGTAAATTGAACATTGTACTAGCATTATCATGGAAGAATGTATAAGTATGGACATCTATGTATTTGATTTTCTGCAATTTAAATTATGTAGACTTTTAGCTCTTTAAATGTTATCGAAACATGTATGTTAAATGTGGATGATGAATGAAATGAAGACAGTGGTTCTTTTACTTCCGCTACTCTATTCTTATATTCACGTGTATCTCAGCTGAATGCTATTGTTGGGTAAATGTCCCACTGTGATGACGCTCGCTATACCAACGTGGGTTGGTATAACCGTACCGGTCTAATGAGGGTCGTCGCACTTCACCCCTTTTCTGGTAAGCTGAGTCAATGGGGCGGCGATGGATGAAAATCCCTCAATAAATCGCCGATAGTAACCAGCCAAACCCAGAAAACTACGAATCTCCGAAGGGGTCTTGGGGGTCTCCCAATCCATAACTGTCTGGACCTTTGCTAGATCAACTGCTACACCAGCACCGTAGATAACTTGCCCAAGAAAATGAACCTCGCGCAACCAGAAATCGCACGTGCTGAATTTAGCATACAACTTATGCTCACGAAGAACCTCTAACACTACCCTCAAATGCTGACGGTGTGTGGCCTCATCCGGAGAGTAGACCAACACATCATCAATAAATACCACAACAAAGTTATCTAAATATGGCCTAAACACCATGTTCATGAGATCCATGAACGCTGCAGGGGCGTTGGTCAATCCAAAAGGAAGAACCAAAAACTCATAATGTCCATAACGGGATCTAAATGCCGTCTTGGACACATCCTCACTCCAAATCCTCAACTGATGATAACCAGATCGTAAATCAATCTTAGAAAAGACTGATGCATCTTGCAACTGGTCAAACAAATTATCAATCCGAGGTAAGGGATACATGTTCTTCACTGTCACTTGGTTTAGCTTTCTATAATCGATGCATAACCTAAGTGACCCGTCCTTTTTCCTTACAAATAATACAGGTGCGCCCCAAGGTGAAACGCTAGGGTGAATAAATCCCTTATCTAGCAATTCTTGCAACTGCCTCCTTAACTCGGCTAACTCCGCAGGTGCCATCCGATATGGAGCTTTCGAGATAAGAGAGGTGCCCGGAAGCAACTCTATGGTGAACTCTATCTCTCTATCCGGTGGCAATCCAGACAAATCATCGGGAAAGACGTCTGGAAAATCCTGCACTACCTCGATCTCTGCAAGAGTAAGTGACTCACCAGCCTCGGGTACTGACACTACGCTGGCAAGAAAAGCATCACAACTCTTGTTTACCATGCGCATCGCCTTCATGGCAGAGATGACTAACTTTCCCACCAAGTTTCTTGGCAAGGGATGAGAGAACTCGTCCTCACTAGGAATGCGAAAAACAATCCTCTTCCGACGACAATCTACTAATGCATAGTGCTCCTCTAGCCAATCCAGACCAAGAATAGCATCATAGTCCTTCATCTTTAGCAAGAAGAAACACCCTTCTAGGACTCTATCCTCGATACACACAGGCAACGACGGAATACACTTCCCAGTCGATACCGTGCCCGCAGGTGTATGTACAGACAACGGGACTTCTAAATCCTCAGACTCTACGCCTGACTCTAGAGCTAACTACCTAGTGAACCGCTCGGAAATGAACGAGTGAGTGGCACCCGTATCAAACAAAACCCGAGCGTGCACACCTAGAAGTAAAATCGTACCTTCGGTGACATGCTCCGCCTGCTCGGCGTCCTCTCGTGCTAGGGCAAACACTCGAGCTGGGGCTCGAGGCCTTCCTGGTCTTCCTGTAGCTGGCGCTGCTGCTGCTACCGCTGCTGGGGTTGGCGCTCCACGCTGGACTCCCTGCTGAAGTCTCGGACAATCCTTGATCTTGTGGTCGCTGCTCCCGCACTTCAAGCATTTTCCCGCTACCATCCAACACTCTGTACTACCATGTGTCTTCCTGCAATGGGGACACTCCTTCTTCATACCAGGGGAATGTTGAGAAGGTACCTGAGTACTGCTGGCTGCCACAGGACGCTGTGGTGTCTGATACACTGCCTTCTTCTTATCCTGTCGCTGGAAAGTAGCTGCAGGCCTCTTCTGCGAAGCCTTCTTCTCCTCAAGATACTGCTGCATCTCGCCCTCCTGCCTACAAGCAGCACTAAGGGCCTCGTCCAAGGTACGATGGTCAAACACCACTAGCCTCGTCCGCAGTGATGGCTTAAGGCCCGTCACGAACTTCTTTGCCTTCCTGCGCTCATCTGTCACTATGTGAACCTGTGAGGTGCATACTTAGATAATTCAGCAAACCTGGCCTCATACTCGAGCACGGTCATGAAGCCCTGGGTCAAAGAAAGGAACTCCTGCTCCATCCGGTCCTGAATATGCTCGGGGACGAACTTGGCCCGAAAGAGCCTCACGAACTCGTCCCAAGCAATCTCGATAGTGCCATCCTCGAACTAGGTGCGCAGTAATGAAGCCCACCACACATCAGCTCTCTCCTGCAACATAACCTCCATAAGCACCAACTAAACAACTTCAACTTAACAGGGAATATAAACAATTAAAACTAGCACATACATGTAGCATATAGGTGGCTAAAGTAACTTTATCATCGTCCGCACACCTAATAGCCCGGAAGATCTTCTAGATATGCCTCATCCAGCTCTCAGCTAGTAACGGGTCGCTCTCCCCCTTAAAAGAGGGTGGCAACATCCTCTTGAATCTTTCCATGATGGAGGGTCCACCATGGTCCTGAGCCTGGGGAACTGGAACCTGGGCCTGCTACAACAAACAACAAGCAATGCATATTCAACACAACATCATGCAATTAAATAAAACAGACTACTCTTTATCTTATTATTCCAACCTGAGCTTCCATCTGAGCCTGGAGTGCAGCCTGGGTGTGGGCCTGCGTCTGCATGGCCTGCACTAAACCTTGCATGAACACTCCATAATCCACAGGTGGTGGAGGGGGGAGCACAAGGCCCTAGGGTGCCGGGGCCTGTTGCTCGGTCTGCTCCTCACGTCTCGGCTCGCCCTCACGAGCAGGAGCACCACCACGCCTACCTCGCGAAGCCATGGCTGCAATAAGTTTCAGCCACTATTAGAACTACGTTATTTAATTTCCTAACCACTTCCTTATCTATTTTCCATTCATTAATAATCATTTCTACACATGTGGACAATTATATAAAGATTTAGCATGTAATGAGGATGATGACTTAGATATTTATGCACAGTCTCAACCAAGTCGTCTCTAATACCAATCTCTGCGACGACCCTCCTTATACCGGTACGATTATACCAATCCACGTCGATATAGTGAGTCTCGTCACAGTGGGACATTTACGCAAGCACTAACACACATGATTGAGATGTTCATAAATACGAATTCAGAGTAGCGGAAGTAAAAGAACTACTTGTCATTTCATTTCATCATCCACATTTAACATACATGATTCATATAACAATTTAAAGATCTAAATTCCACATAATGAAATACAAATTCCAAAATACATAGCTTGTCCACAATCTCATAATGTTCCAATTACAATGCCTCAATTACATACTATGAAAGCACAAAATGCTACAACGGTGACCCCACCAAGCTACTCTCCTCGCTCGGAGTCGCTTTCCACGGTCTCCTCCAAAGATGTAGGGTCACCTACTTAACCTGTACGCCGAAGCAAGAGTCAGTCTAAAAGACTCAGCAAGTAAATCCATACACGTCATACATGCATATATCACAAGTAAGTTCTACTTTCGATTTCATTAAATCAACATATAACATGGTTGAGACAATGAAATAAAGATCATATCATGGTATTTCTACAACATCACAACCCATGATACATGGTTCATGTCATCTCAAAACGAAATACCTATCACATGCTTTCTACTCATTCCTTCACATGAGAGTTAACATTTTACATTTAAGCTAACAAGGTAGCATTCTAAGCGTGGAATCTCACACACATATAAAAGAAGTACTCCTAGCATGGATTCTACATATTCTTGTACATGTAAGGCATCATTATAAACATATGAAGGTTGATGTTTTGACATGAACTTAATAATTTCATAACATGAATTACAAATTTACACTCTAACACATTTATATCACATGGTTACTCACTTACACATTCACATGGTTCACTTTTTCACCTTTCACATATGCACATGTTCACATTACACAATTTACACATATACACATTCACATTTCCACATTTAGATGCCATGACACATAGTCCAAACCACCATTAGATGGACACATTCACATCACATACACATAACACATAGATGCCACCTACGCAACACAGTGACGGCTCTTGGTACTGCGTAGACCGGGAGAAGTGCTCTCCACCCTAACCAGTGGTACTTGTCCCTCCAGGATTTCATCCTAATGCCCATAGGATTTAAACATTTTGAACTTTCCCGTGGAGACTTTTCCACGGTATGGTTCCACAGCCCTCTATGGAAGCAGTGTCACACACGACATTTTACACATTCCGATTTAAACACACATGTTTCACACAATTTACACATGACTTACATTTTCTCATTCATGCCCATGGCCCTGTTTTCCTAAATCATGGTACTACTGTTTGACAGAGTTTGACCACTCAGTAATTTACTCTAATCAGATTGAAAACACATAATCAAACCCTAATCATGATAGCATGCATTAATAACTCATTTTCACATGGAAATTTCACAATATACTCAAATGTTATCCAAATCACATGAAAATTTAACCACACACTGCTTACAGATTCTTGACCACACATGCAAAATTTCATATTTTCTAAACTACACAAAATTTACAGAAAATGAAATACTCATTCACATGCCATAATAATTCGGTTATATGGAAGCACAACATAATTGTTGGATTTGACAGTTTACAGACCTGTACCTAACATGCACATCATCAAATAAATTTTCCCCGAATTTATCTCACATCATACAATTTACTGTGATTTTACAAGGATCTACACATGCTTTCTATTTCAGTACAGAAATTGTAATAAATTACATGATCATGGAAAAATTCCCAATTTGCAGAGCATGGACTGACATACATACATGGTCTAGAAAATTTATGGCATTCAAATTCCTCACAAATCATGCGAACAGTGAACCAACATAACCAAGGTCTTATCTACACTGTATTTTTTCTAATGTAACCATTCATACTATTTACAGAAATTTACAAAATCCCACGTGCATTCCATCATTCATATTACATAGCATATAACGTTTACATATATATCCTCATGCGAACAGAAAGCTTCGGAAATTAATCCTATATAAGGAAGAACAGCTCACGGTTCAGTCCTGAAGAACTAACGGCAAAGGCTAGCCGTTTTAAAGGGGTTAATGGCAGCATCGTCTGCCGCAACTGAAGACTTGGCAAGGGATCTTGCCGTTAAGTTCCTGTCTGTACAAGACCAAGCTCCAAAACAAGGGAATGTGAGGTTCAAGACACGATTTAAATTTGAGAAAAATGCCTATGACCTACTGGACATACACATGGACAAGGTGGATTGGTTACTTGCCTTTCTAAAACTTCCTAAGGGACGAAAATAGGTTGATGAAGCTCTACTGGGCAGTGCCAAGAGAAACTCCACAAAAGCTTTCCCTCAGGTTCTAGGTCGAAGTAGCCACCAATCTGAAGTTGGGGAAGCCTTCCCCTACGTCCACACTATCCTCAAGTTGCAATAGCTTGTAGGGAGAAGCTTCAAACCGCGGATCAAAGCTTGCAAAGGTCAGTCTTTCTCCTATTCTCAGCTAGGGTTTCTTTCTCTCTTTGCAAAGAGCCAAGAGAGCTCTTGCAGGTTGCAAAGGGGGTTGTTTTTATAAGGAGAGACCTTCTGTCTCACGCAGGGTCTAATGTGAGGGCTGAGAGCCGTTGGGGACTCCTCCCCAATGGGTGAGCTAGCTTGCCCCAGAATTTCGGGGTCTGCTGCGCACAGAAGTTCAGAGAAGTAGACGCCACATAGATGGTCGTCTACTTTAGTTGTTGGGTCCATCGACATGGATGTGATATATCATGGATGTCCATCCATGTGAGCCAATTTGCTCTTCGGCCAGAGCTTAAAACATGCAGAAAACCCTATGTACACTATGGCTATGCATGCAATACATATAGTATAATATACACACTACTACACCATGCGATCATCCACTATTTACAATTAATTACACATGCATACGTAAGTATACCAAGATAACATCGTACATAAGTATTACATACGCATACATGATATATATACACAACATGACTCAACACACAATAAATAAAATGACAAACAATTCGAGGGCCTTACAAACAGTTCCTCAGCCCTCTAAGGTAGCAGTGTCACCCATGGCACATTTACACATTTTCCCTTTTTTTTTAAAACACACACTATTTGCATATCGTTTAACACATTACAATTCAATCATAAATCATGTTGTAACCATCTAATTAGTTTCTAATTACTTTAAGCATGCTTTAACTAGTCGCTCCATCATGAAATACTCAATTTAGCACATACTATCACTCAATTCACATGAAATTTTAACCACAGATCGTTTACAGATCAAGCATCATGCATACCAATTTTCATATTTTTCAGAGTCATACAGAATTTATGATAAATAAAACAAGCATTCTGCCTAATCTATCAAGTAATCAATTAAATATGGTACACAGTGCCATATACATATTTATCTATTCTAAAATCTGTGTCAATAGTTATGAATTACATACAATTTTGGGAATTAATTTCACATCATACATTTATTGGAGAGTTAAAACAGATAAAACATGCTCTTTAATTTTACAGTTCAAAAATTATATTTATTACATGGACAACATAAAATCCCCAAATTTTCATGGCATAAACTGACACCTATAACATCATACAAAATTCCATGAGACCCAAATTCCACATGGGTCACACAAATAGTAATTTCAAGGTTGGAAAACCTATCTGACATACATTTTAGGAATTTTAATAAATAGAATATTCATTGAAAATTTCACAAAATTTCACAACATCATCCACTCGAAGTATTACGTAACATATAAAATTTATAGTATATCCTCATATGCAGGAATTTGAAAAATAAATTATAAAGGGGCAAGCAGCACACTGTTCTTGCCTGAAGAACTCAGCGGCTAGGGTGTGGCCACTTACCTGGTTGACGGCAACATAGGTGGCCGCTAACCTCGGATCTTAACGGCATCAGATGTGCCGTTAAGCTCCTGTCTGTGCAGAACATAGACTGGATTCAAAAATCGATTAAAGGAGGGTTCCAAAGACACGATTAAAATCCAGAAAATTACCTAAGACACTAAACATATGTATGGATAGTGTGGAGGGTTTACTTGCCTTCAGAAAAATCCCAAAATGACAATCAAGCCGGTGAAGCCCTCCTTGGCCTGAGCCAAAGAGTCCTTAAATCTCCTCTAATCCGGGTTCTGTGTTGATGCAGACAGCCACCCGATGTCGAAGGAGCCTTCCCTTATGCTTAGACTCCCCTCTAGTCGCAGAAGATCGCTGAAAGAAGTCTCCAATCGCCGGATCTCAGAGCTCAAAAGTCGGGTTTCGCACAAGAGAACTAGGTTTAGATTTTTGACCCAAGAGCCAAAAAGACTCTATTCGACCGAAAGGAGGAGTTTTTATGGTCCCCGGGGGTTGGGTACGCGTTTAGGTAAGGCTAGGTGGCCGTTGAGAACAGTTTCCTAAACAAGAGGCGAGATTTTCGCAGACGTTTCCGGATCTGAAGACACAACAGATCTGGGAGACTAACGTCAACATCACTCGCCGCCAATATGGAGTTGGCGTCCATCGATGTGGCCGCTGACTCCCTATTAACGTCAGCCTATGTTGACGCCAACATGTCGCTTGGCCAGAACTTAAAATACTCCTATATGCATTACTTAGGCACAGTTACATGTAACACAAGCACAATATACATATAATATACAATGTATACTTAGGAAATAAATATCATTCATGTAATGTAAATGAATAATATATATATATATATAATAGATATACATATATTTTTACATCACTACATCAAATAGTTTATTTATATGCACATACATATATCTACACATACAAACATCCATTTATCAACACAGTCAGACTCCTATATAGAGAGTAAAATTCTAGGGCCTTACAATTCATTTCTTACATTTCATTTCTTGATCTCCTACAATCTTTGTTTCTCTCTCTTATCTATCTTTTTGATGCTGTAAAAAAGGGGGAGAAAGTTTCTTATGGAGAAAGTTCAAAGAGTGAATATGGTCAAGGGGAGTTATTGCAGTCAAGGGAGTCAGGCTATTGTCAGATTGTGCATATATTGTCATCATCATGAGTGTGTTTTGAAATTTTCTAAAGTTGTATTTAATGATGACCAATGAAAATCACTCATACCTTGATTTTGATGATGACATATTGAAACAGTTATACATTTTATTCATATCACAACAAGCTTAAACAACATGTTTTTGATGTTTAATATCTACATTTTAATGATAATATCTTGTATAATGGTTTACACTTATATTTTTAGGTTTACACAAATTGGTCACAGTGGTGTCGACACAGTCCACCTGTGTGTCGACACTAGTTCACTATCCCAGAAGCCTGTTCTGAAGTAGTAGCCAGTTGGTGTCGACAGAGTCTGCCTGTGTGTAGACACAGTCTGCCTGTGGTGTCGACAAAGTGCACCTGTGTGTCGACAATAGTTCACTATCCCAGAAGCCTGTTCTGAAGCTGAAGCCAGTGGTGTTGACACAGTCTACCTGTGTGTCGACACACTTCGACTAAAGTTAAAAACGAGAATTTTTCTAGACACGTGGCTGCTTAGGA
Organism: Colocasia esculenta; assembly: GCA_014218235.1. Classification (NCBI taxonomy): domain Eukaryota; kingdom Viridiplantae; phylum Streptophyta; class Magnoliopsida; order Alismatales; family Araceae; genus Colocasia; species Colocasia esculenta. The sequence continues at coordinate 153,458,072 of CM024757.1, forward strand.
ATCAAGGATTTGACCTAATTCCTGTCCACGCACCCCAAGGCACCACATGAACACATGGGGCTATAAATACCCATGTTTCCTGTACTCCAAAGGGGGGAGAGAGACGAGACATCTCCAGAAAAGGGTGTTGTGCGGCTGCAGAAAGGGAAAAAGGGGAGTCAGCGTCCAGAAAGGGGGAAGAGCAGTGTGTTTGGAAGGAGAACGTGAAGAAGAAGAGAAGAGAAGAGGAGAGAGGATAAAAATATCTTCATCCAGAAAGGGAGCAGAGCAGCGCCATCAGATTGAGGAGCAGAAAAGCAACAAAGGAAGAAGAAGAACTGGCAATCGGGTGCCACTGAAGCAGAGCATCGTGGATTGAAGAAGATCTCCAACGAATTCCTTCAGTGTCTTCAATCCAAGCTTCTACAAGTCTTCTTCATCAAGGAACATCCAATTCACATCTATTTATTTATTTCTTGGAGTGTTCATCCAATTTTTCATGGTGGTCTTGTATGTGTTCTACACAAATCACTTAATTATGTTTGTTCTATTTTTATCATTGTATTGAGATAGATCGGCTAGAGTATCTATTCTCTAACTGAGCTTGTTCTAGCAGAACTTGGATCCTTCGTGGTCCAAAGGTTTGGAGCCGTAGTGTCTGGTTTGGAGCCTTAGTGCTCTGCAGCCGTTGTGCTCATGTGCTGTGGTCGTCGTACTTACAAGTGGTTTATTGGAGTAGGTCGTTGTGCCTATCTCCTGAGTTTTCTTTGAGTCGTCGTACTCAAAGGGTTTGGAGTCGGCATACTCCGGTTGGTCTTGTTGTCGTGCTCAAGGGTGTTTTGGAGTCGTCGTTGCCAGTGTGTGTTGTACTTAAGGTTTTGAGTAGTGTGGCCTCACTGTGTGAGGGGGTGACGTAGGAGTCACTGGAGGTGATTTCCGAACCACCTAAAAATCCTCTGTGCAGTGGTTTGAATTGTGGTTTGACTTTGTATTGCGCTTAGGGGTGTTCACGGTTCGTTCGGTTCAATTTTCTCCATTTTTGAAGAAAACCGAACCGAACCGAAGTCATTGTTTGAACCGAACCCCGGTTCGGTTCGGTTCGGTTCAAACCAAATTCTGGCATTTTTGGGTATTTTTTCTGTTTTTCTGGCATTCTGCCAATGATCAGCAAAAACCATGTAAAAAGGGGCATTTTGTGATGGTCGCGAGTATCGAACTCGCGACCACCACACGCGCGGAGGGCGCGCGACGCCGCCCTCTGTTGCGTACCCTTTTTTTGTATATTTTCTAGTATTATATAATTATATATAGCTTTCGGTTCATTTTGGTTTCCCAGCCTGAAACCGAGCTGAACCGCCCAGCCCATGAAACCGAACCGAACCGGTCGGTTCGGTCGGTTTGGACCATATTCTGTACAGCCCTAATTGCGCTAGATGCATGCATAGGGATTTCGCTCACACTACTAATTGATTGCTCACACACACTAATCACACATATTGCATCTGTTCAGTGGGATTTTATTTGAATAGATATCTTAATTCGAAGTAATTTTTAAATTGCTTTAGTTTCCGCTACAAATCTATTCAACCCCCCCCCCTCTAGCTTTGCCATTATCCACCTATCGATCCAAAGAAGCGACAATTGAAGCAAAATCGAACGATTGATCCGGGGAGTCAATCGACTAGTTTTCCCAGTAGCTTTAGATCCGAGATAGTCAAGAAATCAGACAATCGAATTCCAGGAATTGGTCCACCGAAAAATGTCAGGGGCAATCGATTGATGAAATAAAGGCCAACGATTGATGAAGTAAAGACTAATCGATTGATGAAGAAGCCGAAAAATCGGACGACTGAGTTGGAGAAATCAGATGATCGAATTTCCATGGAACTTTAGGACAGTCCAAGAATTGGATGACCGATTTGGTGCTGTAAGGCCCTCGAATTTCTGTCGCATTATTTGTATTTGTGTGTGTATATTTGTGCTTGTGTAGTATATACGTATTTACGTACGTATTAATTAGTACAATTACGTGTGCATGTGTTTATACTATGTAAAATAATACATGTATTGAATGGTGATAGTATGGATACACTACAATATGCATATTGCATGTATATATGCATGGCATGCATAGTTTTCTGCATATTTTAGAGTTCTGGCCGAAGGCCATATTGGCGTCAATCCCTAGCCGTTGAGGTGGTGTCAGCGTCCGGACATGGACGCCAACACTAATCCTGGCGTCTAACGATATGGACGCCTATTTCTCTGGCCTGCATGCGCAACAGAGCCAGAAATTCCGGAACAAGAAAGCTCAGCCATTGGGGAGCTGTCCCCACGGCTCTGAGAGCTATCTTGTCACCCTGTGAGTGGGAGAGAGGCCTCCCCATATGTCTGAACCCGGATCTGCCTTCTCCCACCCCTCTCTTCACCTTTGCAAGAGAGAAACAAGAGGAGAAAACCCTAGAGGGATCGTGTGAGAAAAACCCCCACTTTGCACCCAAAGATCTGACCCCCTGAAGCTGTATCCGGCCATCTTCCTCGACAAGAAGCTAGCTGGACTGAAGGAAAAGACCTCCCCGACATTCCCTTGCTGTGGAGATCATCCAGGAGCCCGGAGGAGGAGATCTAGGAGGACGTTCTGCACCTTCTGGGACTGCCCAAGGAGGGCTTCACCAGCACCCTAGATCCATTGGAGCAATTTCTAAAAGGCAAGTGACCTAACCATAATGTCCCAGTATGTGTCTAGGTCGATTCTAAAAATTTTGTATATTTTTCCCTCGAGTCCTAGACCCTCACATTCACCAATCTTGAGAGCTCGGGTCTGTGTTTCTGCACAGACCTGCATTGACGGCAAGGTCAATGGACGCTGAGATTATGCTTGGCGTCCATCGACCATGCTGCTGACACTGAGTCAACGGCCAGAGACCGCCGCCAAGTTCCTCTGGACAGAACAGTGACCAGTTCTGCCCTTCCTATACAATATTTTCGGTATGGTTTCCGTGATGAGGATATATGGTAACCCTATACATATGTATACTGTTAAATGTGGTGTGTGGATGATGTGATGTGTGGTGGTGAATGTTAGAAAATTGTATCCCATGAACTTGTAAGCATGATTTGTTGATAATCTTGCCAATCTATGCTTTATGATTAGGACTAGTCTGCATGCCTCAATTTTGTTAGATCATGAGATTAGTGGATCAGTACACGTATACTCAATTTTGATAAATTGTCCATGCTTGATAAGTTGCTAATAAATTGTTCGGTAAATAAAAGGCATGTAAGAAGGTTGTGGTGATCGAGGTGGTTGTATGATTTAGATAATTCTATATTCTTAGGTCATGCATATAACAGTAGTCTCTGTTCAACAGTAAGTGGCAAAATTGCATGATGTGTTAAACTCCATGTCAATTAAATTGTGAATGGCATACGAAATAAGTATTTGATTTTCTGTAAATTCTATTTAGCTCAGAAAAATCTAAAAAATTGAATGTATGACCGACCCGAAAATAGCATGTGGTTAAAATTTCAGGTCATTTGGACCAGTATATAAGGAGTATGTATTTCCATGGAAATGTAATAATCTACGTATGTTATCGTAATGTGGTTAGATATGTTTAAACCCAACCTGATTAGTGCATTTACTGTGTGTTAAACTCCTGAAATCTGTAGTGCCATGTCAGGAAAAACAGAATATGCAGTGTGAGTGAGAAAGTGAATGAGATGAAAAGTGATATGTGTAAAACCATGTGTAAAATCGGTAAAATGTGTAAATGTGTAACTGTGCCAATGTGACAATGCTCTCGTAGGGGCAATGAACTGTATCAGGGAAAAGTCCCCCTGAGAAAGTTCAATGTGTAAGTGACCCTAAGGGCATTAGGGGGAAACCTGGAGGTGGACAAGTACCACTGGTTAGGGTGGAGACTTGTTCGCCCGGTCTGCGCAGTCCAAGAGTCGCCATTGGAATGCCTAGATGGCGTCTATGTGTAATGTGATGTGTGTATAGGTCCTTCTTGGTGGTTTGGACTATGGTCACGACACCTAAAATGTGAATGTGTAATGTGATGTGTATATGTCCTTCTTTGGTGTTTGGACTATGTGTCACGACACCTTAAATGTGAATGGGTAATGTTTAATGGTATGTGTCATGTGAATGTGTAAGTGAACAATGTGAAACGTGTATGTGCAAAGTGCAACCATGTGAAAGGGGAAAACTTGTGTAAAGAAAATGTGAAATTAAAATGTGATGATATGATATTGAAATCCATGTGAGACAAATCTGAAACCATGTGAAATCAGAAATTTCATGTTGTTATTCATCATGTTTATATGTGCAAAAATGTCTAGAATTCATGTTAGGGATAATTGATGAGCACTTGTACAAAATAGCATGATTGTTGTTCACATGCATGTTTTAAGCACATTGTAGCCTCATGTGTAGGTTTACAGCCATTTAACCATGTGAAACCCAGCAACATAAAGCATGTGAAAATGTCTATGTATGTACTTAGGAACATGTAAAAACCCATGCTAGTTGTGTTTTCCTTTCATATATGCACAGGTTCATGTTGGTAGCTCTCATGTCCTTGATTCTTTAAAGGCCAAATTTCCTGAGTAAATTGAATAGAGAGCATGTGATAGGTAAAGTTTTATTCTTAGAAATCTGAAAGCATGATCATGTATTAATTAGTAAAACTTTCATGATAGGTTGAAACTTTCAAATGACTAGCATGTCATGTGTTGAAAATTGTGAATGTGCATGTAGAAACCGCTATGACCTATACGTGTATGTTATGAGTAGTGTTGCTTGCTGGGTCTTTAGACTCACTCCTTGCTTCGGCGTACATGTGTAGTTGGTGACGTGGCACCGTTGGAGGAGACAGTGGAGACGGACTCCGAGCGCGGAGATTAGTCTTTGGAGTTTCTTTGTGACTTGTGCATTTCATAGTATGTAATTTGAACGTTGTACTAGAGTTATCATGAAAAGAATGTATAAGTGTGGGCATTATGTATTTAAATTTCAGCAATTTAAATTATGTGAACTTTTAGCTCTTAATGTTAATTACGAATTTCATGTATGTTTAATGTGGATGATGAATAAATGAAGACAGTTGTCTTTTACTTCCGCTACTCTGTTGTATATTCGCGTGTATCTCAGCTGTTTGTATCGTTTGGGTAAATGTCCCACTGTGAGGACTCTCGCTATACCGACGTGGGTTGGTATAACCGTACCGGTATAATGAGGGCCGTCACAGGTGCAGTGTGTCGATGCAGAAGAAGAAGTAGGTTGGCACCAAGGCTAAGACAAAAATCGGATGACCGATTCAGGTAAATCGGCTGACCAACTACGGAAATGCAGTTTCCATATTTGGATAGGTCTTTTCCTTAGTTTGGATTTCAATAATGTTTCCTTAAGATCTATGGCCAAGATCAAGTCTTTGGCAAGTGGGTATATAAAGGGAGGTCTCTCCAAGTGAATGGATTAACACACACCCTTTGAAGAACGAGTTCTTGCACCCGGCTAGGTCAAACGGATAACCAGTGAACTAGAGCAGTTTCCAGGCGATTCTTTGAGGTTTCCTGCAAGGTTTCAAGGCTTTGGACGTCCAAGAGACCATGCACACATAGTGCTATGTCCAATAAGGCTTATGCAAGAGTCTACGTTCTTCTTTGACGTTTCTCAACCATGCCAAACAAGAGATTTCTGAACTATGAATTCATCCTTTTTTTCTTGTTCATGGTTTGAGAATTGTACTTCAAATTGAACATCTTCATATTGTGTGAGGTTTGTGCTCAGGCTGTGAGCACATTGTTTGTGTGTAGTGCATGTAGCTCATACACATCGGATTGTCTCGTCCTCGGAAACGAGATGGAGTTTGTGTTGTCCCTGTAAACAACTGTACGTGAGGGGTTTGTAACTTGTACCTAAAAGCAAATTAGTAAAGAAATCCTCACGGAGGTGTGAGATAATGGATATAGACGCAAATATGGTGTGTTAGTCGAATCACTTTAAATTTTGTGTGCATATGTGGTTTGATCTATATCTTCTACCTCCATTCTACGCATGTTAGACTAGTTGATTTCGTTGTTCAAAATTTACTTACCGTTGTGCATCTCACATAATATGTTACTTAATTGAGTTTATTCTTTTATGTAAAAGAATTTTCTAAATAGATGATAACTAATTCACTATTCCTCCTTTGATTGATCATCGCAAATATTAAACTTCAATAGCGTCATAGCACATAGCCCTACATGGGTTATCGTCGACCGGACTCCCCCGCGGGGGCCGCCTCATGATTTCCCGCGACTGTGGTGAAGCTCAGAGGAGCCCCCAACGCCGTCGTTCGTGTGCTACCCCCCGCCCAGTGAGGCTAGCGTGTAGTGGATCGTGGCCACGGCTGAAGGCGGCTTTAGGCCTGGCAGCATCGCCAACTTCTCCGGCGTGTCATCTGACTATGACGAGGTTGGGTCCACCAAACTAGACAACCACACATTCTTGGTGGCAGTGGTCGACGACTGTCTGTTGAGGTGCCGAAGAGAGAAGGGGGCACTAGCACTACCGAGGGGGTGGCCCTTGCTGGGGGGCTCGGGCCTCCACCACCGCCGCCATGGATCCCTGGCCAGCTCCCACAGTGCGGCCTGCCTGGGAGGAAAACGTAAGAATAAAGAAAGTCTTAATTGGGATCTTGAGAGGAAAAGTGACATAATAGTATTTTGTAAATGTTCACTTTCCATGTCTTCAGAGTTTGCACCAAATTATTCTATTTCGTTTATAAAATAATCATCCATTTTTGGGTTCACTTGTTAATATAGGTTTTAGTGCACGTCCATGATGCGCATCAAATATTTCTCTTTCTCCAAAGCTAAATGTCTCGACTGACGTCGTTCCTTCCAAAACCCCTAAACCCCACCCCAGTCTGCAGACAATTCTTTCGAGTTTCGATCGGCCCCACAAAACCCCCTGCCGAAATACCTCTATCTTTCTCTCTCTCGCTTGCTGGGCAATGGCCCCGCCGCTGGGCGCCATCAGGCGCGGGCCGGCGCTGAGAGCTGCTGCTACTGCAGCAGCAGCGGCAGCAGCAGTGTATGCTTCCTCTTCGTCGTCGTCTTTCCTCACCGAACTTCGTGCCTACGCCGATGGCTTCGACCCGGAGGCTCTGGAGAGAGGCGCCAAGGCCCTCCGGGAGATCAACAGCTCTTCGCACTCCAAGCAGGTCCTTCTCTAACCCTGCCCCAACTGTACACTATATCCTTCTTGTATTATCTACGTTCTCTTCTTTTCGGTTGGTCTCCGTCCCGTGCTCATCCGATGGCTGAATCGTACCAGGTATTTGAAGTGATGAGGAAGCAGGAGGAGACACGGCTGGCGGATATAGCAGCCGAGAAAGCCCTTTTCAAAGCCATGGAAATGCAAGCTGATATTGTAGGCTACCAATTCTTTCCCGCTTTCTCCATCAGAATCTGTACGCTTTTGTTTAGTAATCTATGAAAACGAAGATGTTTTTTGTAGGAAATTATCTGAATAAATGTGTATGATGCTCATTCCTAGTGCACTATTTTCCGATAGAAACAATTAGTAAGTTTTCATGTGCTTATTTAGTAAGAGCCAAACTGATGTCCATAATGAATCCTTTGAAGCATTTTTCCTGCTATGAAACAGAATCGGTGACGTGATTTCATTGATCCACGACACATGGACAAGGAAATCAGGGTAGTCCCATCTGAGTTGCATGGAGAGAGTCTGATGCTTATGAGACAGCATTCCTCTCTCGCATCTTTTAGACGGAAAAGCTGTAAAGCCCAAAGGTCAAATTGGACAAACCTCACAGAAGCAATAAACATACTCGACTCACCTAATGTGGCCACCAACTTTCTTGTCATCAGTTACCTTGGAAAAAAACTTTCTTGCCATCAGTTATGCAGATATCTTATCTAGGTGTTTTCTACATGGTAAGGGCTTAGGGAAAGATTGCTCAGCTACGTGCCCCAAGCGCCAAAGGAGGGTTGAGGTGACTGCCTTGGTGGTCCAAGCGATGCCCACAATTGCCTAGGTGTCTTGGGTACTGATGTGGCTTGTGACTGCGTCACCTTCCCACCTAGGCAAGTCGCCTTCTTTGCTTGTAATAACATAGTAAAAAAATTGATTGATTGGTCAAATAAGCTGATCTAAGAAAAAATCATCAACCTAACATTGATCCTAGAAAATTTTAAAATGATAAAAAAATTGCTTTGCGTAGCACTCAACTTAATGGATTTTATACTTATGTAAAGGAATAATTACAAATATTGATATACTTTTTTTGTAATATTAGACAATTTTGAGCCTTGCTTAGCCCTTGCTCGCAACTTAATCTTGGGAAAAGGAAAAGGGACTGGAGGAAGAGGTGGAGCAGTTGGCTAACTGGTGAATGATGTGAGCGATCCCTATGCATACATCTATCGAAGAGATAATTAAACAAACCACAATGCACATAGATTTTTAAGGTGGTTTAGAGATTACAATAAGTGATTCCTACATCCACCCCTTACCACTGTGAAGATTAAATCACATATTATCTCGTAAAAGAGATACACACACACACACTTAAGAGCACGGAGGCTCAATCCACACACTTGAGCAAACCACTGAAGGCACACACACACACGATTAGACACACTCTCTGATAGAGATTAATCTGCACAGAACGCTTGTGCAAACCAATCAACTCTTAGAAACACACACACATATGAAGAACCTTTGCCTGTGCTCTTCTCTGTTAGAGAACAACTGGACTTCAATGAAGTTCGAAGATCTGGACACTTCTCCTCTGAGATTGGATCTCTAGATCAGGAAGAAGAACAAAGGATTCACGAGCTTCTTCTCTTCTTCTCCTCCTCCTCCTTTTTGGTAGGGCTGCTCTGCTCCTCTTTCTGAGCTCTACGTTTTCCCGCTCCTTTCCACACACCTCTGTTTTTGCCGCCGTTTCTGGACTCACATGTCACAAAGGACGAGGGCCTATTTATAGCCAGATGCCCAAACCTCATACCTAGGGTTTCGTGTACCTCAAATAAGACACGTGCCAGTCACATGACATCTTGCACATGTGGCATCTTTAGTTATTCAGGAGAAAGAGGTAATCGATGTTAAGTTTATTAATAAAGCAATCTATGTTTAGACAGTCGATGTTTAAACATGAAGTAATCGATGTCTAGCATGAACTAACATGAAGTAATCGATGTGTAGACAGTCGATGTTTAAACATGAAGTAATCGATGTCTAACATGAAGTAATCAATGTTTGATCGACTGTCAAATTATAACATGAATATACAAAGTCTCAGCACTTCGACTGACCAAGTGTAAATTGTGACATCCGAAGTCAAGGTGCTTCGGATGGCAGAAATACAACGTAAATATACGAAGTGCCAAGCTTCGACTGATCAAGTGTAAAAGTGAACATCCGAAGTCACACAGTCAAAATGGTCTTCATTGGTCGAAGTGATTTCGTCATATACGAAGTTGGAGAACAATTGAGTACATCCGAAGTTAGTGTTGAATTTAGTCTTAATCAGTTGAAGTGACTTCGTCATATCTGAAGCTTAGCTTCGTATCCACTACGTCATATTCGAAGTCCAGCTTCATATATGACGAAGTTCTGCTTCGACTGACAAAGAAGAAATACTAACATCCGAAGACACAATGATAAAATAGTCATGATCGGTCGAAGTGACTTCGTCATCCGAAGCCTAGCTTCGTATATGATGAAGTTCTACTTCGACTGACTGCGACCAAAATTGTACATCCGAAGTCTGTGCTTCGGCTGACTACAACAAAAAATGAACATCAGATGTTTATTTAAGCATGATTTCAATATGACCAGTCTGTCTATGAGTCACAGACATTATTCATCATCAAATCAAATCAATCATCATTGAAACAATAATTATTCATCATCAAAATAATAATTATGGTTATTCACATAACCATAACTCAACAGAGGGGTGGGGTGGGATTCGCCGTGCAGTAGGGAGGGGGAATAAGGAGGGTGGGGGGTGGGGTTCGCCGCACAGCAGGGAAGGGGCAGAAGAGAGGGGGGAGCAAGGTTAGCAACGGGAGGGGGAAGCCGGGGGTGGGGGTTGTGAGGATCGGTACGGTACGCATCGTACCATACTGTGCCACCGAGGACTCGGCTACGGTACGACCAACCCTGTGATAAGGCAACACAAGGTGAAAGAAAAATGCATTGCATCACCTCATGTTTGCCTCTCACCTAGCCTATGTATTAGATGAAATGCTTACACTTTTTTACTTTTGTGGTATGCTTTTTTGTTATTATTATTTATAATGAAATGGCTAAAGCTTTTTCAGTGATGTCTATTACTCCGTTTCTTTTGCATACTACCATATTTTTCTTATTATTGGCGATTCCTAGGAACATGTACTACTTATGAGTCCTTTATACAAACGATTCTATGCTGAACATTGTCCGCATTTCTACATATCATCATTTTGGATGTTTTCTTTGTCTTCTGCGATTTTCTTCCTAAAATGAAGAAAAGAATCAAGGTTATGGTGTGTAAGCCAAGGTTCAAAACCCGGGGATCGGGATCGGATCGGTCGGCCCAAAACCGATCCGACCCGGCGATCCCGACCCCGGCTCGGCCGAGCCGGGCCGAGCCCGGCTGAGCCAGGGGTGGGTGGATCGGCCCATTATACAGGTGTATATCTTATACAGGCTGAGTTCTGGCCGAGTCCACTGCGATTTCATGTCTTATTACCTGAATATCATTTCATTTACTTAAGATATTACATGTAAATAAGGAAGTACCCCCCATTTGAATCCAATAAAAATATAAAAAAATCATATCTCTTACCAATAAAAAGTCAACTCTCCCACCGAAGAAGAAAATCGTGATTTCGTTGATTTTAGCGAAATGCTAACTTTTTAATCTCTCATAATTTAGCATATTTAAAAATTTGATAATTCAAATAAACCATATGGAACACTAAAAATCTAAAGTCCGGTAAAAAAAGTCAAACGTGCATATGACTTCTCCAAGGGAGCCACTCTCCTACTGACAACACTTAGTCTGCTTGAGACCTCTCAGGATTTGGTCAAACTTAAACTATCATCACTCAAAGTCATGAGAATTGTCACTTTCTAATTTCTTTTCAATTAAAAAGTGAAAAATCTCATGAGTTTAGATAATGATAGCTTAGGTTTGACCAAATCCTGAGAGGTCTCAAGCAGATTAAGTGCTGTCAGTAGGAGAGTGGCTCCCTTGGAGAAGTCATATGCACGTTTGATTTTTTTTACCGGACTTTAGATTTTTAGTGTTCCATATGGTTTATTTGAATTATCAAATTTTTAGATAAGCTAAATTATGAGAGATTAGAAAGTTAGTATTTCGCTAAAATCAACGAAATCGCGATTTTCTTCTTCGGTGGGAGAGTTGACTTTTTATTGGTAAGAGATATAATTTTTTTGATATTTTTATTGGATTCAAATGGGGGGTATTTCCTTATTTACATGTAATATCTTAAGTAAATGTAACATTTACTTAAATGATATTAAGGTAAATAAGGCCTGAAATCGCAGTGGACTCAGCCTGAACTCAACCTGGGATTGGCCTGGACTCAGCCCATGACAAGGTTGAACAGGATCGGCCCGGCTCGGGCCGATCCGAGGCGGATCTGGCCGGGCTCGGCGAGCCGGCCGAGCCTAGACGAGCCGGTCCGATCCGTGTGCAAGGACCGGCTAGGTTACCCCGGCTCGGATCGGGAGGCCCAAAACCGAGCCGACTCGGCCGATCCGATCCCGATCCGGCCGAGTTTTTGAACCATGGTGTAAGCCCTAGTCGGCTTGCTTACCTCTTGGATTTAACTACATAACTTATTGGTGTAGTTAGTGGTGGGATGTGGGGTTGAAGATCCTACTTAAAATACTTCAGAAGGGTAGGCCAGAGCTGCCTAAAAATAAGGGAAAACAGGCTTGTCCAGGCCTTTTCCATTCTTTTTGCCAATGTTTGCCATATTGAATCTCAGCTCTCTTTGGGCATTTCAAGCTATGCATGTACAATCTCCGGATGACTCACTGGCAGGACGAGACGTGTCACAGTCACACAGGAGAGGATGGGAGCTTCAGGGCGAGAGGTGGGATGAGACTCGGGTGGGAGGGACTTCTTGGGGATGGTATTGGTGATTCTGTTTCTTAGGGATACTCTGAGAATGAGAATCTCGCGAGATCTCACAAGATTCTTGCGAGGTGTCATTCCATGATTTTGTCACTGGGTCTCCATATTTTAGGACAAATCATGTCCTAAATCATGTCCAGCTTTTGTCTTGAAAGCTTTCGCAAGGGATCGGCTTTTACCCACAATTTGTGTTGATCTGATTCAAGGTGGCTGATCCAGGTTGGGATTGGTTGATTTAGAAAACGACACCCATCAGAGTAATTCAAATAATGACTGCAATCATCCATCAGATTCAACCTTTGTGGATAGCAGCTGCATGGAAATCGTTTGAAAAAATCATTGCAATGAAGCAAATTCCAAAAGCATTTGCCTATACACACCTTATTGAATGTGCACTGTCTTTTAGGTTGGAATTGGATGCATATCCTTTAAATTGGGAAACTGTGTGTGCTATCCTTGAAAGGGAGTTGTTTATGAACATGGTCTCTCAGGTTAGAGCCCAGTATCCTTCTGTGCAGTAGATTTGCAAGCTTTGGTGGTGGAAGTTAGTTGAGAAATAATATCATGGATAATTGTGCATGGTTTTTCTGTGCAGGACAAACAGAGAAAAATGGCTGAAGAACAGAGAAACTTAGTTCAGCAGCAGGCACAAGCAAAGGCACAAATGCTGCGTTATGAAGATGAATTGGCTAGGAAAAGGATGCAGGTCAGTGGAGTCTTTAAAAGTTGTCTAATCACATTATTGGCAATTGCTTAATCACTGATATTGTTTGCAGACAGATCATGAAGCTCAAAGGCGACAGAATGCTGAGCTTGTAAACATGCAAGAAGAATCATCAATACGCAAGGAACAAGCTAGACGTGCCACTGAAGAACAAATTCAAGCACAACTACGTCAAACTGAGAAAGAGAAAGCTGAGATCGAACATGAAACTATAAGAGTAAAGGCTATGGCTGAGGCTGAAGCCCGTTCTCATGAGGCAAGACTGATGGAGGAACATAATAGGAGAATGCTCTTAGAACGGATGAAAGGTGAAAGGGAAAAGTGGATTGCTGCTATCAATACCACTTTTGGCCATATTGAAGGTATTATTTCAGTGATTAACATGAATTATGTCTTCATTCATTTTCTTCAGTCAATGGACTGTTCAATTTGCTGATCAAAGGCAAACTTTTGTTCCTTAACTTGGGATAATGCACAAAGCTGCCTGGTAATTTTGTTTAAACCGCACTATTGATAACATATATATAGGAGTTGAATGCATTTGCCTCACAGATAAAAGGCATTTGAAACGAGGGTTGCTGGAAGGTGCTCGTGCTTGACATGACACGATGGCAATAGGATTTAGGCATAATGCCAACTGCCAGCAGGCCCAATTGATAAATGTCAGTAGAAGTTCTAAAAGTTTTTCTTTTGTAATCTGTTTTCAGTTTTTAACTAATAGATATGGTGAGCTTGTACAGCTTGTATATGCTCGTGCACCTTTGTAAACTAGTTGGCTGTAATTTTTCATCCTCACCATCCTAACTCAACCCACAATTGGTTAGAATTTTCTAGAAGACATTTTTAACCCTCTTCTCTCTCAGTCTCAGGAGTCAGGACATCAGCAGAGGGAACTCTAATTGCAATTTCTTGCCATTGTCTATGCGGTTAACCATCTTGCTGCCTTGGCTGACTGCCTAATTGGGGAGGCAGGTGCCTCATTCATGAAGCAGCTATTTTAGTAATCTTTTAACAGTCTGGACAATGTTCACCGTATTGTTTGCTCTGATTGAATATATTTTTCTTGTAATTTTAAAATTTGGTTGTTTATTTTTCATAGTACGATGGTGCTACTACTAGTGTGAGAACTATTGCTGGAGAGATTTGTGAATTTCCGTTCACTATAGGTTTACATCAAGGTTCTGCCCTAAGTCTATATCTCTTTGCTCTGGTTATAGATGAGGTAACAAAGTATTTGCATGATGATATCCTTGGTGTATGTTATTTGCGGATGATATTGTCTTAATTGATGAGAGTATTGATGGTTTAAATGTTAAGCTAGAACGTTGGAGACATGCTTTGGAGTCTAAAGGTTTTAAAATTAGTAGGAGTAAGTTTGAGTTTATGCATTGTAATTATAGTAATCAAAGGGTGCTACAGGGAGATATGGTTCAAATTGATGGACAAGATATTTCTAAGAGTAGTAGCTTTCGATACTTGGGATCTATCATCCAAGAGAATGGGGAGAAATATGATGATGTGGCACATAGGATTAAGGCAAACTGGCTAAAATGGAGAAGTGTATCAGGAGTCCTTTGCGATTGTCATATACCAGTGAAACTTAAAGGAAAGTTTTATAGAACGGCAGTGAGGCCTGCTTTATTATATGGCACCGAGTGTTGGGCAGTGCGAAATGAACACGTTAACAAAATATGTGTAGCAGAGATGAGGATGCTGAGATGGATGTGTGGTAAGACTAAAAAAGATAAGATTAGGAATGAGCGCTTCCGTGAGGATTTGGGGATAGCTCCAATTGATAGGAAAATGAGAGAAAATCGACTTAGGTGGTTTGGACACGTGTACCGTCGTCCTAACTCGGCACCGGTTAAAAGATGTGACCAAATTTTAGTGGATGCCAGTAAAAGAGTTAGGGTAGGCCTAAAATGAGATGGTGCGATGTTATTAGGGAGGACTTGGACTTCTTGAGTTTAAACACGACTATAGCACTTGATAGAAATCTTTGGCGGAAAATGATTTATGTAGCTGACCCCAATAATGGATAAGGCTCTGATGATAATGATGGTTGTTTATTTGTCATAAGAAATAAAAACTAAGTCGTAAAAAAGTATAAAATACTGGATAACTATATAGAGGTTAAGAACCCTGTTTTACATGGCATGAAGTCATTACCAAGTATTGCTGCCTATCAGCAATTTATGCAGAAAATTAGGCATAAAAAATCTTAGATGAGTACGTAGTTAATTTATAACAGCGAGAAATCTGTCTAGAGCATGTAATACTTATTTTTGAAAAGTGAGTGATACCATTGTTACATTAAGCAAAAAGAGTTATACAAGTATAAGAGTGCAAGTTCCCAAGAAACAACCACGTACAAAAGGCAGAAACACACCGATTCAAGGTTTATCCTAACTTGTAACCACTCAACCAAGACAAATAGAGAGCTGATATTCCCCAATTGCAAGAAAAGTTAGTCCATTGTCGAACTCTATCACAGATAAAAGACAATACTGTTTGGAATCCTAGCCTCTTGCTTGAAGATTCTTCTGTTCCTTTGGGTCCAAAAAGCCTAAGAGTGGCATGGAGGACCATTCACCGCACTATGTGAACGGCAGACTTGACACCCATGTGCAGTTGGGCAAGTCGGCCTGCCAATCTGATCAGCATGAAGGACCAGCCTCCTTACCGTGACGGTTTGCAATCTCTTGCTCCCAAGAGTATTTACTCTCTGGCTTTCCGAGGTCTGAAATCCACAAAACTCATAGCCTAAGGTATATAAACTGCTATGAACTCACATGAATCTGGTGGGGTTGGATTGGCTAGTTTGCATTTGTCTTGTCCTAGCTCTCGTCTTTGAAATTCCATTCTTTCCTGCCACCCCCCCTTGTCATA